>CM076575.1:2098877-2698877 GCA_034641835.2 Pinus albicaulis | reverse complement strand
TGTACCCTGCCTTTGATGTCAAAATCCAACATCAACCACCTCTGTCCTTTACCGTGCTGTCATCTTTGGAAGTTCTCTGTCAACTAACCTTCAATAGTGAAAAACAGTGAAATAGGGGCAGATCTCTAGAAAAGAGTTGCTGTGATAAGTGTTTTGGTACCCTGCTCTTTAGAAATGACCTTCCCTCGAAACATATCACAACCACAGTTCTTCAAAATGACACCATTCAGTGGAGGAAAAAGCAGAGCTATGCTAGGTGATATATCAATGTACTATGGTTTTTAGAAAACACCCTTTTTTGCTTGTGAGTTTTAAGAGAGCCACCCAAATACCTGCACCTCTGTTTTAATATCAAATTTCAAACACTAACAAACTGTTCTTCAGAAAAAGGCTCCTTTCTTTGTGAAGTGTTAAGAGAACAAGAAAAACTTCCTTTGTACCTCTGCCTTCCAAGTTCAGATTCGACCACTAATAAACCTTGCTTTCTAGAAAAATGGCCCTATCCACCGTTAGGAATTCTCTGTCAATAAATTTACAGCAGTGAAATCTAGTGAAATAGGAGGGGCAGTTTGTTACAAGGAGTGTTTGTAAGATAGGCAACAGTCATTCTGCTCTTGAAAACTCTGCTGTTAATAGATATAATGATTTTGAAAATGATACAACGGGTTCTCAGTCACAAAACCTCGTATTTCAATCACTTCATCCCACTGTGTAGGAAACTGCCTTTGTTTTTTTGTGTTTAGCAAAATAGCAAGGCACGGGTTTTTCAAACAGTTTTATCATTTATCAAAACCTTGCACATGATGGGAGCTCATAAAAATACCTCGACCTTGATGGATTGCCCGTTTGAAAGGTGCAAGAAACCCTGGACAGCTTAAAAAAGGGGTGCGGCAACCTCTGGATAAAACCCGTCGCGCCGGAGAAAAGGCCGTCGGGTGGGCTTGTCGTGCGGTCGAGCGGGCACCTACAGGCACGTCGCGCCCGTCTACAGGCACGTCGCGCCGACGTTAAAACTCTTCGCAAAACGACGCCCAGGCACGTCGCGCCACTTTCCAGGCCCGTCGCGCCGCCCTAAAACAGTGCAGAAAACCTCAATTTGCTTGAAAACACGTTGTGATGCTTGGGAGCTGCGGAAATTTGTTTTTTGGATTTCACAAGTGGCTTACTATTCCTCTATTTCATTCTTTGACACTCCTTCAACGGCTATATTCAAAAGATAAAGACCCTATGGCTATTTTGAACATAGTGAAGCTTTTCGTTCAAACAGTGGCAATTCACTATATGATACAAAAAAAGTGTTTACATCAAGTTATTTTTTAAACAGTGATAGTTCATCACATTTGCCTTGCCTATTCGTGGAGTTACATGCCTGTTCTCATAAGAGAGATATTTCAAACCTCGACTTTGTCCCTCTTTTTGGCATTTAGGTGACAATGTCAACGAAAGAAAAGGTCATTCAAAAACTGTCAAAGGTATTTTGAAAGCTGCCTTATTACTTACAGGAGACCACCCGTGCCTTTGCAATCAGTTTAACAATCTTGGTCCTTAGGTGATTTACATGTTTCCTTCTGGTCTGTAAGTGTCTTCTACTAGCTGTTTCTTTTTATAACATGATTCTCTGCTTCACAACTCACTGTGCCACATCCCTGTCACTGCTTTTGCTATACTATATCTTTGTGCTGAAACTGTCTTTTAGGATGATGACCATTGTGTCTGTTTTAGGGAATATAAACAGTGATAGTTCATCAAAAACAAATTCCTTTTTGCCTAATCATAGGATCATATACCCATTCGCCTCCTCATTTGAAAAGACAAACTTGTAAAATACGAAACCAGGGTTTTTGGGCACACAGTCTTTATTCTGTTCTGATCAGTATATTAGACCCCTTTTTGTTAATAGCACCATTTCATGACTGGACTATGTTCACTTGCAAACATCATTATGTGTCAGCAGAAAACCTAGCCAGAGTAATACTGTTTCCTTGCATTGTCCTAAGGGTGAATTAGACATTTGGCTTGTTCATCTCATGATTGATTATTTTGACAAATAGCCTTTGTGACTATGAAGGTCAGTGTTTTCCTGAAAAAACCAAGACCTTTCTCCTGCTTGAGTAATGACATTGGTTACCCTCTGTTCTATTTGATTTTGAACAAAACAGACCTCTTATGATTTGGATGTTTACTGGTGACAGGTCCTTCTAGAGTTCAAAAATCCATATGGTTTGCAAGTTTGAAATGAGCTCTTTTATCAGGCCAACTTCCCTTTCCTTTGAGCTTATCATACTTTCACTATATTCCTGTTATGGTCAGCAATTACATTTATGAAACCCGAAGATATTGTTTCATTGTTTCAGCAAAGGCAAACCTGGACTTCTGCAACCTTCTGAGTCAACACTGGCCTGCACCCTCTGCTTATGTATGAAGGAGGCGCCCTAACCCTCTGCTTGTAAATGAAGGAGGT
This sequence comes from Pinus albicaulis, assembly GCA_034641835.2. Lineage (NCBI taxonomy): Eukaryota > Viridiplantae > Streptophyta > Pinopsida > Pinales > Pinaceae > Pinus > Pinus albicaulis. Next base: position 2,696,416 of record CM076575.1, on the reverse strand, counting down.
CATGGGCCTTGACAATTTACCATTTTGCTGAGACAGTGGCGACCCTTTCTTACTGTGATTTTCATGCTGGAAAGAGCTGTAAGGTCCTGACGAGTGACCTTTGTTTTGCAGCTTCATCTCAGGCTCATAATACACTTAGAAGCAGCTGTTCCTCTAACTGTAAACTCAAACATTTACTCCCTGATATGAAATATATTTCCTGTCTTTGTAGAACCATAGAACACAGTGAAAAACCTACTAGTCAGCTTGAGAATGGGCTTCATGCAGTGCTGAGACCTAGGGAATATGAGTGGCGCGACTTAAGGCTGTTTGTCAACTTCATTTGTAAATTAAGGGATCAGTCATGGTAGGTCTGCTGCAGATGGAGGCTTTTTGGCTTTTTGATGATTGCCAAAGGTGAAAAGTCCTAAACGCCACTTCCTAACATAGGGTAGACTTCTGAAATAGATGTGGATTTGCCTTTTAAGGCTGCTGGGCAGGTCAATAAGGCTGAAGTTAGATAGGATTGTTGAAAAGGAGGTTGTGGTTTTGCTAGGGGTGGACTGAATAGGTAGAAAGGCGAAAAAAGTTTTGGGAGGGTTTTCTGGATGACATATTGACATAAGGAAATCAGTTTCTAGAAAACTCAGCTGAAGATATAGTCATCACTAACATGCAAAGAATACTGATGGCTAATAGTGGCTCCATTTGGGGAGGGCAGCTCCTCGTCAGGAGGTGTCCAGAATTCAGATTTTTGGATTTATGAAGACCAGTGCCTTATCCATTGGCGCAAAATTTACCCTTCTCTTGATGTTATTTCTGAAAAGTGTCAGCATGTTTAACATCAATGATACTTCTACCTACCCTACTATCTTTCCTAGCATTTTTTCTTCTGTTTGGCGCATTTGAACTAGCAGCCTTTTGACAATGCATATTTTTCTTTTTGCAAAATGAAACTATCTACTTCTACTCTTATATCTGCCGGGAGTTCAGATTAAGCTGATGAACTCCTTCATTTCTCTACCTAAAACTAGATCGACTGTCAAGATTAAGCAGTTTGACAGGATTTCATTCTTTAATCTACAACATGAAATTTAAAAATGATCAAATCAGGATTAGGCAGTCTGATTTGTCATGCATTTGCGGCATAAAAGACAAGCTGCACACAAATGTTATTTTGCAACAAAAGGAAACTAGACAAGCGGGGCTAAGATGTACAATGTGTTTTTATCCCTCGCTTCTCTCTTTGGTTCTGTTTTAAGCATGTGGAACCAGAATCTCTCCCTAATCTAAGCTCTGTGATAAGTCAATCTTACACAATGTTGACTATCTTGGCGCTCACTAACTTATCAGCAAATAAATTTAAACATGCTCAGCTATGATTAGGCTAGATAGCTGAACAAGATTTTGAAGCACTAGTAGCGGCATTTAGACTTGCTCGCTTTCTGACAGACTATTTTTTGGAACATGGGGGCCTTTGTTCTATCTTCACTTGCCCTCTTTTTCTGCTTTTCACTGTTTTTTGACTTTCCTATCTTTTACTGTTTTTTGATTTTTCTATTTTTCAATATTTCAAACAATGGTATGTACAATGACTGAAAGTGTCTCAAACTCAAAAATCTTGGAAATGACGGAATTTCAACATCTTATCCTCGTAAGGATCTCCTCTCACCCTAGGCCCACTTAACTCTTGAAAAGAAAAATTTGGGAAATTTTCTCTCTCTAACATGACATAGGGATTCATGCAAGAATCTCTAAACAACCCGGTATCCTCCCTCTGTACCTCTCTGAATATCTGATTTCCACTCCTTTCCTTGCTATATGCTTTCTTCAGGTAATGTATGTACTCTTGATAATTCTTGAAATAGATAGTGACATCATCAAGGTATGTAACAACACAGAAATTTAACACTGGGAACATGGCCTTCATGAACAGATTTCTGATATTGGGTGGTTTAGCAATTTTGAACTTGAAATCATATTTACCTCCCGCAAACTGGAAAAAATCTTTAAGTTGTCTACTTTGTAAAGGAATTTGATGATTATGATCTGGAAGGTGATCTTGCAAGAATACATCATTGGAAACATTTTCAATTGGTGAATCACGATCTTGAGTAGAACAAACATGATTTTTGTTATATGGAGATGCAGTATTATTTCTAAAATCAAAGCAGATTCTATGGCCATTATTTTTCTCCTTGATCATTTCAGTTTGTTTCAGTTTGCTGTGTTTGTTTCTGTTAAAGTTGTTCTTTGGGGAAAAGGTAGTGATACAATGTTTTCCCTTGTTTTTCCTGTAGAAACTAGTATTTTGCATGAGATTCCTGATTTTAGCCTTTCTAAGTTCTTCATGAAAAGACAAAATATGAGCCAATTTCAGTATTTCAGGTATGCCGGGATTATAACTATCACCCTTGCTCATAACAAGTTTATTTGGCATTTTCTCAAGATTTTGAGCTACTGAGGTTATAGTCAAAGTTTTATTTGCAGTAGGAGGGTCACATGATGGTAAATCTTTGAGGTATGGTAGAAACATTAAACTCCCTTTCTTCCGGGTTCCAAATAGGTTTATGATGTGAAGGTCTTCTAAAGCTTTTACCCGGAAGAAATTTCCACAAGTTACTGCTGGCATTTGATTAAAGCTAGAGCAATTTGCTTGATAGTACATGAGAGTTTGTGCTTCTTGTTCTAACCCTACTTGGGAGAGAAGGAACTTACTTTCTTCAAGGCACAGTTGTTCATGATCATGATAGTTTTGAGTGTCCAGCTCATCATAAGGTATCAAGGACAACAGATGTGGTGGATCTAAGTCTATATCAGCTTCTTCTGACTCTTCCTCCAAGTTTACATCAATATGCATAATGAAAGAGTTTAAGTCGGAGTGCAAAGAACACATTGGAATGTTATCGGGCCTATCTTGACTGCTAATCATGTATTTCATGTGTGATTCGTGGTAGAGTATCCTGGTCTGACCAAACACAGGAATGGTGGCATATGACATGTCTAGTTGGATATTCCCTTGTAGTTTGGCTCCCCAAGATCTGGAGAGAAGCATCCCGTACTTGGGAGGAATATCTGCCACTACTATATCCATGATTAGATGTTTCGCGGGTATTTGGGCCAGACTAAAAAAAAGGTCCTTGATCAAACCTAGGCATTGGACTCTGCTTGAATCAAATGAATATAAGTCTTTGTATGGTCTTGTGATTTCCAAGCCTAATCTTTCCATTACTACCTTCGGCATAAGATTATGCGAGGCGCCGGAGTCCAACATGGCATTGTGGAGGATTTGGTCGTGGATGTTTAAGCTAATGTAAAATGGAAGAGTGGCTCCCTCTTGGAATTTTCCCTCTATCTTTGTACCAAACAATACTTCAGGAATGTCATCAGTGAGATTAACAATGTTTGCATCATTCCCTAGATTTAGGACTTTTAGTACTTGGGATTTATAAGAGTTTTGGGCAATGAGTTCAGTAAGAGGCATGGTGATTTTGATCTTAGCGATTTCGCCTTCAAAGCTAAAAGGCATTTGAAGTTTAGATATGTTTGTTTTAGCTTTTTCAGTTAAGACCTTGTCTATGTTTTGAGCCTGTTGACCTTGTTTAGGGGTTTTTCTTGCCATAGTTGTTTTGGTGACCTTGGTAGAAGTATCAGGAGTATATGAGAGAGGACTAGTTTGGGTAACTTTAGCTTGGCTTTGATCAGCCTTTTCAACCTTGATTTTGTCACTGCTTGATGCTTTTCTGAGGATGGTATCTGGAGCTTTAGCAGTATCAGAGTTACCTTTCTTGACATTATCTTGGTTTCTTTTGCTTCTAAGGTCATATTTCCTGTGGGCTTCTACAATAGCATTTTGAAACTCTATGGCAGGGTCATCGGGATCTTCATAATTGGTCTCATTTTGATTAGGAGAAAAGAATGCTTGTTCTTCTTCGGTGAGGTACACCTCACTCTCATTGTCAGACTCTATGAGGTTTAAATGATGTTCATCAAGAGGTTCTGAGTCCCTATCATCTTCTTCCACATAGTTTTCATTGAATGATGGCCTGATCTGTTGGTCATTATCCCTTGGTCTGTTTTGGGGCTGCTCCCTCCTAAAGTTTTGGTTTCGGTTTCTGTTTGGAGGGTTTGGCTGGTTGTCCCTAACAGGAGCTTTTTCATTGATCTTTTCCCACATTTTAGCCATGGATTTGACTAAGTCATCTATTCTGGGATCTAGGGAAGGTGATGAAGTAGAAACCTCATCTCTATATGTGACCTTTCTTTCTGATCTAGTTCTAGCTCTTTTTTCAGCTAAGTTGGCATCTGCTTTTATGGCTATTTGTTGCATTTCCTCCAAGGTAGGGGGATCCTTATCTCTCAGATGATATGTCATGTCCGGATCAAAACCCTCAGGAAATTTTGCCAAAGCTAAACCAAGTGGAGGTTTGAAATGAGGTGGGAGGGAGTTATATACACTGTTGAACCTAGTACAGTAAGCTTGGACACTTTCCCCATTTTCTCGTTTTAGGCTGTTATATTCTGACAGGATTTGAATGGGGTTTCTTCGGATTTCCCACCTATTTCTGAAGACTTGATGTAGTTCTGGGATATCATGGATACTGTTTGGAGTTAAGCTTTTGAACCATGCTTTGGGTTCACCACCAAGACTTTGGGCAAATATTCTCATTCTGACAATCTCGTCTTGTACCTCTAGGTATTCATAAGCATCAGTCATCCTACTTATATGCTGTTGAGGTGTGGTGGTGTCTTCTCCAGTAAAGTGTGGGATTTTGTCTTGATATTTGTTTGGGAGAGGAGCTAAAGGTGGTGGCAACACCAAAGGTGCATACCAGGCTGCCATGACTGGAGCTAATGGATGATGTACAATATGAGGACTAGTAGGCTGAAATGAAGTGGTTTGAACAGGTGTAGCGGATGAACTTGGACTAGTGATCTGGTTTTGAGCAGATCTAGGATGATAGGAGCCAAATTGATAAAGAAGCTGGAAATCAGGAGGAGTGGTGGGTGAAGCTTCTCTAATAGGACTCTGTGATGGGTTTAGGGGTTCAAGATCGTCGAAGTTTATCTTACTATATGATTTACTTCGGGGAAGAGCTTGTGATGACTCTAGTTCCGAAGGTGAATCTAGAAGGATATTGCGAGTTTTAGGTACAGATCTTGTTCTACGGATGGATCTATCGGTAGCTAGATGATTAGTTTCAGAAGCTTGCCACAGAATCTTTTCTGGGTCATCTACTATGATAGGGGGATTTGGGTCTGGGTGGGATCTGGTATTGATTCTTCGTGAAGCCAGATTTTAGATCCAGAGCTTTGGAGAGAGTGATATTGGTGAATGTTTTTTGGATGAGTGATTTTTCTAAATTTATACTAAGGCGAAGGATGGTCAAAAATAGAAGAGATGGATTAGTGGAGTCGCCAGGTGGAAATGGATTTTTCTTGTGAAGATAGCTGTGGTCCACCACCAGTAACTAATCTGAGAATGTTTTTGAATTTTCTGAGTTTATGAGCAGCCTATGGTTTGTTAAAGTATATTAGACTTGTTTCAACACTTTGCTAGGGTGATGAGAACAAAAAGAGTTTACTCTAAAAAATGAGTTTATGGACTGCTTGCTTGTTTATGGTACCTAAAGGCCCAAAGAGTCTATAAGAGTTTGCTGTACTATTATGTACTCAATGTCTTACCATCTCCCGCTATGTTAGTGAGTGATGGGAAAGGTCTATCGGAAAGTAGCCTAGAGTTTGGTGAAATAGTAAGGCTTACTAGAGTTTAGTGGAGTCGCCAGGTGGAAAATCAGTTGTTTTGAGATATATTTGTATGGTCCACCACCAATACTGACAAAAAGCCAATCTGGGAATGTTTTGGGGTTTTTCTGAGTTTTTGTGCTTATGAGGTTTGGGTAGAGCTTCTTATAACTAAATCATCATTTTGCTAAGATGGTGAAAGAGTTAGCTTCTACTCTTCAAGCAACACTTAAGTTTTCTAAGTTTGATTGAGACTTAGAGAAATCTAAGGTGCACTTAGACTGTCACTAACTCGGAAGGTCCCACCGTGATCGTTACTATGTCAGTGAGCGGTGGGATAAGTCAATCAAATAGTATTCTTAAGGCTGCTAGAAAGATTAGGGAAACTAAGTTGTTTATCACTCAGGGTCCCACCGTGATCGCCATTATGTTAGTGTCCCATGATTTGGCCGATTGGCTAGCCAAATGACGATGTAACATCAAACCAAGCTTTGGAGCCCAAGGACCTAGCCTTCCTGGACTCAGAGAGGGCTCTCTCTATATGTGTAGAAGATGTCGGTGTGTTTACTCGCGATGTTCTGATATTAGGCTAGTTATGAAGTGTGTTTTTTTGGTTTTTTAGTTTTTAAGTTTGTGAGGGATGAAACTGATCAAATACATAAATTGGATGACAAGATGTAGATAAATTGGGCTATGGGGTCAAACAGATCAAGGAAGCTATGAAGTGATGATGTAAAGCTGCTGTAGGGCCGATTTGATTCATAGTAGAAGGGATCTCTGGGCAAAATGGATTAAATGGACAATAAGTTGATGAAAGACAAGGGATTTCAAGTGCAAACTAGTTAATAGCAGACATAAACATGTAATAGCAAGCCATTAATCATGCTAGGAATAACTATAAGCTAATCAATACATAGAAATCAAACATTCAAGCCATACATAGAGGTATATGACCCTCTAACTTCGGGAAAAGGCTATCAGACTTTGGGGAAAACACATGAGACAAACTAACAACTCATAAACTATGCCGGAATGCCTAAACATAGTCTCTAAGTCATTGGGCACTTGGACAAATAAGTTTTCATAGTTTTAGGCAAAGGGCTAGATCGGGACTAGGCCTCCTTGGTTCAACAAAATGATCAACAAATCAGTCAAAGAGAAAGTTTTATGGACAGAACTATGGGCAGCTGATAGGTAGATAGGGCAAACCATACATCCTACTCAACATACATGGAACTGATGAATAAAACTTAGCAACAACACCTTAGGTTACTAAAGAGCAGCTAAGAATTCTTTAACATAACTAAGGGAGAAGAAAACATCAAGCTATGAAGATTCAGGGATTTTGAGGTGCCTCCATGGGCATGTCTCAAAATCAATCTTTACTGATCTATAGCAGCAAAAAAAATGAAATATGAGTGAAAACTAGAAGACAAAACACATTAAGAAGCACTATACCATTCTACCATGTCAAGGAATCCATCAACAAGCCTTCAACATTCCTCAAAAGCATCCAAGAGGCAGTCCAAAAATCATAACTCAAGTGTATTCTTCAAAGCTCATATGACCAATACATTAATTCTTCTCTCAAGTTCAGCCTCTTCATTTACAATGAGAATCATGGGATAAATAGGCTAGAAGGAGGAAAACCTCATGGAGCAACTAGCTATCCCATTGGCCAAGTCAAAATATCTAAACTTGTCCTTGAGGCTTTGCAAAGCCCAAGGCACAAACTATCTAATAAAATATCTAAAAAACTGCTAAAAACGGAAATTATATTGACTTTACATGATTTTCCCATGATAAAAATAGCCTAACGCACATTTGGGAAAAGCAGATTTTTGGAGTTCAAAAATTGCAAAAATACTTCATATTTATGCCTAAAAAAGGTCCCCTGACTTGCTGAATGCGAATGGCAGCCTTGCTAATGTCGAAATGAGGCTCATGATGGCTCGTTGGAAATCTCTCTGTGTCTGCTTTCCAACGCAAGTGGAATCACCTCAATCTGATCTCTGAAAGTCCCTCAAAACTGTACCTGTGCGCAAAAACCCAGAAAATAGCAGGCTGCTGATATGGCGGGCAGAATGTGCAAAATGAGGCTGTTTTTCGCCAATTTGGAGGGGCGAATAATCTTCAAATGCCCTGAAAATCGCTGGAGACCTGCTCATGGAATTATGGCATCCATCGGTATCATCCTCCTCCCTTGAAAAATCCTCGAACTGAAACGGCGCAATTATGAGTTTTTGACTAAAAACCCAAAAAATGCCGAAAAACCAAAAGTTGTTGAAATAGGCCCAAAATTGGCATGCATGACCCTCAAGGGTCCATAGCAACATGCTCGAATACGTGCCAAAATATCAAGGCTGATATGTCTTTTTTCTTCTCTTTCCGTGTCGGTAGCTCCTTAAAAGCATTGTTCATGATCATCATCCTTATCTTTGAAGCTTGCTCAAGCTGGCGAGCTGCGCGTTCGGCACTATCCTCCTGCAGTTCTGCCTTTATTTGATCTGCCACTGATAACGTGCTCTTCTCTTGTCTTGCTTTGGAGGCATTTTGACCTATTTTATCTTTTGGAAGAAACCAGCACCTTTTATGAACAATGCCATGCTTTGGAATGAAAATAGCTTCTCTTGTTTCGGTGAGATATGGACAACGTAGTTTAGTAAGATACGACTTTGTGAACTTGAATAGCCCCCTCAACACTTATTAACAACAGTTATTCAAATCTGGATGCACTTCAGCTATGTATCCTTCTTAACAATGGCACTATGTGTAAGAACTGCTTTGTAGATTCTTTGTGCACAGTCTTGAACAAATCCCCTCTTGTGACTTTGCTTAGAGGCCTGCATGCACTTGTATTTTTGTCTTTGAAACCAAACTTCAAAAATTATAACCCTGCTCTTTTAGGTCATTTACCTTGAAACATGCCCCTGTCAGCAGACTTCTGTGGAGACCACACAGTGGGAAAAGAAAGAGACCCTGTGGTTAGGTGAAAAAAATAGCCCACTGTGTTTAAGAGAAAAACCTTTCACTTGTGATTTTTTTAAGAAGTCAATCACTGCCTTTATAACTCTGCCCTTGATGTTTACTTGATCATCAATAAATGCCCAATCATCAACAAAATACCCTGTTTCACCTTCAGAAAACTCTGTCCAACAATCTTCAGAATGACAATGTAGTGTAATGAACAAGCAGACTTAGTTTAGGTGAAAAAGTAAGTGCAACAGTGGTTTTTAGGAAACAAACTCTCTGCTCTGTGAGTTTAAAAAGTCCATCCATACATACGTACCCTGCCTTTGATGTAAAATCCTCAAAATCCAACATCAACCACCTCTGTCCTTTACCATGCTGTCATCTTTGGAAGTTCTCTGTCAACTAACCTTCAATAGTGAAAAACAGTGAAATAGGGGCAGATCTCTAGAAAAGAGTTGCTGTGATAAGTGTTTTGGTACACTGCTCTTTAGAAATGACCTTCCCTCGAAACATATCACAACCACAGTTCTTCAAAATGACACCATTCAGTGGAAGAAAAAGCAGAGCTATGTTAGGTGATATATCAATGTACTATGGTTTTTAGAAAACACCCTTTTTTGCTTGTGAGTTTTAAGAGAGCCACCCAAATACCTGCACCTCTGTTTTATTGTCAAATTTCAAACACTAACAAACTGTTCTTCAGAAAAAAGGCCCCTTTCTTTGTGAAGTTTTAAGAGAACAAAAACTGCTTTTACACTTCTGCCTCTAGAGCTAGAAAGACATTAATTAAATCTGCCCCTCAATGTAACATTCACCCACAGAAAACTCTCTGTCAATCAGCTTTTCAACATGATAATGGGGTGAAGAAAAAGGGCAAACCTAGGTTAACAATACACAGTGCTTTTATGAGGGACACTTTTCTTGTGAAGTTTTATGAAATCAAACATCACTTGTATACCTCTGCCTTCAATAAATACAATGATTTGAAAACGACACAAACTGGTTTCCAACCATAAAAATCCGTATTTCAATTACCTCCTCTCACTGTGTAGAAAACTGCCCTTGTTTTTTTTTGTGTTTAGCAAAATAGCAAGGCACGGGTTTTTCAAACAGTTTTATCATTTATCAAAACCTTGCACACGATGGGAGCTCATAAAAATACCTCGACCTTGATGGATTGCCCATTTGAAAGGTGCAAGAAACCCTGGACAGCTTAAAAAAGGGGCGCGGCAACCTCTGGATAAAACCCGTCGCGCCGGAGAAAAGGCCGTCGGGTGGGCTTGTCGTGCGGTCGGGCGGGCACCTACAGGCACGTCACGCCCGCCTACAGGCACGTCGCGCCGACATTAAAACTCTTCGCAAAACGACGCCCAGGCACGTCGCGCCACTTTCTAGGCCCGTCGCGCCGCCCTAAAACAGTGCAGAAAACCTCAATTTGCTTGAAAACACGTTGTGATGCTTGGGAGCTGCGGCAATTTGTTTTTTGTTGGATTTCACAAATGGCTTACTATTCCTCTATTTCATTCTTTGACACTCCTTAAACGGCTATATTAAAATAAAGACATAAATGTACAGACATAGTAAGCCTTTAAATTAAAACGGTGGCAATTCTTCACAATTTTAAAAAAGTCTTTGCATCTAATTTTTAATGATACTGATTATCACATTTGCATATATTATTGGTTCCCGTGTATTCTCTGAAGGTGTTTCGATGAACTTCTCTTTTTCGTTTTGAGTGACAATGTTAACAAAGAAAAGGTCATTCAAAAACTGTCAAAGGTGTTTGAAGGCTGCCTTACCACTTACAGGAGACCACTGGTGCCTTTGCAATCAGTTTAACAATCTTGGTCCTTAGGTGATTTACAGGTTTCCTTACGGTGTAAGTGTCTTCTACTAGGCTGTTTCTTTTATAACATGATTCTGCATTACAACTCACTGTGCCACATCCCTGTCACTGCTTTTGCTATACTGTATCTTTGTGCTGAAACTGTCTTTTAGGATGATGACCATTGTGTCTGTTTTAGGGAATATAAACAGTGATAGTTCATCAAAAAAAAATTCCTTTCTGCCTAATCATAGGATCATATACCCATTCGCCTCCTCATTTGAAAAGACAAACTTGTAAAATACGAAACCAGGGTTTTTGGGCACACAGTCTTTATTCTGTTCTGATCAGTATATTAGACCCCTTTTTGTTAATAGCACCATTTCATGACTGGACTATGTTCACTTGCAAACATCATTGTGTGTCAGCAGAAACCCTAGCCAGAGTAATATTGTCTCCTTGCATTGTCCTAAGGGTGAATTAGACATTTGGCTTGTTCATCTCATGATTGATTATTTTGACAAATAGCCTTTGTGACTATGAAGGTCAGTGTTTTCCTGAAAAAACCAAGACCTTTCTCCTTCTTGTGTAATGACATTGGTTACCCTCTGTTCTATTTGATTTTGAACAAAACAGGCCTCTTATGATTTGGATGTTTACTGGTGACAGGTCCTTCTAGAGTTCAAAAATCCATATGGTTTGCAAGTTTGAAATGAGCTCTTTTATCAGGCCAACTTCCCTTTCTTTGAGCTTATCATAATTTCACTATATTTCTGTTATGGTCAGCAATTACATTTATGAAACCCGAAGATATTGTTTCATTGTTTCAGCAAAGGCAAACCTGGACTTCTGCAACCTTCTGAGTCAACACTGGCCTGCGCCCTCTGCTTATGTATGAAGGAGGCGCCCTAACCCTCTGCTTGTAAATGAAGGAGGTCCTGGGCCTTGACAATTTACCATTTTGCTGAGACCGTGGCGACCCTTTCTTACTGTGATTTTCATGCTGGAAAGAGCTGTAAGGTCCTGACGAGTGACCTTTGTTTTGCAGCTTCATCTCAGGCTCATAATACACTTAGAAGGAGTTGTTCCTCTAACTGTAAACTCAAACATTTACTCCATGATATGAAATATATTTCCTGTCTTTGTAGAACCATAGAACACAGTGAAAAACCTACTAGTCATCTTGAGAATGGGCTTCATGCAGTGCTGAGATCTAGGGGGTGTGAGTGGCGCGACTTAAGGCTGTTTGTTAATTTCATTTGCAAAGTAAGGGATCAGTCATGGTAGGTTTGCTGCAGATGAAGGCTTTTTTGGCTTTTTTGATGATTGCCAAAGGTGAAATGTCCTAAAACGCCACTTCCTAACATAGGGGAGACCTTTGAAATAGATGTGTATTTTCTTTTTAAGGCTGATGGGCAGACCAATAAGGCTGAGGTTAGATAGGATTGTGACAAGGAGGTTTTGGTTTTTCCAGGGGTGGACTGAATAGGTAGAAAGGCGAAAAAAGTTTTGGGAGGGTTTTCTGGATGACATATTGACATAAGGAAATCAGTTTCTAGAAAACTCAGCTGAAGATATAGTCATCACTAATATGTAAAAAATATTGATGGCTAACAGAGCCCACATGGGTAGATTCCATGGTGGAGGAGTATGACTCCATTGTCAGAAATAATGCTTGGGAAATTGTTCCAAGGTCGGTGGGTAAATCAGTGATAGATTCGAAATGGATCTACAAGGTAAAGAAAGGTGTTGATGGGAGCGTCGAGAAGTATAAGGCAAGATTTGTTGCTTGAGGCTTCTCACAGATCGAGGGGATTTATTATGAAGAAAACTTTGCACTTGTCGCACGGTATTCTTCCATAAGGACCATCCTTTCTCTCTCAGCATAGATGGGTTGGCATATTCATCAGATGTATGTGAAGACTGTGTTCCTTAATGGGATCATTGAGGAAGAGGTGTACATTGAGCAACCTAAAGGATTTTAGATCTTCAGCAGTGAGTCACATGTGTGTATACTGAAAAGAGCGTTGTATGGAATGAAGCAAGAACCACGTGCTTGGTACACGTGGGTCGACAACTATTTCACTGGACTTGGCTTCACGAAGAGTGAGGCGGATGCAAACCTGTACCAAATTGTGGTGGAGTGTAAGCTTTTAATCATTGTTCTTTATGTTGATGATTTAATACTAATGGGTGATAAACAATTGATACACTCATGCAAGGAAGATCTTGCAAAGGAGTTCAAGATCAAGGATTTGGGCCTCCTTCATTATTTCCTTGGATTGGAAATATGGTAGCGAGAAGGTGAACTATTTTTGTCTCAAGGCAAGTATGCTCGGGAGATACTTGGTAAGTTTCACATGGAGGACTGCAAGCCCATGGATACTCCTCTTCCAGGAAATTAGAGGAAAGAGGATGCTACATCAATAGATTTAGTGGATGCCATTGTTTATCGACAATTGGTGGGTTCGCTCATGTATTTAGTTAACACAAGACTAGACATATGTTATGCGGTGAACCAACTTTCACAAGTGATGGTTAATCCTACCAAGATCTTTTGGAAGGTAGGAAAGCATGTCCTGAGGTATCTCAGGGGAAAATCTGAGTATGGCTTATGGTACAAATAGATGGATGAGGTAAATTTGCATGGCTTCACGGATGCAGATTGGGAAAGCAACCCAATGGACAGAAAGAGCACATCAGGAGGGGTTTTCAGTATCGGATCTACAACAATTTCTTGGTACATCAGGAAACAAAGATCTGTGGCACTCAGTTCAGTGGAAGAAGAATACATGGCAACAATTCAAGCTGCATGTGAGGTTATCTGGATGAGGAAGATCCTGGTCGGTTTGTTCGGTTCACATTTAGATCCTACAGTGATACATTGTGATAATCTGAGTTGCATTAAACTCTCAATTAAACTTGTGTTTCATGATAGATCTAAACATATTGATATCAGGTATCATCATATCAGATATTGTGTGCAGCGGAAGATCATGTTGCTTTAGTACATTCCTATGGAAGATCAAGATGCAGATATTTTGATGAAGGCGCTCGTTAGGAGAAAATTCGAATACCATAGAGGCAGGATCGGGGTGAAGGATAATCCTTGTATTTTTGAGAGGGAGTGTTGATATTCAACAAGATGATGAGCTTAGTGAAAAGCAAGCACCTTCACTAAGTGGGGCCCGTAGGCTATTTTTAGGTGTATGTATATTTTTAGACATGGTGAGCATATTCTATAAGTTGCAGGATGCTATTTGTAGATGGTTGGTCAAATGTGGAAAATAGATGAAATTTTTCTTTTAGAATATTGGGCAAAGTCTATTTATAGATCGTCGATCTAAAAATAGATGCATGTCGATTATTATTAGCTCTTAATAATAATCGGACAATAAACATCAACTTATTCTCTTGGAGCACTTTATTTCAGTGAAAAAATTTGGAAAATTAGTGGGCTGAAGGAATTACGCAATTCCTAGGGTTTATTGGTGGCTCATGCATGAAGGACTCAGTCAGAACTTAAGTGGCAAAGTTATGATGGAAGAGTAGTTTATGGAGTTTTTATTTAGTTTAACTTAGTTAAGTGAGTTAAACTCAGTTGAGCTAGTTGTATCTAGTCTAAGTGAAAGATAAACTAGTGAGAGTTAAGTGAATTAATTATTTAATTAATTCACAACTAATAACTCACTAACAACTGAACATAAACAACAGTTAACTAAAGTGAATTTTAGTTGCAGTGGAGACCCAGTGGAGAGATAGGTGAAAGTGTTAGGTATTTGTAATAAGCAAGATTGGCAAAAGTCCGATCACAGAGTTAACATCGTTTCAACCAACTTTGGGATTCTAGGATCTAGCCCTCCTGAATTCGGAGAGGGATCTCTCCAATATGTACAAAGATGGATTTGTCTTTGAAGTTTGGGGTAATGATATTAGGCTAGTTATGAGGTCCAAGGGTTTTTTTGGTTTTTTGGATGGTTGAACATAGTTGTTGTCTGAGGAGGAAAGATCTATATGCAAATAGGTTCAAAAGTGAGAAGTTGCAAGCAAAAAGAGTAAACTTTAGCTAAGATGAAAGATGATGGCAGGCTTTCAGTCCATTGGGCTATGGAGTCATAAGAGGATTTAATTGAAACAATCAGGTCCGAGAGTGGTCTGTGGGGTAAGTCATCTATGCCTAAGGATCTCTTTAAAGTTTGATTTATGGAATGGAGTGATACAATAAGAAGGGGAAAATAAACAGATGCAGAACAAAGAGCAGCCTAGGATCTGGTAAGTACTTTGAAACTATCCAGCCTTTGACCAGGCACTTAAGAAAGACATGAAAGCAAACTAGGATCTGGTAAGTACTTTGAAACTAGCCAGCCTTTGATACACTCCCAATAGAAAACACATAAAAAACAAAGGGAAACTTGAAGGCAACCTTTGGAGTAGAAGCTAGCGGGCCGGGCTCACCACAAATCCTCTCCTAGCTCTTCTTTACTTGGTTGCTTTCGGGACAATCACAAAGATAACACAGAATGGCCTAAGATCTGATAAGTACTTTGAAACTAGTTAGCTTTTAACACATCCTAAGGGAAACAATCAAATAGTTGAGAAAATAAGAAAGGGACTCAGGGCTAACCTTAATTTCCTTAGTTCATCTTCACACAACATATATTGAAAGTAACATTTAAAAATAACATTTAGTCAAGGCAATAAGATGAGGGAATGCCAACATGCCTATGCCTAAACTGAATTAATCATTTCCAAATAACACAGATAGAAGAAAACATCGAAATAAATATTTCTCAGCCAGAGAAGGTTACTGGTATAAAATAGGTCCTAACTCTGTTTAAACTATTCTTTACAGCAGAAAATGAAACAAAATGGAAACAGAAATAAAACACAAGTTACAGTGAGAATAACATCACCATCAGCATAGAACAGGATCCCATAAATAAGCTTGTATTGATGCTTCAAACCAGTTACAATATTCAAATCCAGTGTTTTAATCCATCTCTCTTCATAACCTAACCTATCTGTTACAAGCAGAGCTCCAAGAGCTAGTGAAATCCTATCTACAATCAAGAGTCTTCAGCTCAGTTACAATTACAATGCTTCAGCAATTACATTGACAACCAACCCCTCACTCATTTTCTACTGAAGTATTTATAGAAGAATGAGGAGGTGAGATCTGATAAAAGATCTCAAAATCAATTAATACAGGAATTAATGTCTTTCTTGGCCCTTGGGAGGCTTAATGAAGAAACTATACAGGTGTTTCACTGTATTAATTGGTTTACACTTATGAATTAAGCTCAGAGGGAGCTTTTGTTGACCTTTTAGGCTCTGTGTAATGTAGGGCTACTCTACAGACATTCTTTCATTAAATTCCTGGAAGAAGTAACTCTCTGGCTGCATCGAGGTAAAATATCTGATCCAAATCAATAACTTTTGTTCTTGATTGAATACTTTGAGGCACAGGTGGCACTGTAGTCGCTGGGAGGAATCAATACGCCTCCATCTGTGGCGGTGGAGGGTTTTTCTGCTAAAACACTTTAGGTTTTTCTTTTAATATGTGTTTTAGATTGGGGATTAGGAATTTGATAACTGTCTTAGCCGTAATCCCCACTAATATGTCCATCAATCCTCTGCTCTGGTTCATCCTGGCCTTCGCGTTGATATCCTTTCACTGCGTCTTATCTACTGTGTTTTTTTTTTTTTTGAGGTTTAGTAGGGGCATACAGCACCAAGGGCTCATGAAACCCTGATGAAAATGTGAATCTATACTCTGTGGTTGATTTTTCTGATGCATTCGAAGGTCGGAAGATCGTCATCCTTGGCCGACGATATTTCTTCATTTAAGCAAAAAAACCTTAGAACCTGCGAAATACGAACAAACGTTATAAAATCCTACTTAATAGGGCAATGTGCATTGGAGGATGTGCGGAGGAGCGGGGCAATTTGAGTCGTCGATCGCGCTATGATCGACGGTCGGGAGCGATCGGGAAAGTCAGCGGCGGAGAATAGTTGACTAGGGAATGGAATCGGGAAATTGAATGGGGACCGTCAATCTACAGAGATCGACGGGGGGGATTGATTTCCCACCGCGCGACGGCTTGGTTATCGAGCGGGCGCTTTTGTTAAAGGTTGGGGATCTTGGGTGATCATCAACCGTTGGATCAACGGGCCCAGATCGGACGGCCATCATCGATTCCGCTGGGCGGTTATGGTCTGACGTATAACGCGCAGGGGACTGACTTTATGCAGCGGGGACAGTGGTTTTGGAAAATTGTACGGGAGACCCGTGGCGCACAGCGTATGGAATCGCTGGCCAATGGGAGAAAACAGCCTTTGGCCCGAAGGCGGTGCGGAAAAGACTGTCGGTTTTTTGGAGTGGGGAACAACTGGCAGGGACCACTGGTAAGTTGCGCTCCGCGTCGTTGATCTGTGGATTGGATGAACAGGTGAGATGAATTGCGGGGGGCCAGGGTGTACGGGCACGAGACTTTTGGAGCAACCCCCCATAGTGAATGGCAGCCGTTAGATTAATTCTTCACCCATCCCGAGGAGTCAGCTACGGGGGCACCAAGGTTTGACCCTACGGATAGAGTAAAGACCCCGTAGGGGAAACGCTTCGGTCACGACGTCGGGTTACATGGAGAGAAAAAGGCGGTAGGGGCTTAGCCTGAGGGGCTTAAGTCCATCGCATAGAAAAAGTGTGTTTTCTATGGTTTTTAATGGTTTTTTAAGGAGATAAAGGCTTCCGATAAGGTCAAACTAGTGGGTTTTAACCTTATAAAAGGAATTTTAATGAAATGAAAAGGGAGAAACATGAAATTGTGGGGTTTTCATGGGAAATGGAGAATAGAAAATGAGGTTAGTGGTGGAAAGAAGAAAAAGGGAAAAGGGTCCTTTGCAGAAGTATCCAACTGTGGATTTTTATATGATTTCAGAGGCTTTTGAAGTATGAAACAACAGTATGGGATATGGACAGAGGGAAAAGGCTGGAGGCCTTACAGAGACTTCAAGAGCCAACAGTTTTTAGAGATGAAATTTGTTCCTTGGAGGCTCCCAAAAGTTCTTAGCCACCTTTTGGTATAACAAAATATTATGGGTGGCTAACAGAAAGGATGAGATGGACTATCTGTTGGGACTATAGTGATGCATTCAATGCATCTGACTCACATTGGAGTTTCCAATGAGGATTGCACAGTCAAGGCAAGGCCAATTAAAATTCATTCATGGGTCTTCTTCAGTAGGGATTGCACAGTGGAGGCAGGCTGTGAGGAGGCAAGAAATTGGTGCATGGAGATCCAAATTTCTACATGACAATGTGTAATGATTGTTGATTATACTGAGAGCTTGATGTACTAAGTTTTGCATGAGATTATTACATGATTCCATTGATATACATAATATATGATAGTTGGGGTTTTTGCTTTAAGCTTTCCTGTTAAACAACTGTGTTATGTGCGACTGAATTTATTCACATGTGTTTGCAATTGAGTTTCAAATTTCTGCAAGTTTAACAGTGGAAGGATTCTATATTTAGCAAGAAGATAAATATTATTAGATCAAGAGAATCTAGTAATAAATCAGTATTATAATTTTCTACAAATTATGCATTAATCTAAACCCAAGGAAGCATGCCTCTCAACAAGTAGTCTGTAGGTGGGCAAAAATCTAGTCAAAACACACCAAAATAGTCAATAGATCTAAATTCGGGAGGGAAAATGATCCAAAAGTCAAATATGCTGGAAATAGGTGCAGAAAAAAAACAATAAATCAAAGGAAAAATTGTTGTAAATGAGGTGGTGAAAGGCTATAACCTGGAGGGAAGCGGAGGGGACCCTAGAAGAAAACTAAAAGGAGGTGTTTTGGATGGATAAATAACCAATTTGAAGTGGATCTGAAGGTAAGGGATCAGGTCTGAAAAAATGGCTGAACACACTGAAATTTCAGACAACTTGTAGCAGCTAAAACTCTTCCACAAAAGGTGGAGGGTATTGAATCCCTAGGGGGCTAGGTTCCTACTTTGATGAGTAAAACAGAACAAGTACAGGTCCAAAATGAGCAGAGACAAAGTCCAGACAGCCCTAAACAAAGGCCGAGACAAACCCAGAAAAATCTCATAAAAATTCCCGCAAAAAGTCAAAGTCGCGATTTCTGACCTGTTTTCTGTAGAGGTCACAAGTTTTGGCCTATTTTCTATGCCCTGGAGGTTCAGGTCGTAGTTTTTGGCCCAAAAATTGCGACCTACACTTCTGGCACTCTCCGGAGCAGGTTTTAGAAAAAAATTTCGTCTCATCTGCATCTGATGCCTGTCACCTGCGCATTAGGTCCAAAAACACACGAAAGTTAGAATTTTCAATGTTTTAGGGTTCTATAGGTTAAAAATAAAACATCAAGAAAACCAAAAAAAGAAGCTAAAGAGAAATCCTAGGGTTTTAAGCAGCTGGATATGTAGGGATGTGAAAAACAACAGAGGTCGTAATCGTAAACCCTTGTGGAGTCGCCAGTTGTTAGTATGAATCTTAATCACAAGTGTATGAAAAAGGCTCACATTAGCCGTGCATAACAAAAAACCCTAACAACAAATTGGATGCCAATATATTTAGATATATGCATTAAAAGACATTAAGCAGTAAATAAAAGTAAGAGTTTCTCCATGCATCCAATAGACAAGACAATAATGTTTTAAAGATTTTTTGTATTTTTTTACACTTGGGAAGGGAACATAGAAAGATATTACTATTCCTCCTTAATGGGATGGGTTATTGTAAGTCCTCAGCACTTCAAATCTAAAATCCCTCTCTCTTGATGGTGTAGAAAACCCAGATAAAAATGGAACTCAAAGGGAGCTCATAAGAAAAATGATAGCAAAATATGACAATGATGGTGGATCAAAGTTAGACCAAAAGTATAGATCCAGAGTGATATTTAGGCAACAAAAGGTAGTTAGTAAATGGAAAAACCCTTCTATTTATAACAAAATATTGAGTTAGTCTAGATATAGGTGCATAGTTAAAAAATTATTAACCAAATCTAGATCCGCCTTTTATGGAATATTTTATTATATTTGTTAGAGGGAAAAAGAATTTGACTTTGGTCAAATCCCTTTATTTGTAAATAATAAATAAATAAATGATTTATTTATTATTTTAAGGACATGGTTGAGTAATAATAAAATAAATAATGATTTATTTAATTCTTTATAAATGATTTAGTCAAATTTAACAAGGAATATTATTTAAAGAAGGTTTAAATAATTATTCCTGGAAAATAATAAGATAAATAATGATTTATCTAATTAATTTTCCTGTTTTGGGTTAAATATGACCAGGAATATTAATTAAATTGTTGTTTAACTAATTATTCCTTGAGGAAAATCAAACAAATGTGGATTTATTTAATATTTCCCCATGGGGTTTCCTGTTTAGACCATAAGCAACTTAATAAATGTGGTTTACTAAGTTATTTTTCATAGTGAAAGCAATTTTACTTAGGGTAAAATTTGGCTTACATGGTATACTTAGGTCCATCTAATAGTAACAGGTTAGATGACCAACAAATGGTGTAACAATAAGCTATATAACTTCACATTTGCAGTTGCAAATCACATTGCAAAGTTTTACCTTTCTCTGCTTCTTATATTTTATTTTGCCAAAATATTAGTGAATTCAATGTGCTACCATTAAGTTAACCCTGCTTAACCATAATAGCAACATTAGCCACAATTGTACTTCATAAAACCATACTCTTCACAAAATCATGTTATGTACAAACATCTTGTTAAATATACTCAATATACATTTCAACTTTAATGTGCGTCAATTTTTGGTACTGGTCCTATCAATATTTCACTTATATTTCCATGAATTAAGAGTAATCATATAAAATAAGGATACATATTCCACACACAACATCTAAGAAAATTTAAACATTTTTTTACTTGAATGTGTTTTCCACAACAATAATTAAGGAAACATGGCCTAAAAGATATAACCATTAGAATCCAAACATCAACATTCTTCACATTTCTAATTCATGAAAAATGGAATTTTAGGCACATGAATTCAATCATAAGTTATTATGCAACATTAGTAACTTAATTGTAATAACTTGGACTTTTCTGGTCAAGAAAATCAGTAATTCCAACTAATTCAAAATACTATCCATGGACTTAGCTAATTAAGTTTAATATGTAGTGTTGCCCACAATATTCATACATACTCGATGAATTTATAAAGGATGATCTTACCATATTTATTAGATGTGTGATGCATACTAGATAAGACTGTCACTAAATCATCAACTTGTAGAACTTCATTTTTATGCATGAAATAATCAATGTAATTATGTAATATCCCAAAAGGGAGAATGCAGTAATACACAAACACAATATTTGTAACAATAGATTATGTACACATAATTTATGAGAAACAAAGAAATATCCAGTATAGGTGAGCCATTTTATTATGTGGGAGATGGATTATAGATACAATAGTGCTTAAAATAGAAGCACTCAAGCCAAAGAAGTGACCTAGAATGACCCTGAATTCATGCCAAAGTAGGCACTTCGTAACTGGAGCTATTGGAAGTTGTATATTGCACTATCCCTTCAGCAGATGATGATATTATAGCTCTTGGATGAAAGGGAAAGTGTAGATCTATGGTGCTATAGATCTCTGATGATGTCAAGATTGAAGATCTGGGCACTATGATGGAAACCCAAGATAACCCAGAAAGGAAATTCATATCTAAGAAGATAAAAAATTCACCCTCCTAGGCTTTGATCCCTTGACTACTAGGTTATGTAGATCTGAAGCATAAACTGATGTAATATGGCTGAAATTTTCTATAGATAAGATTTATGATTTGAGGTTTGATTCGTCCTTCAGATCTCCAAGCTAGAAGCTTGAGATCTAGCTTCTTCTTCCTCCTCTCAAGATGAAAATTGTTGCATACACATAGCTGGAAAAACTACACTATCTATGAGGAGAGGCTCACACCTGTTGCAAAATATATTTGGTCAGCTCAAGAATGATGGAAATGATAAGTAAAAAATGAGAGGAAGACCCTTCATACGATTTACAGCTGAAGTACTTGAAACTTCCCTCCTCCTTTGGATCTATAGGACTGGATTGTGCAATCCTTGATGGGACTATTGTTGCAAGGAGGTGTGATATGTTTTTCCTAATGCCTAATAGGGATATGGAGTGTTGGAAAGTTGATATTGAAGCTCAAAGTGAAAGGACGAACCCTCCACTAGTTCCTTAGCTAAAATACTGAAGGACAACCTCCTCCTCTCAAACCCTAATGCAGAAATGCGTTATTTCTAAATATGTATGGGATGCAGAGAATAGGAACAATATGGCACCAATGTATGATGATGAATGGAAGCGCAGAATAACCTTCCCATAGTAGGCACTCGAAGTCCCCTATGGGTAAGGGTGGGATTCCCGCTCGAAAACACCCTGTGCTAAACATCACTGCAGACTTAGCTAAACATCATAAGCATGCATAGAAATGTCAAATGAAAAATCTATATCAAAACAGATCTCAAATCAATAATACAAATTCTACATTATATGGTGCCTTCATCTTCATTATATATATTTTGATCCTTCCCATCCATTGGCCCACCTCATAACTGTGTTGCATATGTGGACATAGGTCTCTAAATAAACTGCGCTATCTCTCCATGATCTCCATGATCTATGATTTAATGTTCACCCTCTCCATCATGTTTGCACTAATTCACCACTTCCTCTATCATCTCATCATTAATTTCTCTATGATATTACTTTCATTCCTTCTTGGTATTACTCGACTCCTTCATCTCTCTATGTTATTTCTTATTAATGATGTTTGATCTCCACTCTTAATTCATTAATAAGCTTCTCCACTATTCCATGATGTAGGTCTATCAGCTAATTAACCATGTTCACACACTTAGGAGGGAATTTATTCATATTAAAGGGTTATGGGTCCCTCCACCCATTTATTTACATAGTTAAGAAAGATAAGTAAGAAATCTAATATTCCAATAAACAGATGTAAAATTTGGAATATTATAGTCATTCTCGCCAAAATGTTGCTTGTCCTCAAGCAACTGCAAAGGTATATGCTCTAGCCATCTATATCCTTCCAAATGGGATCTTCATAAGGAAGGCCTCCCCATTTGCAGCAACATATTATGCATGCCCATCTCAAAAGTTACCTCTCTATAATATCTAGAGTGACCTCCAACTGTGTAGTTAGATGTCCCTCATCTTTAATGAAGTTCCAAGTGATAACCACATGATGTCCAACATCATCATAAATACATGAGATACATGAAATGAAGTGGTTCCTACCAGAAAAGGAAAGTCCCGATTCACAAAAGATTTCTCCATCCCATGCTTCATGAAGTAGACTATGTCTCTCCATGCTTCCATCTTTAGCCTTGTTGGCCTTGTTGGATCCAAGCATCATCCCACATTGTGCCAAATAACAAGTAGAGACATATGGGTAGACATGAAATATGTAAAACCATATTCTCCTAATATAAGCCATTGCAGTAAAGCTTCTTGCTTCCACACCATACTATCATCACACCAAGTGGGTTGGCCATATTCTCTCAAGAGGAGCCAACACAACAATGCATCTTGCTTCCCCACCACATTATCATCATACCAAGTATGGTGTACATACTCTCCCAATAAGAGCCATTGGAGGAATGCCTCTTCCTGCCATCCTCCATCATTACCATGCGAAGTACGAGAGTATGTCAAACCAAACTCACACAAGAGTAACCACAGAAACAAAATATCTTGCTGCCTCTTCACATTATCATGTGAATCATGGTGCAACAACATAATTATTGGCATGTGGAATTTCAGATCGGCCCAATACAAACAAAATCCATCATTACACATCATGAGAGTGTTATGCCATGTTCCAAACAATACAAAACACATAGACATGGGAGATGTTATGTGATGGCAAAAATCTCTCAACAGCAACCAAAGTAACCATGCCTTCTTCTGCTGCAGTTTTTCATTGATATGCAAGGCATGGGTCAAATATATAAGAGCTATTGGGTAGTAACCATACTCACCCAAGAGCAGCCAGCGCAACCATACCTCCTCCTTCATTACATCAATGTTGTGCAAGGCATGGATCATTGAAATGTGTGATGTTGGGTAGTAACTATACTCACCCAAGAGAAACTAGTGTAGCCAAGCTTATTTCTAGCATATATCATGGCTCTGAATGTGTCTTTGAAAACCCTTGTTCCACATCAACATCCATTCATCCCAATGGGGGTGATGGATCTCATTCTGCATAAACATGGTATCCTCCCATTGTAGGACACCAACCTCCTCAATCTATTGAAGATATTTGCACTCCATGATATTTTGAAGTGCACCTCCCATGAGGTATATCCATGAGATCCTCTCATCATTGGCCGTCCAAAACCCATAAATATTTTAATATGATGTAGGTATAAGTTTTTCTTTGAGCTTTTAGATGCTAATTGAGAAAGTGTCATCTTAAAAAGAAAAAATATTTCCCATCTCAAGATGTATACCATCTATCATCTGACTCTCCAATGCTTCATGAGTGAAGCTGCCATTGGAATGCTCCAACAATGAATGGGTCCTCTTCTCATCACTGCTCCTCATTGACAGCAATGTATACGCCGTCTCATGGAAAGGAACAATGTTGAACTCATAGCCCATCATTGTACATAGGATTATGATCATCCCATCTTCTGAAACTCCGCGCTTCAACTCAAAGGGTTGAGTGTATCTCAATAATAACAAATTTGGATGGCTCTTCATCTTTCCTTTATCAGATCAAGGTTCCTCTGCGTAGTGATAGGTTGTTGCTTCAAATCAGCATGTTGCTCTAATCCTTGGTTATGCAATGGCCTTGATGGCATGTCCCCACAAGCTTCAATAATAGGTACTGAAACAATATGGGATAGAAATTATTGCAAAGATTGGACCAAATTATTTTTGGGAACATCTTTCAAAACCACAAGAGTTCCTTCAAACGGTGCAATGATCTCTCCAACTCCTGGTAAGAGTGATGGTTTCTCTTCTATCAATTTACCAGCTCTGCAATCTGGCTTCTCTTCCTCATGCATCTCCTAAATTATGCATGGGAATCTATATGTCGAGAGCTTAAGACTACCTTACAAGGATGCAAGTGCCTCTTCTCCTGATGCAATTACTTTTGCAGCTGGTGGTGAATGTAGTGACTCTTTGTTCATAGTGACAAGAATGACATTTTCCCTTGGATTCTTAGGAAATGTCTCTTTTTTAAATGCCTCTGGTTCTCTTCTATAAAATTCCTTCCTTATTCTTTGAAATAATTCTAAATATTTAGTCACTTTTGCATGCTCCATGTGACCAAACCACCATTCATTTTCCTCACCTTGAAGGTGAAGAGTTGTAATCTGAACAACCTCTTTCTCAGTTATAGGATCTAGACTAAAAAATGCATCTAACTCTTTCCTCCAAGAATTTGCAGTACTTGAGGAAGATCCATCAAATGTAGGCAAATAGAATATATTATGCTTCTTTCTTCTATTACTATTGTAGGATCTTCGTTCTTCCTTGAGTTGGAAAAAATGTTGGAGAGTTATATTCTCCTTGAATGCTCTAGACTGAGATTTGTACTCTTTGAGATAGCCACTTAGATTCTCATGAGTTTCAGGCTCCAAATTTCTTCTATATCCATAACATTTCCTTTCCTCTTCAATGAAAGCGGGCATAATAGATCTTTGAGGAGCTCTATTCTTCTCTGGTCTTCTTTGATGCTGATAAGAAGTATTGTGACCTTATTCATTATGAAACCTTCTTGAGGTTTCTCTTTTCCTTTCTCTCTTCATTTCATTGATCTCCTTAGAAATATACTTCATAGTTCTAAAGAGAGATGCAGTAAAACTTAATCCCTCCATTATTTATAGATCTCTACTATTTGATTTTCATGTGATGTCAATAATGTCCACAAGATGAGCCAAAGATCATGCTCTGATACCATTGTAATATCCCAAAGGGAGAATGTAGTAATACACAAAAAATATATTTTAACAAAATATTATGTACACATAAGTTATGAACAACACAGAAATATCTAGAATAGGTGAGCCATTTTATTATGTGGGAGATGGATTATAGATACAGCAGTGCATAAAATATAATCACCCAATCCAAATAGGTGGCCTAGACTGTGAATTCATGCCAAAGTAGGCACTGCGTAACTGGAGCTGCTGGAAGTTGTATACTGCATTGTCCCTTTAGTAGATGATGATCTTACAGTTGTTGTCTGAAAGGGAAAGTGTATGTATATGGTGCTCTGGAGCTTTGATGATGCCAAGATTTCATATATGGGCACTATGATGGAAACCCAAGGTAACCCAGAAAGGAAATTGAGATCTAAGAAGATCATAAATTCACCCTCCTAGAGTTGGATCCCTTGACTACTGGGTTATGCATATCTGAAGCATAAACTGATGTGAGATGGTTTTAATGTACTACATATCATATCTATGCTTTGAGGTATGATCCCTCCTTCAGATCTCCAAGCTAGAACCTTGAGATCTAGCTTCTTCCTCCTCCTCTCAAGATGACAACTAATGCATACACAACAACTAGAAAAACTACGCTTTATAGTAGGGATAAGTTCATGCATGCTGCAAAATATATCTGATCAGCTCAATAATGATGTAAATGATAAGTACAAAGTGAGGGGAATATCCCTCATAGGATTTCTAGCTGAAGTATTGGAAACTTCCCTCCTCCTTTGGATCTATAGGACTAGAATGCGCAATCCTTGATGGGAATGCTATTGCATGGAGGTGTGATATGTTTGGTCTGATGCCTGATATGGATCTGAAGTGATATAAGGTTGATCTTGAAGCTCGGAGTGAAAGGATGAACCATCCATTGGTTCCTCAGCTGAAATATTGAAGGACAACCTCCTCCTCTCAAACCCTAATGTAGAAATGTGTTATTTCCTAAGATGTATGGGTTGTAGAGTGTAGGAAAAATATGGTACCAATGCTTGATGATGAATGGAAGCTTAGAATAACCTTCCGAGAGTAGGCACTCGAAGTCCCCCATGGGTAAGGGTGGGATTCCGCTTGGAAACACCCTGTGCTAAACAAAACTGTAGACTTAGCTAAACATAATAAGCATGCATAGAAGTGCCAAATGAAAATTATAGATCTAAATAGATCTCAAATAAATAATACAAAGCCTTCCTTATATGGTGCCTTCATCTTCATTATATATATTGTGAGCCTTCCCATGACTTGGCCCACCTCACAACTGCATTGCATATGTGGACATAGCTCTCCAAATAGACTGTGTGGTCTCTCCCTGATCTTCATGATCTCTGCATTTAATGTTCACGCTCTCCATCATGTGTGCACTAATGCACCACTTACTCCATCATCTCATCATTAATTTCTCTATGATCTTACTTTGATTCCTTCTTGGTATTATTTTACTACTTCATCTCTCCATGTTCTTTCTTATTAATGATGTTTGTTCTCCACCCTTAATTCATTAATAAGCTTCTCCACTATTCCATGATGTAGGTCTATCAACTAATTAACCATGTTCACACTCTTAGGAGTGGATTTATTCATATTAAGGGGTTATGGGTCCCTCCACCATTTATTTACTTAGTTAATCAAGGTAAGTAAGAACTCTAATATTCAAATAAACAGATGTAAAATTTGGAATATTACAAATTAACAATATTTGAATACTACTAGTTTTATCATTAAGTTTGTAGAACATGCATTAAACCATAATATGATATTTGTTTCCCTTATCACACTGTCTACCATTTATGCATGTTCATATATAAGGGCACACCCTTTTCCTTTCAATTCTTATTATTGACATAATAATGTACTTTTATTAAAATAGTCACTTTTAAAGACACTATTGTTATCATGATCTAAGTTCTTTATAACATTCAAGAACTTACAATCATGCTTATTTCTAAACAAATATCCACTTCCATAGTCATAATAGTTTCTTTCATATTGTATTAATATGTATAAAGGCCTATACAAATATATACTCATACAACAACACTAATTTATCATTTTTAAATGTTGATAACAATATTGGTAAGAATTTGGAAGTCTAAAACACACTCAAACACATATTGGAACCATTAAGTGAATAATACGAATATGGATGTAATATCCCAAAAGGGATAATGCAGTAATACAAAATATATATATATATATATATATATATATATATATATATATATATAGATATAGATATAAGAACTGTAGAAAAGTAAGCAATTAATCTAAATACACCATAGAAATGTACATAATAGCTAAGCAATTTTATTATATAGGAGGTGGATAAACAGTACAAAAATGCTCAAAATATGAGACACTGAAGCCAAAGAGATGGCCTAGAATGACCCTGAAATGATCCCACAAGAGGGACTACGTAACTGCTCGACTACTGGAAGGAATACTGTGCTATCCCCACTGTAAATGTTGGGATTTAAACTGCTGGAAAGATATATTAGTGTATATCTAGAAGTTCCAGAGCTTTGATGACACTGAAAATTGAGATATGCGCTTTATGATTCATATCCAAGATAACCCAAAAAAGGGATTTACAGATCTATCAATCTATGAAAATCAGCCTCTTAGGGCTTGCACATATAATTGTCGGGTATTCAAATGTGAATAAAGGTCTGAAAAGATGATGGCCACGATATGATACAAAATTAGAACTATGCTTGAAGGGTTGATCCCTTCACTAAATCCTCAAGCTAGAAGCTCAAGATGTAGCTCCTCCAACCTTCTCCACTGAATGGAGTTGCTGCTGTTGAGCCCCAAAGATGTCCTTTTCTTTCACCAAATTTCACTTCATTTCCTTTTTCCTTTATCAATTATAGGCTTAAAAGATCAATAGGATTGATTAAAGTCACTTTAGGAATGCATAAAATAACCCACTTACTAAAATTTTGTGGTCTTGTTGTTGTAGTAATTTTTTACTAGACTTAGCTACAGAATGCAATCATTCTGTAGCTAGTCGCCTACTCCGCAACTATCTTCATGTTCACGCAGGTTACAGGTGTCACTTAAAGGAAAAATGCATATGGTTGAATTCCATAACTCACCTACATCATTCCTTGCCCTCTACGAAATCTGAGAAAAAATCTCCAAGTGGTTATGCACGTGGAGGAAACCCAAACTAAGAAGTAGATTCTTACCAGGACAAGGACTCTACAGATGTCTTCAGCAAAGTATGAGGCCTCCACAAGAGTTCTAATTTGATTTTAATTGAAAAATACATTTATCCCTATTTATTCTCCAGGGCAGTTATGCATTTCTCTTATAAGAATAACTTGGGAAACCGAGAGACAGTTAGTTAGTTGATGTTTTATTGTTAAGTTGTCCAAGATCGTAATACTCTATTTTTGAAGCATTTTCCTTTAATGAAATAAGAACAACTTTAATACATGATCTGAAGCAATCTTGAAGAGATTCGTGTGCTAATCTGGTGGTAGAGGGCCCCTACTGCCCGAGAGGCTCTGTGCATATTGTTTAGATAAGTAACTTTAGCTCTGTTTCATTCCTAATTTAGGCAGTTTTCTGAACTTTATGTTTTATGCTCACTTACATCGAATGTTACAGCCAGTATTGTTCTTATGAATTGTTCCAAAATATCACTAAAACTGAATGAGATAGAATTTTAGTATTTCAGAGATTAACTGCATTTTAGTTCAGCTGTAGTATTTCGGAGTTTAATTTCATATTAGTTTGGTTTTGTTTAATGTATTTTAAGTTTTATTAGCTAGTTGTATTCTAGTTCTGTTACATTAGACTTAAAGGCCTTCATTATTTACAAACTTCTCTTATTCTTAATCTCTGCTAATACATCATTATCATAGGAACAAGAATTGGTAATGTCATTTTGAAGTCTTGACTGTTCTGCAATTTCTCATAATTTTACAAACTTGCCTTTTTTCCAAAACTATTACAAAAGATTTCTAACCCTTGAATGAGGCTTAATACTAACATTTTGAGTTGCAGAATGGATTAATTTTAGTTTCATAAGTTAATTTAGAGTAGGGTTCCTTACTATGTTGCAGATAATCTTTTCCAAATGTGTTCCAACAAATTTCTAACCACGAATGAGATTTTCTCTATGATATTGTAAGTTTTTGTTTACTTAGAAGAACCTCATTGCATTAAACTTATCCTTTTCTCAAGTTGTTCCAACATAATTCTAATGAAATGAATTGGACTGAGTTCATGTTATGAGTTATTTTTTTTCTTGTCAAGTTTTGGAATCTGTGAATTAGCATTTTCTGTTCTTAGGTGCTATACATAGTTTAGAATAGATTTTTCTTTGTTTTAGTGTGACCAATAACTTCCCTTTGCCAACAACTTAGTTATTTTCCTCTTAGAATAAAAACACAAAACCAAAAACACTAGAAAAACACTAAACACAATGAAGTAGGAAGAAAATACCTAGGCACATATAGTGCACTTCACTTCAACAGTTTACTAGCCCTGGTTGACAATTTATGACATCAATCTAGGAACACTAAGTTGAGCAGAAATTTTGGCACTGTTACCGAGGAAGTGTAACTAGGTAGCCTTGTTTCTTACCTCCCAAAAACAATGATATGCATAGAGAAAGAGACTCAAGGGGTAGATTCCTAAAAAGCAGAAGCTTGATTCCTAGAACACCACTTGTTCCACCAAGACCAAGAGGCAGCACACCACCAACTCAAACCCACATCCCATCCTATACTGATCACAGACTTCTAGAAGGCTTAAGATCAGATATTCCATCAGAGAGACCTTCCACTTCATCCACTGAACCTGTCCTAGAAGAAGATTCAAGAATCCCTGCTAGAGACATAAAATTTTCCACTTCCATAAGAGAATCAACCATGGCAAAAGAAGGGGGAGGAGGAGTCTTTAATGGAGAACATACACTATTTGGAGGGGTTGGAGGTAGAGGTAGAGGTGCAGAAGGAGAAGGAGGTAGAGGTGAAGAAGGTGGCAGAGGAAGAGGTAGAAGGGAAATGGGAAGCTCTTTTGGGTTTCCTATAGTAGATGAAGAAACCAATGCAACTATGAAAAACATTTCACCCTCTGTCCTTCCAAAATTTTATGGACTCAAAAGTGAAGATCCTGAAACCTTCCTATTTGAATTTGAAGTCCTATGTAGAACCTATGATTACTTACAAGATACCCAAAAACCTAAACTATTCCCTTCAACATTGAAAGGAGCATCATTAAAATGGTTTATGAGTTTGATCAATAGTTCTATTAGGACATGGGAAGACATGAAACATACATTTATAGAGAGGTATTTGGATTACTGTATGCCATTCAACCATAAGGAGGAAGTGTTTAAAATGCTACAAAAAGAGGATGAAAACCTGGAAGATTTGTTGGAGAGGTTTAACTACAACATCAAAAGAGAAAAAATGGAAAACCTGGACCAAGGTACCTTGAAAGCTCTCTTGTTGAAGACAATTAGGGATGAATGGCTAGATATCATTAATATGATGGGAAAAGGGGATATATCTAAGCTCACATTACCTGAAATAGCTGAATTATGTATCAACCTTTCAAGAGGGAAATCTAAAACTGTAAAAGGACCAAGAGACCCTGCTCTTGCAAGGGCAAGTAAGTCTGCTTCTGGGACAGTAAGTAGGGCAAAAATAGGACATATGCTTGATGAATTCAAATCTGACATTTTAGGGAGTCTTAGTGAGCAAATAGACACCCTCAAGCTACAAAACAAGAAAAAAGTTGAATCTGATGCCTTAGCAGTCTTTTGTCCCAAATGTAGAAAGAAGCATGCCTTGAGAGAGTGCCCTTTGGATGAAAAAGTAGTAGAGACTTGTGTAATTTGTTCATAAAAACATGAGACCAAGAGTTGTCCTTCACTTCCTGGTCTTAAAGCTGTCTTTCAAGAAGAAACCCCTACAAATTCCACAGAATCTCTCAATTTTGTCTCTAGGAGGCCTTGGCAAGGACCTCAAACACAAGGATTCCATGATCAGTTGTATAATCAACCCCCACTAGATTGGAATTCTTGGCAGCAACCTTGGCCCCAATTCCAAAATCAATCTCAAACTTGGGCACAAGGAGCACAAAATCGCTATGGAAGATACTCTCAGTACTATCAATATCCACCATCCTATCCACCATATCCACATTTCCCTCCTCAAAAAAATCTTCAACAAAATCCTGAACAAAATCCTCAAAATCCACATCAAAATTCACCACTTCCATTACCATTTCCTCAGAAAACAAATCAGTTGCCTGCCCAACCCATACCAAACCCCAACAATAAAAATCCTCAGAACACATACATGATAGAAGGCCAATATTTTCCAACCTATTTGATCACTCCTTTAGACATTAATGATGTTCAACTTAGGTCTGGAAGAATACTTGAAAAGAAGAAACCTTCGGTAATCATACAAGAACAAAAAAACTCTGAGGAAGATTCTCTACGAGTAAATAAAAGTTTTGAAGAAGACATATCTTTTCAAGACCCGAATATTGAAAAATTAAAACAAAAAGAGCCAATAATTTCAGCTCCTATATTAGAGCAGCCATCAACATCCATCTCTACACCTCCCTCTCCAGAAAGATTACAAATTGATAGGGGTGTAGAAAAACAAATTATGGTGCCTAATTATGATTTCCTAGATGAGTTGAGAAATGTTTGTATTAAGATTCCATTATTACAAGCTATCAAGGAAATTCCAATTCTAGAAAAAACAATAAAGGAGTTGAGCATGAAAAAAACAGGAAAAAGAATCAAAGAGACAAATAAAATTCAACTGGCAGGGAAAATAGCAGATATCATGATGGGTAAGATTGCCATTCCAAAGTATCTAGACCTAGGAAATCCAGTTGTTAAAATACACATCAATGGAATTGAGATCCAAAACACACTTATTGATTTAGGAGTAGCAATCAATATCATGAGTAAACAAATCATGGATAAACTAAAACTTCGTAATATTCTTTTTACACCCACATTATTACAATTAGCAGACAGATCTGTGATCAAACCTGATGGGGTAATAGAAGACATTCCAGTGTCCCTAGATTCTTGGGAGTATCCTGTGGATTTTATGATCCTAACTCATAAGAATAATCTAGGAGGGCATCCTATTATATTAGGAAGACCTTGGTTAGCTACAGTGGATGCTTTCATTAGTTGTAGATCCGGTGATATGTACATCTCTGATGGTAGTTCAACCAAGAAATTTACCTTGTATCCTCCAACAAAGACAATTACAGAATTAGATGATACTCAATGGATTGAGGATGAAGAAGACATACAACCTCTCTTCACAATTTCAGAAATTAGTGAAGACAGCCAGATCCTGAATACCTTAGAAAATTTTGAATCCTCTTCGGAATACAAACATGAACAATTTCAAGAATAATCCAACATTGAGTTTTTATCATCAAGACATATGTCTCTTTATTCCATGGATAAATTTGGCAGCTTTACAATTGAGATATTTCCAGGTAAAACTTTAAACATAAACAAGAACCTATAGAAATCTCAACAAGAAAAGCTAGTCAAGATATTACAGAGACATTCTTCTACATATGCATAAGAGTACACTGATATGAAAGGGATAAGTCCTAAGACTTGCACTCATCACATCTACATAGAGGAAAATTGTAAACCAATCAGACAACCTCAGAGACGGATGAATCCAAATCTTAGGGAGATTGTTAAAGAAGAATTGCAGAAATTGTTAAATGTCAACTTTATTTATCCCATTTCAGATAGTCAATGGGTTTCTCCTTTGGTAATTGTGCCAAAGAAAAATGGTAAATGGAGGGTATGTATTGACTACCGGGAATTAAACAAAGCTACTCTTAAAGATCATTTTCCCCTACCTTTCATAGATCAGGTGTTAGATACATTAGCTGGCAAAAATTACTTCTCATTTTTAGATGGGTTTAGTGGTTATAACCAAATTCAAGTAGCACTTGAATATCAAGACAAAACCACATTTACTTGTCCTTGGGGTACCTATGCTTACCGAGTATTGCCATTTGGACTATGCAATGCACCTGCAACATTTCAAAGGGCAGTATTAGGAATATTTTCAGATCTAATACATGATTGTGTAGAGGTATATATGGATGATTTCACAGTTTATGGAAACACATTTGAAGAAGCCTTAGCAAACTTGGAAAAAGTTTTAAAGAGATGTAAAGAAGAAAATATTTCACTAAGTCATGAGAAGTGTTTTATGATGTTTTCTGAAGGAATTGTTTTAGGACATCACATTTCAGGGGATGGGATTAGAGTTGATGAGTCAAAAGTTGAAGTCATATCTAACTTATCTATTCCAAGTTGTCAAAAATATGTTAGGATTTTTCTCGGATTTACAGGATATTATCAAAGGTTTATAGAAAAATTCACCAAGATAGCATCTCCACTTTTCAAATTACTTACCAAGGACTGTGAATTCAAGTGGAATCCTGATTGCCAGTTAGCCTTTGAGACCCTGAAAACAAAAATCTATGAAGCACCTATTTTAAGGGGACCTAACTGGAAATTACCTTTTCATATTTCAACAGATGCCTCAGATATAGCTTTAGGAGCAGTATTGGGACAAAAAGACCTGATTCCTTATGCCATCTACTATACAAGTAAAAATTTGACTCCTTCAGAGTTAAATTATACTGTAACTGAAAAAGAGTTTTTAGCTGTTGTTCATGCCATAAAGAAATTCAGACACTATATAACAGGCTATGAAACTTTTGTTCACACATATCACTCTGCAATTAAATATCTAATGAAAAAATCAATTACTAATGGCAAAGTCATAAGATGGTTATTGATTTTATAGGAATTCAACATTACCATTCTAGATAGGTCTGGGAAACAAAACACAGTAGTTGATTTCCTATATAGACTCCAAAACATTAAATACAACACTCCAGTTGAAGATCAATTCCATGATGAATATCTTTTTTCAATTTCTACTCAAACTCCTTGGTTTGCTGACATTGCTAATTATTTAGTTTCAGGGAAATTTACTTCAATAATGAATGCAAGAGACAAAATAAAGATCATTTATGACAGTGCAAAATATTCATGGGTTGCTAATGAGTTATACAAAACAGGCTCAGACTTTATCGTTATAAGATGTGTTCGAGAAGATGTGATGCCTGAGATTCTCAAGGCATGTCATGATGAACCTTGTGGTAGACACTTTGCTGATAAAAGGACAACTTATAAAGTCCTTCATTTAAGATACTATTGGCCATCCCTTTTTAAAGATGCTAAAGAGTATGTCAAAAGGTGTGACAGTTTCCAAAGGGTAGGGAAACCTTCTCCTTCATGTGAGATGCCATTACAGCCTCAGGTACATATTGAACCTTTCGAGAAATGGGCTTTAGATTTTTTAGGACCTATTAGTCCTCCATCAAGACAAACGAAATATATATTAGTTTGCACTGATTATGTTACCGAATGGGTAGAGGCCAAGCCATTGCTTTCTGCTACTGAATTATCTGTAGTTAATTTTCTTTTTGAGGATATTTCTACTCGTTTTGGTGTCCCAAGGGAAATTTTTATAGATCAAGGAGCTCAATTCACATCAAGGCTAGTGGAACAAATGGTGGAGAGGTACAAAATTAGACACATAAAATATACTCCCTATCATCCACAAGCAAATTGTCAAGTGGAATCTACTAATAATGTTATTGAAGGGATCCTAACAAAGACTATTCATTTACATAGATGAGATTGGGTAGACAGGATTCTTGAAGCCTTGTGGGCCTATAGAACTACATGGAGAAGCGCAACAGGTCATACTCCCTATGAACTTGTTTATGGAAAACAAGTTTTGTTTCCCATAGAGTTTCAGATTCAAACTTTTAAAATGGCAGTTCAGCTAGGACATGATCTAAGAGAGGCACAAAAGCATAGATTGGAGAAGATTAATGAATTGGATGAGATCAGACAAGATGTAGTCCAGAAAACAGGTATATTCCAGCAGCAAAGGACTAGATGGCATGATAAGTACATCAAGGAAAAGAAATTCAAAGAAGGTGAATGGGCCCTCTTGTTTGATTCAAAGTTCAAATATTTTCAAGGTAAATTCCAAACACATTGGCTTGTGCCCTATGAAATTATGAAATTTTTTGACAATGGAGCAATAAAAATCAGGACAATAGATGAAGAGAAGGTCAATTTTCTTGTAAATGGTCATAGATTGAAGATGTATCATAAGCCACTTTCAAGAGAATAATTTGTCAAGAGATTCCAGGAAAACAGTGATGTGAAGTTAATGAAGAAGAATTCTTCTTCTTCATCAACTTAATTGAATTTTCTGAATTCAAATGTATGAAAAAAAAAGTATAAACATGAAAACTAATCACTGATTAGCATGTTTATACAGAAAATATAAAGTGAAAATCAAAATCCTTCTGACACTTTAGCTTTTCAAATTGTTCTTTTCCTGCAAGCAGCTGTCACAAAATCATAAGTGCAGACCCATTCTATATATCATATTCCACTTATGATCCATCTCACTCCATCATGTCTCACTTAATTCATATTTCATTCACTCCATTCATCCATACTTCATTCACTCCATTCCATGGTCCACTTCATTTTCATTTCAAATTTTTAAATTTGATCTCTTCCTGCAATTGAGTATTACAAATCATAAGTTGCAGGCCACTTTTCATATTTCATTCCTCTTTACACCTATGATCCATTTCATTCCATTATATTTCACTTCACTCATGCTCCATTCCACCATATTTCATGATCCAGTTTATTTCATTTCATACTGCACTCCATCCATGTTTCAAATCATTTCATTTCATGTTTCAAAGCTTCTACAGGTATATTCTGCAGCCAGATATCCTACAGGCAACTATCCAACAACCACTTGTTCAGCAACAAATTGATCCTGCACACCTATGTCAACAAGCAAAATCAAAGGGATTATGAAAACTGAAGGATCAATGATTTTCAAAGGAAGACAAAGCATATTAAAACCACAAAAATTAAAGGAAAGGCTAAGGTAAAGTTGTGAAATTATTATGATAACAGATTATGAAAGTTATAGTATGGTTAAGTTATATATATGTTTCATAAAGTTATTTTAATTATTCATATTGATCGAGCTTATCATAAAATTCTTGGACAAAACCCCTTCCATTCCGCCATACCAAATCATCATTTATTAAAAATTAACGGTTAGTACTGAAGTGACCTATTAGGTCACGTCACTAATCCGAAATATTCAATGATGATTTTGCAATTCACACGATATTTTTCCGCGGTATTTTCCTCCATGACTACTTTCAAACTCATTAATTTGTGTGAATCACCCTCACCATATTCCACTCATCCCATAACCACTTCATGTCATCTTTCCGTAGCCAATTCTTGCTACATAAACAGAGAAGTCATATTTGGGGTGAAAACAACTCTCTACAGCCATTTTTACCGTGAATATAAGAGCAGTAACGGAGCAATAAATTGAAGGTTGAGAAAAAAATCCATGGGTATCATCGTAAGGTCCGAACCATTCGAAACCAAATACTTAGAGGGTTACCCACAGATTATAGAGATGCTACAGTAGGTTGGGTGGTTACAGTTTTTGGAAAATTTCAATGGTTTTCATAAGGAGGTTGTTAGAGTCGGTCCTTACAGCCCTCCGTCAGAGATTAGTTCGCTTTTTGCATATCATTCTTAGGTGTCTCGCTCGTTCCACTTCGTTGCATTTCGCTAGGGGCATGCCATTGACTGACGAGGGGGTCTGGTTGTCTTGTGTTTCCTCATGCTTGTACCTGCAGGGCTAATTAAAATTCCTCAAAAATCACTGAAGTTCATGGTCATTGCATTCATTGTCATAAATGATTAGTTTCGTTAAAAAGAGTCTTTTAGTCCTAGAGTCTAGGGTTTTCAGTCCTTTGCATACATGTCATAAAAGCCCGCAGGCCATGAGGTTGGTTTCAAAAGATTTCTATTTCACGTTTTTATTATCAAAAGCATTTGAAGACATTTCTAGTCCAAAACTCTGTTTTGGAACTAGAAATTGTCAATTTTCGTTGTTTGTAATAATTGTATTTTTTTCACCATAAGAAGTTTTAGAGCAAGCCTCTGATCTTTTCCAAAGTCAAATGCCAAATCCCTGCAAAAGACAACAAAGTATCATCAGTCCAAGATTCAGAAAAGCATGGAAAAGCCAAAGAAAAGCATTGTATTAAATGATCAAATGTCAAAATGCCAAACATTATAAAAGTGGGTCATGGAGTAAATTTAAAATCAAATCTGATTTTATGAGATATTTTCTTCACACATAAACCATGGAAAATCATCCATTTCCATCAAATCTCAAGGCAGAAGTCGAATTTGTGAAGTGGAGGGCCGAAGACGTGTTTTGCAGAGTTGTGGACTGGATTGAAGGTGCGCGCTACCCATACAGGAGGCGCGCTACCCATATAAGGGGCGCTACGCATATAGCTTCCCCAGTCTTTGCAAAAGAACACGGGCGCTACGCGTATGGTGCGCGCTACGCGTTGGGTAGGTGCGCTACGCACACAGTCACAGAGCCAAATTGTTTTGCTCATGCGGCCGGTTTGATGTCACAACGGTTCCATTAACTTGCAAGTAGGTTTTTAATCATTGCTCAGTGATTTTTGAACAGGAGTGTGGTGTTTTGAAGTGGGGAAATTAATGTATTTGATGTGGAGAGGTGAAACCCTATGTTCATGGCAGATTTATTCCTTAGGGTTTTAAATACATATTGATGGCTTTGTGAAGATTTTCCTAGCTTGTATGGTTGATATATATACTATTGTCAAAGTGTCACTGCCCTCACACTCTCAGTTTATCATTTTACCACTGTTGTCATCATCATTATATTACCACTGTCATGGCTATTTGTTTCACTGTGGTCATTGTCACATTGTTTCCCATTTCCCATTGACAAACACAGTCTTATACTCATTTTTCCCTTTGACAAATTTTATCCAGCATTACAAAGGCTGCACACTACATTTGCACTTGGTACTCATTTTTCAAATTCACTTGTGATCAAAGCAGTGACTGTTTTTATGCCAATCCACCTAAACAAAGCTATTACCACTATGGCTTGTTTTCCTATGATGCTTTGATACATATGTAACATGTTTGGGTTTTGAGCATACATTGAAACTTTTGACTTCACTACACCTATATCAACATACATATTGCAGACATCTTGTTTTCAGAGCCATGTCAGAGACGGATTCAGTTTATGAGCAGGAGTATGACAGTGATTCCACAGCAGAGGGTAATGTGCCACGAAGGTCTCACAAAGGTGGCAAAGGTGGTAAGCATCTCAGGGAGGAGCCTACTTCTTTGGCTCAATTGCAGGCTTGCCCGCTTGCAATGGATTGTTTTCAGCGTCAGTCATGTTTCCAATACTGTGAGATGGTCTCACAAACCCAGCATCATCGTGAACTAGCTCGTCTATTTGTTCCACATTTACATGATGGCCGTGTAAACCTCGCCGGAGTAGATTTCATTCTGTCACCAGTGACTATTTCTCAGGTCACCGACATACCAAATATAGGAGAGGAATGGAACAAACGTCAGCAGTTAGAGAAATTCCACTATGAGCCATACATCAAACCTGGGTATATGAGGCACCTGAGCAGGGTTTTTCCTTTCAGATTCCTGAAGGATGAGTTTGCACCATTGGTGAAACTCATCATTCGGTATTTCAGTTGCGAGGGTAGATTCTCGCGTCTCTATGCATATCATGTCCGTTTGTTGATGCACTTCACGAGGGTACATATGATGAACATTCTGTACTTCATGTATCGCAACATAGAGAGGATGGTGATTTTTGTACAGAAGAAGACCCCAGCACAACAGCATAGAAGTATATATCATTACGCACTGATCAAGATCGTTGTGGTACAACAGTTGACACAGCAGGGCATCACTTGGGAGGATTTCATCTCTCGTGACTTATTTACAGCACCACAGCCGCTTCCCGAGGTAGTTCATGATGCGGGAGAGCCTTTACATCAACCTGACATTCCTGAGATCGAGCATATCACTGCTCCATTGTATGTGACATACCATCGAGGCCACAGGGCTTTATTTGCAGTTTCACGACGAGTATTATCTCCACCTGGGGTGGAAGGGGTCTCGTTGACTCCATCAGCAGAGCGAGTATTATCTCCACATGATGTGGAAGGGGTCTCGTTGACTCCGTCAGCAGAGCGAGTATTATCTCCACATGATGTGGAAGGGGTCTCGCCTTCTTCTTCAGCACGGGTATAGTTTCAGGACAGGGGCAAGAAGCCCATGCATGATGTTTGCCCATCAGGAGGCCGAGACACTGATTTCACGATCATTGATGTTGATGCGAGCTCTCCTAGCTCGAAACTGAAAGAGATCATCCAGGAGCAAAGGGCCAAGAATGACACGCTGAAAAAGAAATTGCAGAGGGTTCAGTGGGTGATAAACTACCTGGAGCAGCGTAACAAACAGCTAGAGGATGAGCACACACTTTATGAGCTGAGGCGAATCTGTGAGGATCGACAGTTGGCCCGGAAGAGACCTGGTGATATGACACCGGCTGATCGAGATTCTTGCCTCACGCATGTTAACATTCATCTGGAGAAGTTGTTGGCAAAGTCAAACAGAGACAAAGACATGCTTCGTCACATGAAAGGTCATTATTGGGCCCGCATGCACGTCTGCAGAGCAAGAATGAAGATTCTGAAGAGGAGGTTGAGCGAAGCACTAAAACGGCGGAAAAGGCCTGATCCACTCCGGATTTTGGTCGAGGCTTTGTTGGCTGGGCATGATACATGATGGAGGGTCTTTCCTCCAAATTTGAGCAAATTCGGAGAAATTTTTATCATTTTGAAATATTTTGGTCCAAAAACAGATTTTTCAGCTATACGAGTAGCGCATCGATGTGCTCGATTTTGTTTGAGACACTTTCTGAAGGAAAAATTTATATTTCTGGGTTTGTCATGGTAGTTTATGCATGCTAAAGTATTGCCGAAGCATTTCATCAGGTTTTGGATGGTCAAAAGGCCCAAAAACACCATGAAAACCACCTTGCTGCCACCTTTTGCACCAGCAGGAAGTACTTCTGGGAGAATGACGTTTTGGAGGGGAAAATGAGATCCAAATTGGGAAATTCCACTTGGGTTGGATAGCCAACATCCATGTATTTCCAACGAACTATCATGATATCAATTTGGATGCGGGGAAGTGCCCCAAAATCAGGCTGAAAGGCGCGCTATGCGTATGGCTCAAGGGCGCTACGCATATGGATTTTTGGTCAATTTTTCACCTTCCAGCTCAGAATTTCGGCCAGTTGAACCAGTTTTGCTTGTGGATGAAATTTTTGAGTTATCATGATGTAAATTGATGTTTGGCATGTAAATTTGACTCACTTTTACCTATTCTAGATGATTCACTCTTAAAAAAGTAAAAATCAGATGTAAGAATCAGTTTCCTCCCTTTTAGAGGCAAGTTGTTTAGATGCCTATATTCTAGTTCCTTGTTTAGAATTTGTTGAAACTTCTCCTAGAAGGAGGAATTTGACCCCTAGAGGTGTGTGAAGGGGTTAGGAGGTCTATATGATGTAATTTTTGAGACATTCTACAGGTTGGACTCTTGGGAAGCTTTTGGCACACTATTGTACATATTTTTCATATTTTGGCTAAGGAAAGATCAGAGGTTTTGCAGCACCTGTTGGGATTCTTGTGGCTTTCAGTTCTTGATAGTGTTTTCTCTCAGTTTATTGTAATTTATTTCATTTTTAATGTATGCCATCCCTTCTTATGCTTCTGAAACTAAATGAATGAGTAGATGAGGTTGAATCCATTGTTTACAGTGCTCTGCCTTTGAATTCGTTTAGTTTTACATGTTTTCGCCTGTTTGAAAAGGATCCATGTTCATCCTTGCCCTTTTCAGCTCCTTGTCTTTCTGATCCATCCATATACTCAATCAAAAGCATCAAGACTATTGCCTACCTCGCCCCAACTCGAATTCTGCAAAGATCTGGCCTTATCCCCGAACCCAAAAATTGTTTTTCCCATTTCTCCAACAAAAACCCAAAAAAATCAAAATCAAACTTTCCTATCTCTTTACTAGCCTAAAATCAGTATTCATTGTTCATTATAAGTCATCTCAGCCCCTTTGAAGATCCTTTGCCAAGATAGACCCGGAGAGAGCCCTCTCCTGTCCTCGTAGGGCTAGCTACGAGGCTGAGCGTGGTTTGATGTAGCCTTGAGTTTTACCTTATTTCAGCCTAAGGTAGATTTGAGCGCTAACATAGTGGCGACCATACTGGGGATACTCTCAATGGTTTTCTTGTTGATGTGTTTCTTTCATGAGTCTTAGACGGAGTCTGAAGTCACGCCAGGTAGCTTTCGAAACGCTTTTGCCATGCATAAGCGGAAGTAGATAAACGCTGCTTCAGTCGATCTCCGGTAAGCTTGTGAATGCAGCACTTGATTTGCAAATCACCCCATTATACTTATTCGTTCTAGACCTTTGGATGATTGAGTCTAGAAGTCGATAGGCTGAAGACAATTGATTGTGTTCCCTGAAATCTTTCCCGAATAGATCAATACACTGGCTTCAAGAAGGCATACCAGATCAAATCCTGATCCAAATCCACCTCCAGTATATGAAAACCCCAACCTAATCCCAAGAATTTTCCATCGAGAAGCTCCTATTGTTCCTTTGATCAAATCTCACTCATACCCCACTGTTTTTTAATACATTGATGATATTGAGTTTGACGATCAGTTTGAGTTATCATTGTTTGAAACCAAATCCGAAAGTGCCACTGGTTCTACCGTTATTAATCCTGAGTTCATCAAGTATTTAGAATTTGAGCAATCAAATAGATCTATCGACAATTATATTCTGAATCTGCAAAATTCCATCATGGCTACCAACATTCCCGAATTTATTGAGTCTGCTTCACAAACTCTTGGACCATCTGAGATTGCATCTAGTTCACGGATTCCCACTGAATCTCCCTTTATCCCTACCATTCCCGTTCAGCTTGAGATTTCTGATAAGCAATCAGCAGTATTTTCTCCTCCGTCTCCACCACATACACCTCGTTCACCTACTGCTCCTATCCCCCCTGTTTCTCCGAGACAGCAGATTATAAATCCGCCAAGAGTCATGGCTGCCAGATTTGCACCTCTTGCTTTTCCGACTAATTTGGATCCTATGCCTGCTGATTACTAGAGAAAAATTCCTATATTTGATGGCACACCACAGAGTATATCAGCTCAGCAGCATATTTTCCGAATGACAGACTTTTTGGACCTGCATGAAGTTGATGCAGAAAATGTTTCAATGAGATTGTTTGCCCAGAGTTTTGGAGGAGAGGTTCATAAATGGTTCAGAGCTCTACAGGCCAAAAGTATCAATACATTGCAAGAGCTTTAGACACAGTTTTTAGATCGATGGGAGATGAAAAAAGATCCGCTGCAGATCACTTCAGAGTATATAAACATCAAGCGTAATCCTGGTGAGTCAGTTCAGGATTATATTATCAGATTCAATACAGTGTATAATGCAATTCCAGATGACTTAAGACCGTCTAAAAAGTCAGCTCTTCTTAAATTCCCAGATGGTTTTGATCCGGAGATGGCTTATTCGCTACGTGACAGAGATCCGCCTACCTTAGAAGATATGCAGAAGATTGTCGTTAGTGTTGAGGCGAATCTGAATGATAAGAGAGCCCGGTTGAAAGCAGAGAAAAGAGTGACTATAAAGGAAGAGCCTTCCACATCTGCATCAGAACCGCCCTGGCTTCGTGAGATGGAAAAAATATTCAAAAGAATGAACCTTGATAAACCAGAAACGCAGATTCGTAATCCCAACTACCGTGGCCAGCAGCAGCCACAGTTCA
This sequence comes from Pinus albicaulis, assembly GCA_034641835.2. NCBI lineage: Eukaryota > Viridiplantae > Streptophyta > Pinopsida > Pinales > Pinaceae > Pinus > Pinus albicaulis. The sequence goes on along the minus strand of CM076575.1, from coordinate 2,652,939 downwards.
GAATTAAGCAGCGTGAACAGAGAGCACAAGAGCCGGCAGCCCAGCAGCAGATTAAAACACCTCTTTTGCTGAATTTTGTGAGTCAAGATTCAGATGATGATGATGATGTAGCAGGTGAGAAAAATCACTTCTTTACTCCCGACGATCTGCCTATTTACATTACTGAGGATGAAGAATATGGAGAAAGTTCGGCTACTCAGAAAGATGAAGATTTCATTTTAGCAAATGATGCAGATTTACAGGAAGAATCAGATGATTACCAAAGAGGATATCTGAATGCTTTGTCCACTCAACAGAAGCAATACTCATTGAGAAACCGAGATGTGCCTATAAATCCAATTCAGAAAAGAAAAGAAGCTTCAGCACCGAAGACGGATTCACCTATACCACAGAAGAAAGGAAAAGAAACAATTGATCCCGCAGCTAGTAAAGTATCATCAGCAGAGAAGGTAAATCAGTCGAGTATAATGAAGGATAAGGCTGAAAAGAAAGAAGTTCCGGTCAAAGAAGTTGAAAGAGTTTCAGCATTTAGTTTGGAAAATGAAATTTCCAAATTAAAAATATCTATTCCTTTGACAGAAATCATGAAGAATAGCAGCTACCACGGTCAAGTCTCCAAAATTATGAATTTTGATCCAATGTTTGACACGGTAAATGTTGAAGATGATAAGCCATAATTGATTTTCGGGCCTGCATTAGATGGTGAGTCCCCTGACAGTGATGTTCCTCCCTTTTATATCAGTTTGAGGTTGCATGAATATGTATTGCACAATGCCATGTTCGATTCGGGCGCTTCGCACAATTTGATGCCAAAGGCGATCATGGAAAAATTGGGACTAGACATTACAAGAAAATATCATGATTTGTATTCATTTGATTCCAGCTGTGTGAGGTGTATCAGACTCATCAAAGATTTGGTTGTAAGCTTAGATCAAATTCCAGTGAAGAATGTCTTGATGGATGTGGTTGTGGCGGACATTCCTCCGCGATTTGGGATGCTCCTTTCAAGATCTTGGGGGGCAAAGTTGAAAGGCACACTTCAGTTAGATTTCTCTTATGCGACAATTCCAGTATTCGGTCAAATGAGAAAGTTATATCGAGAGCAGAAGATGAAATACATGATAACCAGCAAAGAGAAGCCAATCAATCATCCTGTAAATTATGTACATACCGACTTAGAGTCGTTTGTGTTGCTTGCTGATAGTTTTAATGATATAGATAGTCAATTAGTTCAGGTGGAAGATATACCAGAAATCACTGAGAATTTTAGAGAAGTTCTGCAAAAAGAAAGAAGAGAAAAACAAGCTACTGTGGGGCAATCAGCTAAAGACAATGGGCAGCAAACAGGAAAAACAGAGCTGGCACAATTTCAGTATTTAGAGGACGACGAAGATGGTATTTGGACCTGTTAGCCACCTATAATATTTCGTTATACCAAAAGGTGGCTAAAATATTTTTTGAGCCTCCAAGGAACAAATTTTATCACTAAAAATTGTTGGCTCTTGAAGACTCCTTGTAGGCCTCATGCCTTTGTCCAAAATCCTCATTTGCTGTCCCATTTTTTATACTCAGGAATTTTTGCTGATTCCAACTGAAAGACTGCTGAAAGATCACCATTTCTCCTCTTCTCAAAACCTTTCATCTGCTCCCCTTTTTCTCCATCAAAACTACCTTGTTTTCATAAGTCCTCTTCTTTCCATTTATGAAAATTTCCCCTTTCATAGTTAAAAACTCACTTTTTAACTATTTCGGAACCCCCAAATCCATTTAAAAACTTGAAATTTTTTCATAAAAACAAAGTTTCATTGCTATGGACCTAAGCCCCTTGGGCTAAGCCCTAAACCACTTCCCCACCATACGCTTTGGGTCTGGAACCACTTGCTAATACGTTAAGGTGCTAATCGCATCGGAAAGAATCAAAGACGCAAGTCTTTGACATACTCCAAAAGTTTCGATTGCGATTAGCCTTGCTGCTTAAAACCCTCGATCTTATCATTGTTTCATATAAACCGTGGGCCCGCCTTCGGCGCTTAAACCTTGTAATTTTTCTTCCCCGACGTTCTTTTCCTTTGTAAAACCCAAAAACCCATTTATCCAAAGTTTGATCTAAAAACCCAAAAACACGTGCTAAATATAAATGGTTAGATCAAAAAGACCGATGGCACAATCGCATCGGGGGAAATACAATGGGTAGATTGAAAGGGCCGCTTCAAAAATTTCGATGCGATTAGGTCTCATATATATAAAGCCCTTGGGCCCATTGTATTCAATATATCCAACGGCCCCGCAATCGGGCGCCTTTTTTCCTTTTCCTATATATTTTCCGCCCAATCCGTTTAACTTGTTTTATTCGCAAAAAACTTTGGTTTTCATGTGTTTAAGGGTTTTTTCGCCAGTACGTAGGTCGAAGAAATCCTGACCGTTGATCTGGTCCTCAGATCAACGGCCAGCGCTTAATCGCAAAGGGCTCAATCGCAATGTTTCAATCGCATGCGTTTCTGTTTTACTCCCGATTGCAATCCTTCGATTTAATCTGGGCCGTCTATTTCCTGCATATCCAACGGCCCTTATTCCGTCTGATCGCAATTCTTACCACCATTTCAAAAACCTCCGATTCATTCCCTGCCGTCGATCCGGTCCTCAGATCAATGGCCAGCGCTCAATCGCAAAGGGCTCAATTGTAAAGTTTCAATCGCACGCACTTTTATGCCACCCACGATTGAGATCCTCCAATTATATCTAGACTGTCAATGTGTCCAGATCGGATGGTCCAAAACTGATCCTCCTTATTCTTCTCCCGCTATCCTTTTTGCCTTTCTATGAAGATCTCCTCTGTTGGTTGTCTTCATCCGACGGCTACGCTCCTCCCCCGCCATCTGAAGCAGTTTAAACCTATTTCCGCAGGATTTCTTAACTGTTTTTGTGTTTTGCAGGTGTTTTAATGATTTTCCATCATAGAATGAAGGAGAGTCGAGGGTTGGGAAAGACGTTTCCTGTGCCTTCAGGCTTTCTAAAAAGAACCATTCACGGGCTCTGTATCAAATGATTTATCGGTGTTTCATGAGCATTGATAACCTAAAGAGCCCTGCGCGGCCCTGCTCATCGACAAGACACTGTTTTAATTCAAAACAGTTAAAGAGTATCCATTTGAAGGCAGAGCACAACAGATGAAGATTGAAGACAGTTTTTATGGGGATTACGGCTAAGACAGTTATCAAAAGCCTAATCCCCAATCTCAAAACACAGTTTAAAGAAAACCTAAAGTGTTTTATCAGACAGAAAGCCTCCACCACCACAACTTGAGGCAAATTGATTCCTCAGCTACCACAGAGCCACCTATTGCCTCAAACCTTTCAAAGCAGAGGCCAAAGTTATTAAAGAATCAGATATTTCGCTTCCAGCGCAGCCAGGGAATTACTTCTGCAAGGACATCAACGTAGAAAATATCTGCAGAGTTACTCCAAAACAGCACGCAGAGCCTCAAAGTCAAACAAAGCTTCCACCGAGCTTTGATATTTATTATGAAACAGTTAATGTAGTGATCCACCTCTAAATTTTTCCCTCGAGCCTCTCAAAGGGCCGAGAAGTCTTCACTCTGCATTAACTATCCTTGAGATATTTTTTTAAAATCTCACCTCCTCATCTTCCTATAAGTACTTCTACAGAAGATGAGAAATTTTTGGTTGTTGTTTGATCACAAGTTGTAGTATTGAAACTCTCTGAAATAAATATACAAGTCTGTTGAAGTTGAAAATAATTTGGAGTCTTGGATGTCTCGATGATGCCGTTGCATGTCTGTTCCTGAGAAGGCTCTATCATTGGATCCATGAGCTTGGCTGTTGGTGAAGTGCTCTGAACTGTTAAATGTTTTTTCCCTTGTTTTCATTATGTTCCATAATTTTTTACTACAGTAGGCTGAAAGTTTTAGGCTAAGAAATGACTCCTGGAAGTACCTTAGACCTGTTCACCCTTCACTGTTTTATGTTTTCTTCTGCTGAAGTATTTTAGAGGCTTTAAACCTTCTCTTTAGTCTTCATGCTCGTTTATTTCCTTGATAGCTCAAATATTTGGTTTCAGCATGTTATGGTTCTCCCTGCTTGTTTGCCATCACTTGAAAGCCGTTATTGAAATCTCCCTTCGAAGTACCATTGTCTTAAGTTAACCAAAGAGGTCGGTTTTGATCTTACCCTTTTCCCCTGCTTAAACAGTTGTTTTGAAGGTCTTTATAGTTGCAAACACATATGTTATTTAGGTGTTCCCTCTTCTATGAATGCAATTATCAGTGAATCTTTTATGTTTTCTAAATCCTTTAAAATAAGATCTTTGAGGAAATAGGGTGTTCCCCGAATCTTACATTTCATTTTAGAAGTTGTCTTGAAATCATTAATTGCTTAAAGAATGTTTGCAGAATTTATGGTTAGCCCTGTCTATCAAATATTTCTTTATTGATAAGTTATGTTTCTCAAGTTCCCTTTGTTGAGAATTAAATTTCTTTTTCCAAATCATTAATGTCCATCTCATTCCAAAACAAAGGATCCTGTGGCCAAGTTAGATTTTCCCTTTGATATCACATATCCCTTGAAGAGTTTGTCATGATCTTATTTTGACTCCATTGCCCAATGAACCGGATATTTCCTCTTTCTGTCTATCTTTCCTAGACCTTTCATATTCTGATGTATCAACTCAACCCAACCAAACAAACATCTGCACGTAATAACTAGTCTAAAATTCCATAACCAAAGCAAACAAGATAAACCTTTGAAAACAAATATTTGAGAGATCCCTCTCTGAGAATAGGAGGACTAGATCCTGGAACTGTAAAGATTGGTTCTGATGTTGCCTTGTCTTTTGATTTGCCAAACTGTCAAAACACGGGGAACCAACATAATGGCGATCACGGTGGGACATGCTGAGAATTAGAGGTTTACAAAACCTTTCCTTCAACTTTAGTTCCAGTATAACATAAGTAACTTTCTTCAAGCACTGCCTAACATAATGGCAGTCATGATAGGACTCTTTTGAATCAGTGACAAACTAAGTAACCCTTAGGATTCGTTTTAAATCCTTATCAAACCTTGAAGGAACCAGTTACCAAGCCATAAGAGCAACTCTGTTTGTTTGAACACCTTAGCTAAGTGAAAAATCAGACTTAGAACACTCTCTTAACCTATAAAAACAAAATAAACTCAGAAAAAACCCAAAATATTTCAAGTTTGGCTTCATAATAAACATGGTGGTGGACCATAAAACCTTTTACCTCCTTAGGAGCCAAAAAACTTCCACCTGGCGACTCCGTAATCCTAAGAAGAACTTAAAGACTCCACTGGAAAGAACCCTTACCATTATAATAGTTTCCTAATCCAGTTAGAGGATTGTAAGATCAAAATTTGTGTAAACAGATCAGTTAACCTCTCAAAGATTGTCATACTTGGTTGAACTTTTCCTGTCATTTGGATCTCGAATTACGGCATAGTGGCTTCTAGGAAGATTTATACTAGAGCCCATCCTGACCCCGATCCACCTGAGATAGTTGATGACCCAGAAAGTATCCTTTGGAAGTCTCCTAAGGTTAAATTTTCAACTGTTTTCAGATCACCCTTGAGAGCTAATTCAGTTCCTAAAAATCTTTTAGCTCTACAACAATCACAAGTTGACTTAGTAAACCCATTTAGAACTAGGTCATTTGATGATATAATTCAGATAGATTCCGAGTCTTCACTTTCCTTCCCGGGAACAAGTGAATATCCTGATAGAGAATCAACACCTCCTGATCCACATTTTCTTTTTAACCTAGGTGTCTCTCATCCAAAATCAGCTCAACAATCTGCTGCTGTTCCATCCACTTCTGTACACCATCCACCACTTGTTAATCCACCCCCACCACATATCATGGCAGCATGGTATGCTCCCTTAGCCCTTAATATACCACTAGTCAATCTTCCACAGGACTATCAGTCCAAAATTCCATTATATGATGTTAATAATGCTACAACTGCATCACAACATGTGGATAAGATGAATGAATATTTTGATCGAAATGAAATCGATGATGATTCTATCAAACTCAGACTGTTTGCTCAGAGCTTAGGGGGAGAAGTAAGAAAATGGTTTAAAGGTTTAGCCCCCCATAGTATAAATGACCTCCAAGGCTTCCATAAAAAATTCTTAAACAAGTGGGAGGTGAGAAAGAATCCTCTCCAAGTCCTTGCTGATTATAACAATCTCCATAGGAACCCTGGGGAAAGTGTACAAGCTTATTGTACCAGATTTAACAGTGTGTATAATTCACTTTCCCCTGAACTAAAACCTCCTCAGGGCTCAGCTTTAAACAAATTTCCTGAAGGGTTTTATCCAGACATGACATATTCACTCAGAGAAAGAGTTTTTGCAAATTTGGAAGATATGCAAAGAGGTGCCCTTTCTGTGGAAGTAAACTTAATAGAAAAGAGAGCAAGAATGAAAACTGAGAAGAGAGTATCTTTCAGAGAGGAATCCCCTCCCTCTACTTCAAGCTCAAAAATGGAGAGAATGTTGGAAGAAATGATGAAAGAGATGAGCATAATTAAGAAAACACAAGAAAATCAAAGCCAGACTACTGCACTTCAAAATAATCAAAACAGAAATAAAAATCAGAATTATAGAAAAGATAACAATCAGGATAAGCAAAAAGAAAGTGACCAATAAATCAGACCCCCCTTTCAACAGAACTATGTAGATCAATATGAGGAAGACAGGGAGTTGGAAAGATTGGAAGAATCACATGTAAACTTGATTGGATCAGACAGTGGGGATGATGTTTTCCTCACCGAGGAAGAACAAGGTTTCTTCTCAAATAATCAAAATACAAACACCTATGAAGATTCTGATGACTATAGATTGGGTTTTGAAAATGCAATCATGGAGGTGCACAAACAGTATGATCTTAGGAGCAAGGGAAGTGTAGAGAATTCCAAAGATAAGAATACTAGAATTGCTGTCAAGAAGAACATGGAAAACCAGTCCAAAAAGACAGCAGAAAAAACCAACATTTCGGCCAAGAAAACAGACTCAAACAAAGACAAGGGAATCCAGCCAAATGTTGAAAAAAGTACCCCTAGCACTTTAGCTAGTAGTCCCAATAAAACCATCCCAATTACTATCCAAAACCAGGTTCAGCAAAGTAAAATTGCTGAAAGGAATTTAATTGAAAAAACAGATGTAAATATCAACAAGTCAATTATTCCTTTCAGCCTTGAGGGGGAGATTGCCAAGATTAAGATTACCATCCCCCTAGTTGAACTAGTAACCCAAGATGTGTACAAAAACCAAGTTTTAAAAGCTTTGAACTTAGGAAGTGATACTGACACCTTAAACTTGACAGACGACAAACCTGAGCTGTTGTTTGGCCCAGAGGTTGAAGGAAAATATCAAGAAGGACCAGTCCCTCCCTTCTATGTCAGTTTGAGCATACACGATAAAATTCTACATAATGCCATGTTAGATTCCGGAGCTTCACACAATCTAATGCCCAAAGTAGTAATGGAAAGCTTAGGCTTAGAAATTACTAAACCATACAAAGATTTGTATTCCTTTGACTCAAGTAGAGTCAAATGTTTGGGTTTAATCAAAGATTTATGTGTTAACTTAGCTCAGATCCCTGCCAAGAATCTAGTGATGGATATCGTTGTAGCTGACATTCCCCCTAAGTATGGCATGCTTTTATCAAGATCATGGGGAGCCAAACTTCAAGGAAGCCTTCAAATGGACATGTCTTATGCCACCATCCCTGTTTTCAACCAAAATAGAAGACTATACAGGGAAGCCCACATGAAGTATATGGTGAGTAACATGGACAAACCAAACAACACTCCGATCTATTATATTCAATCAAGTTTAGATTCATTTATCTTGTATAACGAAGATGAAATTACTCAACCATGTAAAGAAAATATAGACCCACCCAATTTCACCTCGAATAAACTTCAAAACGTTGACGATCAACAGCAACAAGAAAATGAGAATGAGTCAAATATACTTTGGACAATAAATTTTGATGGATCCTGTAATAAAACTAGTGCAGGGGCAGGTGTCTGGATTCAAAACACAAATCAGAGTTTTTCATACAAATTAGACTTCCCATGCACTAACAATATTGCTGAGTATGAAGCACTTCTCCTAGGCTTACAACTGCTTAAAAAATTAGAAGCCCAAAGGATATCCATTTTAGGGGATTCAGAGCTTATCATCAAACAAATCAAAGGAGAATACTCAGCCAAGAATCCAAAGCTTAGGGAATATCGAAATGCTGCCCTTGACCTATTAAAAACTTTCGAAAAATATGAACTCATTTTTATCCCTAGAGCACGGAATCATCTAGCAAATGAACTTGCCTTCACTGCCAGCAATTGCCAAGTACCTGAGATAAATGAACAACTCAGTATAAAGGTGAAACACAGACCTGATGTGCCTGATAACGAAGATCACTGGCAAGTGTTCGAATCTGACAAACACATAGATGATTTTTTAAAATCAGAAAATGATTTCAGCATACCAACACCAGAAGCTAGCCATGAAGAAAATTGTTTGTATATTGAACAAATCCCAGAGGCTAAAATGACATATCCTGCTGATATAAATCATTGCGAAAATCCTTTTGCAGCAAAGGTAGTGAACAATGAAGACCGAGAAGACTTGGAAGTCTTACAATGCAAAAATGATAAAATCCCAAGAGGTCTCACACCTTTAGAACACCTGTTTGATCTCAACGATGTAGCTAAAGAACCCAGAATGGAGCCTGTGGAGACGAATGTAGAAGAACACAACATAGGCAGTCTCACAGAACCCAAGATGATCAAGCTATCCAGCACCCTCCCAGCCCACATAAAATCACAGTACATAAAGCTTTTTAAAGAATTTAAGGATGTGTTTGCTTGGAAATACAAAGACTTGAAATCCTATGATACCAGCATCATCCAGCATAAAATTCCCTTGAAGGAAAATCAAAAGCCTTTTAAGCAAAAACTAAGGAGAATAAATCCCCTTTTATTACCTTCGGTTAAGGCAGAAATTGAGAAAATGTACAACGCTGGGATCATAGTACCCATTAGATTTTCGGAATGGGTATCAAACTTAGTTTCTGTTAGAATGAAAACTGGGGAGATCAGGCTCTGCATTGACTTCAGAAATTTAAACAGAGCCTCTTTAAAAGACAACTACCCTTTACCTAAGATGGACCATATACTTCAAAGGGTAGTTGGATCAAGAAGAATATCCCTATTAGATGGGTTCTCGGGTTACAATCAGGTGTTAGTTTTCCCAAGCGATTAGATCAAAACTGCTTTTACCACACCTTGGGGAACTTTTATGTAAGTCAAAATGCCTTTCGGATTAATGAACGCAAGGGCCACCTTCCAAAGGGCCATGGACATAGCCTTCTCTGAAGATATTGGCTATTTTATAATTATCTACCTTGATGACATAACTGTTTTCTCAAAAACTGATGAAGAACATTTGATTCACCTAAGGAAGGTTTTTGAGAAATGTAGGAAATTTGGATTATCACTAAATCCCAAGACGGCCCTCTTTGGACTCCAAGAAGGGAAACTTCTTGGTCACATAATTTCAGAAGAGGGAATCAAAATAGACCCTACGAGGATAGATGGCATATTGCAAATCAGCCATCCTAGAAGCCTCAAAGAATTGCAATCTTTCATCGGAAAGATTAATTTTTTGAGAAGGTTTATTCCCAACCTTGTTGAGCTATTGAAAAACATCACAAACATGCTTAAGAAAAATGTGGGTGTAAAATGGACTTTACCAGCCAAACAATCATTCGAACTGGTCAAACAAGCTCTTACCCAAGCACCAGTACTGATTAGTCCTGATTTTACCAAAGACTTTTACATTTTTTCTTTTGCATCTGAACATACAATAGCTACAGTTTTGCTTCAAAAGAATGATCTCGGACAAGAACAACCAATATCATTTTTTAGTAGGGCCCTAAGAGACGCTCCTCTCAATTATAACATTATGGAAAAGCAAGCCTTAGCATTAGTAAAAGCATTAAAAGACTTTAGGGTTTATATTTTACACTCTCACATAATTGCTTTTGTTCCGCATGCTGTTGTCAAGGATATTCTAAGTCAAGACCCTAATGGTAAAAGGGGAAAATGGATTGCAACTATTCTTGAATATGACTTAAAAATTAGGCCCACCAAACTTGTTAAAGGGCAAGGATTAGCAAAACTTATGGCCGAGTCCAACTTCCAAGAACTAGACATAAATATGGTGGATGTGTTGGAAGAAATGGAAGAATCTGACGCCCCTTTTATTAAGGAAAATTTCCTAAATTCCCCTTGGTATGCTGACACTGTTTATGTGCTTTTATATTTGAATACTCCTCCTCCTTTGTCTAAAACTAAAGCTAGATTTTTGAAACAGAAAGATTTGAGTTTTTGCATTATAGACGGGGTGTTATATTGGAAAAACGTTGTTGGAATTTTGCTTAAATGTTTACTTGAAGATGATGCAGGGAAGATCATGCACGAACTACATGATGGTGAATGTGGAGGACACCTCTACTGGAAGGCCACAGCAAACAAAATTCTCAGATCAGGTTACTATTGGCCTACACTTTTCCCAGACACTCAAAAACTGGTCATGTCTTGCCATAAGTGTCAAATCTTTGATGGCAAGAGAAAGCTCCTTCCCTTACCCCTACATCCTATCAGAGTTGAGGCACCTTTTCAACAATGGGGGCTGGACTTCATTGGAGAAATTCGTCCATCTTCCTCAGCTCAACATAAGTGGATCCTCACAGCCACTGAATTCTTCACCAAATGGATAGAAGCTATACCTACCAGGAATGCTAACAACTCTGTCATTATCAAGTTTCTTGAAACCCATATCCTATCGAGATTTGGTTGTCCCAGAAAAATCATAACAGACAATGCTGCTGCTTTCAAATCCAAAAAGATGGTTGATTTCTGTCACAAATACCATATAACCTTGGGCCATTCCACTGCTTACTACCCCCAAGGAAATGGATTAGCTGAATCCTCCAACAAGAGTCTCATAAATATCATTAAAAAACTGTTGGAAGAAAATCAAAAATCATGGCATAGCAAGTTGGTTCATGCCTTATGGGCTGATAGACTAACTACAAAGAAATCAATAAATATGTCCCCCTATCAGTTAGTTTATGGCATGGATGCAATTTTTCCTACCTCATTGGGAGTTCCAGTCATAAAACTCCTTCAAGAAGTACAGGTTGAGGAAAATGATATGCAGAGGAGGATCAACCAAAAAATCCATTTGCAGCAGACTAGAGAAGAATTTTATGAGAGAACACAGTTAGTCCAAGAAAATATGAAGAAGAAATTTGATAAGAGGACTAAAGCAAACAATTTCCAGGTTGGAAGTGTTGTTCTTAAGTGGGATTCACGGAGGGAAGAGAAGGGGAAACATGGCAAGTTTGAGAACTTGTGGAAAGGGCCATATATTATTCATGCTGGGAGGGGTCATAATACATTTTTCTTGAAATAATTGAATGGAGAAGACTTATATGGAGGTCCTGTCAATGGCAGGATGCTCAAGCATTACTTCTGCCAAGAGTCTTAAGTTTCAAAGCATTTTTGTCTCCATTGTAAATATCATAGTCTAACCATTGCATTCAAAAGTTATAAAACTTTAAAAATACAAAAACAATAGGAAAAAGGAAAAGAGGGCAGGTTGTCAAAACAAGAAAGGTATAGCCCCATACCAAAAAAGAAATAAATCTGAAAGTGTGCAAGCCCAAATGCCACTCCTAACAAACACACTTCTAATTAGTCAAACAATTTAATCTTGACTAAATTAGCTTTAAATTTTTCTGCTGATAGGATAAGTGAATTCGATTTGCCAAACCGTTTAATCTTGGCTTATCAATAGATAGATTAGGATAGAAATTAAGGTTCAAACAAACTCAAAATCTGAACCAAAGTTTCCAAAGAGAGATGACTCAAAACTATTTTATTTTCTGAGTCATAAAAGAGGAAAAACTGGTTCTAATTTTCTCAAAATCTGAATCAGATATCAAGGAAGAGATAGTTCACAGAAAAAAAAAAAATCATAGCTATGAAAAGAAGAGAGAAGGCCATAATGAGAAACTTTCATATCTTAAGCCTTCCATTTTGATTTAATTTTCTGCAAATAATAATCTATGTGCAGCTTGTTCTTATGCCATAGATCATAGCAAGTCAAACAGCTCAATCTTGACTTGACTATTTTTAAATTTCTATTGTAGAATTTAGAGAATGAAAGTTTGTTGGACTGTTTAATCCCAACAGACAGTAGACTAGGTAGAGAAATATCTGAGCTCAACTGTTTAATCTGAGTTCAGGGAGAAATAAGGAGTAGAAGTAGATTAGATGTCCTGCTTTCAAAAGAATAAAATGTTGTGAATAGAGTTTGCCAATCCAAGTGCACTCTGATGAAGAAAAAATGCTAGATCTGTAGGATTGGGTAGGTAGCAAGCTGGTTAATAAAGGTCCATTGTTTTCATGGATGCCAAATATGTTTTTAGAAAAAATCATTCAATCACAGAAGGACAGCCCAATGGATGAGGCAACTAATCAGCCTCCCAGAAATCAAGTCTGAATTCTTGATGCCTTCAAGAAGGCACCATCCCCAAGTGGAGCCACTGTAGCCACCTATAATATTTCGTTATACCAAAAGGTGGCTAAGATCTTTTTTGAGCCTCCAAGGAACAAATTTTATCACTAAAAATTGTTGGCTCTTGAAGACTCCTTGTAGGCCTCATGCCTCTGTCCAAAATCCTCATTTGCTGTCCCATTTTTTATACTCGGGAATTTCTGCTGATTCCAACTGAAAGACTACTAAAAGATCGTCATTTCTCCTCTTCTCAAAACCTTTCATCTGCTCCCCTTTTTCTCCATCAAAACTACCTTGTTTTCATAAGTCCTCTTCTTTCCATTTATGAAAATTTCCCCTTTCATAGTTAAAAACTCACTTTTTAACTATTTCGGAACCCCCAAATCCATTTAAAAACTTGAAATTTTTTCATAAAAAACAAAGTTTCATTGCTATGGACCTAAGCCCCTTGGGCTAAGCCCTAAACCACTTCCCCACCATATGCTTTGGGTCTGGAACCACTTGCTAATACGTTAAGGTGCTAATCGCATCGGAAAGAATCAAAGACGCAAGTCTTTGACATACTCCAAAAGTTTCGATTGCGATTAGCCTTGCTGCTTAAAACCCTCGATCTTATCATTGTTTCATATAACCCGTGGGCCCGCCTTCGGCGCTTAAACCTTGTAATTTTTCTTCCCCGACGTTCTTTTCCTTTGTAAAACCCAAAAACCCATTTATCCAAAGTTTGATCTAAAAACCCAAAAACACGTGCTAAATATAAATGGTTAGATCAAAAAGACCGATGGCACAATCGCATCGGGGGAAATACAATGGGTAGATTGAAAGGGCCACTTCAAAAATTTCGATGCGATTAGGTCTCATATATATAAAGCCCTTGGGCCCATTGTATTCAATATATCCAACGGCCCCGTAATCAGGCACCTTTTTTCCTTTTCCTATATATTTTCCGCCCAATCCGTTTAACTTGTTTTATTCGCAAAAAAATTTGGTTTTCATGTGTTTAAGGGTTTTTCCGCCAGTACGTAGGTCGAAGAAATCCTGACCGTTGATCTAGTCCTCAGATCAATGGCTAGCGCTTAATCGCAAAGGGCTCAATCGCAATGTTTCAATCGCATGCGTTTCTGTTTTACTCCCGATTGCAATCCTTCGATTTAATCTGGGCCGTCTATTTCCCGCATATCCAACGGCCCTTATTCCCTCCAATCACAAGTCTTACCGCCATTTCAAAACCCTCCGATTCATTCCTTGCCGTCGATCTAGTCCTCAGATCAACGGCCAGCGCTCAATCGCAAAGGACTCAATCGTAAAGTTTCAATCGCACGCACTTTTCTGCCACCCCCGATTGAGATCCTCCGATTAGATCTGGACCATCCACGTGTCCAGATCAGACGGTCCAAAAATGATCCTCCTTATTCTTCTCCCGCTATCCTTTTTGCCTTTCTATGCATATCTCCTCCGTTGGTTGTCTTCATCCGACGGCTACGCTCCTCCCTCGCCATCTGAAGCAGTTTAAACCTATTTCCGCAGGATTTCTTAACTGTTTTTGTGTTTTGCAGGTGTTTTAATGATTTTCCATCATAGAATGAAGGAGAGCCGAGGGTTGGGAAAGATGTTTCCTGTGCCTTCAGGCTTTCTAAAAAGAACCATTCACGGGCTCTGTATCAAATGATTTATCGGTGTTTCATGAGCATTGATAACCTAAAGAGCCCTGCGTGGCCCTGCTCATCGACAAGACACTGTTTTAATTCAAAACAGTTAAAGAGTATCCATTTGAAGGCAGAGCATAGCAGATGAAGATTGAAGACAATTTTTATGGGGATTACGGCTAAGACAGTTATCAAAAGCCTAATCCCCAATCTCAAAACACAGTTTAAAGAAAACCTAAAGTGTTTTATCAGACAGAAAGCCTCCACCGCCACAACTTGAGGCAAATTGATTCCTCAGCTACCACAGAGCCACCTGTTGCCTCAAACCTTTCAAAGCAGAGGCCAAAGTTATTAAAGAATCAGATATTTCGCTTCCAGCGCAGCCAGGGAATTACTTCTACAGGGACATCAACGTAGAAAATATCTACAGAGTTACTCCAAAACAACACGTAGAGCCTCAAAGTCAAAAAAAGCTTCCATCAAGCTTTGATATTTATTATGAAACAGTTAATGTAGTGATCCACCTGTAAATTTTTCCCTCGAGCCTCTCAAAGAGCCGAGAAGTCTTCACTCTGCATTAACTATCCTTGAGATATTTTGTTAAAATCTCACCTCCTCATCTTCCTATAAGTACTTCTACAGAAGATGAGAAATTGTTGGTTGTTGTTTGATCACAAGTTGTAATATTGAAACTCTCTGAAATAAATATACAAGTCTGTTGAAGTTGAAAATAATTTGGAGTCTTGGATGTCTTGATGATGCCGTTGCATGTCTGTTCCTGAGAAGGCTCTATCATTGGATCCATGAGCTTGGCTGTTGGTGAAGTACTCTGAACTGTTAAATGTTTTTCCCTTGTTTTCATTATGTTCCATAATTTCTTACTACAGTAGGCTGAGAGTTTTAGGCTAAGAAATGACTCCTGGAAGCACCTTAGACCTGTTCACCCTTCACTGTTTTATGTTTTCTTCTGCTGAAGTATTTTAGAGGCTTTAAACCTTCTCTTTAGTCTTCATGCTCGTTTATTTCATTGATAGCTCAAATAGTTGGTTTCAGCATGTTATGGTTCTCCCTGCTTGTCTGCCATCACTTGAAAGCCGTTATTGAAATCTCCCTTCGAAGTACCATTGTCTTAAGTTAACCAAAGAGGTCGGTTTTGATCTTACCCTTTGCCCCTGCTTAAAAAATTGTTTTGAAGGTCTTTATAGTTGCAAACACAGATGTTATTTAGGTGTTCCCTCTTCTATGAATGCAATTATCAGTGAATCTTTTATGTTTTCTAAATCCTTTAAAATAAGATCTTTGAGGAAATAGGGTGTTCCTCGAATCTTAGATTTCATTTTAGAAGTTGTCTTGAAATCATTATTTTCTTAAAGAATGTTTGCAGAATTTATGGTTAGCCCTATCTATCAAATATTTCTTTATTGATAAGTTATATTTCTCAAGTTCCCTTTGTTGAGAATTAAATTTCTTTTTCCAAATCATTAATGTCCATCTCATTCCAAAACAAAGGATCCTGTGGCCAAGTTAGATTTGCCCTTTGATATCCCATATCCCTTGAAGAGTTTGTCATGATCTTATTTTGACTCCATTTCCCAATGAACCGGATATTTCCTCTTTCTGTCTATCTTTCCTAGACCTTTCATATTCTGTTGTATTAACTCAACCCAACCAAACAAACATATGCACGTAATAACTAGTCTAAAATTCCATAACCAAAGCAAACAAGATAAACCTTTGCAAACAAATATTTGAGAGATCCCTCTCTGAGAACAGGAGGACTAGATCCTGGAACTCTAAATATTGGTTCTGATGTTGCCTTGTCTTTTGATTTTCCAAACTGTCAAAACACGGGGAACCAACAGGACCATGGATTTTGATGGCGCAGTGGGTTGTGACGGTGCTGGAATTGGTGTTTGGATTCGTAGTCCATTTTCCGCTCCGGATAAGGTCCCAAGCAATGTGAGAGTGTGTTCCTACAAGCTAGCATTTGACTGTTCTGATAATGAAGCGGAATATGAGGCTCTAATTGCTGGCCTTAAGATTCTTAGAAAGCTGAAAGCGAAAAGGATTGTAGTCTATGGTGATTCAGAGTTGGTGATAAAGCAGGTTAAGGGTGAGTTTCAGGCCAAGCATCCTCGCATGGGGGCTTACCGTAATGCAGTTTTAGATATTCTGAAGTTATTTTCTGATCATACCTTGACATGTGTGCATCGGATACAAAATGGTGTTGCTGATGGACTTGCTAAGGCAGCAAGCAATTTAAAAATTCCAATGAATTCCAGCAACAAGTTCGAGATTCATGTGAAACATCGCCCCACCGTTCCAGACAATCAGCGATGTTGGCAAGTCTTTCAGGATGACGAGGAGATTAGTGATTTTCTGTAGAATAAGGGTAATTTTAAAGACACCTCCATAGATACAGAACATGACGATGGTAATGATGACATACAAATAAACCAAATGGAAGTGCTGCAACTTAAAGATAACATCATTCCTAAGGGATTGATTCCTTTGGAGGAACTATTTGACCAAGATGATGTAGCCCGCAAACCGACATTGAGGCCGACTGAAAAAGGTGTTGAAGAGGTAAATATTGGGATAGCTGAGAATCCCAAGATGGTAAAGTTATCAAAGTCATTGTCACCAAAGGTAAAGGCAGAGTATGTGAAATTGTTGTCTTCATTTTCTGATGCTTTTGCGTGGGATTACTCAGATTTAAAAACATATGATACTAATATCATTCAGCATACTATCCCCATTAAACCGAATCAGAAGCCTTTTCGTCAAAAGTTGAGGAGAATCAATCCAAAGCTGCTACCATCAATTGAAAAAGAGGTAAACAGGTTGTATAAGTCAGGAATCATTGTGCCTATCCGATTTTCAGATTGGATATCAAATTTGGTGCCCGTGAGAAAGAAAACAGGTGAGATCCGTTTATGTATCGATTTCAGAAATTTGAATAAGGTATCATTAAAAGACAATTATCCGTTGCCAAAAATGGACCATATATTGCAGCGAGTAGTTGGAGCATCAAGGATGTCACTACTTGACGGCTATTCAGGTTATAATCAGATTTTAGTGCATGAAGATGATCGTGACAAGAATGCGTTCACCACTCCATGGGGAACGTTTCATTATGCAAAAATGCCGTTTGGTTTGAAGAATGCAGGCGCCACCTTTCAGCATGCAATGGACATGGCTTTCGCCAACGAGAAAGATGTATTTTTGGTTGTTTACCTTGATGATTTAACTGTGTTTTCAAATTATGATGAGGAACATTTATATCATTTGAAAGTTGTTTTCCAGAAGTGCAGAAAATATGGCATTTCGCTGAATCCGAAAAAGAGTCTTTTTGCCATGGATGAAGGCAAGCTCCTTGGCCACATCATATCGAAAGACGGTATCCGTGTTGACCCTGCACGTGTTGAAGCCATCCAGCAGATTGAACAGCCCCGGAAAAAGAAAGAAATACAGTCCTTTAACGGTAAAATGAATTTTCTGTGTCGTTTCATTCCAAATCTTGCTGAGCATCTTAGAGAAATCACGGACATGCTGAAAAAGGACAGTCAGGTAAAGTGGACAGAAGAGGTGGTGAAATCATTTAATTTGGTAAAGTTAGCTCTTTCTTCAGCCCCTATTTTAATCAGCCCGGACTACACACAGGACTTCATTTTGTTTTCGTTTGCTTCTGAGCACACTTTGGCAGCTGTTTTAATGCAGAAAAGGGATGGAGTTGAGAAGCCCATTGCTTTTTTCAGTCGGATTATAAGGGATGGAGCATTGAAATACAACATTATTGAGAAACAAGCACTTGCGTTTGTAAAGGCCTTGAAAGATTTCCGTGTGTATATACTGCATTCCCACATTATAGCATATGTTCCTAACGCAACAGTTAAAGATGTTTTGGTACAGGCAGATCCAGAAGGAAGACGGGGTAAGTGGATCGCTGCGTTATTAGAATACGATGTGGAGATTAAACCCACCAAGCTGATCAAAGGACAAGGACTCGCCAAGCTCATGGCTGAAACAAATCTGCATGCTCTAGATATAAATTTGATCGCTGCCATGTCCGATGAAGATGAGGAGAGTACGTCAGTTCAGGTATCTGATATTTTTGTTTCTTCCCCTTGGTATGCTGACATCTTATACGTACTTCAGAATTTGTCTCCACCTCCCGGGATGCCTAGAAATAAGAGTAGAACATTGAATTTGAGAGCTGCAAAATTTTGCATACTGAATTCTGCATTGTATTGGAAAGACCCTGGTGGAATGTTATTGAATTGTTTGGTAGAGGAGGAAGCCAAAAGAGTTTTGGAGGACTTTCATAGAGGAGACTGCGGCGGCCATTTTTTTTGGAAAACCACAGCGAACAAGATTCTAAGGGCAGGTTACTATTGGCCTTCTTTGTTTTTGGATGTATATAAGGCTGTTAAGAATTGTCACGAGTGTCAAATTTTCGAAGGGAAGCAGAAACTACAACCTTTGCCTCTCAAACCAATTGAAGTTAGTGCACCATTCCAGCAGCGGGGATTGGATTTCATCGGGGAAATCCATCCATCATATTCCAGACAGCATAGATGGATATTGACAGCTACGGACTACTTCACGAAATGGATTGAGGCGATTCCCACTCGGCAGGCCACGGATGCGGTAATTATCTCTTTTCTTGAAAATAATATTCTGTCACGTTTTGGGTGTCCTAGTAAGATAATCACAGATAATGCAGCGGCCTTCAAGTCTAAGAGGATGGTTGAATTTTGCTATAAGTACAATATCATCTTGGGACATTCGACTGCCTACCATCCGCAAGGAAATGGTCTGGCAGAATCTTCAAATAAGTCCTTGGTAAATATCATTAAGAAATTGCTGGAAATCAATAAAAAGGGCTGGCACAAGAAATTAGTGAATGCACTGTGGGCTGATAGGGTAAGTCAGAAAAAGTCTATTGGCATGTCTCCTTTCGAGTTGGTGTATGGGATAGACACGGTTTTTCCTACTTCGCTTGTTGTCCCGGTAGTCAAATTGCTTCAGGAAGCTGGTAGTGAGGAAGATCCCATGCAGCGGAGGATTAATCAGATGATTCATTTACAGCAGACACGGGAGGAGGTATTTCAAAATACTTTCAAGTTGCAGGAGCGCATAAAGAAGATTTATGACAGGAAGGCAAAAGCAGATAAGTTTCAGCTGGATGAGGTAGTTTTGAAGTGGGATGATCGGAATGAAGATAAGGGAAAGCACGGAAAACTTGAAAACTTATGGAAGGGTCCTTTTAAGATTGCAGCGTATCGTGGTCAAAATTCCTTTCTTCTCAAGGAAATGAATGGAGATGATTGTCCTGGAGGACCGATCAATGGTCGGCTTCTAAAGCGATACCACTTCTGAGTATTTTCTGTTGATTTCATCATCATTGTATATATCGTTTTATTTCTGTTTTATTGCAAGTGTGTACTGAGCTCTCATCTTCAGTCTGGGGCCTGGAGCGAAGGCTATAATTCTGGAGATGGAGGTTGGTTGGTTTGAAGTTTGTTAAGTCAGTTTTATCAATCTTTTCAGTTTTAGAGTCGAGTTAGTTTTGGTCAAGTTTCAGTTGCTTTTCAGTCAAGTTTGCAGTCAATAAATGTATCAAAAGTTTTGTGTTATCTGTTGAAATAATGACTCCATCGCCCAATGGATGAAGGCACTGTCTGACTCCCCCAGAGATCTGCCGTTCTTGGCATCTCCTCGAAGCCACCATCCCCCATTGGAGCCAATGTTAGAGTCGGTCCTTACAGCCCTCCGTCAGAGATTAGTTCGTTTTTTGCATATCATTCTTAGGTGTCTCGCTCATTCCACTTCGTTGCATTTCGCTAGGGGCATGCCATTGACTGACGAGGGGGTCTGGTTGTCTTGTGTTTCCTCATTCTTGTACCTGCAGGGCTAATTAAAATTTCTCAAAATAGTCATTGCATTCATTGTCATAAATGATTAGTTTTGTTAAAAAGAGTCTTTTAGTCCTAGAGTCTAGGGTTTTCAGTCCTTTGCATACATGTCATAAAAGCCCGCAGGCCGTGAGGTTGGTTTCAAAAGATTTCTATTTCACGTTTTTATTATCAAAAGCATTTGAAGACATTTCTAGTCCAAAACTCTGTTTTGGAACTAGAAATTGTCAATTTTCGTTGTTTGTAATAATTGTATTTGTTTCACCATAAGAAGTTTCAGAGCAAGCCTCTGATCTTTTCCAAAGTCAAATGCCAAATCCCTGCAAAAGACAACAAAGTATCATCAGTCCAAGATTCAGAAAAGCATGGAAAAGCCAAAGAAAAGCATTGTATTAAATGATCAAATGTCAAAATGCCAAACATTATAAAAGTGGGTCATGGATTAAATTTAAAATCAAATCTGATTTTATGAGATATTTTCTTCACATATAAACCATGGAAAATCATCCATTTCCACCAAATCTCAAGGCAGAAGTCGAATTAGTGAAGTGGAGGGCCGAAGACGTGTTTTGCAAAGTTGTGGACTAGATTGAAGGTGCGCGCTACCCATACAGGAGGCACGCTACCCATATAAGGGGCGCTACGCATATAGCTTCCCCAGTCTTTGCAAAAGAACACGGGCGCTACGCGTATGGTGCGCGCTACGCGTTGGGTAGGTGCGCTACGCACACAGTCACAGAGCCAAATTTTTTTTCTCATGCGGCCGGTTTGATGTCACAACGGCTCCATTAACTTGCAAGTAGGTTTTTAATCATTTCTCAGTGATTTTTGAACAGGAGTGTGGTGTTTTGAAGTGGGGAAATTAATGTATTTGATGTGGAGAGGTGAAACCCTATGTTCATGGTAGATTTATTCCTACAAAGCCTGTAGAATGTCTCAAAACCCAAACATGTTACATATGTATCAAAGCATCATAGGAAAACAAGCCATAGTGATAATAGCTCTGTTTTTTAGACATTCTACAGGTTGGACTCTTGGGAAGCTTTTGGCACACTATTGTACATATTTTTCATATTTTGGCTAAGGAAAGATCAAAGGTTTTGCAGCACCTGTTGGGATTCTTGTGGCTTTCAGTTCTTGATGGTGTTTTCTCTCAGTTTATTGTAATTTCTTTCATGTTTAATGTATTCCATTCCCTTCTTATGCTTCTGAAACTAAATGAATGAGTAAATGAGGTTGAATTCATTGATTTCAGTGCTCTGCCTTTGAATTCATTTAGTTTTACATGTTTTCGCCTGTTTGGAGAGGATCCATGTTCTCCCTTGCCCTCTTCAGCTCCTTGTCGTTCTGATCCATCCATATACTCAATCAAAAGAATTAAGACTACTTCCTACCTCGCCCCAACTCGAATTCTGCAAAGATCTGGCCTTATCCCCGAGCCCAAAATTGTTTTTTCCCATTTCTCCAACAAAAACCCAAAAAATAAAAATAAAAATTTCCTATCTCTTTACTAGCCTAAAATCAGTATTCATTGTTCATTATAAGTCATCTCAGCCCCTTTGAAGACCTTTTGCCTAGATAGACCCGGAGAGAGCCCTCTCCTGTCCTCGTAGGGCTAGCTACGAGGCTGAGTGTGGTTTGATGTAGCCTTGAGTTTTTCCTTATTTCAGCCTAAGGTAGATTTGAATGCTAACAGAGGTAACCAAGACATTTTCACGGTCCTTCAACGGGTCATAAGTTGAAATAGGAGATGTCAAGTTCACTATTACAGAATCCTTCATTGTAGAAGCAGCAGAATTACCAAGGCAAGGTGAATGATGGTTCAAAAACAAGGAATTTCACAATGATGCATGGAGACAGATTCTCAAAAAACCAGGTATGGATATTTCAGTTTTCAAGAAGGGCATTCCTAGCTCAGCACTGAAGAATAAATGGCGAAATATGTTGCTCATTTTGCAAAAGTTTATAACTTGTGAGGGAAGGTTTGGTACCCTATATGTTTATCACATTTGGCTTATGATGCATTTCCTAGATGAAGAAATCAATTTACCCTTTTTCTTACTTCATAGCCTAAAGAGAATGGCTTCTAATGTCCAAAAGAGGGTTCAATTCTTGGAAACCACTTTGTATCACCATGGCCTAGTTAAAATACTAATTGAGCATCATTTGAGAAAGGTGGGAGACAATTGGGATGCGTTCCTCTTGAGGAATCACTTTAAAGAACCCAAGGAATCTCCATCTGAAGGCAAACTTGCAAGAAGAAGCAGGAGAGGGAAAATTTCCAAATCTGTTGAACTTAAAACCGGTAAGTCCATACAAGAGGATAGTGAGGAGATTATCTCTAAGAAATTGGCTGAAATTAAGAAACATCTTAAAAAGGAAAAGATAATAAGAAAGTATGCTAAGGAGAGAGGTGAGGGACCATCTAAACTAAGACGAAGCCATAGGCTTAGAGGCATATTGAAGAAGACAACAGTTAAGCAAAAAGGAATCATAGACATCGAAGATGAAGAGACACCAACTGATAGATCTCCTGAGTACCAGTACGAAGAGGATCTTGATGAAGGAACTCCGGAGATAGACCCAGCACAACAACAAATCTATAATTATGTTGAGTCATTAGAAAAGAGAGCCTCAGAAAGAAGAAGAAGAACTCCTAGTCCACCAGGATCTGCAATTGAAGTAATAAAAAGAGACAAATATTAATTAGAAGTACTCAATAGGCATATAAATAATGAAAATGAAATTTTAAGGGAACAAGTCAAACTGAAGAGTAAAATGAACACAACTCTCTCTCTACAAATGGAAAAATTTTACAAGGCTAGTGAAAAGTTGAAGAAGAAAAACAAAAAGTTGAGCAGGGCACTTATAAATTTGAGATTCAAGTTGGTCATAAGGAAACCTAGGATGCCATTGAACACCAAGAAAAGCAGAAAAAGGAGGTTATATGTCCTAGCAGAAGTTTCAGAATACATGGATTGATTGCATGAGGACATGCAAAAGTTTTGCAGTGGGGGTATGTTGAGCCCCAAAGATGTCCTTTTCTTTCACCAAATTTCACTTCATTTGCTTTGTCCTTTATCAATTCTAGGCTTAAAAGATCAATAGGATTGATTAAAGTCACTTTAGGAATGCATACAATAACTGACTTACTAAACTTTTGTGGTCTTGTGGTTGTAGTAATTTTTTACTAGACTTAGCTACAGAATGCATCCATTCTGTAGCTAGTCACCTATTTTGCAGCTATATTCATGTCCACATAGGTTACAAGTGTCACTTAAAGGAAAAACGCATATGGTTGAATTCCAGAACTGACCTACATCATTCATTTCCCTCTATGAAGTTTGAGCAAAAATCTGCAAGTGGTTATGCACGTGAAGGAAACCCAAACTAAGAAGTAGAATCCTACCACGAAAAGGACTCTATAGATGTCTTCAGCAAAGTACGAGGCCTCCACAAGAGTTCTAATTTGATTTTAATTGAAAAGGACACTTATCCCTATTTCTTCTCGAGGGCAGTTATGTATTTCTCTTATAGGAATAACTTGGGAAACCGAGAGACATTTAGTTAGTTGATGTTTTATTGTTAAGTTGTCCAAGACTGTAATACTCTATTTTTGAAGTGTTTTCCTTTAATGAAATAAGAAAAACTTTAATACATGATTTGAAGCAATATTGAAGAGATTCCTGTGCTAATCTTGTGGTAGAGGGCCCCTACTGCCCGAGAGGCTCTGTGCATATTGTTTAGATAAGTAACTTTAGCTCTGTTTCATTCCTAATTTAGGCATTTTTCTGAACTCTATGTTTTATGCTCACTTACATCGAATGTTACAGCTATTCTTGTTCTTATGAATTGTTCAAAAATATCACTAACACTGAATGAGTTAGAACTGTAGTATTTTATAGATTAATTTCATTTTAGTTCAGCTGTAGTATTTCGAAGGTTAATTTCATATTAGTTCGGTTTTGTTTAATGTATTTTAAGTTTTATTAGCTAGTTGTATTCTAGTTCTGTTACATTAGACTTAAAGGCCTTCATTATTTAAAAACTGCTCTTGTTCTTAATCTCTGCTAATACATCATTATCATAGGAACAAGAATTGGTAATGTCATTTTGAAGTCTTGACTGTTCTACAATTTCTCATAATTTTACAAACTTGCCTTTTTTCCAAAACTATTCCAAAAGATTTCTAACCCTTGAATGAGGCTTAATAGTGACATTTTGAGTTGCAGAATGGTTAAATTTTAGTGTCATAAGTTAATTTAGAGTAGTGTTCCTTACTATGTTGCAGATAATCTTTTCCAAATGTGTTCCAACAAATTTCTAACCATAGCTGAGATTTTCTCTGTGATATTGTAAGTTCTTGTTTACTTAGAAGAACCTCATTGCATTAAAATTTTACTTTTCTCAAGTTGTTCCAACATACTTCTAATGAAATGAATTGGATTGAGTTCATGTTATGAGTTATTTTTTTTCTTGTCAAGTTTTGCAATCTGTGAATTAGCATTTTCTATTCTTAGGTGCTATACATAGTTTAGAATAGATTTTTCTCTGTTTTAGTGTGACCAATAACTTCCCTTTGCCAACAACTTAGTTCTTTTCCTCTCAGCATAAAAACACAAAACCAAAAACACTAGAAAACACTAAACACAACGAAGTAGGAAGCAGATACCTAGGCACATATAGTGCACTTCACTTTAACATTTTACTAGCCCTGGTTGACAATTTATGACATCAATTTAGGAACACTAAGTTGAGCAGACAACTGCTACACAACTGCTTCACAAAAACTGCATTGTCAAGGAGGAAGGCTCTCTAGCCTACTACTATGTAATGAAAATTAGCTCAATAATGGTGGCAAAAGTAAATACAAAGTGAGGAGATTGTCCCTCATAGGATTTCCAGCTGAAATACTGGAAACTTCCTTCCTCCTCTAGATCTACAATACTGGAGTACGCAATCCTTGAGGGGACTTTTGCTGCATGGAGGTAAAATATAATGGTCTGAATGCTAGATATATATCTACTACTCCTGAATGTCTGAAATTGAAGAACAAGGTGAAAGGTTGAATCCTCCACCGGTTTCGTAGTTGAAGTGCTAGAAACAACCACCACCTCTCAAACCATCAAGAATGAATGCATTATTCCTAAAGTTGTATGTGCATATGAGAGTGGCTAAATGTGGCACCAATGCCTGATGATGAATAGAAATCAATAGAAACCTTCCCAGAGTAGAAACTTGAAGTTCCCCATGGGTAAGGGTAGCATTCCCACTCGGGAACACCGTGTTCTGAACAACACTGCAGACTTAGCTAAACAACATAAGCGTGCATATAAATGTTAATTGACAAATCTAGATCTGGATGGATCAATAATCAATAATATAAAGCCTTCATTCTATTGTGCCTTCATCTTCATTATATATATTTTGAGCCCTCCATAGCCCTAACCCACCTCATAACTACATTGTACATGTGGCCACTAGCCTCCATGAAGACTGTTTTGTCTCTCCATGATCTCCATCATGTGTGAATTATATGCACCACTTCCTCCAATATCTTATCATAAGTACTTTACGATCTTACTTTGAATGCGCCAGGATCTCAGTTGACCTCCTCCAAGATCCTCATGATTTTACATTAAAGATCCATGATCTCCTCTCTTCCTTCATTTAAGAAGCTACTCCACTACTCCATAATGTAGATCTAGCTCTAAAATATCCACATACGCACATCAAAAGTGGATTTTATTCATCTATGGCATTTGTGGGTCCCCCCACCCTCTTATTTACTTAATTAATTATGAAAATTAAGAACTCTAATATTCCAATTATCTTGTAGAAAATTGGGAAGATTATAGTCCTCCCCGTCAAAATGTTGTTTTTCATCAAGAAACTGCAAAAGTGGATCCCACAGCAAACATCCTCCCTCCACATGGCATCCTCATATGGAAGGCCTCCCCATATTCCACAATGTGTAATGCATGGCCAACTCCAAATCTACCTCTCTAGAATGTCTATAATGGCCTCCAACTGAAAATTTATATACCCTTCCTCATCAATGAATCTCCAAGGGCCAACCATATGATGTCTAAAGATCTCCTCTATACATGAGATACATGAAATGAAGTGGTTTCTTCCCAATGTGGAAAGTCCCAACTCATGAAATATCTCTCCAACCCATGTTACATAGAGTAGATTGCATCTCTCAATGATCTCATCATTATCCATGTTGGCCTTGTAGGATCTAAGCATCACATCAACATAGTGAGAAATAAGAAGTAGAGACTTATGGGTGAACATGTACAATGTCAAACCATATTCTCCCAATAACAACCACAGTAGAAAAGCCTTCTGTTGCCATGCTAGATCATTATGAAAACAAGTAAGAGAGCCATACTCTCTCAATAGAAGCCACCACAACAATGCTTCTTGCTGCCATGCCAAAATAGAATAAATATAAATATGAGAGCCATACTCTCTCAAAAGAAGCCACCGCAACAATGCCTCTTTCTCCCACACCACATCATCATTGTACCAAATGTAGTGGCCATATTCTCTCAAGATAAGCCACTACAACAATGCATCTTTTTGTCTCATCACATCGTCATTACACCAAGTACAATGACCATATTCCCCCAACAGAAGCCAACGCTGTAAGACCTCCTGTTTCCATCCTCCATCAATGTCATGCAATGTATGGGAAGAAATCAGCCCATACTCTCCCAATAGTAAACAAAGCAACAAGGTTTATTGCTTCCTCCTTACATCATCATGATGCAATTCATGGAGAAACAACATACTAATGGACATGTGGAATGCCTCATTAGAATAATACAAACAATCTCTCTTCTGCTTCATCATGTGAGAGTTATGCTTTGTCCCAAACAAAAATATATACATGAACATAAGATATATCCAAAACAAAAGTACATGTAAGTACATGAGACATATCCCAAAAAAAATCAAATACATGTACATAAGATACATCATGAGGTGTCCAAAATCTCTCATCAATAACCAGAGCAGTCATGCCTCCTACTGCTACATGTCATCAGTGATACCTTGCATGAACCACACAAGTGTGAGATTTTTGGTAGTATCCATACTCACCCAAAAATAAACAACACAATCATGCTTCTTGTTGCTTGGTATCATATATCTGCAGGAAGGTAGGCAACCTCCTTCTCCTCATCCAGATCCATTCATCCCAATGTGGATGATGAATCATGCCAAGCCCAATCTTTGTATCATCCCAATGTAGAATACCAACCTCCTCCATGTGAATAGCTTTTTACTCCATGAAATTTTGAAGTGCACCTCCATTGAGGTCTCTCCATGAGATCCTCTCATCAATGCCCCATTGGAACCCATAAGGCTCCATAAATTCTGTAGGTAGAATCTCGTCTTTGAGTTGTGAGGAGCTCATCAAAAAAAATTCATCTGGTCAATGGAAAATGCTCTTCATCACAAGATGTCTACCATCTATCATCTATCACTCCAGCGCTTCATGAATGAATCTATGTTCAGAATGATCCAAGAATAATGGGGCCCTCATCTCATCACTATTTCTCAGTGACAACATTGGATATCTACATGGTAATAAATCTACTATCTCCTAGCCATACACAATGATGAACTCATAGTCCGCCAGTGTACTAAATAGGACTATGCTCCTCCCATATTCTACAACTCCACACTTCAACACAAATTTTTGGGTGTATCTCAACCATGAAAAACTAGGATAGCTATACATCTTCTTCTTGATCAAATAAAGGGTCCTTTGTGCAATGATAATTTGCTGCTCCAAATCAGCAAGGTGCTCTAAGCTTTGGTTATGCACTTGCCCTGATGGCATGGTCTCACAAATATCAATATGAGGTACTGAAATAATATGAGATGAAAGTATGTGAAAACCTTGGACAAGTTGAATGTATAGAAGATATTGCACATGTACAAGACTTCCTCGAATCAGTGCAATGGTATCTCCAACAAATAGTACTGATGATGGATATTCTTCTATAACCGTACCAGTGCTGGTATTTGCCTCCTCCTCCTCATGCACCTCATGAATCATGCATGGGGCTCCCAATTTCAAGATATCAAGAACATCTTGCAAAGACGAAAGTGTTCCCCCTCCTGATGTGAGTACATCTACAGTTGCTGGTGATGGTAGAGGCTCCTCATCCTGAGTGATAATGAGGAAATATTACTTGGGTTCTTCATGTACTATCTCCTCAATGATGGGAGATGTCTCTATGTGATATGCCTCTGGTTTATTTCTACCAAACTTCTTCTTCAGTATTAGAATAAAATCTGCATAAGCAGACACTCTCATCTGTGACAAGTGACTGAACCACCAATCTCCTGCTTCACCTTCTAGGTGCAGCGCTATAATCTCCATAACCTCTTTTTATGCTACAAGATATTGTAGAAAGAATGTATCTAACTCTTCCCTCCAAGCCCTCAATGTGCTTGTGGAAGATCCATCAAATGTAGGTAAGAAGAATCTATGCCTCTTTCTTCTATTGCGTTTTCAATATCTTCTCTCCTCTTTGAGTTGTAAAATCTATTGGAGAGTTAGATTCTAATTGAGAGCTCTAGGTTTTTCTTTTTACTTGGATATATATTTACTTAAGGTCTCATGCCCCAAGTCTCCTTCATATTCGCACCATTCCTCTCTCTTATCAAAGAAAGTGGATCTAGTAGAATGTTGTGGAGCTTTTTTCTTCTCCGATTGCTTCTCATGCTGATAGGAAGTGCTTCGACCTTCCTCATCAAATCTTCTTCCTGGATCCTCCTTTTTCCTTTCCCTCTTCATTTTTTTTACCTCCCTGGAGAGATATTGCATGGATCTAAAGGGAAGAGTGAAAAAACTGCAATCTTCCTTCATGATAGATCTCTACTGTGTGATTTTTTTTCTGATGCAAAAGATAAAGTGCCCAGGAGCTGAGCCAAAGATCATGCTCTGAAACCACTGTAATATCCCAAAAGGGAGGATGCAATAATAAAAAAACACAATATAAGGAATGCATTAAAGTAAACAATTAATATAAATACAGCATAAAAATGTATAGAATAGCTAAGCCATTTTATTATATAAGAGGTGGATAGAAAATACAATAATGCTCAAAATATGAGACAATCAAGCCAAATATATTGCCTAGAATGACCCTGAAATGATCCCACAAGAGGGACTACTTAACTGTTGGACTGCTGGAAGGAATATTGTGCTATCCCTACT
Organism: Pinus albicaulis; assembly: GCA_034641835.2. Taxonomy (NCBI): domain Eukaryota; kingdom Viridiplantae; phylum Streptophyta; class Pinopsida; order Pinales; family Pinaceae; genus Pinus; species Pinus albicaulis. The sequence goes on along the minus strand of CM076575.1, from coordinate 2,623,504 downwards.
GCAAATGTCGAGACTACAACTGCTCGAAATATAGAGAAGTATATATATGACAGTTCTGGAGCTCCAATGATGCTAAAAATTGAGATCTGGACTCTATGATGGATACACAAGATAACCCAGAAAGGGATTTACAGATCTAGCAATATAGGAAAATCACCCTCTTAGGGCTTGCACTTATAATTGCTGGGTATGCAGATCTGAAGCAAGATCTGACAAAAGGATGGCTGCAATATGATACAAAAACAATTCTATGCTTGAAGGGTTGATCACTTCACTAGATCCTTAAGCTAGAAGCTCAAGATATAGCTCGTCCAACCTTCTCCACTGAATGTAGCTACTGCTACACAACTACTTGAAAAAAACTATGCTTTCAAGGAGGGAGGATCTCTAGCCTACTGCAGGATAATGAAGATCAGCTCAATAATGGTAGAAACAATGAATACAAAGAGAGGAGATGGTCCCTCACAGGATTTCCAACTGAAATACTGGAAAATTCCTTCCTCCTTTAGATCTGTAAGACTGGATTGCACAATCCTTGGGGGGATGGTTGCTGCATGGAGGTAAAATACAATGGCCTAAATGCCATATATAGATATGCTGCTTCTAAAAGGTTGAACTTGAATAACAAGGTGAAAGGATGAATCCTCCATCGATTTCCTAGTTGAAGTGCTAGAAACAACCACCACCTCTGAAACCCTCAAGCAGGAATGTGTTATTATTGAAGCTATTTGTGCATATTAGAGTGGTTGAATGTGGCAACAATGCCTGATGATGAATAGATCTCAATATAAACCTTCCCACAGTAGGCACTCGAAGTCCCCCATGGGTAAGGGTGGGATTCCTGCTCGGGAACACCCTGTGCTAAACAACACTGCAAACTTAGCTAAATAGCATAAGTGTGCATAGAAATTCCAAATAACAAGTCTATATCTAAACAGATCAATAATAAATAATCTAAAGCCTACCTTCTATTGTGCCTTCATCTTCATTATATAGATTATAAGCCTTCCATAGCCCTGGCCTACTTCATAACTGTGTTGTACATGTGGCCACTAGCCTCCACGAATACTGCATTGTCTCTTTGTGATCTCCATCATGTCTGCATTTAATTCCCACTCTCTCCATCATGTGTGCATTAGATCCACAACTTCCTCCACTATCTCATCATAAGTGCTTTATGATCTTACTTTGAATGCACCATGATCTTAGTTGACCTCCTCCAAGATCCTCATGTTTTTACATTAAAGATCCATAATCTCCACTCTTTCTTCATTTGAGAAGCTACTCCACTACTCCATAATGTAGATCTAGCTCTAATATATCCACATACACACATGAAAAATGGATTTTATTCATCTATGGGGTTTGTGGGTCCCTCTACCCTCTTAATTAATTAATTAATTATGAAAATTAAGAACTATAATATTCCAATTATCTTGTGGAAAATTTGGAATATTACAATGGATTACAATTGTGACATTGTTTACAACTTAATAATGACCTTAAATAAAAAATTGAATGATGCTTATTACAATAAACCTTGGAAGATAAACTGAATATTTTGTCAACAATCATATAATTTATTAATATTGCAATACCAACAATTACGTCATGCAATGCTAATTTGTAGGAGGTAGTGCAATATACTAAGTAGTCAATGCTACCAAACTATCATAAACATAATAAAAATTCACAAAAATACACAATCATATGTTATCCATTACGGTTCGGACCTACCACTTGACTCATTATTCATTCTCCATATTCAAGGGGGTTGTTTTAATGTATTTTTTAATCATGTTATTATCCATTTCAAGGACAACCCCTGCCTTCCTCCATTATTTCACTATCACACAAAATAATGCAAGCATTTGTTCTATTTCAAAGACCATAAACAATGCATTGCAACTCCAATCATTTTTCTTTTAATGCACTATTATAATTATAAAAGTATGCCTACAATGATTGTTAGTTAATTCACAATATTACTATTCACTATGGGATTTTTTTTTTTTAATTATCCATAAGTTATTTATAATTAGTGTGAAAAATTTTCTAATTTTTTTTTATTAATAATAAGAACTCAAATGTCATCATCATCGTTATTCTTCAAAGTATCCATTAACACTATCATTCTTCAACATATTGACTATCATGCATCTCATATTAAATGAAATCTACTTCATATATTTCCATGTAATTTTGTTAGTGTCATACCTGATATTATATCCAATAAATTCATACCTATACTCATAATTCTTATAGAACCTAAGAGGTACTAGTGTTTCAACCTTTGCTCTGATACCACTTGTAACATCCCTCTGTATACCTCAAAAAAAAAATATATAGGATTATAATTATTTTTTACCAGGTTTACCAACATTCAATATTCCAAAATAACGTATCCCATACTCCTTATTTGATAATAAAATGATATAATCATGGTCGTTAAGTAGAGTAACCATATAAAAGAAATAGAAAATATCATAACATAATAACTATTAATGCAACTTGTTAATATAATTCTTTCCACTGTAAATTTGCATCAATAACATTGTTCATTTAGCAAAGCTTGTAAAGAACACTTTAATTGATGTAATTTTCGATGCCATGCAAGCAAAAAAAATCATCAAGATAATAGAATAGACAAGAAGATAAGTGGACATTGCTATACCATAGAAACCCCAAAGGGAAAAAAAAGCAAGCATTTATTTTATTAAATGTTTCTTGAGGGAGTTCACCCCTCACTAAATGGCAATAAGGGAGTCTATTCCTTGTCCATTGTTGAAATTTTACAGAAGAAAACACAATATTTAATTCAAACATAAATAACTATAGTTCATTACATTAAACATAATGTCATGTTCTCAAAGACTTTACCCCACACTTCTTCAGGTACAATGTCTTTGCAGCATGGTTGTATCTCGCAGTTAGTTACCCTTGGTAAATTGTGTTTGACAATCCTTCATTTTTCATGTAACAACAATTATGCATAATGAACTTATTGTTTGCCATTTGTATTAGTTTTAACACATATTTTGGTTGTTACAAAAGAGGTTAGTTTAGAAAACTATTACTGCATCCTTTGTGAAAGCATGGTTCCTTCCTGCAATCACTATTATCAGTAAACTCTAATATCAATATTATAAAAACCCATAAGATTATGAATTTTATCATCAAACATAATGTGAGAGAATCAGAATCCCCATATCTCTAACATTTAAATTATATCAATTGTCCTTTCATAATCTTCTACACATCATACCTCTCTTCGAGAAAACACTTTCTTCCACATGCCTAAATAAAATTAGAGATCATCTCCATGTCTAACATTTTACTTTAACATTCATAATCATAACTATTTAATGATCACAATACCTTAACTATTATATGCAAGGCCATACTTTTAATGCATTTAATATGAATGCAAAACTATAAGAATATGTAACATCCACCTTACATAAAAATCATAAAAACATGCATATTCATCCTCAATATCACATGCATTAAATAAATTATTTAATACTATGAAAACGTGTCTTCATATTCATTTTTCACATAGTTTAAATAAGAACATATAATTATAAAAGCATGCCTCCTTTTCCATAATTCAAATACTTAACTAAATGCATTATAGTTATAAATGGAAAAATGCATTTACAGAGGTCAACTATTGTTTATAAAAATAAAAATGATCACAACGTTACTCAAAAAATTTCCAGATGAAACCCACTTTTATGTTAACAACCTCGAATGCAATGCATGACTACCATATAATAATTCTCTATGCCAAGGCTTAAAATAGACGTACCATAAAATTCAAAAGGAATTAATGCATACCTTGATTTTAAAAGAATGGGATTTACACCCACCATAGTCCTCAATGTATTCCAACTCAATATATTACTTAGTGGTCTCCTTTAAGAGAATAAAATGGAAAGTAGATGCATCCTTTTATAGTGTAGGTAATTGTAATTTATAGGTAACCACATCGATTTCTTCAAGCTTATGAATGTGCCACAATATATTATATATAACTTATAATATTTAACCTTTAAAGAATAGATATTTCTAACGAAATTATCTATGCAATGGTTTAAATAATTATAACATAGTTAAATTATCTTTCTACGCACAACAATTGTGCAATATTCTTCAAGAGAATAACATGGTTCACCTATCTTTTATGCACAAGAATCATGAAATATTTTTCAAGAAACTAGCATGGTTAACCCATATTTTTATGCATAATAACCATGCAAACCTTTTCGAGAAAATAACAAAGTTAACTTATCTTTTAATGCACAAGAATCAAACAATCGTTTTGAGAAAATAACATGGTTAATCCATGTTTTTATGCAAAAGAATCATGCAATTAAAGGAAATAACAAGGTTAACTTAGCTTATCTTTTCATTCAATCACTGGATTTTATTGATGGTGCTAATTAACAACACCTTTAATTAGCATATTCTTTCAATGTGGCTTCTTTTATAGACATGGACTTCATCACAATGATTCCTTGCCACTGTGAAGCATGAAACTTGATAGTGGTGTATCCACCATATCCATGTCCTCAACTATAGAATAGTTGATGCAAATGAGTTCTAATCCAACAGCTCCTCAAATGAAAACTGTCATTTTCATAGTGCCATATGTTAACCTCATCTTGCAACAGGTGTTGGCCGATGGAATTGCGTTCTTTTTTTCCCATTCCTACATGTTTCTTTTTACCTTATTTGAAGTCATTTTCGTACTCATGAGCTTAGTTTTCACATTGATTACCAAAGGTACATGTTCGTGGCGTGTATTCTTATGTTGTTGACTAATTAACAAGAATTGTAGAGGATTGGTATTTGAAAGACTTGCTAACAGGTTCTTTTGCAAATTGTTTGGCAATTGGACAAAATTACCATCCACAATAGAGTAGGACCTGCCACGATGTTTGCTGGCCATTGACCGATGCCAATATCTAAGGATCCGAGTTATCGTTGGTTATCCAATGGCTTGAGATAGCTGACTGACCAAGTGTTGTTACTCTCTTTTTACCTTTTTTTTTTTTAATCTATGAAACTGTTTTAGATTTTTGGGACATTTAGGATCGTAATATATTTTTAAGTTGGTTGAGCATGTTATCCTTGTAATATTGAATATTTATAAGTATGGAATCCGCAAGAGGAGAAAGGGGATTCTTTTGGAGAATGTGAATATCAGTTGGACTTATATTTTGTAAGTGTTCCTACAATTTAATAAGAGTAGTGACATTCTCCTTGTTTCGTGTAGTTTATAATTTCTTGGCCACGACCCTAATCGAAGAGGAGGCTTCACTCATACGATCAGGCGTCATTGGAATATGGATTGTTGTGTTGTAATTATAGGAGTTTTTTTTTATATTTTTGTTACTCATAGGTGATGCTTCTCTTATTATTAATCATTGTTACATTTTATTGTTGTTCCTCTTGTTGTTATGATGGTTCTCTTATTATTAATTATTGTTACATTTTATTGTTGTTACCCTTATTGTAGTTACTCTAGATTGTTATCATTCATATTTCTATTATTCCAATTAGAGAATGTGTGAGTGTTTTCTTATATCATCAATACTGGGTAGGGAACATATTTCCTGTACAGAATATGCACGATCTCCTTGAAATAATAAGAGGAACCCACATTGATAAATAAATGTAATAGGGGATCATATCATATTGCATGATATCAAAATACCTCAACGTTTTTGCTTCATTTCTGGGGAGGATACCAGAGGCATCGAAGTACAACCAATATTGATTTTTAGCAACCACTCTCTCATCCTCATAGGGTGAGACTTATGCAAAACCTTCCACGAAGATGTAGTATTCCTAATTAGCTTTCAGCTAGTTGGAATATTAAATTCTGTTTTTTTCATTTAGATAGGTGAATAAGAGGGTAGGGAGACCCATAAATCTTCTTAGTAAGAATAAAACCACTTCTAATTTGAAAGTGGGTCATTGTAGCAGCTCAATAAAGCACTTGTGGTTGTGAATAGGGGCTTGAGCATGTGGAGAGGGTCAAGTTTGACCAAATCAACAACACTGGTATGGAGGAGGTGGATAGTTAATGAGGGACAACGTAGTGTTAGTGGGAGGAAGTCTCCATGAGAGTAGTGACTTTAATGTGTGGGGCCCAATGTGAGGAAGCTCACAAAGCATATAAGGAATGAGATGGAAGGCATAGAAGGCATGTTGATTATTTTTTATGTCTTGGTATTTTATGACTACTTGCACGATTCAACTATTTGGAAGAGTCTGTTGTGATTTTTAGCACAAGGGTGTTCCCAAGTGGGAATCCCACCCTCAACCTCGGGGGAATTCGAGTGCCTACTCAGGATAGGTATATTGAGCTACATTTCCACTATCCGGTATCAGGCCAAGCTTCAACCATTATCCAGAGCACAGTCTCGTTCAGGACTATGTTGTTTTGTAGGGAAGTAGCAGTGGAGGAGGGATAGATTCAATTTCTAAGCTTGTTTTCTAGTAGAGGGATCAACCCTTCATCTGGGAGGCTATAAAGGAAGGTCTTTGTGCATTATTTTGTCATCTAGTAGCAGGCCAAGTTGTTACCATCACCTACAATGCAGTTAGACTTCGTTATTTTGGTGAGCAGTTGCAGAGGAGGGGTTAGGGCCCCAGTTAGTGACTTAGATTTCCAGTGAGGGGAGAAACCCTTCATCCGAGAGATTTATTGGAGGAGTATCAATAATTTATACATAATATCATCCAACTCCTATTAGCTATCTAGTTGCAAGGATTATCCAGCCCTAGGGCTGCATTTCATCATTTTGTAATTTGTGTATTTCCAGAAACTCTTTCTGGGTTGTCTTGGAAATGTGCTTGGGAGCTTATATCTCCATTCCCAACACTTTTTGAGCCATATATCAATTTCTCTATATCATTGTATTTTTCAGCTACAGATATACCCACTGGGACGACATTGTATTGGTTCTCCAACATTTTGAGTAGCAGCAACATTTCATGTTTTAGCATAATTGATTATTGGAGGAATGTGTTGTCTTGTTTGAGTGACTTGTTCCTCAAGATACTATACCTATTTGCTGCTGATATTCGTAATAATATGGCTCTATAATTGTCCCATATCTTGATGTACTTATATTCACTGCTATTTCCAGTTGTATGTTCCATACTGTTGCTTTTCCTATTTTGGAATATTACAGTGGTATCAGAGCATAATCTTGGCTCATCTTGTGTATTTCAGTCATTATGTCATCAGAAGAAGAAGAGCCTATCACAGAAAGGGAGAAGAGGTATCTGAATAGAAACTAGAGATATGATTATACAGACAATAGAGAAGACAAGGGAAAATTTCCAATATCAGGAGAGGAGGATGACGAGGATTTTTCCAGGCTTATTCTCCAAACCATGCGAGATATTGCAAGAGAAATTATGGAGATGAGGATGGAGAGACATAAAGAGTCTCCTAAAGGGTTTGTACATGGAGAAATCTCTGGCATTTCACATCAATGGCATGAACAACCAGTGAGGCAGCAAGTCTCACAACGCTCCACTATGCCTACATTCTTAGCAGTGGGAAATGGAGGGGAAAGACCTGAAGAACAAGAAACTCTTAAAGATTATTTTCTTGATTATGAGTCTCAATCTCAGAGATTCATATATCATTTAAATTTTTAGGATTTTTTTCAGATCAAGGAAAATAGGAAACCCCAACATAACAATAGAAGCGGAGGATTCATACGAAACAATGATCTACAGCGGACCATGGGTAGATTATTTTTGCTCGCATTTTATGGGTCATAAAAGTGCACAGCCAAGTCTTGGGTGGAGAAGCTAGACATCTACTTCCAATTGAACCAACTACCGGAGATGGAAGCCATCAAAATAGCAGTGTTGCACCTTGGAGGTGTGGCACATGATTGGTGGTTTCATGGTATTTCTACATTGGGGCATGCCAATGTGACTACATATTCAGATTTCACCCGGAGGTTAGTAGAGAGGTTTGATCAAAGAGACCGAGAGTCACCTTTATCGAGCTATCCAAGCTTAAGCAGTCGGGTAATCCAGAAACCTATATTTCTGAATTTCTAAAACATTCTGTCATGGTTCTTGATTTATCTACAACTAGGAGGGTTTATATATTCATTAATGAGCTAGCAGAGCCTTTGCATGGGTTGGTCAAATCTACTAAACCAACTACTCTCCAAGATGCTATTAAGAGGGCAAGAGATTTACAATATGATTTGCCAAGGGAAAAGGCTCCATTTTAGAAAAATCCACCCTTTCAGACAAAGGGGAAATATGTGAAGGTTCTCCCCTCAAAAGAGAACCATAACAAAGGGCTTCTTAGTGATGATGTCCAAAGAGAGTTGAGGAGGAGGAATCTTTGCTTCACATGCCAAGAACCATGGGCACCAGGGCATCGATGTGCAGCAGGTAAAGCACACTATATAGAGGTATTCTCTGATAGTGAGGAGGAGGAGGAAGAGGAGCCAAAAGGGGACAATAGTGTTGTGATAGCAAGAGAAGATCCACCACCACCAGGAGGTGGGCATGGGGCATTTTATCCAGTTGGAGGGGCCCTTGCATCTTTGTGGGGAGCACCTAAATATATGACTTTGAGAGTCTAAGGTACCATTCAGGGGCAAAGGGTATCATTATTGATAGATAGCGGGGCAACCCACTAATGATTTTGAGGGGTTTTTAGTTTTGGTCTGAGGAGCTAGAACCATGCAATGCATGAAGTATGTTATGGCATTATCTGTCACCATGGGAACATACAACTCGACTAATCACTTATTTTTGGTTGATATTCCTGACACCAATGTGATATTGTGTGTGTAGCGGTTGATTACTTTGGGAAAGGTCACCATGGATTGGGAGACTTTGAAGATGGAGTGGGTAGATATGAAGAATGGAAACCATCAAGTGATTAGGGGCATGCACACTTATCCATCCCAGGAAGTCTCTAAACATCATATGGAGACTGATTTTCATAGTGGAAGCAAGGACAAATCAATCGACTCAAATATAGAGTCTACACTAGATCACAACGTTTCATTATATGGAGGCATTTCACCAGGGAGGCCCCCATATTGGAAGATTATCAAAGGGTTCTCACAACTAGTTACATCACTCATAGATCTGACTGAGGAGGGAGCCTTGGGTGAGACTAGCACATCTCAGAGGGCCTTTGATTGGCTTAAATAGGAAATGAGAATTTTTTCAGTATTAATATTTCCATCTCTCACCAAGCCTCTTGCACTGGAAGATGGTGTTTCAGGAGTAGATGGTGGCACAATCATGGTGCAAAGGGGCTACTCCATAGCCTTGGGGAGTTAGAATATACTTCCACACACGAAGGAGTCTTCTATATATGACAAGGGGTTGTTGGCATTCCTATATGCATTGGCCAAACTTAGGAAGTTTTGTATGGACAGTGGCTTCCAAGTGAAGGTTGGCCCCCATGAACTTCAATCTTGTCTTGGGAAAAATTAGCTGCAAGGGAGGAAGAAAAGGTGGGATAAAATTATCCTGGCATATGAATTTGGCATTGAGCATGTCAAAGAAGGGAGCTATGAGGTGACAGGTTCCTTATCACAAAGGCTAGCAGCACTGTTATTGACAAGCATACATGCATATTGGGAATCCCAGCTATTGGTGGAGTATTCCAAGAACCTCTTCACTTGTGAGGTGCTTAATGGGAAAGTGATAGATGGGGGGTACAGAGTGATGGATGTAGTCATCTATTACCAGGATCAAGTCGTCATAACTAAAGACTCCAAGCTCAAGGAAAATATTCTACATTTAGCACATAAAGAACTCCTTTTCAATCACACAAATTTCATTAGGATATACCAGACCATCATGGAGAGATTCTCATGGGAGGGTCTCAAAGAGGATGTACACAAACATATCAGGAGGTATGTAGTTTGGTTGATGAATGAGGAGGAAAACAACCATCTTGCAAGGTTTTTACAACCACCTCCCATTTTGATAGAAATATGGGAAGGTTCATCTATGGAGCTCTTCACCAGCTTCCCAGTGATACATGGTAAGGGTTGTGTCTTTATGCTTATTGATCAACTAACTAAGTATTCACATTAATTTTCCATACATTTATAGTACATTTCTCCATAAGATGGCAACCCTCTCTTTAGACTTGATGGTCTTCTTGGAGCCACAATCAGTGATGGGAATTCGTAAGAGGCTGTGGGGATATGATATCTTATTTAGGGTGTACTTAGTTGACACCAAACATCAGTTACTTTCCCTGGGCAGATGAGAAAAGAAGGGCATCAAGCAAGTGGCTGGGAAGCTACTCTCTCCATCATGTTTTGAGGCAGCAAGGATCAGAACTACATTGGTTCCCCTTGAGGGGCTATTTTCATCCTCTCGTATTTCATATGATAGTCAGTATACATTTTATTTTGATCCCATATGTTGATGATGTTTTTATCATTATTATTGGGATGATGGGAGGAATGGCACATGGATTGGAGCTGTTCATTGGGAGTGAGATCTCCAACATTTTTTATATCCCATCCTTCAGTGAGGACATTGGACAGTATGTGGTTGCCACCATGGATCTCCTACTCCCTAATGATGTGAGCCATTGGGATAAATTGGACACTAGGGAGGAGTAGCCAAGGGGCAGATTGATGGGAGAAAATCTGATTCATTGGAGGGGCTTATCATATTTGGGTGCCACCAGGGAAGGAGGAGAATTTTTGCAGCCTTCACCCTTACATTTTCTTGAGGACAAGTAACATTTGGGAGGGGAGGAATGTAATATTCCTAATTAGCTTTCAACTATTTGGAATATTAAATTTTATTTTTGTCATTTATATAGGTGAATAAGATGGTAGGGAGACCCATAAATATTCTTAGTAGGAATAAAACCACTTCTGATGTGAATGTGGGTCATTGTAGCAGCTGAATAAAGAACTTGTGGGTGTGAATAGGGCCTTGAACATTTGGATAGGGTCAAGTTTGACCAAATCAATAGTGCTGGTATGGAGGAAGTGGATAGTTAATGAGGGACAACACATTGTTAGTGGGAGGAAGTCTCCATGAGAGTAGTAACTTTAATGTGTGGGGCCCAAGGTGAGGAAGCTCACAAAGCATATAAGGCAGGGAATGTAAGCCATAGAAGGCATGTTGATTACTGTTTATGTCTTGCTCTTTTATGACTACTTTCACACTTCAGGTGTTTAGCGGAGTATCTTCATGTGTTGTTTAGCACAAGGGTGTTCCTGAGTGAGAATCCCACCCACATCCTCGGGGGACTTTGAGTGCCTACTCAGGAGAGATATATTGAGTTACATTTCCACTATCCAACATTAGGAAAATATTCAGCCATTGTCCACAGCTTAGTCTCCTTTAGGACTGTGTTTTTTTCCAGGGAAATAACAGTGGAGGAGGGATAGATTCAATTTCTAAGATTGTTTTCTAGTAGAGGGATCAACGCTTCATCCGGGAGGCTAGCAAGGAAGGTCTTTGTGCATAATTTTTTCATTTGGAGGTAGGCCAAGTTGTTACCATCACCTATAGAGAATTTTTCTTCACAGACTATGTTATTTTTGGTGAGCGATTGCAGAGGAGCGGTTAGGGCCCCAGTTGGTGAGCTATATTTCCAGTGAGGGGAGAAACCCTTCATCTGGGAGATATATTGGAGGAGTATCAATCATTTCTACATCATATCAGCCACCTCCTATCAGCTATCTAGTTGCAGGGATTATTCAGCCCTAGGGCTGCATTTCATCATTTTGTAATTTGTGTATTTTCGAAAACCCTTTCTGGGCTGTCTTGGAAATGTGCTTGGGAGCTTAGATATCCATTATCGAAATTTTTTTAGCCATATATCAGTTATTCTATATCATTTTATTTTCCAGCTACAGCTATACCCATTGGGACTGCGCTGTATTGGTTCTCCAACATTTTAAGTAGCAACAACATTTCATGTTTTAGCATAATTGATTATTGGAGGCTTGTGTTGTCTTGGTTGAGTGAATTGTTCCTCAAGATATTGTACCTATTTGATGTTGATATTCATAACAATATGGCTCTATACTTGTCCCATATCTTGATGTATTGATATTCACTGCTACTTCAAGCTTTGTGTTCCATATTGTTTCTTTTCCTATTCTGGAATATTACACAAGATCTAAGAATTGGGATTGTATTTGAAATAATTTTTTACAATTGATTCTTTTTATTTTATATGAACGAATCTACAAAGCCAAGAGGTAGAGGGAGACTTCCAAAACTTGCAAGTGGCATAGGTAGAGGAAGAAAATATTTAGGCATGATTACATATATTTAGGAAATTATCTCAAGAGAATAATCAAATATAGGATCAAGAGTCTCATCTCTAAGTTCTACTATGGTGAGATCCCTTTCATAATTAAGTATCCAAGAAACCTTACGACTAGACCATCCTTCGACGACATGCATAGAATTTAGAGAGGAACACGAAGAAAATTAAGAATCCATTTTTGAGGGATCAACCTCTGGAGAATTAGGGAACATAGAACCTTGAGAAGAAATTTCTTCCCGAGGAGAGGCATATCATCCACCTGATCAAGGGAGTGTTGTAAAGAATCAACCATGAATTGTTGAAAAAATAGAACCTGTTGAGATCCTATATGAGTATTGGAGGATATTCATGGCCAAAATGAAATCAACAATTGAATTTCCAATTTTGGAGCTCAAAGTTGATGCACCTATGAAGCATATTCCTCTAATTCCATTACCTAATTTACATGGCCTTTCTTCAGGATATCCAAATATGTTCTTATTTGAGTTCGATGTTGTCTATCGAGGATATGATTATATCACAGATGCCCAAAAATTAAAGATATTCCCTGCTACTTTAAAGGGGAAGACATTACGATGGTTTATGGGCCTTGTAGGAAACTCCATTAGAACATGGGATGAAATGAAACAAGTGTTACTTGAAAAATACCAGGATTATTGTAGATCTCAAGAAATCAAGGAAGAAATATTTAAAATAGCTCTGAAGGAAGACGAAAGTATAGAGGACTCCGTTGACCATTTTTTAATATATCTCGCAGATAGCCAGCCATAGTGACTTGGACAAAGATATTATAAAGATAATTTTTATTTGTGAATTAAGAGAGGAGTATCCAAGAATCCTGAATTTAGTGGGAAATGGTGATATTTTCAAGGAGTGTTTTGATTCCATTTGATCTATGTATTAAATTTTCATGATGGACTGCAAGAAAATGTAATATTCCCAATTTTCCATAAGTTAATTGGAATATTAGAGTTATTAATTTTCATAATTTATTAAGTAAATAAGAGGGTGGAGGGACCAACAAACCCCATATATGAATAAAATCCACTTTTTATGTGTGCATCTGGATATTTCAAATCTAGATCTACATTATGGAGTAGTGGAGCATCTTCTTAAATGTAGAAGGAGTGGAGATCATGGATCTTAAATTTAAAATCATGAGGATCTTGGAGGAGGTCAACTAAGATCATAGTGCATTCAAAGTAATATCATAAAGCACTTATGATGAGATAGTGGAGGAAGTGGTGCATCTAATGCACATATTATGGAGATAGTGGAAATTAAATGCATACATGATGGATATTATGGAGAGATGGCACAGTATTCATGGAGGCTAGTGGTCACAAGTACAACACCATTATGATGTGGGCCAGGCCTATGGAAGGCTCATATTTTATATAATGAATATGAAGGCACAATATAAGGTAGGATTTAGATTATTGATTATTGATCTATTTAGATCTATATTTCACATTTGAAATTTCTATGCACGTTTATGTTGTTTAGCTAAGTCTGTAGTGTTATTTAGCACAAGGTGTTCTTGAGCAGGAATCCCACCCTTACCCATGGGGGACTTCGAGTGCCTACTCTGGGAAGGTTTCTATTGAGCTCCATTCATCATCAGGCATTGGTGCCATATTCATGCCACTCTCATATGTTCATTTAGCCATAGGAGTAACACATTCCTACATTAGGGTTTGAGAGGTGGAGGTTGTTTCTAGCATTTCAGCTAGGAAACTGGTGGAGGATTCATCCTTTCACCTTGTTCTTCAAGTTCAGCCTTTCAGGAGCATGTTAGGGTCCCGTGATTTAGAAGTTTGGCAAGCCAAGTGATAGGGTAACATCAAACCAACTTTGGAGCCCAAGGACCTAACCTTCCTAGACTCAAAGAGGGCTCTCTCTATTTGTCCAGAGGATATGAACTTGTTTTCATTCTATGTATCTGATTTTAGGCTAGTTGTTAAGTGTGTTTTGGTTTGTTTTAGGTTTTTGAGGAAAGAAATGATCAAAAGATAAATAGATAACAAGATATCAGATCAACTAGGCTATGGGGTTAATAAGGTCGAGACTGCCTCAAAGGGTGGAGAAGGTATATTGCAGGGACTATTTGGTCGAGGTAAAATGGATTCTTTTAGGTGGAATGAAATGGGATGGACACTAAGTTTGTGAAATACAAAGATATTTTAAACATAAATAGTTAATCAGCAAGCATTCATAAGTTAGGGCTAACCATTGGTCTCTATGAATGAAACTTAAACTAATAAATGCATAAAATAAACATTCTAGTGATGCATGGAAGTATAAGACCCTCCAACTTTGGGAAATCACCTTCAAATTTTTGGAAAATCAAATAATACAGACAAAAAACTCAATTTACGAAGAGGAAACTCCTAAACATCATATTTTGAGTTATTGGGAACTTTGAAAATAGAATGCAAAGTTTTAGGCAAAGGGCAAGATCGAAACAAGACCTCCTTGGTTCAACTAAGACAATCAATAAATCAAAGAGAGTTTTCAGAGATGGAGCTTTGACTAGGCATGAGTAATCAGGGCATACCGTGAATCATACTTAGCATGCATAACAACCATAATTGAAACAAGCAACAAGTTTCTTTAGTGATCAAAGAGCATTTAAGAATTCTTTGATATGACTAAGAAGGAAGAAAAACATAGAAGCTGTAACAAAATCAGGAAACTTGAGGTGTCTCCATTGGCATGTCTCAAATCTATTCTTTACTGACCTACAGCAAGCAAGAAACATGGAAACATGTATGATAAACTAAGGAAAACATACAGATAGGAACACTATACCATTTACCAAGCCAAGAAATCCAACAAACAGTCCTCTTCCACCATCCAAGACAAACAAAAAATCATCCACATCATGAGACAAAGTGTTTCTTCAAATCTTGTAGTATCATGTATTGCTCTATATCATCAATTTCAGTGCCATTTACAATGAAATCTCTTGGAATATATAGGCCAAAGTGAAAGAGACCCTCCTAGAGCAACTAGCAAGCTCATTGGCTCATTACAAATATCTGATTTTGTCCTTGAGACTTTGCAAAGCCCAAGGCACAAAATATTTATAAAAATATCTTAAAAATGCTAAAAAAGGAAATTAAATTGACTTTTCCCAACTGGAAATGGCCAAAAAATTCTAAACACACATTTGGAAAAACCACATCAGAAAACTGCATTTTTTACAAAAATGCTTCAGAAATACAGCAGCAGAAAATTCCTTGTCTTGTGGGAAACGTTTGAAGGACCTCCCAATGTCTAAATGAGGCCAGTGATAACTAGTTGGAAATATTTGGATGTATAGTTTCTGAAAATACATGTTTTTCCTCAAACTGATCACTGGAAGTATGTGAAAAACTTACCGGAGAGGAAAAAAACCAGAAATTAGCCCTTTGCTGATATGAGAGGCATAAAGTTAAAAAATCTTTGTTTTTCGCCTCTTTGGGAGACCAAAATACCTCCTTTGGATCTGAAAAATTGTGAGTAGCTGCCCCTGAATTTATTCCATCCAACCAAACGAGGTTCATGAGCTGAGGATTCTCCTAGCACCCATGGCAGTGCCTATGATTTTATGCAATAAGGCCTAAAAATGTGGAAAAACAATAACATGTCAAAAATTGCTCAATTTTGGTGAGAAAACCCCTTAAGGGTTTTTAGAAACATGTCTACAAGCTCGGGCAAAAAATCAAAGTCTAGATGTGTCTTTTCCACTTTTTCTCACCGGGCGCCCTCTTTGGGCAATTTTAAGTTTTTCTTGGTTTTCTTCCTTGTTGTTTGGAATTTTATCTTAGGCAAAGAAGTCATGGCCCCTTGCCTAGGAGAGGCAGCTAGAACATGCTTTGGAGAGTGTCCCTCATGCTCTATGTTTTGTGTTTTATTTCCTTCATCATTGCTTGCCTGAGGGCTGTCATGCTTCCCATCATTAGTGTCTCTTTGAAGAATGTTATGTTCCTCATAAATACCATCACTTTTCTTCTTCCTTAGTTGAAAAAAAAGTTTCTTGTTTAAATAAAAAAAAATTCACTTGTTTGAGCACTGTGTTTGAGCAAAGAGGCTTTATAACAAGATATGTTTATGGTCTTTGAAGAGAAGTCTCCTTTTTTGACACAAAGACTCTTCCCCTCAAACACTGCCTCTTTGAAATCTCTGTTTTTTAAAGGTTAACAAAAACCCTTTCAAACTGATAACATTCTTCCTCCCAATCCCTATCCTCTTTGGTAAATACTTCTCCTTTGAAATCAATGATCTTTTTTGGTTATTTGAAGCAAAAGGCACTCATGAAAAACATTGTTTTAAAATACTCCTTCAAGCTGATTATGAGACCCTCTACAAACTCTGTTTTCCTTCTAGAGATTATGCAAATCCTTAACCATTTCATAGCACAAAAGGACCTCCTTCAAGCTGACTAAAAGACCCTTTATACAAAATCTGTTTTGTGTTGTATAGATTGTGTGAATCTTTAGCTATTCCTAGCACAAAAACTCTTTCAAACTAGCACTTTTAACCCATGTTTCACCCTTTTTAAAATAGTCCCTTTGAAACCTCTGCCATATTGAATAGAATGCTCTTCAAAAATGATATGGTAATCTATAGTTTGTGAGGTAGGAAGTTCTCTTAAACCATGATCAAATACTCTGTTTTGAATCAAGGAGATAATTCACTTTAAAACCACCAATGTAGCCCTTTAGAACCACAATGACATTTTACTATGTTTTAAGAAGTGTGAAGGTCCTAAAGAAACTGTGTTTTTCTTTAGTTTGTTTTCAAGGGAGATTTATAAAGACATTGTTGCAGCCTTTTCAAAAGACCCTTCAGACTTATCATGGGGCCTTTCTCCTTATCTATTGATGGAGGTCCTTTTGACATGAAAATGAAACATGTTTGATCACCCTTTTTTACCATTTAAATGAATTGATTTTCATGTGAAAACCTTGGAGAGTTGTCCCTTTGTTTCTCTGTGAAGGAGGTCTACAAATAGTGAAAGTTTCACCCATTTTTACAATGTGCCTTTTGTCCTTTTACGAGGAAAGCCATTGATGAAGTTTTTCCAAACCAAATGCCCTCTTTGAAGGAGGTCTTCATCAGATTGATATTTTAAGTGTTTATGAAGGAGATCTTGAACACCATACAACTCTGTTAATTTCGAAATAGTGACCTTGTATCTTTTGAAGAGGTTTAAAAAATACCAATCACTGCAGCCTTCGAAACCCTATGTATCCATTGTTGTTGAAGTAAGGAGGTATTTTTAAAACAAGACTTGACCTAATACTGTTCATCACAGAGGTGGCCTTTAAAAACCACTAATGCAACTTCTTAAGACCATATAAAACAACAGTGTTTGTTCTTATGCACATTGAAAGGTCTTCTCCATGACTGTGATATGTCTTATTTCCTTGAAGGCTGTCTTGAAACTTGAAACACTGTGTTATGGCCTTTCTCATCCATTTTTACAATGTGTCCTTTGTATTTTGAATTAGCTAGAGAAGTAGCTCTAGATGCTACACAGACGCGCTGCACAAAAACACAGGCACGTCGGCTGCTTAGAAAAATGCATTGTAAAAACCTACAGGCGCGCCACACAATTTTTCAGGCGCGCCACGTGCTTTTGCAGCCAGTTTTGGAAGCCTTCCCGGTGTTGGAATTGGGCCCAAGATGGCTCGTTGGAAATATATGGAATTATAATTTCAAAATATGCTTGATTTTTTTCATTTGGTGTCCATTTGATTGTTTAAAAATTGACTTCCCCAACACTCATAAAAAATGGTGAATCTTGGTGCATAAATGCATAGTGCTGTTTGCAGGCCACTTTTGGATGCCTTCCCGGTGTCGGAATTGGGCCCGAGATGGCTCGTTGGAAATATATGGAAGTATAATTTCCAAATATGCTTTATTTTTTTCATTTGGTGGCCATTTGGTTGTTCAAAATTTGACTGTCCCAACACTGGTAAAAAATGGTGAATGCTGGTGTAGAACTACATAGTGCTATTTGCAGGCTACTTTTGGATGCCTTCCCGGTGTCGGAATTGGGAACGAGATGGCTCGTTGGAAATATATGGAAGTATAATTTCCAAATATTCTTCATTTTTTTCATTTTTTTTCTATTTTGTTGTTCAAAAATTTACTGTCCCAACACTGGTAAAAAATGGTGAATCCTGGTGCAGAAATTCTCCCATGACACCTGTAGTTTTTACATTTCTCACAAAAAATGATACCTGTGTAGAAAATGAAGGATATTTTTCTTCCTGAACCTATAATGGACAAAAAAATCTTTCACTTTTGTAAATTTCATCTTGTTTTGGTCAGAAACGCATTTTGAAACAAAACTGGCCCTGGGCGCGACTCATGGCTTGTATCGTCTTTTTGCTTATTTTGAAGGAGGAATTTAGGTTATGTTTTGACCTTTTCCACTTGCCATTTTGAATATAATCAAACAATGGTGGGCCCTCTGCTTATTTGTGAAAAAGGCATATGTTTGAAAAACTACTTGGGCGCTCCTTAAACTCTGTTTTTGTAAAGCGAAAGAGATGTTTCTTTGACTGAAAGTGAAACATGTTTATCACCTTTTTACGCTTTGAATAAGTTGATTTACTATGTAACTCTTGGAGAGCTATCCCTATGCCCTTTTATGAAAGAGGCCATGGTTTGAATTTTTCCAATCCTAACTGCCCTCTTTGAAGAAGGTATTTTTAGAATTATAAATAGTTTGTCTTTATCAGACATGGTGCCCTTTTTATTCTTTCGAAGATGGCCACTTCAAACCAAAGACTTGAATTAATCCTGTAATTTGGAATAAGAAACAAATTCTTTGCACTCACCAAGGCTTGCTTTCTCATATTTCTGCCTTGTATTTTGGATAATATGGTCTATGTGAACTGTAACCTCAAGTGATAGCCTTCTATTTAAACATTCCACCCTCAGTTTACACTTTGAGAGAGGCCTTTATAAACAGAAGAAACAGAGGCTTTTCAACACCATAATGTCACTGCTTTGTTCATGATGTAACACAAGACTTCAACCTATAAAATTTCATTTTCTTCCCACTAATTTCAACCTTGACTTTCCAATTGAAAACTTTCTTAAACATAATTTGAAACTCTGCTAATGCACCTATTTTTCATCTTTGGAGGAGGTGGCTCACACTATTTTCTGAAGTTACTTAAAAGCACCCTAACCCTATGCTTTTAAATGAAGGAGGTTCTATTATTTTGCTGCTAACCATCTGCTCTTTATTGGAGGAGGTTATCACTGCGCTTCTAACCATCTACTTTTTAATGAAGGAGGTTATCAATGTGCTTCTAACCATCTCCTCTTTCGAAGGAGGTTCCACCATAGTCATGCCACCCCATCTCTTTCAACCTTATGTCTTTGCTTGGCACCATATTACTGTGAGGTTTTAGGGTTTTGAGCAAGTGATTGGCACAAGGATAGTATTTGTTGTTTGGACATCATTGAGCCAACTTTTCCTTGACTGTGTTTTCAGGGGTACCTTGAAATAGCTCTTTAACTGATCTTCACATCCCAGGCTCAAGGCAACATAAGAAGTAGTTGTCTTCTCATGCACTACATGATGATGTCCTTTGGAAAACTTATGCAGCACTGCCTTTGGAGGAGATATTGGAACACTGCTGATCAGTATTTGTATTCATGTGTCTTTGAAGGATAACCTCTATTCTTTAGGCAACTTTGGCTTCTAAACATGTACTCCTGCTCTCTTTTCATTGCAGCTCTCCATTTGCTTTACTGATGGAAAATATCTTCAATCATGAGAGAACTATTTGAACTTGTCCCTTTGCTCTTATTTTCATATTGTTTATCTTTCAATTACACCCCTGCAGAGATCTAAAACATATGAATTTGAACCTTAGAGAGCTCCTTTGGTGTCTTATGGAGATTTTTGCCTGATCTAAGAATATTCTTTTTATACAGTGAACATGCTTATCTTCTTCTGATTTGGATCTTTTTTGAACTTCTTCTAAACTGAGACAAAATGACCTCTTAGTGGTGTGAAACCTATGGATGAATCAAGACTTATTTTTGTAGAACGGGAAGACAATCTATGGCTGATTGGTACTAAACAGAGGCTTTTTGGCTTAGGAAATTTTTGCTAAGGAAAAGACTCCTAAACACCACTATCTAACTTAGGGGAAACTTTCATAGACTCTGATTGCTTTCTTAGGCATAATCAGATGGTTTTTAATAAGAAGATCAGGGATAGGAAGGAGACACTTTGTCAAATGTTGGAAAGAGAGTTTCATGTGAAACAAGGGGAAAATAATAGCAGAGAAAGAAGGCTAAGACAGTTATAGACAGGGATATTTTGCTGAAACAAGACATGAGTTGAAAACTGAAGATTGCTCTTATCATAGGCTAACAGGAAGGGCTAGGAAGACAAAAATTTGTTTGGGGGTTTTCTAGATGACAAATTGACATATTGAGATTAGCTTCTATAAAAATCAGCTAAGGAATCTAGTCATCAACAAGAGGTGAAAAATAATGATGAAAAACAGAGCAGTAGATCTATATTTGGCATTCAGGTCATTGTATTTTACCTCCATGAAGTAGCAGTCCCCTCAAGGATTGCACAATCTAGTCCTGTAGATCCAAAGGAGGAAGGAAGTTTCCAGTATTTTAGTTGGAAATCCTATGAGGGGCCATCTCTTCACTTTGAATTCACTATTTCCACCATTTTTGAGCTGAGTTGACATATTTAGTAGCATGCTAGAGAGCCTCCCTCCTTGGAAGTGAATGTTTTTTCAAGCATTTGCGTAGTACAAGATGCAATCAGTTGAGAAGATTGGAGGAGCTAGTTATTGAGATTTTACCGCAATGATATAGTGAAGGGATCATCCCTTCTTGAATTGAGCTGATTATATAACATTACAGCCATCTATTCTTCAGTTCATGCAGCAGATATGCATATCTAGCAGTGTATATGTGCAAGCCCTAAGAGGGTGATTTTTTAGATTGATACATTTGGAAAATACTTTCTGGGTTATCTTGGGTATCCATCATAGAGCCAGAATCTATATTTCTAGCAACATCGAAGCTCCATAACTTCCTCTATCTACATTTTACATTTTTCCGAATGTTGTAGTCCCATCAGTTACATCAGGGACATCACAATATTCCTTCCATCAGTCCAGCAGTCCCTCTTGTGGGATCATTTCAAGGTCATTCTAGGCCATCTCTTTGGCTTGAGTGTCTCATATTTTGAGCACTATTGTACTGTTTATCCACCTCCCATATAGTAAAATGGCTCAGCTATTTTGTACATTTGTATGGTGTATTTATATTAATTATTTAATTTTTTGCAGTTCATCTATTATGTTTTATTATTACTGCATCCTCCCTTTTGGGATATTATAGTGGTATCTGAGCATGATCTTTGGCTGAGTTTGTGGGCACTTCATCTTTTGCATCAAAAGAAGAAACATATAGTAGAGATATACCATGGAGGATTGCAATTTTTCCACTCTTCTCTTTATATCCATGCAATATCTCTCCAAAGAGGTTAATCAAATGAAGAGAGAAATGTAAAGGAAGGATCCAAGAAGATTTTATGAGGAAGGTCCCAACACTTCCTATCAGCATGAGAAGAAAGGAGCTTCACATTATTCTACTAGATCCACTTTCTTTGATAGGTGAGAGGAATGGTGTGATTATGAAGGAGACTTGGGGCATGAGACTCTACGTAAATATTTTTCCGAGTACAAAGCATAGCCTAGAGCACTGAAGCAGAATCTCTCTCTCTAATAGTTCTTGCAAATCAAAGAAGAAAGGAGACCCCGAAGCAACAATAGAAGAAAGAGGCATAGATTCTTCTTGCCTACATTTGATGGATCTTCCACAAGCACATTGAGGGCTTGGAGGGAATAATTGGCTACATTATTTCTATAATATTTTGTATCAGAAAGATAGGTTGTGGAGATTGTAGCTCTACACCTAGAAGGTGAAGCAAGATATTGGTGGTTCAGTCACTTGTCACACATGAGAGTGTTTGCTTATGCAAATTTTATTGTAAGACTGAAGAATAAGTATGGTAGAAAGAAACTAGAGACATCTCACATAGTGACATCTCCCATCATTGAGGAGATAGTACATGAAGAGCCCAAGGAAAATGTTCTCATTTTCACTTTGGAGGAGGAGCCTCTACCACCACCACCATCTGCAGATGTATTTACATGAGGAGGAGGATCACTTGCATATTTGAAATATGGTCTTGATTTCTTGACATTTGGATCCCCATGCATGATTCATGAGATGCATGAGGAGGAGGTATATACCAGCACTGGTACGGTTGAAGAGATGCAACCATCATTATTACCAGTAATTGGAAATATTTTTGCACTGGTTGGAAGAACTCTTGTATATGTGAAATATGTTTCCGAGATTCAGCTTATCCAAGGTTTGCACATACTTTCATCTCATATTATTTCAATACCTCATATTGATATTTATGAGACCATGCCATCATGGAAAGTGCATAACCAATGATTAGAGCACCTTGCTGATTTGGAGCATCAAATTATCAATGCACAGAGGACTCTTGATTTGATCAAGGAGAAGATGTATTGTTATCCCAGTTTGTCATGGTTGAGCTACACCAAACACTTTGTTTTGAAGTGTGGAGTTCGAGAATATGGGAGAAGAATAATCCCATTCAGTATAGTGCTATAATATGAGTTTATCATTGTATTTGGCCATGAGACAACACATGTAGCACCATGCAGATATACAACGTTGTCACTTCGCAATAGTGATTATGAGAGGGCCCCATTATTCATGGAGAATTTTGAAGGTAGATTCACTCACAAAGCACTGGAGGTACAGATTATAGATGGTGGACATATTGTGATGGAGAGCACTTTCCATTGTCAAGATGAAGTTTTCTTGATGAAATCCTCACAAATCAAAGAGGGGATTCTACCTATAGAATGTATGGAGCCTTATCGGTTTGAATGGGCCATTGATGACAAAATCTCATGGAGAGACCTAAATGGATGTGAACTTCAACATTTCATGGAGTGGAAAGCTATTCAGATGGAGGATGTTGGTATTCTACATTGGGAGGATACGAAGATTGAGCTTGGCATGATTCATCATCCACATTGGGATGAATGGATCTGGATGAGAAGCAGGAGTTTGCCTACCTTCCTGCAAATCTATGATACCGGGCAACAATAAGCATGGTTGCGCTAGTTACTTTTGGATGAGTATGGGTTTTACCCAACATCTCACATTTGTATGATCCATGCATATCACTGATGACATGCAGCAGCAGGAGGCATGGCTACGCTAGTTGTTGATGAGAGAGTTTGGACATCTCATCATATATCTTATGTCCATGTATTTACTTTTGTTTTGGATATGTCTAATGTCTTTACATGTATTTTTGTTAGGGATATATCTCATGTTCATGTATGTAATTGGGTTTGGGAAAAAGTATAACTCTCACATGATGTGTCATAAGGGATCGTATTTGTATTTTTCTGATGTGATATCCCACATGTCAATCAATGTTTTGTTGCTCCATGAATTGCATCATGATGATGTAAGGAGGAAACAAGAATCCTTGTTTCTTTGGTTACTTTTGGGAGAATATGGGTTGACTTCTCGCCATACATTACATGACATTGATGGAGTATGGCAACATGAGGCCTTACAGCATTGGCTTCTTTTGGGGAATTATGGTCATTGTACTTGGTATAATGATGATGTGATGGGGCAACAAGATGCATTGATACGGTGGCTTATCTTGAGAGAATATGGCTACTACATTTGGTACAATGATGATGTAGTGTGGCAGCAAGAGGCATTGCTACGACGGATTCTTTTGAGAGAGTATGTCTCTCACATTTATATTGATGTTGATTTGGCATGGCAGCAAGAAGCCTTATTGCGGTGGCTTTTATTGAGAGAGTATGGCTCTCTTACTTGTTTTCATGATGATCTAGCATGACAACAGCAGGTTTGTTGCGGTGGTTGTTATTGGGAGAATATGGTTTGACATTGTTCATGTTTATCCACATGTCTCTAATTCTTGTTTTTCACTATGTTGATGTTATGTTTAGACCCTACATGGAAAACAAGGCTAATGATGAGAGCATTGATAAATGAAATCTACTCTATGTATCATGGGTTGGAGAGATAGTTCATGAGTTGGGAATTTCCACTTTTGGAAGAAACCACTTCATTTCATGTATCTCATGTATAGAGGAGATATTTGGACATAATATGGTTGCCACTTGGAGATTCATTGATGAGGGAAGGTATCTAAATTTTCAGTTGGATGCCATTCTAGACATTATAGAGAGGTAGCTTTTGAGCTTGGCATGCATGACACATTGTGACAGATGGGAAGGCCTTCCATATAAGGATGCCATTTAAAGGGAGGATGTTCGTTGTAGCATCTACTTTTGCAGTTGCTTGAGGACAAGCAACATTTTGGCAGGGAGGACTGTAATATTCCCAATTTTCCATAAGTTAATTGGAACATTACAGTTCTTCATTTTTATAATTTATTAAGTAAATAAGAGGGTGGAGGGACCCACAAACCCCATTGATGAATAAAATCCACTTTTGATGTCTTTATGTGGATATTTCAGATCTAGATCCACATTATGGAGTAGTGAAGCAACTTCTTAAATGTAGAAGGAGTGGAGAACATAAATCTTAAATGTAAAATCGTGAGGATCTTGGAGGAGGTAAACTAAGATCATAGTGTATTCAAAGTAAGATCATAAAGCACTTATGATGAGATAGTGGAGGAAGTGGTGCATGTAATTCCCACATGATGCAGAGAGTGAAAATTAAATGCAGACATGTTGGAGATCATGGAGAGACAACGCAGTCTTCATGGAGGCTAATGGCCAAATGCACAGTGCAGTTATGAGGTGGGCCAGGGCTATGGAAGGCTCATATTCTATATAATGAAGATGAAGGAAAAAAAGAAGGTAGGATTTATATTATTAGTTGTTGTTCTGTTTAGATATAGATTTGTCATTTGAAATTTCTATGCACGCTTATGTTGTTTAGCTAAGTCTATAGTGTTTTTTAGCACAGGGTGTTCCCGAGCGGGAATCCCACCCTTACCTATAGGGGACTTCGAGTGCCTATTGTGGGAAGGTTTCTATTGACCTCCATTCATCATCAGGCATTGGTGCTATATTCATGCCACTCCCATATGCTCATTCATCCATAGGAATAACACATTCCTACATTAGGGTTTAAGAGGTGGAGATTGTTTCTAGAATTTCAGCTAGGAAACTGTTGGAGGATTCATCATTTCACCTTGTTCTTCAAGTTTAGCCTTTCAGGAGTAGCAGATCTATATCTGACATTCAGGCCATTGTATTTTATCTCGACGTAGTAGTAGTCCCCTCAATTATTGCACAGTATAGTCCTATAGATCCAAAGGAGGAAGGAAGCTTCCAATATTTCAGCTGGAAATCCCATGGGGGACCATCTCCTCACTTTGTATTCACTATTTCCACCATTTTTGAGCTGATTTGACATATTTAGCAATAGGCTAGAGGTCATCCCTCCTCGACATTGCATTTTTTGTCGAGGAGTTATGTAGAAGTAGCTGCAATCAATGGAGAAGGTTACAGGAGCTAGATCTTAAGCTTTTATCCCAAGGATTTAGTGAAGGGATCATCCCTTCTTGCATTTAGTTGATTGTATAACATGTTTGGTTTCTTATCTTTTGGCAGGTTTGTCTCTACCAAAAGATAAGACAACATAAAAATTGCTTTGGGACCTTAGGATCTAGCCCTCCTGGGTCCAGAGAGGGATTTCTCTATAAAGGCAAAGATATGTCTCTTTGAGGTTCTAGTTTAAGGTATTAGGCTAGTTATAAGGCAAAAGATTTGTTTTGTTTTGTTTGTTTGGTTGTTTCCAAACATGAAGGAAGGGTTCAATATAAGACAAAGGGTGAGCAAACAAGATTTTAGGAAAAGGGGAGATAATTCAGAGAACACTCGAGACCATTGGGCAAAGGAGTCATAAAAGGGTTTACTTTCTATTCAGTATCCATGGCTTTCAATTGGGCTAGTCATCTAAAACAGAGGATCTTAAAATATGATAGTGTGCTATGAAATATAAGGAATGAAGGTGAATGACAAGGAAAACTCCAAGGTGACCACTTGGGCATCAGATCTAGGGACAGGGCATGCCATTAAACACCTATGATCCAACCCCAAAAAGGCTAACTCTTGAGAAAAAGGAAACATTTAAGACTTAAACATAAAGTTGAAACCTGAGGTCAGAGAAAGGATTTGAACTTTCAATGCTTCGGAATTCAACTTGAGGGAACTTATAAAGGTTTAATTGATTGAAAAATACCCTAGTGAGATAGGATCAACATTCTAAACTCCTAGTATCCCAATTCTTTCAATTAAAACCCACAAGAACATCTAAGAACAAATTCATAAATTCACACATCAGTTAGCAGTAAATAATAGCTACTACACTGGTTAAATTATCTTTAATCAGTACTCAGATAGCACAACCAGTAGAAAACATCAAAGGCAAGAAGAGCAGGAGAATTAGGGTACCATGCAAGGGTGTATCCTAAGCCAGATTTTTTATTCTTACCAGAGAACTGAAATGTAATGAACTATAGAAGGAAAGCAGAGACAAAGGCAGAAAACATCACCACTGCTTTAAATTAGGATCCAAAGAAATGTGCTTGTCATATTAAAGAGAAACACCAGTCATGTACAACATTGTCCAACAACTTGATATTCAGTCTGAAATCATCTCCTCAGCCTATTTTAAAACTTTACACATAGAACAATATCTTAAGAGAAACAACTTGCAATTCACAGATATCCGATCAACAACCAACAACCTTTACAATGTGTTTTTCTTGAGTTCTTATAGCTAAAGAGAGGCAGAAGAGGTAGATGAAACACTAAATGGAACATTAAAACAGAAGTAGAAGAAGAGGTCTCGAGGCCCATTCTGTCTTAATATTGATGCATTGATTTTCAATACTTTTGGATTAAAGAGTGGTCTTCGATAGGCTGATATTAACTCCAGGTATGTTCCTTGATGTAATTTTTGGCTGTGGAGTTCTGTATTACTCTGGTATAAGAAAAGGTAGATAAATGACTTTTAGGTCTGCCATACTACATAACAAATGCTCTGGTAGCATTAGGACTATCTGTCAGAGTGTAGATCTTATCCGAAGCTTGATGTCGAATAAAAACAGTATGGGAAACTATCCTTTCATGGGAAAAACCTTCTGCTGATGTGAGACACTGAAAATATTGTTTTCTATGCTTTAGGCCTCATTAGGCCTTCTGTGTTAATCACAAGGTCTTCAATATGGTACATTCGCCCTTGAAACATTGAATTAAGGCTTAAAATATTCAATAATGGGCATTAAACTCTTTAATTCATTATTGATACTCTTTGTCGGCTCATTGACTGTCTATGTTTATGAAAATGGAGCTTGAATGGTGTTGGATGGTTTTATAGAGTTAAACAATGTTCTTTAGTGAAATATTTCGTTCCAACACCTTCCCAGGCATTTTCTCTGCAATCTCAGGCTCTGAACATGGCCTTCTCCGCGCTCTATGTCACTATGAGAGTGACTGTGAGCACTGGCAGTTTCCACTGCCTGTAACCCTACAAAACACACAAACATGTTAAGAAATCCAAGTGGGAGGGACGATGGATGCAGTGAGAGGCTGTGAGAATGGCAGTGCAACAGAGATGAATGCAGTGGATGCAAGGGAAAACGGCTGAAAAATGCAATGTAATGGTGAAAATCTGATCTGATGGAGGTTTGGTGGAAGGATGCTTTTGAACCGTTTGATCAGATCTGGTGGTGGTGATCGAAGGTTGTGATTTTCTGAGGGAATTACCTTTAGAAAGTTAGGCAATAGAAATAAAATTTAATGTTATTGCACTAAAGTTCTAATGATGGGCGGAAGAAATGATTTTTAATGTAAATCATGAAAATTTAGACTTTGGCGAAATACAAAGGAATTGAATGAAAATGCAATGAAATGGGCTTGAATGGTGGGACCTGGCGTGGGAGGAGGGCGATTTAACATGGACTGTTAGATCTTAGGAGGAGATCAACATCTGAGATGATCCGATAAAGTTCCTTGGTAGTGTGATGAAGAACTGTGAATGAAATGCGAGATGTAGTGTGGGCCATTGATCTGAACAGATCAACAGTCGAGATCTTTAGATGGTTTTTCAGGAGCGGAAGTGGGGAAGCGGTTTTCCAAGGGAAAATAGTTGTTTTCATGCAACAAAAGGGTGGTTTTAATTTTTTCCCAAAATCACGTGATATCTCTTGCCGCTCGACATGTGGCGAAATAAAACCACCCATATCACGTGAATTTAAACTGCTAAACCTCAGACGCCAAAGTTACGTGATATGGATGCTAGCCGTTGGATCTGGGACCATGAGATCTGATGGTAGGAGGAGGAGCATGATATGGGAATGTGCGCAGTCAGTAACGTGGGTTCAATTCAACGACGGTTTGAATGTGAGCCGTCCGATCAGCGCGATGGACGGTCGAGATCTGAAGAGGGAAAGCAAAGGCAGAGGAGTTGGTTAGTGGTCGGGAGGATTCCTGACTGTTAGATCCCAGGGGATCAATGGTGGAGATTTAGAGATGAGGCAGAGGCAGCAGGGCCAAACGAACGAGCAAGAGTAATCCTGGCCGTCGAATCAAATGGAATGAATGACTGAGATTCAATCAAAATCGGAGGAGGCAAGGGCCAAAAACTCCGATGGGAAGATGTTGCGATTACATCTAGACCCTTGGATCGGTGGAAGATTGATGATCGTGACTGGGTCGGGAATGGCCAATCAGGGAACACAGGTCAAAGTGAGGAGAAATCTAGGCCGTTGGATCCGAATGGATGAACGGCGAAGATTTAATTGGGACTCGCCAATCGGTGGGGGTCAAATGTGATGCAATTGGCATGATTGGCGGCGAGAAATTATGTGATAGCCATTGGATCTGGAGATAGATCGACGGCTCATACGCAATCGGAAGGGGATAGGATAGAGGAGATGGGCGCACTGCAGAATTAGCGTTGGCCGTTCGATCTAACGTAGATCAACGACTAATATTGCATCCGTGGGTTCACAGAACAAAACTTCTCACATCGAAAGAAATCAATTAACAAAGAAAAACGCACTCCACTCCAACTTTCCGATGTGATAAGCACTCGGGGCTTAAGCGCTTGGTCTCAGGCGAGGGTTATATGGTGGGGAAGTGGTTAAGGGGCTGGCCGAAAAGGGGCTAAGCCTCTTATATGGTAAAAATGGGTTTTTGGCTTAAAAATAGAGTTTTTTAAGGCTAAATCAGAGGTTCCGGTAGAGGGAAAAAAGGATTTTCTCACCAAATGATGGGATTCACATGGTTTAAAAGGAGGAATTAGATGGTTTGGAAGACTTAGGAAGAGATTTTGGGGGTCAAAGGGGAAATTTGAGAAGGGGAAAAAAGGGTTAAAATGAGGAATTTTGCAAGGATACAAAGGGGAAAATGGAGGCTTTTCTGAGCATAATATTTTCATGGACAGTGAGGATATCTTGATGGAAACAATAGTGAAGATATTTTCAAAGGAAAAGGACACACAGAGGCTTCAAGAATGAGAGATTTTCATAGGAAATGTATCTATTGAAGGCTCAGAAAAATATTTATCCACCTGTATGCTTGACAAAAAATTTATAGGTGCCTAATAGTGGCTCCACATGAGGATGGCATCTTCTTGAAGGTGTCAAGAACTTCAAAAATATTCTTTGGGAAGTAGGCTAGATGCCTGATCTTTGAATCATCTTTATTCTTTGATTCAGCTGCTACAAACATGATGGATATTAATCAGCAGAAAACATTCCCCGAACAATCTACCTACCCATCCTACAGTCCTAACATTTTTTTCTTCAAGGTGCATTTGAATTTGCAGACCTTCTTCATCAATTTTTTTATTGAAAGAAAAAATCAAGCTAGTCTAATTCTACCCTTATTCCTCCATGAGACCAGATTAGGCAGTTGGTCTCATAGTTTCTTTACCTACGTGAATATCTGCCAGGATTAAACTATCTAGCAGATTTCTTTCTCTACATTCTACAACAGAAATTTAAAAACAATCAAACCAGGATTAGACAGTCTGGTTTGTTGTGGATCCATGGCATAAAGATAGCTGCACATGAACTTAAATTGCAGAAACTTGAAAGCAAAATTTTGAAGGCTTGAAATCTTTGAAACTTAGAAGCATCCTTCCTTTCTTTGTGACTCAATTTTTGAGCTTCTTAGAGTCACTTTCTTCTTTACTTCAGCTCTGGTTTTGGGCTTGTTAGAGCTGATTCTTCTTTCTCCTTTGCTGGTTCATATTTTGAGCATATTATAACCAGCTTCTTTAATTCCTTTGGCTCAAGTTTTGATCACATTAGAGCCAATCTTTTGCACTTCAAAGGTTCAAGTTTTGAGCATGTCTGAACCTCTCTTTATCTCTTTTTTGAAACATTTTCTCTTTTCTTAGAAAACAAAACATAGCAATGGTATTTACAATGGAAATGAAAACTGTAAAATTGGAAATTAGGAGTAGTAATGCTTGAGCATCTTGCCATTGACAGGACCCCCAAACAGATCTGTACCATCAAGTTCTTGCAGAAAAAAGGCATTTAGACCAATGGTGGACTGGATGATGTAAGGACCCTGCCACAAACTGCCAAATTTGCCATGCTTTCCTTTGTCTTGTCTCCTAGAGTCCAACTTTAGAACCTTATCTCCAATTTTGAAGTCACAAGCTTTTGTTCTCTTGTCAAACAACTTCTTGACATTTTCCTATACTTTCAGAGCTCTGTTGTAGACTTCTTCTCTTGTTTGTTGGAGATGAATTGTTTGATTTATCCTCCTTACCATACTATCCTCTTCTGTTTGAATCTCTTGGACTAGCTTAATCACTGGTACCCCAAGGCTAGTAGGAAACACTACCTCTGTTCCATAAACAAGCTGATATGGTGACATTCCAATGGATTTATTTGGTGTTAGCCTGTCAGCCCTCAAAACATGCACTAACTTGTTATGCCATGATTTATTATTATCTTCAAGAAGTTTTTTGATGATGGTCACCAAGCTCTTGTTTGATGATTCAGCTAACCCATTACCTTGTGGGTAATAAGAAATTGAATGAATGAGTGCTATCTGATACATGTGACAAAAATCAATCATTTTCTTGGATCCAAAAGCAGCAGCGTTATCAGTGATAATGTTTCTTGGGCAACCAAATCTAGAGAGGATGTGGTCTTCTAGGAACTTAATGATAACATAATATGTGGCATTCCTAGAAGGTATGGCCTCTATCCATTTTGTGAAATAGTCTGTGGTTGTAAGGATCCACTTGTGTTGTACAGAAGAAGCAGAGTGTATTTCCCCTATGAAATCTAGGCTCCATTGTTGAAAGGGAGCCTCAACAGTAATGGGTTGTAATGGTAAAGGGAGGAGCTTTCTTTTTCCCTAAAAAATCTGGCACTTATGGCAGGCAATTATCATTTTATGGATGTCATTGAAAAGTGTAGGTCAGTAATAGCCAGCTCTAAGTATTTTTTTAGCAGTGGCTTTCCAGTTTAAATGGCCTCCACATTCTCCTGCATGGAACTCCTGTTTAATCCTCTCTGCTTCAGTTTCAGGAAAACATTTAAGCAATAGACCATTTGCATTTTTCTAGTATAAACATTCATTAAGTATGCAACATTTTCTAGCTTTTAACTTTAGGAATCTAGCCTTAGTCTTTGATAAATCAGGAGGGGCATTGAGGTTTGTGAGTACATACAGAATATCAGAATATCAAGGAGAATTTTGAAATTGTTCTTCGACGGTAGGATCAGGAAACCCTTCATGTTCATCTAGGGCATCTACCGTGTTTATGTTAAGGGCTTGCAATTTAGATTCAGCCATTAGTTGAGCTAAGCCTTGACCTTTGATCAGTTTTGTGGGTTTTATTTCCAGGTCATACTCTAATATTACAACAATCCATTTTCCCCTCTTTCCATCTGGATCTTGGGACAAAACGTATTTTACCACTATGTTTGGCATGTAAGAAATGATGTGAAAATGCAGAATATACACCCTAAAGTCTTTCAAGGCCTTAACCAAGGCATAGACTTGTTTTTCCATTATGTTGTATTTTAAGGGTGCATCCCTCAGAGCTCTGCTGAAGAAAGAAATAGGTTGTTCCATTACCTCTAGATTTTTCTGTAGTAGGACTACAACCACTGTACACTTGGAGGCAAAGGAAAATATCAAGAAATCTTTTGAAAAATCTGGGCTCATTAGGATAGGTGCCCAGGTGAGTGCAATTTTAACTAATTCAAAATATTTTCTAGCCTCTACAGTCCACTTAACCCTACACCATTTTTTAGCATGTTTGTCATATCCCTGAGGTGCTCAGCTAAGTTGGGAATAAAACTCCTTAAGAAGTTAATTTTCCCAACAAAGGAATGCAACTCTTTTATGTTTATCAGGTGGGTAATCTGCAATATTCCCTCAACTCTTTGCGAGTCTATTTTAATTCCCTTCTCTGATATAATATGGCCAAGAATATTACCTTCTTGAAGTCCGAATACAGTCTTCTTGGGATTTAAAGACAGACCGAACCTTCTACATTTTTCAAAAACTCTTCTCAGATGTTTCAAGTGCTCCTGATCAGTCTTGGAATAGACTATTATGTCATCCAGATAGATGACAATGAAGTGACCGATTTCCTTCGAAAAGGCTATGTCCATTGCTCGTTGGAAGGTCGCACCAACGTTCATTAGTCAAAAAGGCATTTTTACGTACATAAAAGTGCCCTATGGAGTGGTGAAAGCTGTCTTGAGTTGGTCTTCTGGGAGTACTAAAACTTGGTTATAGCTTGAAAAACCGTCTAACAGGGAGATCCTTTTTGAGCCAACTACCCTTTGTAGGATGTGTTCCATCTTTGGTAAGGGGTAATTGTCTTTAAGTGAAGTTTTGTTAAGGTTCCTGAAATCGATGCATAGTCTGATCTCACCTGTCTTCTTCCTCAGAGATACAAGGTTGGAAACTAAATTGGAGAACCTCACAGGAACTATAATTCCTGCCTCGTAAATCTTCTTGATTTCCTTTTAGACTAGAGGCAGTTGCTTCGGGTTAATTCTGTGAAGTTTCTGTCTGAAGGGCTTTTGGTTTTCTTTCAAAGGGATCTTGTGCTATATAATGTTTGTATCGTAGGCCTTTAAGTCCTCATAGATCCAGGAAAACACATCGATGAACTCTTTAAATAAGTCAATATATTTCCTTTTCATGTATGCGGGCAAGGACTTAGCCAATTTAATCATCTTAGGCTTATCCTTGGTGCCTATGTTGCATTCCTCAACATCAGAGTCTGAGTGTTCTATAGTGGGTTTCTTCGCTACGTCGTCAGAATAAAAAAGGTCCTCTAAAGGTGCCATTCCTCGAGGTATATTATTATCTTTTGACTGAAGCACCTCTATTTCCTCTTTTTCTGCGTTCTTATACTATTCGGTTTGATTTCCAAGTTCTTTAGTTATCATGTTTATTCCTACGTTATGGGGTGATTTTTCTTCATTGGGGGGCTCTTCACTCAAGCAGCTTTCATCAGGTTTAGATTCTGAATGAGAGAATTCAAGCTCATTCCTGCCAGTCAGGAAATCCTCTATCTTCTTGTCGCCCTCAAATACCTACCAATATTTTTCGTTATATGGCACCACAAGTCTCTATTTTGTCTGAATGATGATTTTCTTGTCACTAGGAGCTTTATGATATGAACTAGCAATGCAGGCTAATCCATTCGCAATTATGTTCAGACTCCTAGGAAAAAACACAAGTTCATACTCTACAAAGGTCTTCAGTAAATCCATAGCATCATTTATGTATGCTCTCAATCTGGGGTGCTTTGCTGTACATTCTCCGTTCACTTGTTTTATGATTAAATCAGAGTCTCCATGTACAGCTATCCTATGGGCTCCTAGTTTTTTCAATAGATTCAAGCCTAGGATGAGAGCTTCATACTCTGTGATATTGTTTGTACATTTAAAGTATAGTTTGAAGGCATGACTCTCGGCATAGTCACTCTCAGTATTATGTAACCACACTCCAGCCCCTGCACTATTTCTAGTGCAAGCCCCATCGAAATTCATTCTCCATAAGGGATTGTTTTCAGATTGACTATCAGTTTCATCCCTAATGCTGGGTTCACCGTTATGTTGTATTATGGGATCTGCACTAGGCTGCGGAGTGTTTTCTTCTTTGTGTTGTGTATGGGCTTCAGAGAGATGACTAGTCAGCTGTTTGTAATATTGTTCTTGTTCACTCTGAATTTCAGATTCGGTGCATTGTCCAAAGGTTTCTTCTTTGTTTTCTTCTATGTCTAGAGTGGCCATCATGTTGAAGTCTATGGGCTCTACTCTATTGCTTGCATCTCTATCTTCCGGGTCTGGCTCGTTTATGGATTCATCGTTGCAAAGGATAAAGGAGTTCAGATCCGTGTGTACAGAGTAAAAAGGTGAATTTTCAGGTTTTTTAGGGCTGCTAACCATGAACTTCATTTGTGCCTCTCTATACAGTCTCCTAAGCTGGTTAAAGACAGGGATTGTGGAATATGACCCATCCATCTGCATTGTACCTTGTAGCTTGGCTCCCCATGACCTTGATAGTAACATTCCATACTTAGGTGGCACATCTGCCACTACAACATCCATAACCATACATTTGGCTGGAATCTGGGTCAAGTTCACACACAGATCTTTGATTAGGCCAAGGAATTTTACTCTGCTAGAGTCAAATGAATATCAATATTTATAAGGATGAGTTATCTCTAGGCCTAACCTCTCCATAACTACCTTAGGAATCAGGTTGTGTGAAGCCCCAGAGTCATGCATTGCGTTGTGAAGGATCTTGTCATGGATATTGAGGCTGATATAAAAAAGAGGTACTACCCCTTCCTAAAACTTCCCTTCTATATTTGGACCAAACAGAAGGGCTGGTTGATCATCACTTAGATTGACAGTGTCACTATTTTCACCTAGATTTAAAGCTTTCAAAATTTGGCCAGCTCAGAGAGTGGGACAGAGATTTTAATTTTAGCAATCTCACTCTCCAAATTTAAGGGATATTGACTCTTTGTAAGACTCAACTCTATTTTGCTAGCCACTACTTTAGTGGCAGGATCAGTGTGCTGATTCTCAGTATGTATAGTGTTTGCAACTGTTTTATTAGGAACACTAGCTGCAGTGCTAGTGTTGCTAGTTTGTTGACTTTGTTTATCAGTATTTTCGCTGTCTTTTTCTTTGTTCTTCCCAGAACTCTAAGCTGCTGATTTGTTACTTTCAGCAGTCACCTTAGGAGTTTTCTCATGCCTTTTCTTAAAGGTAATCTCCAAAGCTTTTGGTTTGGAATTGTCTAAGCTCTTTTTGCTTCTAAGTTCATACTGTTCTCTGACCTGCATGATGGAATTTTCAAATCCTAACCTATAATCCTCAGATTCTAACCTTTCCTCATCCCAATATGATTGTGAGGTCTAATTTTCTTCTATGGAACAGTTGTGGATTGAATTGCCTATTTCCACCATGTTTATTATGGTTCCCTCAGACTCCTCTATTATCCCCTCATCCTCATCAACAAAGTTCTCTTGAAATGGGGGTATGAATTTTTTATCAGAGTCTCTCTATCTGTTAGGAGGGTTATTTCTCCTAAAGTTTTGGTTCTGGTTATGATTTTGGTTTCTCTTCTGATTACTGACTGTGACAACCATTTTCTCCATCATTTTCTCTAGCTTTTCCATGTTTTTGGCTAGACTTTCATACTTTGGATCGGATGTGGAAGCTGATGTGTCATCCCTATATGTTACCTTTTTCTTAGACCTCATTCTGGCTCTCTTTTCAATTGAGTTAGCTTCTACACTCACTGCTCCTTTTTTCATATCTTCCAATGTGTTGTAATCTCTCTCCCTAAGCTGGTAGGCCATGTCAGCATCAAAGCCTTCAGGATATTTCACTAAAGCCATACCTTGGGGAGGTTTCATGTGTGGAGGAAGAGCGTTGTAAACACTATTAAACCTTGTAGAATAGTCATGGACACTCTCTCGTACATTTCTTTTAAGATTCTTGTATTCTGCTAATATTTGGAGAGGGTTGGTATTGAATTCCTATTTTTTTATGAAGGATTGATATAAAGAGGGAAGATCATGGATGCTATTAGGAGGTAGGCCTTTCAACCAATTCTTCACATCACCTCCTAAAATCTGGGCAAAGATTCTCATCTTGACTATCTCATCATTTATCTCCATATAGTCAAAGGAATATTCCATCCTATCTACATGGTGTTGAGCTGTGGTAGACTCTTTTGCAGTGAAATGTGGGATTTTTGACTGATAATAATTGGTTAAAGGCACTAGAGGCTGTGGTAACACCAAAGGAGCATACCATGCTTCCATAATGGTGTTCTGTGGAGGTAATGGATTAGATTGAGTAGCAGGTATGTGGATGACAGGAATAATAAGACCAGCAACACTCTGCTAAGCTGATTTAGGGTGACAGAGCCCCAATTTTTGAATGAAATGAATATCTGGAGGTGTAGATGGAGGGGTCTCTATATCCCTAATATGTTGACCACTATGAGATGGTGAACCAGGAAGCTCAAGGTCTGACTGGTCTAGAGCACTGAATGACTTAGTTCTTGGTAAACTTCTTTGTGAGTCTAAGTCAAAATAAGTGTCTCATAGAGCTGTAAAGTTTTCTGGTGCAGAGTTAGCTCTATGAATGTGTCTGGAAATAGTTGGCCTCCTAGGGGTGGGAGCTTTCCTGAGAATGCTCTCAGGGTTGTCAACAATTTCAGGTGGTTTTGGGTTAGGATAAGCTCTTGTATGAATGGTTCTTGAAGCCAGTATGTTGTCTTCAAACAAATAAGCTTAATCCTACTTGTTACTTATAATATGGCTGATTTTGTAATGAAGGTTGGTCTCCCAGTGGAGTCTTGTGAAAACCAAGATAATCAGCAGGCCTACTGATCACCAGTGGAGTCTTTAATCACTAAGAAGCTATGGAGTCGCCAGGTGGAAGGTTTAGAATGTTTCAAGAAGGTTACTATCCACCACAGTGATTAACCACCAAACTCAGGCTACTATGGTCTTCTTTGAGTTCTTAGAAGTATTTAAAGGTGTGTTTTCCTCAAAGCTTCCCCAGTGGAGTCGCCATTATGTTGGGGTTCCCATGCTTTGGTAGGTTTGGCTCTACCAAAAGATAAGACAACATCAAAACTTCTTTGGGACCTCAGGATCTAGCCCTCCTAGGACCAGAGAGGGATATCTCTATAAAGGCAAAGATATATCTCTTTGAGGTTCTAGTTTAAGGTATTAGGCTAGTTATAAGGCACAAGATTTGATTTGTTTTGTTTGTTTGGTTTTTGGGAAACATGAAGGAAGGGTTAAATATAAGACAAAGGGTGAGCAAAGAGGATTTTAGGCAAAGGGGAGATAATTCAGAGAACACTCGAGACCATTGGGCAATGGAGTCATAAAAGGGTTTACTTGCTATTCAGTATCCAAGGCTTTCAATTGGGCTAGTCATCTAAAACATAGGATCTTAAAAGATGATAGTGTGGTATGAAATGATAAGGAATGAAGGTGAATGACAAGGAAACCTCCAATATGACCACTTGGGCATCAGATCTAGGGATAGGGCATGCCATTAAACACCTATGATCCAACCCCCAAAAGGATAACTCTTCAGAAAAAGGAAACATTTAAGATTTAAGGACAAATTTGAAACCTGAGGTCAGAGAAAGGCTTTGAAATTTCAATGCTTTGGAATTCAACTTGAGGGAAATTAGAAAGGTTTAATTGATTGAAAAATACCCTAGTGAGATAGGATCAGCATTCTAAACTCCTAGTATCCCAATTCTTTCAATTAAAACCCACAAGAACATCTAAGAATAGATTCATAAATTCACACATCAGTTAGCAGTAAATAATAGCTACTACACTGGTTAAACTATCTCGAATCAGTACTCAGATAGCACAGTTAGTAGAAAACATTAAAGGAAAGAAGAGCAAGAGCATTAGGGTACCATGCAAGGGTATATCCTAAGCCATATTTCTGATTTTTACTAGAGAACTGAAATGTAATGAATTACAGAAGGAAAGCAGAGACAAAGGCAGAAAACATCACCACTGATTTAAATCAGGATCCAAAGAAATGTGCTTGTCATATTAAAGAGAAACACCAGTCATATACAACATTTTCCAACAGCTTGATATTCAGTCTGAAATCATCTCCTTAGCCTATTTTACAACTTTACACACAAAACAATATCTCAAGAGAAATAGCTTGCAATTCACAGATATCCGATCAACAACCAACAACCTTTACAATGTGTTTTTCTTGAGATCTTATAGCTAAAGAGAGGTAGAGGAGGTAGACGAAACACTAAATGGAACATTAAAACAGAAGTAGAAGAAGAGGGCTCGAGGCCCATTCTGTCTTAATATCGATGCATTGATTTTGAGTACTCTTTTGATGAAGGAGTGGTCTTCGACAGGCTGATATTAACTCCAGGTATGTTCTTTGATGTACTTTTCAGCTGTGGAACTTTGTAGTACTCTGGTATAAGAAAATGCAGATAAATGACTTTTAGGTCTACCATACTGCATAAAAAATGCTTTGGTAGCATTAGGAATGTCTGTCAGAGTGTAGATATTCTCTGGAGCTCGATGTAGAATAAAAATAGTATGGGAAACTGTCCTTTCACGGGAAAAACCTTCTGTTGATGAGAGACATTGACAATATTGTTTTCCATTCTTTAGGCCTCATTAGGCCTTCTGTGTTAATCACAAGGTCTTCAATATGGTACATTCGCCCTTGAAACATTGAATTAAGGCTTAAAATATTCAATAATGGGCATTAAACTCTTTAATCCATTACTGATACTCTTTGCCACTTCATTGACTGTCTCTATCTGTGAAAGTGGAGCTTTAATGGTGCTGGATGGTTTTACAAAGTTACATTGTTCTTTAATGAAATATTTCATTCCAACACCTTCCCAGGCATTTTCTCTACAATCTCAGGCTCTGAACATGGCCTTCTCTGCGCTCTGTGTCACTATGACAGTGGCTGTGAGCACTGGCGGTTTCCACCGCCTGTAACCCTGAAAAACACACAAACATGTTAAGAAATCCATGCAGGAGGGAGGATGGATGTAGTGGGAGGTTGTGAGAATGGCAACGAAGTAGACATGAATGCAGTGGATGCAAGGGAAAATGGTTGAAAAATGCAGTGTAATGGTGAAAATCTGATCTGATGGAGGTTTAGTGGCGGGATGCTTTTGAACCGTTCAATTAGATCTGGAGGTCGTGATCGAAGGTTGTGATTTTCCAGGGGAATTTCATTTAGAAATTTAAGCAATAGAAATAAACTTTAATGTTATTACACTAAAGTTCTAATGTTGGGCGGAAGAAATGTTTTGTAATGTAAATCATGAAAATTTAGACTTTGGTGAAATACAAAGGAAATGAATGAAAATGCAATGAAATGGGCTTGAATGGTGGGACCTGGCATGGGCGGAGGGTAATTTAACATGGACCGTTAGATCTCAGGAGGAGATCAAAGGCTTAGATGATCCGAGAAAGTTCCTTGGTAGCACG
This sequence comes from Pinus albicaulis, assembly GCA_034641835.2. Lineage (NCBI taxonomy): Eukaryota > Viridiplantae > Streptophyta > Pinopsida > Pinales > Pinaceae > Pinus > Pinus albicaulis. The sequence continues at coordinate 2,583,507 of CM076575.1, read as the reverse complement.
ATGAAGAACTGTGAATGAAATGCGAGATGTAGTGTGGGCCGTTGATCTGAACAGATCAACGGTCGAGATATTTAGATGGTCTTTCAGAGGTGGAAGTGGGGAAGTGGTTTTCCAAGGGAAAATAGTTGTTTTCATGCAAAAAAAGGGTGGTTTCAATTTTTTCCCAAAATCACGCGATACCGCTTGCCGCTCGACATGTGGCGAAATAAAACTGCCCGTATCGCGTGAATTTAAACTGCTAAACCTCGAACGCCAAAGTTACGCAATATGGATGCGTGCTGTTGGATCTGGGACCATGAGATCCGACGGTGGGAGGAGGAGCGCGATATGGGAATGTGCGCGGTCATTAAGGTGGGGTCAAGTCAACAATGGTTTGAATGTGGGCAGTCCGATCAATGTGATGGACAGTCGAGATTTGAAGAGGGAAAGCAAAGGCGGAGGAGTTGGTTGGTAGTCGAAAGTTCTGATCGTTGGATCCCGAGGGGATCAACGGTGGAGATTTAGAATGAGCGAGCGAGCGAGAGACCAAACAAATGGCCCGAAGTAATCGTGGCCATCGGGAAACAAATGGAATGGACGGTGAGGTTCGATCGCAATCGGAGAAGCGTTGTTAGCTTTCAGGTAAGGACGATGTTGCGGTGCCGCACGGACCATCGGATTGGCGGGATATTGATGGTCGTATTTGGAGTTGAGAATGACGATCGAGAACACGGGGTGGGTGAGGAGCTATGGGCCGTTGGATTAGAATGGATGAATTGCGCCGGGATTGATCGGGGACTTGCCAATCGGCGGGGGTCAAATGTGATGCGATTGGCGCAATTGGTGGCAAGGGATTACGCAATAGCTGTTGGATCTGGAGACAGATCGACGGCTCATATTCAATCGGAAGGGGATAGGAGAGAGGAGACGGGCACACTGCGGAATTAGCACTGGCCGTTCGATCTAACGTAGATCAACAGCTAATATTGCATCCACAGGTTCATAGAACAAAACTTCTTGCATCGGAAGAAATCAATTAACAAAAAAAAATGTGCTCCACTCCAACTTTCCGATGAGATAAGCACCCGTGGCTTAAGCGCTTGGTCTCGGGTGAGGGTTATATGGTGGGGAAGTGGTTAAGGGGCTGGCCGAAAAGGGGCTGAGCCTGTTATATGGTAAAAATGGGTTTTTTTCTTAAAAAAAAAGTTTTTTAAGGCTGAATCATAGGTTCTATTAGAGGGAAAAAAGGATTTTCTCACCTAATGATGGAATTCACATGGTTTAAAAGGAGGAATTAGATGGTTTGGAAGACTTAGGAAGAGATTTTGGGGGTCAAAGGGGAAATTTGAGAAGGGGAAAAAAGGGTTAAAATGAGGAATTTTGCAAGGATACAAAGGGGAAAATGGAGGCTTTTCTGAGCATAATTTTTCACAAACAGTGAGGATATCTTAATGGAAACAATAGTGAAGATATTTTCAAAGGAAAAGGACACACAGAGGCTTCAAGAATGAGATATTTTCATAGGAAATGTATCTCTTGAAGGCTCAGAAAAATATTTAGCCACCTGTTTGCTTGACAAAAAATTTATAGGTGGCTAACATAACATTTTTCCATCTATTCTTCAGTTCATGCATCAGATCTGCATAGCCAGTAGTGTATATGTGCAAGCCCTAAGAGGGTGATTTTCTTAGATTTATAGATCTGGAAAATCCTTTGTGGGTTATCTTGGGTATCCATCATAGAGCCTAGATCTATATTTTCAGCATCATCGGAGCTCCAGAACTTCCTAGATCTAGATTTACATTTTGCGAGCAGTTGCAGTCTAGTAGTTGCAGCAGGGACAATGCAGTATTCCTTCCAGCAGTCCAACAGTTACGTAGTCCGTCTTGTGGGATTATTTCAGGGTCATTATATGCCATCTCTTTGGCTTGAGTGTCACATATTTTGAACATTTTTGTATTTTTTATCCACCTCCCATATAATAAAATGGCTCATCTATTATGTGCATTTGTATGGTGTATTTAGATTAATTTTTTTACTTTGCTGCAGTTCATCTATTGTGTTTTAGTATTACTGCATTCTCCCTTTTTGGATATTACGAAAACAAATAATGGACACGAGAAATTTATAATAGAGCTCTTAAGTCATCCATTAGTAGAGTCACAAAATTAGAAATTTTTGAACTCCTAAACAACTTGAGAATTGATATCTTTAGTATATTATCCTGTGACCTAGATGTTTTGTAGGAAAAACAAAAAAATAATGAAGTTTAGAAGGCAATGGTTGTATTATTCCCACAGTGTAGACATAAAAATGTCGTGAAGGAATCTCCTCTTAAAACTGTCGAAACCTGTGGAATTTTTGAACATGATCACTCCATAAGGATGTTCTGTGATGTTCCAAAATTTTAGTCTCACAGCTAAATGGAACATTAGAGATAGCAGTAGCTCTAACCGGTAAATAAATGGGTAGAAAAGCTCATAAGTATCCTAAGGAGGAATGAAAACACTCCAAGTGTGAAAGGGGGCACTCTTCTAGCCTAATAAAACACCTCCATGTGTGAACAAGGATAAAATGAAGCTTCTTTGACTAAGTCAACAGCGCAGTTTTAGAGGAGGAGGAATAACGTAGTTTTGGAGGGAGATGTATCTTTGGATAGAGATGAAATAATTGAGTGGGGCCAAGGGCAAGAAAACTCATGTTTTATATAAGGAAGAGGATGGCATCATTATTCATCATTTCTTATATTATTATTTATGTCTGCTCAAACTTTTTCTTCCTCTTGCTATTCAACAGAGTAGCAGTGTTGTTTCGCACTAGGTGTTCTCGAGCGAGAATCCCACCTATTTATTTTTAGGAGCCTCATTGGGAGAGTTTGAATTCATCGTTCCATATCAGGTTTTCAATCCAAGCTTCATCCATCTTCATCAGCATAGTTGTTTCTAGAGATTTTGCAGTGTTGCTGGGTGCAACAGTGGAAGGGATTGGAATCTCGGTTTCTAAGCTAGTTTCTCACTGGAGAAAGGTTTCCTTCACTTGAGAGACCTTTCTGGAGAGCTCCAGAGCTGATTTCAGATCTGTGGTATTAGGCCACAAATTTCCCATACATTCCCACCGATGTTCTAGCTAGGGAATGTGTTATTTTGGAGGTAGTGTTCAGTGCATGGTTTGGTGGCTCCGTTGCAGTGTTTCCTTCTGATTGCGAGGTTCATCCTCTCATGGGAGGAAGCCCTTGAAGGATCTACAAAAAATTAGAAATATTTCAGCCTTATACACTCATGTACTTTATTTTTTCAGTGGTTATTCAATAAATTACTGAATTTCCCATTTTGTATGCAGACTATTTGACAAGAAACCCTTGTCGGTTTATTTTGTATTTTGTATAAGGAGATTAGATATTTGTTCTTCAAAAATTTTAATAAATATATGAGTATATCTACTTGTTCTCCTATTTTATGAGTTAAAACCCTCTCTTAAACTGCACAACCCCTTATGCAGCAACTCCGGTATTTTGTAGTCTTGGGGTTTTAGCACTTTTGGAAATCCTAGGTTTGGGAAATCTGTTTAACCCACCTAGTTTGCTTTGTTTCATCTCTAATCTTAGATTTAGATTTTATATTGATTAATTTATGGGATCCAAGGTTCCATTTCAATTTTTTATTGCAAATGTTACTGTAAATGCGTTTTTAGTGCATGATTCATGAGCTGTTCCTAATTTGGAATATTACAGTGGTATCAAATCATGATCTCTAGCTTAGCCTGTGAGATATAGCTATCAGAGGAAGGAGAGATGGACAGAAGCTAGAAACCTTTAGTATGTGAAGGAAGAAAGGAAGACAATCTTACAAAGCTTCTTCCAAAATCTATGCAGAGCTTTCAAGGAGAGCTGAAGAAAATGAGATTGGAGATGGGATCTCCAAAAGAGTTTGAATCTAGAGCTGAATCTAGATCTGCACATGATGACTGTGAGCATGCAGCTACACACCATTATGCATAGTGCATTTAAGTGCCCAGATCTATCTTGATATGGATAAGAGGAGGAAGAATGCCTAAGAGGAGAACTCTTAGTGATTTGCTGCAGGAGTATGAATCTCAAACTGAGAGGTTTAGAGATCATACTAATTTCGAAAAGTTTTGCAAGATCCAAGTGGAGAAGAGAATGTAGCAGGATGTAGGTATATTTCTTCTATCTACTTTTTCCGGATCACCCACATGTTCAGATGGAGCCTGGGTGGAGGAGCCAGATTCCTATTTGCAGTTGCACCATATTTCCGAAGATGAAGCCATCAGAGTTGCAACGCTGCATTTCAGAGGTAATGCTCATGCATGGTGGATTTTTGAATCTTGTTCTTTAAGAAATGCAAACACTTTCTCTTATACAAGATTCATAGAAACTTTGATGGGAAGGTTTGGTGAAAAACTTCCTAAGGCACATGAGCAAGGAAAACTTGAGAAAACAAAACCCTTGCATGTGATGAAGTAAACCCCATTTCAGATAACCATGGGAGGAGCTAACATCTTGCATTACACATTGTCAAAAGAAAGACCTCTTGTTCATATTCTTGAACAAGAGGGCATGGGGATATCCTTTTCACAGGAGGATCCAACTGTTGAGATGTTGCCCATACACATTGAGGGAGATAAGGGAAAAAACGCTGTCACATCTAGAGCACATCCAGTGCCTCATGTAGAGGAAGGAGGAGCACATGCTCCAAAAGGAGGGATTCTTATATCCTTACAAGAAGTTCCCCAAGATCTCATACATATAGGTCCAAGCACAATCAATGAGTAGCATGATTGTGCAACATTGCAGCTAGAAGGAGGAGGTAGGGAGGAAGAGCAGCATCATTTGATGACAGGCACACACCCTTCTCTATTTCAGAGAGCCAATGCAAGGAAGATGTAGACTGATTTGCATTGTAAAAGCAGGGGCAAGGTTTCCCAACCATCTGTGTAGTCTACTCTTGACATTGATGTCTCACTTCATGGAGGCATTCCACCCTGGAGGCCACCAGATCTACAGTTGATGAGAGATATCTTGTCTTTGGGTTCACAAATCTTGGATTTTTGAGATGTGAAGAGTTTGTAGGAAGACTTTGGCACGGGGGATGTCAAAGGGGGATGTCAAAGTAGTAGGCAACAGTGTTAGGAGAGCTTCACATGCCAGATCACCAGCGTTGTCTCTTAGGAGGATTGATCCTTACTGGAGGTCTCAACTCTTAGTAGAGTACTCCAAGGATCTTGGTGCATGCATGATTCTTGATGACCCAGATGGAGATGATAGATACATGGTGGATGATGTGGTCATCTATTCCTATGGCAGGATCTTCTTGGCTAGATCTTCTAGTCTTAAGGAGAAGCTGCTACATGCAGCACATGAGCACTTCTCTTCTATGCACCTTGATGCATATTTATAGTTGATGGAGGAGTTCACTTGGGAGGGCATTCAACATGACATATTTCAGCATATGGAGAGGTGCATAGCCCGAATGGTGATAGAGAGGATGTCACAACTACCTTCCTACTCATTTGGAGTAAGGGAGAATTTCCAGTTGAGCCATTTCAGCTCAAGACCTCAAGTACATAATGGAGGAGGTATCATTTCATGTTTGGTATTGTACTTCTTTCCCTTATTTGAGCAGCATGATGTAACAAGAATAAGTATCGCTTCTTTCATATTGTATGATGATGTACTTGAAGCTACTTGTAGCACTGATTTTGGCTATCCTTTTGATGGTCTATGGGGGAAGCCACATGATTCTTGGTGTGCACCATTGACACCATATTGTAACTTCATGTTTTCATCTTATAAGATGACTGTGGAAACAAAAAAGTGGCTGGAAAAGCACTTGTTATTTCTTATTTTGATGCAGGCCAAGGATGCACTGCGCTGGTTCCATGAGAGCGACCATGATTCAATCTTTGGTTGTCACTTGGCAACTTGTTCTCATTGTACTTTGCTTCCATATATTGCTGATATGTATATGTTCATGGGGATCTTTGTTTGGAGAGTGGGCTTGAGATTGGAGGTGACCATTGGGAGCATGATTCTCCCCACTTTATATGTTGTACATTTCAGGAGGCACTTCATAGCTGAATTGTTTGTTGGGACATAATACAAGTTGACCATCATGATCCTACTATATGGCTTGTATGAGGGAGATATGAGGCAGTAGCAAAAGTTTTTGTTGTTATGGTTGCACTTGGGAGAGTATGGGAAAAATTCTTCCCATACTTTTCATGAGATTTCTAAAGAGAAGGAAGGCACATTCATGGTGCAAGGAGGCTACCCTTCAGCATTGAAAGATCATGAGAGACTTCCATATAGGAAGAAGATCTTCTCACATAGCAACATGATGGTGGATGGCTTTGGCATATGGAACGCCAAAGAGAGGAGTCATGGAGACTTATTTCTAAGGCCTACAATGCTGTCACATGGGAGTGTGTTCTTATTGATAGAGTGTTCCAAGGAGTATATGTGTCCCTTATTATTGTAGACTTTTATGAGAGGATCCTCATGGGGGAAATTATATATGGACCTCACTTTCATCCTAATCACTATGCATGGTAAGAAATACATCTCTGTACTAGTTGATTACTCTATTGAGTATTTGTATCTTCTCACCATATATGATCAGTGCGTTGCTCCACAAGAGAGAAAGAGTATTTTTGGGTTTCATAGTCACTTTAGGGAAAATATTTGTAATGATAATAGCCCATATATACATGGCTATGGGCAAGTGTATTTTTATTTTATCTATGTACAGATAATAGGCATTGATGCTTAATTCCCCATGTTGGAAGAGCAAACATACACAGCTTGTAACTTGTTGCAGAACCACTTGCCACATGACATTCTCAAGCAGCAGTTGGGGGGACTGCGTAATATCCACTTAGAGAACATTTGGTACCATCAAAAATTGCACATAAATTTCAGAAATTTTCTGATTTGGAGGCTAAATGGTGATGATGTCCCATTCATCTTGAATGGAATGGTTTGGGTTGGCATGTCTCATGACTTTGGAGGAAGAGTCCTTGGAGGCTCAATATTCTTCTTGCCAATGGAGGGCAATCATTTTTAAGCCCAATATCAGCATGCCCTCTACACTTATCATAAGTGGAGAGGAGGACAGCGTGGGATAGGCCCTCTTGCCTATCATATTCACTTATTCATCCCTCCTACATTTCAGGAGCCAAAGGTGGAGGAGATTCTTCATGAGTTGCCATGTTGGAGGGTGACTCACTTCATTTGGATGATAGCATGGGTGAGGGAGGCACTCATTCATCATGTTGATCATCACTCCTAATTTGTGGAGGCCATGAGAAAGCAAGCAAGTCTCCATTCAAACTTTCTGCCTTTGATTGATGTGGACCATTTGGTTTTGCACACTTGGGAGGAAACATTGGATCACAATTTTATTGTAGGTTATCTTGATGCAATGATGGAGGCCATTGATGGGAGGCCACATGAGGAGAAGGGGAGAAAATTTTCTCTCCTTATACATTTGCTTGAGGACAAGCAAATATTTTGGAGGGGAGGACTGTAATGTTACAAAATTTTAGCCTCATAGCTAAATGGAACATTAGAGTTAGAAGCAGCTCTAACGGGTAAATAAATGGGTAGAAAATCCCATAAGTCTCCTCAGGAGGAATGAAAAAACTCCAAGTGTGAAAGGGGGCACTCTTCTAGCCTAATAAAACACCTCCATGTGTGAACAGGGGTAAAATCAAGCTGCTTTGATTAAGTCAACAACGCAGTTTTAGAGGAGGAGGAATCCAAGGAGGAATAACGTAGTTTAAAAATGGAGGGAGATGTATATTTGGATAGATATGACCTACTTGAGTGGGGCCAAGGGCAAGAAAACTCATGTTTTATGCTTGGTGCAGCAGTGGAAGGGATTGGAATCCCGGTTTCTGAGCTAGTTTCTCACTGGAGGAAGGTTTCCTTCACTTGAGGGACCTGTTTGGAGAGCTCTAGAGATAACTTCAGATATATGGTATCATACCACACATTTCCCATACATTCCCAGTGATATTCCATCTAGGGAATGCGTTATTTTGGAGGCAGTGTTCAGTGCATGGTTTGGTGGCTCCGTTGGAGTGTTTCCTTGCGATTGAGAGATTCATCCTTTCATCGGAGGAATCCCTTGAGGGATATACAATAGATAAGACATATTTAAGCCTTCTAAACTCATATACTTCAGTTTTGCAGTGGTTATTCAGTAAATTACTTAATTGCCCATTTTTTATCCAGAGTGTTTGACAAGAAACCCTCATCGGTTTCTTTTGTATTTTGTATAAGGAGATTAGATCTTTGTTCTTCAAAAATTTTAATCAATATATGAGTAGATATACTTGTTCTCCTATTTTCTAAGTTGAAACCCTCTCTTAGACTGCGCATTCCCTTATGCAACAACTCTGGTATTTTGTAGTCTTGGGGTTTTAGCATTTTTTGTCAATCCTAGGTTTGGGAGATATGTTTAACCCACCTAGTTTGCTTTGTTTCAGCTCTAATCCTAGATTTATATTTTATATTGATTAATTTATGGGATCCAAGGGTCCATTTCAGTGTTTTATTGCAAATGTTTATGGAAATGCATTTTTATTGCATGATTCATGAGTTGTTCCTAATTTTGAATATTACATGTTCCCATAGCTTCCTAGATTGAAATAATTCTATCATGGGACAAGTGAAGAGGCTAAAAAAGTCTATTTTATGGGACAAAGGAAGCCATTTCAAACATGACTCCAGAATATGAATCCTGGTATGAATCAATACCTTTCTCAATACTTCAATAATTGGAATAACAGTAATGGATCTCAGTCCGCACACTTTCCTTCTCCACCATGGCGAAAGTAATAATAGTATCGTGTACCTTGAGTTCCTTAAATAAATCAGAGATAATATCCTACGCCATGGTAGGCATGGTCCCCCCAAACTGGTCAAGCTCCTCCTTGACCCCAAAATTTGTGTGGATCTTCGTTTCTTGCCAATCAATTTCCACAGCCACCAACACAACAAAAATTGCAACTTCCTCCAAATACCTCTGCCAACACTCCTCCTCTTATCCCTCAGTTTCCCATTCAAACGAATCCAAACTTGAATAGTAAGGGTGTCCAATAGGCTAAGACGCTTAACCTCCCTACATATTGTATCTCCACCACAGAATGTAATGAGTTAAATCATAGATCGCGACGAGTGGTGAATAAAAATACTTCACCAATAATTACTGAGAAACTTGAGGATGAAGCTTCATGATCATAATCAGAAATTTCACACCCCTATGGGATGCTTACTTATAACCAATATAATTTGTTGTTCAAGGGAACCAGTAAAAGAACCCATTACCAAGGTAATCGTTACTTAAGGTAGCCACGATGGTCCATATTATCATGAGAGATTATATCTGGCTAAAACTATTCCTCAACTCGAATTTGATCTTCTAGGAGAATTTTAGATTCTATTTTCTAATATTACATTTCTTCTAGCTATGAGGGATGTTCCAATTTATGATAAAACGGTCAGGGACCTATGTTTAAATAAGCTTGGGAGGAAGCCAAAATTTCCACTCAATGTTCACGTCATGGGAAGATTATAAGACATAATATTAGGGAAAACCATACCTATCAAATATAATGACCCAAGTAACTTGATCCTTGCATTCCAGATCAATAGTTTCAACAACCTGAATGTTCTAGTAGACCTTGGGGCATCAATTAATGTTATAACCACATAAAATTTTCCTACCCTTCGCCTATTAAGCCTGAAAGCAACTCCAACAGTTCTAGAGCTTTCAAATCGATCCACTGTGAAACTGATAGGGAAACTGGAAGACGTGATCATCTCCGTGGATTCTTGGGAATATCCTATCAATGTCCTAGTCTTACAAACTCAATTACAAGTAGGGGGAACCCATTAATCTTGGGAATACCATGGATCGCTACAGTTGATTCCTACATTAGTTGTCAATATTGTAACATGGTAATATCGATTGGAGAGACTACGAAGAACCTTTTACTTTACCCCCATGTGGAACTAAAACCACGAGTTGAATATGCTCCTACTAAAACAAATCCACAATATGATTCACCCTTTAGGGATGAGTATGAAATAGAATATGAAGACGTTAACAGATTCTTACCATTGGGAAAGCTCTCTGTTTTAAAGAAGAAACAAAATACGATGTTATTATCACCTTTTATTAACAATCTCGGTTATATTTCTCACCGGAATCATCAATTGTTGGAAACCATTATGAATTGTGACACCTAGGAAAATATTGAAATGGAAATTGGATCTAAAATTTTCCCTACCATAGTAGTCCATAAAAACATTCTAATAGAAATTGATTAAGGAAAAACATTAAATGTTAACCCCAACTTATCATCCTCACAAATTGAGCAATTATTGTGAATTCTATGAGAAGAGAAGTAATCCTTCGCTTGGGAATATACGGATATGAAGGGAATCCATATTGATTTATGTACCCATCATATATACATAAGAGAATTTTTTTGTCTTATCTATCAAAATTGAAAGGAGGATGAATCCTTTCCTGAAGAGCAAACTTAAAGAAGAGTTACAAAAGATATTAGATGTTGGTTTTATTTATCCTATTTTTGACATCCAATGGGTGTCCCAACTGGTCATAGTTCCAAATAAAAATGGTAAGTGGATTATCTGTGTGGATTACAAGGAATTAAACAAACCTACAAAAAATCTCATTTTCCCTTACGATTTATTGACCAAGTTCTTGAAACATTGGTCCGGAACAATTTCTATTTTTTTCTTGATGGATTTAGTGGATATAAGCATATATAGGTATCTCTCGAAGATCAAGATAATACCACTTTTACTTACCCCTGGGTAATATTTGCATCCTGTATCTTATCTTTTAGACTTTGAAATTCACCTACCACTTTCCAATGAGAAATATTAGGAACCTTCTCTTATTTGATCAATGACAACGTTAAAGTCAACATGGATTATTTCTCTCACTATGGTGATTCATTCGAAGAAGATTTGGAAAATCTAGAAAAGGTACTCAAACATTGTAAACAAACTCACATTTATCTTAGCATAGATAAGTGTCATATGATGATGGAAGCAAGGTTGGTCTTGGGGCATCTGATCTTAGCAACAGGAATACGGGTCGAACCCAACAAGGTTGAGCTAATATTAAATTTTCCTACTCCAAAAACATAGACAAAAATACATATATTTATTGGTTATGTTGGGTATTATCAACTTTTTATAAAACATTTCTCTAAAATAACATCTCCACTTTTTCATCTGATTTCTAAAGATGTAGAGTTTTTCTGGTATGATGCTTGTGAGTCTTCTTTTTTTAGGAATCAAGAAACTAGTCTGTGAGCCTCCAGTGTTGTGTGGCCCTAATTGGAAATTCCCATTTTGTATTTCTACAGATGCTTCTCACACTATTTTTGGGGAAATGTTGGGACAATGGGAAGAAAATAAATCTTATGCGATATATTACACTAGGAAAAATATAACGCCCACTGAGCCAATTACATGTTAACTGAAAAGGAATTTTTGGTGGTCATATATGTGGTTGAATTTAAAAAAATATATCACGGGTTATCCCACCTTTCTACACACATATCGTTCATCCATTAGATATATTATAATAAACCTATAACTCATGGTTGAATCACAAGGTGGTTACTATTGTTACAAGAATTTGACATCACTATTGTCGATGAACCAGGAAAAGACAATGTTGTAGCATATTTTTGGTCTAGGAAAAATATTAATAGTGAGGATGTACCTGTATAAGATAGCTTCCTCATGAACATAATTTTTAAATTTCCACTCATACTCCTTGGTATGCAGATATTGCTAAATATCTTTTTAGAGGAGAAGTACCTCACCATCTCGCACATAGGGAAAAACAAAATATTATTCAACAGAGTGCTTGCTATACATGGATAGAAGGGTACTTATTCTACACTAGAACGGTTCAAAAAATCTGATGTTGTGTGAGTGAGGAAGATATTTATGATTTTTGGAAGGTTTCTCATGATGAACCGTGTGGGGGGAACTTTGCTGATAAAATAAACAACCACAAGGTGTTGCAGATGGTTACTATTTCCCTTCTATATTTCAAGATGCTAGAAAATATGTTCAGAGGTGTGACAGGTGCGAGCGAATGGGCCAACCTATTTTCTTAGATGAAATTTCACTAAAAACTCAATCAGTTCTTGAGCCCTTTGAGAAATGGGCCATTGATTTCATGGGGCCATTTAATCCTCCTTCTCTTAAAAAATTTCACATCCTTTTCGACACATATTATGTAAGAAAATGGGTTGAAGCCAAGGTTGTTCCAAGGGCTACTCAAAAATTTGTCTTACACTACCTTTTTTAAGAAATTGTTTCTCGATATGGAGTTCTGAGAGAAATAGTCTCATATGGAGGAGTGTAATTTATGTCACATCTAATTACAGGTCTTATGAAGAAATATTGAATCAAACACCGAGTAACTTCCCCATATCATCTTGTGGCTTATGGTCAAGTAGAAAGTACACTGCCACTATCTAGCAACAACGAACCAAGTGGCATGATACATTTATTAGGAATAAGATGTTTCAAAAAGGGGATTGGGCATTACTCTATGATTCTTAGTTTAAGGACTTTAAAGGAAATATTTGTTCAAGATGGTTGGGTCCATATGAGGTCAACACATTCTTTGACAATGGAACTATTAAACTTATAACAATAGATGGTGAACGCATTCCTCTACTTGCAAATGAACATCGTCTTAGTTTTTATCATTTCCCACGCTCTAGAGACTCTTGATCCATTGAACATCTCTCGGATAATTCTAATTTTGAAGTCATCGGTGAGGAGATTTTTCTACTGCACCTCTTATTCTATGAATGCTCAGAATATATATATATATATATATATATATATATATATATATATATATATATATATATATATAACATTATTAGTTTCCCCCGCCACTACTTTAGTTGTAACATCCTAGTTATTTTCCCCACTGCTACTGTAGTTGCAACATCCCAGTTCTTTTCCCCTGTTGCTACTCCAATTATAGCATCGAAGTTATTTTTCATCGTTTCTACTGTAGTTGCAACATCCTAGTTCTTTTACCCTGCTGCTACTCCAGTTGCAGCATCCCAGTTCTTTTTCTGCCCTGCTACTCTAATTGCATCATCCTAGTTCTTTTCCCCTTCTACTGCTATATTTGTGATATCCCAATTATTTTTTCCTGCTGCTACTCTATTCATAGCATCTCAGCTATTTTTCCCCACTACTACTCCATTTGTAGCATCCCAGTTCTTTTCCCTCACTGCTACTCCAATCGCAACATCCAAACTCTTTTCCTTTTTCCACTCTAATCACAACACTTTAGCTGCAACATTTTAGTTTATTTCTTTCGTCATTTCTCCAATCATAGTATGAAGCTTGTGATACTCTACCTTGTTGATACTCTACCGATGTAGATACTCTTCCTTCCTGATACTTTACCGTTGTAGAGAGTCAGCCTTGTTGATACTCTATCGACGTTGATAATCCACCTTCATGATACTTTGCCAATGTAGATACTCCAACTTGCTGATACTTTTCCGATACAGATACTCTCCCTTGTTGATACTTAGTACATTAATCCAAAAATTAATATAATAATAATATTTTCTTCCACCGCCTACATCACTGCCTAAGGTAAGTCGCCAGGTACGTCTCCTCGTAATTATTCCTAAAATTTATTGACAACTTATTGATGACATGACTACTACGGTCGTGATCCACTGTAACTTATATGGGGGGATGTTGTATCGATTTAATTTTATAATAATGACCGTATTGTGTTATTATTATCTTCTTGTAGCTCATTTATTTCCACACATACAAACATTTATTCCAAATGTATTCTAATTATTATTACGGCCTTCACCTTCCCAAACACTGTTACCTCCATTTTTATTGTAACCTCCTCTCGAAATTACTTTCTATACCACCTTGCAGTCCCTAGGCCAACTATTCCCTCAGTCGTTGGATGGTACTCCAATTGCTACTATAGCCTAATATGGAATAAAGACATGATGGTAGGCCATCCCGTTAGATATGAACCCGAGAACACGAAGAAAGTATAGGAGCAGCCAGAAGTGTGGAAAATATTCGAAGATGTCAGTTGGCACATATATTTTGATAAGTTACACGTATTTGACGATAATATAACAATTGAATTGACTCTAAATCTGGAAGGGAATAACTCAAGGTTTCAATTGAGGAATACATTGCCTTAGTTAGTGGACTATCGCAAGTGAGGAAGAAGTGGTTTTCCTGGAAGGTCTCCTTGCTAGAGTTTTGAGGGGAGTTTTTGCAAGAAGGAGAGAATGTGCTACATAAGGGAAAAGGATATGAAAAAATTTCATTACAACAACCTTCGTTAGATGTTGCATATTTTTTTTGTGGTAAATCACTTATGAAGGTCATTTTTTATTTATTTTTAAGTATCATTTTAAGCTCTTCTCTAGTCTTTGATTTCATCAATTACATGCTATGAATGTGTCCTTCTTCTTATGAAATTTAAAACTAATGGCCCAGTCCAGGAATAATTCATGCTAGGCACTAAACACCCTTACAAAACATGGAATTGTTAGAGTACTAGTAATACAAGCCTTGTTACAAACTCATGTAACTTGGCAGTAGATGGTGGAATTATTGAAGGAAGAAATCATAGTCTTATTGGCTGTAAGACTAGAAGTGGAAATACTTGAGGAAGAAGAAATGGAACAAATGGACGAGGAAGTCAAGGAGAAGATGGATGAGGAAATGTCAGACCAATAGGATGCCTCAGAGGAGGAATATGAAACTTGGAGAATGGGGGCATAAACTACTAGTAGAAAGAGAATTGAAATAACTGCCCCTCGTTCACCTCTTATGGCCTACCTACTGAAGGGATCGAGGAAATTCTCCCCATTCACTTCTACATCTACGACAACAGACACTGGGACATCAGAGATTACTCCCAATTTGAAATTTGTAGGGGTTACTTTAGAGAGGGTTGGTGTTGATATTGCTTCACAAGAACTAGCATCAACACCAGAACCAATGGTTGAGATTCCAATGACACAAGAACATGTTGTGGAAGTTGTAGGAAAAATAGTTAGTGAGCAAGGAGATACTTCGAGACGGTGCTGGAACCAACTTCTTTTAGAGAATAATATTCAACTAAAGGTGGAAATTGCAAGGCTTAAAAGGGAAATAATGCAATTATATAAGCAGAAGAATGGCAAACGATAGTATACGCATCATCGAATTTGTTTAGGTGATACAATTATTGCATCCCATAGGGCATCCAGTTCCGTGGCGACCCAAACTGAAGGAAAATAATTGGTCTCGATGGGAGTGCAGAAAGAAGGGACATAAAATATTTTGATAGTAGTTCAGACACAGGATAGGGAGATGGTTTTGGTGCTAATACAAAATTATCCACTCACCAATTCAAAGGGGGGAGTACGGAAATTTAATTTGACAACAGAAATTTAGAAGTGGAAAGCTACTGCCTTCAGCTTTCAACGTGGGTCAGTCCTCATGGAAAATTACCATAAGAAAGTAAGATAAATACAGGTGATGGGCCTATAAATTAGACGTAAATTAAGGCCCATCTAAATTTTCTTAGGCACATAAAAAATATATTGAATCTCTCCTTCTACACTTAATAATGTTTTTTTAGGATTTAATATGTTCTCGGGAAGGTTTAGAGATACTTGTGTATTTGTGCCTAATATTATTTATTTTTGAAGGATATTGTGAGAATATTGGGCAGATTATGTATATTTGGAGAAGGAGATAATCTAGGGACTTGCTCCCTACTACTGAAGGATCAATATTGGAGAATAAAAGAACAAAATATGATGAAATTATTGAGAAATTATTTAGATATTTTAGAACTCAGATGATTGGGAAAATCTAGGAATGTGTTCCCTCTCATTTACTGCAAACTCCTAGTGCTGGGAACAAGATCCATTGTTTGAGGGATTTTGGAGGGGAAAGATTCCTCCTTTGAAGGGGAATCCCTCCTCATAATTGTGTATAAGTACCAATTCAAATTTTCCTCTAGGGGCATGTCTTGTTAGTCTTATTGTGGATAATTTTTTTTTGTTGAAGCTTCATTTTATTTTCTTGCAGGGATATACCTAGATTGATTCAATATTGAATATTGGTGCCCTTTTTAGCTTCTAAGGCATGTTTTCTTCCATATAACTCGGAGTCCTCCTTCAGCTTGGCCATCCCAGGAGCCTCAGATCCCTCTTCCACAATTTCTTTATGTTCTTTTCACTTCTTCTTCAAATGCATCTCCTATTTCCATTTTGAATATTTTTGTATTTAGTATTGTTTATTTTCTTCAATGGGCATATCAATAGCCTCAATATCACCAGAAAAAATAGTCATATCAATAGCCTCAAGGCAACTTCAACAGTCATATCAGCAGCCTCAATATGACCTGAAAAAACACATCAAGGGTCAGGCTCAAGTATGTAATCATCTGAACCTTTCTTCGAATATATTATAGCTTAAGAAAACATTAAAAGTGTGAGAAGAAAAGTTTTTTATAGCCAAAATCAGTAGCAGAGTAGTCTCAGCCTTATCTAGCAAT
The DNA here is from genome assembly GCA_034641835.2 of Pinus albicaulis. NCBI lineage: Eukaryota > Viridiplantae > Streptophyta > Pinopsida > Pinales > Pinaceae > Pinus > Pinus albicaulis. Next base: position 2,566,879 of record CM076575.1, on the reverse strand, counting down.
TAGCTTCACTTTTACACCAAGATACACACACATGTGGGAGAGGAAGAAGATAAAAGTGAAGAGGAATTGATAAAGTGGGTAGTAAGACGTTAGTTGTGATGGAATAAAAGGAGTGAAAAGGGTTAAATTAGGGTGAACTGAGTTACCAGAAAAGGAACTCTGAGTTTATTTTGCATGCAATGAAAAAAGAGAGAAAAATTGAAAAAATAAAGGAAAAAAATGAAAAAATAAAAGGTGGACCCACCACCTCTTGGCTTGCAAAATATATTTTCTACAAGCAAAATAGGGTTGCTACAGGGACAAAAGTTTCTACAATAAATAGCTACAGGAAAAACACATTTGCTACAGGAAAGACAAATTTTCTACAAGAAGTTTAACACAGCAAACTCCATCTCCACAGGATAATGTACGCAACTCCTCAGCAAACATGTACAAACAACAACCTAACTTTGCACACCGTTACAGTTGAAGAATCGCTTGAGAGAAAGAAGCAGCCAAAAGCTACATTAGGAGTTTAATGGGAAACTGAGATAGGGGAAGAAATGAAAATATAAGAGTAGCAAGAAGATCAACGGGAGGATCAACACATGGAACAAGAAAAAAATAATTAAATAGGTCAGTATACATGTAGAACCATAAGACAAGGAGGATGAATAGGTTGCTCAGAGGATGAGCGACAGTTTCAGTAGAGGGTATGACGGGCTTGTAAATTAGACATAAATTAAGGAACATCTAACCTTTCTTAGGAATATAAAATATATTCTAAATCTCTACTTCTACACTTAATAATGTTTTTTTAATATTTAATATGTTCTTAGGAAGGTTTAGAGATAATTGCATATTTGTGCCTAATATTATTTATTTTTGATGGATATTGTGAGAATATCGGGGAGATTATGGAGATTTGGAGAAGGAGATAATTTAGGAATTTTCTCCCTACTAATGGAGGATCAATATTGGAGAATGAAAGAAAAAAATATCATGAAATTATTGAGAAATTCTAGATATTGAGAAAATCTAGGAATGTGTTCCTTATCATTTACTGCGAACTCCTAGTGTTGGGAACCGGATACACTATTTGAGGGATTTTGGAGGGGAAAAATTCCTCCTTTCAAGGGAAATTATTCCACATCATTTTTTATAAGAAATAATTAGAATTGGCCTCTAGGGGCATGTATTGTTTTGTCTTATTGTGGAGAAAACTTGTTTTCTAGAAGCTCCATTTTCTTTTCTTGCAGGGATGTACTTGAACTGATTCAATAATGAAGATTGGTGAAATTTTTAGATTCTAAGGCTTGGTTTCTTCCATATGACTCTGATTCATCCTTTAGCTTCACCATGTGAGGAGCCTCAAATCCCTCTTGCATAAGTTCTTTATGTTCCTTAAACTTCTTATTCAGATGCATCTCTTTTTTTTTTTTTTTTGCATAGTTCTGTATTTATTATTGTTTATTTTGTTGCTGTAGGATTGAGTTAAATGATTGAAGTGAGTTACTTTGCATGTTTTTTATAGGTTCAAAAGCATTATCCATCCTTATAATAAATTTTTAAGTTCATATTAATCATTAAGCTGCTTGGATTTGGTTACTACTCCACGAATATAAGATTCATGGAAATGCCTCATAGTGAGATAGTAGTAAATTTATGCTATTTTTTAGAAGGGGTTAATAAGATCCATTTGAATTTATTCCACTTGTATTAGTTCATAATAATGTTAAATTTAATAACAAAATTTACACCATTTCATTTTCACTTGATTAGGTTAGGCATTTGATAGATTAACTATATGACTAGTTCTTGAATATCCAGATTTTAGTGTAGTAATTTTCTGTTATTTTTAGCACATGTGAACAAGGGTATTTTGGATTGATTCCACTTGGAATGGAGACCTAATACATAATAATTTATATATAAAAAAATTCCCCTCCCATTTTCATTTGATTTAAATAGTCATTCGGTGAGTTATTTCCAAAACATTCTTTCCTGTAGCAAAAATAGAATTTTCTGTAGCAGTCTTGTAGCATGCATACAATCAACCATATTTTCTCCCAAAGGTTAGTTTATTTATATAAGGCTTGAATTCTGACCCCTAGGACCTAAATACAAGATTTATTAAGAGTAAAAACCACTTAGGACATTAATTTTCATAAATTAGATTAGGTATTTCTATTTGAATTCATGCTCTTAGGATTTCAGTTACAAATTGTAGTTCTTCCCTAGGATTAATTTCTTTTCAAAGAAACACTTCCATTTAAAAAATTAGTTTAGGATTTGATTTATGACATTACCTCCATTACATCATATCAAAAAAATAAGGACATATTGTATGCTGCACATATAGTGCTGATAACTCTTAAGTTTCTACAAACCTCAGGTTGATAATTAAAGTTGGTAGCCTCAGTAGTTGCAACATTATTGTTGAGATACTGAGCCCCATCACCTTCTGGTGCCATTGCGTAGGAGGTGTCAAATTATGCATTGTTTTCTTTGCTATTTTATTCATTTCTTTTCTTTCTGCAAAAACAAAAAATATTTGCACTAGGCATATTTCATTTGAAAATAGAAAATTGCATTGCAATAGTATTCTTATTCAAAGAAAATATTTAACAATACTTCTCCAACACAAATCTCCCCCATTTGATCACATGGTGAAATAATAACCACATCACCATCCACTTTTTCAGGTAGAAGAAGAAGAGGTGGTAGAAAAGGTAGAATAAATGGATGGAGATGATGATAATGAAGAAGATCCTCTTGGATTCCCCATTCAATATACTGATGTCAGTGTGCATATGAAGAGAATCCCTCCATCTTTCCTTCCCAACTTCCACAGTATGACTTTAGAGGATTCAGAAACCTTTCTCTTTGAATTTGAAATACTTTGTAGATCTTATGGCTACTTATCACATGCTCAAAAATTGATTTTGTTTCCTGCAACATTGAAAGATAGAACTCTTAAATGTTTCATGAGTTTAGGTACGAATTCAATAAGATCATGGAATGTCCTGAAAAATATAAATATCATGATCTTAAAGAATAAATATTTAGAATGAAACAAAGACAAGATGAGAGCCTTGAATATCTAACAGATAGGTTCATTTTTAATGTAAAGAGGGAAAAATTACAACATTTAGGATTTGACACACTAAAAACCCTCTTAATTAGAACACTTAGGGATGAGTGGATTGATCTCCTTTATCTCATGAGTAGAGAAGATGTATACCAATTATCATTTGAAGAAAGTTGTGAAACATGCAAGAGCATATAAACAGGAAGGGCAAGAGTAAGTAAATCAACAACAACATTGGTAAGTCAAGATGAGCTTGGAAATTTTCTTGATAACTTTAAAACAGAAATTCTTTGCAATCTAAGTGTAGAAGTAGAAATGTTGAGAATACAAAATGAGAAAAAAGAATATGTTGATATTTTTTTTATCCATGCATAATCATATGCTACTAAATATTTTCCATCATTACCAAGTTTTAGGGAAGTTTACCAAGAGGACAATGGAGAAAGTCAATCACCACAGAAGCTATGTTATGAGGCTCCAAGAAGACCATGGAAGCCTAGTCAACTTGATATGATGCAAGGACCTACTTCACAATTTCAAGCTTATTCACATCCATCTCAAACTAATTGGAACACACTCCCTCCTTGGAAACCTTGGCCATCTCAACCCCAAAACCAATCTTTCCAACAAGGTTGGCAATGACCTTATGGGAAAAATCCACAATATCCTCAATATTTTCCTCAATATCCTCCATACCCAACTCCATTCTATCCCTCCCATCCACCTCCACCACAACCACAACCTCAACCACATTGACATCATAGATCCACTCCCACTCAACTACCTGTACCACTATTTCCAAACCCAAACAATGAAGCATCTCATCCCACTTACAATGTTGAGGTACAATACTTCAAACCATATCCTCTCGATCTAAATGGTATTCATCTTAGTTCAAGAAAGGTATTGCAAAAAATAGATTATCTTGATGTCATTGAAGGAAAAAATCCAAAAGAAGAAGTTTCAAGTGAGGATATCAAAGAATCAGGGGTTGCACTTGATGAAGAGTAGACATTAGAATCAAATATTGAGAAAGTTACCTCATGTTTACCATCATTTCCTCCATGTGCTAAAGAGAATAATGAGAAAAAAGAGGCATATTTGAATTTCACGGTAGAAGAAGACATGAATAATGTTCCCAATGAGAAAGAAAACTAAGGGCATAAAATCTATATTGAAATATTGTTCCATAAAATCATTACGTTGCAACAACACACTCTTATTCAATAGTACTTGATGCAATCTCAGTCAAAATAATGCATCTCTCATATTCAAGTACATGTCAAAGCATGTATTTCAAACATACACATTTTTTTTATCTGTCATATTCATGTGCACATGTCTCCATTGGAAGTATTACTATACTTGAAATAGGTTTTGTTTTTCCAAGTAGAGTAGGATAGAAATTTTTTTTTTTTAAATGGAAAAAGAAAAAAAAGCAAAAAGAATAAAATATCAGGTGAAAACCTCTTTTGAGGCTCTTGGTATTGGCTAACTAATTGAAAACCTCCATGAGGTGGTCACTGGGTTGGGAAAAAGATAAAATAAGGGAAAAATTAAATATCCTAGGTGAAAACCTCCTTTGAGGCACCTAGGCAGACCTACTAGTTGAAAACCTCATTGAGGCAGCTAGTAGGCCTAAAGAAAAAAAAAAGTGAAAAAATGAAAAGAAAAAAAATTGTTTTATTCATGTATATCTCTCTAGTGAATGTAGGTGCTCTCCAACCTTTGCAAGCAACCAAAAAAAAAAGTTGGCACAAAAAGAAAAACTTGGTCAAAACCTTAGTCAAAGGAAGTCAAACTTGGACTTCCTCCTCTTTTTCTCATATGCTATAAAAGGACCAAGGTCATTCCAATCCATCACCCTCATCCATTTCCAAAATCCACCGATAATTTCCAAGCTTTTCTCATTCATTTTCCTCATTGTCCTAAGATGCTACATGAAACCTTGTTTTTGCTACAAGCAACTCCTAGTTTTTAGCAGAAAATTGTTTTTATTATATCTCAAAAATTGTGCATCCACTTGTGGATCTATTTCAGGAGGAGATGCATATATATGATGGTAACATGATTAAGAAATTTTAACAATTTCTGGTGCACATTTTGTGAAAAATCAAACTCCATCACCTACAACCATTTTTATTTTTTTTTGAGATTCATGCATCCAATGGCCGAGATGTTTTATGGGGAGGTGAATAAGGATGATAGTAATATTATAAAAAATTTCAGGTCAATCCAATCTACTGTTTTATATCTATCCCTAAATCAAGTCTGCTACAAGAACATCAACCTATACAATCACATCAAAACTCAACATTAACTATTTTTTCACCCACAAAGTAGAAGATACAACCACCTTGAGAATCATGAAGCCATTTCTGAAATTGAGAAGAGCACACCCTCCTAAGGAAGCAGTTCATACACTCCACCAATAGAAGATTGAACATTGGGAAGAAGATTGCACATGCAAAAATATTTATCAGTAAAAAAAATCATCATGCTATGAAGACTTGTACAGAAACAAAATCATCACCTACAACACTCACATCATGAACATCTCACCAGCAACATTTTATCTAGGGATGTGAAATAGTAAAAACAAAAAACAAAAACCCTATAAGACCTCCATCTTCAAGGTTATCAACAATAGGACCTCAAGCGGATTATCACAGGTAGCTTCAGGATCATGAGTAGAAGCTTCAAAACTACCAAAGGCAGCTTCAACAGTCATATCAATAGCCTAAATATCACTTGCAAAAGCACATCAAGGGTAAGGCTCAGCTATGTAATCATCTAAACCTTTCTTCGAATATATTCTAGCTTAAGAAAACATTAAAATTGTGAGAAGGAAAGTTTTTTTATAGCCAAAATCAGTAGCAGAGCAGCCTTGACCTTATCTAGGAATTAGCTTCATTTTCCCACCAAGGCACACATACACATGTGGGAGAGGAACAAGACAAAAGTAAAGAGGACTTGAGAAAGTGGGTAGTAATCAGTTACTTGTGATGGAAGACAAGGATTTCCAAGTGGTAACTAAGGGAGAACTCAGTTAACAGAAAAATAACTCTGAGTTTATTTTGCATGAAATGAAAAAAGAGAAAACATTTCAAAAAAAAAGGAAAAAAAATGAAAAAATAAAAAATAAAAGGTGGACCCACCACCTCTTGTCTTTTGAAATAGAGTTGCTATAGGAAAAATAGGGTTTCTAAAGGCACAAAATTTGTTATAAGAAAAACATATTTTCTATAGGAAAGAAAAATTTGTTACAGGAAGTTAACAAGGACAAATTTTGTTGATCAAAGGTGGTTTTCCTCCTCTCTTATATATATCCTTTGCTCGAACACTCATGAAAAATCCAACATTCACCCATTCACTCATTTCACCTTTCAAGTAGGTATAAAACTCCATTTTTACTCCTCACTATAATTGCTACAAGAAAGTCCCAACAACTACAGGATTCGTGTAGCACTACAGGAAACCCTGTAAATTCTACAAGAAATGTACTAACAAGGAAATTGGCTCTCTCAAAGGTTTCTAAACTTCAAAAAGAGCATGATAATTTATTTTTTGCCTATACCTACCACTCCTAACCCTCACTTCACTCCATGAACAAGGATTCACTCCTTAAACCCTATGTTGCGCCACTAGTAGCTATATCACCTATACCTTGGCATGGGACCTCTCCCATTACCTCTATATCATTCCAATGACTCCATCCCTCCATATCTAACCTCCATAAACCATTTCCCTTTGTCTCTAAGCAATATATATCCCCAAGAAGCAGAGAGAAGACTGATACAGGAAGTTGAAAAGTTTCCTGTAGCGATTCTATATATGCCACAACAAGGTCAAAATCTAAGGGTAAGTTGATGAAGATGGATTCAAAGGACCACCAACAGACACTAGGAGGATTAACACACTAGCAAAGGAACTTGAGGACCTCCATGCAGCACCTGCAAGAATAAGAAACAAATAAAAAGTGTAATTAACTCACTCAGAAAGAAGCTTCTAACTGAGAAAATACATAACAAAAAAATACAACAAGAGAAAGATAGCCATGGCTATCACCAAACTCCATCTCCCTGCACCAGATAACATCTGCAACCCTTCATCAACATTTACAAACAAGACCCTGACTTTGCAAACCATTACAGTTGAAGAATCACTTGAGAGAAAGAAGAGACTGAACCTACAATAGGAGTTTAATGGGAAAATGAGATAGGGGACGAAATGCAAATAGAAGAGCATCAAGAAGATCGGCAGGAGGATCAACACATGTACCAATAAACAAATAATGAAATAGGCCATCATACATGAAGAATCACAATGCAAGGAGGATGAACAGGCTGCTCAGAGGATGAACAACAATTTCAGTAAGGGGGTATGATGGGCCTCTAAATTAGAAATAAAATAAGGCTCATATAACCTTTCTTAGGCACATAATATATATATTAAATATATCCTTCTACACTTAATAGTGTTTTTTTAAGATTTTGTATGTTCGTAGGAAGGTTTAGAGATAATTTCATATGTGTGCCTACTATTATTTATTTTGGAAGGATATTGTGAGAAAATTGGGAATATTATGGAGATTTGGAGAAGGAAATAATTTAGGGACTTTCTCCCTACTACTGGAGGATAAATATTGGAGAATAAATGAACAAAATATCACGAAATTATTGAGAAATTCTGGAACTCCGATGATTGAGAAAATATAGGAATGTGTTCCCTGTCATTTACTACAAACTCCCAGTGTTGGGAACTAGATCCACCATTTGAAGTATTTTGGAGGATAATGATTCCTCCTTTCTAGGAGATTTCTTCCTCATCATTTTTTATAATTACTAATTCAAAATTTCCTCTAGGGGCATGTATTGTTTACTCTTATTGTGGAGAAAACTCGCTTTCCGGAAGCTCGATTTTATTTTCTTGCAGAGATGTACTTGGATTGATTCAATAATGAAGATTGGTGCCATTTTTAGCTTCTGAGGCTTGGTTTATTCCATAGGACTCTGAGTCCTCCTTGGGATTGGCCATCATAGGAGCCTGAGAGCCCTCTTGCACAATTTATTGATGTTCTTTTCACTTCTTATTCACATGCATCTCTTAATTTTGTCTCCATATTTTTGCATTTTGTATTGTTTCTTTTCTTGCTGTAGGATTGAGTTAAATGATTGAAGTGAGTTATTTGTAGGTTTTTTACAGGTTTAAAAGAATTATTCATCCTTATAATAACTTTGGAAGGTCATCGTAATCATTAAGCTACATAGATTTGGTTACTAGTTCACGAATATAAGATTTTTGGCAATGCTTTGTAGCGAAATAGTACTTAAGTTCTGTTATTTTTTAGAAGGGGTTAATGAGGTACATTTGAATCGATTAAACTTGCATTAGTTCATAATAATGTTAAATTTAATATAAAAAAAATTACCCCATTGAATTTTCACTTGATTAGGCTAGACATTTGATAAATTAAATAGCTCATTAGTTCTTGAATTTCCAGATTTTAGTGTAGTAATTTTCTGTTATTTTTTAACACATGCGAAAAAGGGTATTTTGGAGTGATTCCACTTGGAATGAAGAGCTAATACATCATACTTAATAAAAAAAAATCCCATCCCATTTGAATTTTATTTACTTAGTCATTCGGTGAGTTATTTCAAAAATATACTTTCTTGTAGTAAAAATAGAGTTTCGTATAACACTCTTGTAGCATGTGTAAGATCGGCCATAATTTCTCCCAAAGGATGGTTTTTGTCTCTTAGGCTTAAATTATGACCCCTAGGACCTAAATACATGATTGAGAAAGAATAAACACCACTTAGAACATTTATTTTCACAAATTAGATTAGGTATTTTTATTTGAATTCGTGCTCTTAGGATTTCAATTACAAATTGGTGTTCTTTCCTAGGATTACTTTCTTTTCAAAGAAACACTTCCATTTATGCAATTAATTTTGGCTTTGATTTCATGACATTACCTCCATTACATCATATCAACAAAATAAGGACACATTGAATGCTAGACATATAGTTTCTATACCTCTTAATTTTTTACGAACCACCGATTGATAATCAAAGTTGGTAGCCTCAGTAGTTGCAGCATTCTTGTTGCAGTACTGAGGCCCATCAATGGGAAACTGTGAAAAACGTGTTTTCTAATTACATGACTCAACTAAATACATTCCGAAAACAATAGGAAAAGTTACAAAAATAAATTAAGGAATATCGAGGGTATATTCAATTTTTAAACTTGGATAATGATGAAATATTCACCTTGGCTCAAGATATGTTGGCATCTAGGGCCCCTACCAATATATACTTTCATTTTCTTCAAGAAAAATAATTTTATTTTTTTTAACCAGCGTCCATAAGGAATTGAGCCATAAGATTGAGTATCCCATGCAATTGCTGAGAATCTGAGGCTCAATGATCATATCCAAAAACACTTTCTGTGTGAGATTTATATGCATGACTATATTCTGAAGATTGATCGGAAATTTAACCTAGTACCATTTATGGTGATGTTCAATTAAGGGCTCTTACATCTAGTCAATGGAAAATTTGTTTTCACACATTTAGAGCAAACCAAGAAAAATGTATGTTGATGGTTCGGTAAGAGCATTTCCAGTCAAGATATATTATCACTAAACACCATCAGTTCCTCAAGCTACAAGGACAAGAAGAGCAAATGCTTGCAACATAGAAATGTTGTATGGATTTGTGCACAAGGAAAATATATTATAAGGAAGAGGCTAAGGGTACTTTTCAAAAGCGATGGATTCTTTCATGATTAGAGGTGAGTGCAAGAGAACCCTTCGGGGCACCTAAATTTTCAAGAGAATTGGATAGACTCCTAAGGTATATTGTCTGTATACAACATTGTGGGTTCAAATGTATATGATTAATATTTCATTTCCCTCTTATTTGGTTTCCTTCAAATAAGTATAGGCCATCCTAAAGTACCTAATCACTAGTGGAAGTATATTATCCGCAATAATGGATACCAACCATCTAGGACTAATATGGTAGATCATTATGACCTCAAAAAGCTTCGTGTCAATCATAGTAGATCCAACCCAAACTTGCATCGGAAACGACTTGCATGAGGAAATGCAGCCGAGTCAATTGCAGGGAGATGTTGGCCGATGGAATTTCTACCTTTTCCCCATTCCTATATGTTTCTTTTTACCTTATTTGAATTATTCTTCGTACTCGTGAGATTAATTTGAACTTTTATTACCAAAGGTACATGTTCGTGGCTTGTATTATTTTGTTGTTGATTAATTAACAAGAATCGTAAAGGATTGGTATTTGAATGACTTGCTAATAGGTTCTTTTACATATTATTCGGCAATTGGATGAAATTACCATCTAGGGCAGAGTAGGACCTACAATGATGTTTTTTGATCATTGACTGATGCCAATATATAAGTATCCAGAGTATCGTTGGTAAAATAATGGCATGAGATAGTCGGTTGAACAACTGTTGTTACTCTCTTTTCACCTTGTTTTGTATCTATGAAATTGTTGTATATTTTTTGGAAATTTTGGATTGTTACAAATTTGTAAGTTTGTTGGGCATATTATCCTTGTAATATTGGAGATGTATAAGTATGGTAACCACAAGGGGAGAAAGGAATTTTTTTTGGAGTGTGAATATCATTCAGACTTAAATTTTGTAATTGTTCCTGCAATTTAATAAGAGCAACGACATTCTCCTCATTTCATGTATTTTATAATTTCTTGGCCACAACCCTGATGGAAGAGGAGGGCCCACTCTTTCGATCAGGAACCGTTGGAATATGCTTTCTTGTGTTATATTATAGGATTTGTTTTTTATATTGTTTTTACTCATAGGTGTTATTACTCTTATCATTGATCTTTGTTACATTTTATTGTTGTTACTTATAGTTTGTGTTACTCTTATTAGTGTTACATTTTATTATTGTTACTCTAGATTGTTATCATTCATAATTTTTTTACTCCAATTAGAGAATGTGTGGTGTTGAATTGAATTTCTTAAAGTTTCCTGGACCAATGAATGTGTTAGTATTTTCTTAGATCATCAATACTGGGTAGGGAACCTGTGGCATGCATAGACTTTGCATGATATCCTTGAAATTATAATATGAGCTCTGGGTTGATAAATAAATGTAATAGGGGATCAGATCATATTGCATGATATTGAAGCACTTTAAGAACAGGTTGACATCCAATGTTTTTCCTTATTAATTCTCTCATGGTCGCATCCTGGTTGTGGTATCTTGGTTCTATAACTCCCATTTCATTCAATAGGGGCATGCCAATGGGTTCTATGTATGGCTAGAGATCCCTCACGATATTCCCATTGGATCTCTAATGCCATACAGTGACATTTTTTCCCCAACATCGCTGAATTTTTTTCCTAACATGTCAATTTGGAGTCATCCAAATTTATCTCATGGAAAAGATCCAAATGGTAATGGAATATTTGAATCATTATACGATGATAGAGGAAGGTGGGGAAGCACCCTATTTTCACATAGAGAGTCTTCTATGAAGTGTCTCTACCTTGAACCTCCATCCCTTCCTCGTGTTGGAGCTATAACAACACGACCATATTTCTTACACTCCATTTCGTATTGTTTTCATTTCTAATTATTATATTTGTTATTTACGATTACATGATAAAAAAAAAAGCACAAAATAAACAGAGGATAGAAGGAAATAATAAACCATAACTAATATTTGAGAGTTTTTTATATTTCCCATATTCTCCTTAATATATATCTTCTTTTTAAATGTATAATTTCTACAAACTGTTTTCATAGCCAATTCTTAATTCCATCCTTTCAAAACATCAAGAAAAGTGATATGTGATTCCAACAAATCAAATGGCCATCAAAATTTGAAATCTACAGCAAATATTGAGTTACATGCATTTTTACTTGAACTTGCATATTATCTATTAAGTGGGACACTAGGGATATTACAATAAGCCATAATATTCAACCCAACCTTATAAACCCTAATATTAAAGCCAATCATTTGTTTATATTAACAATGTTGACTTTAAAACTTAATATGAACATGAAAACCATATTAACATTACTAATATTAAAACTTTAAAACCTAATATTAACATCAAAACCTAGTATTAAAACTTGTTATATTAAATCTAATACTAAAACCTAATATTTTACCAATAATATTATATTATATATTATATTAACAATATGATTGACCAATGTGGCTGATCATGGTTAAGCATATTCAACCAGGTTTTACCATGATTGACCATGGTTCACAATGGTTGATAATGGTTGGTTATTGTTTTACATGGTTGACCATTATGGATAATCGTTATGGATGACTACTATGATTTACCATTATAGTTAACAATTATTAGTATATTAAAAGTTATATTTCAAACTATATTATATTGATATATTTATAATGATAAGCTAAAATAGACATTAATAATAATAAATATATATACTAATATTATAATATTAATATATATTTATAAGGATAAATTAGTAATATATTAATAACTATATACATGATTAGTAATTATTATTAGTAAACATAGCTATATATTTATTAATACACATATATACATACCCAATATTATGAACTGTATAAACTCTAATATTATGATTACAATGGTTGACCATGGATGCCCATGATTGAACATACTGATTGACCATTATCATTAATCATTATGGGTGACCGTATTGGTTGACCATTATGGTTGATTATATTTGACCAATGGTTGAATTTATTTTTCTATGTTTGAATATTATAAAACCTATATTATAAGATTAATACTAAACCCAATATTATAAAAATATTAAAAATAATGATTTATTTATATTAACAATGTTAACATTAAAACTTAATATAAACATTAAAACCATATTGACATTATTAATATTAACATTAAAACCTATTATTAAAATTTATTTGTAAACCTAATATTAACATAGAAACCGCCAATGAGGGTTTGGTTCGACGGTGAAGAGTGTGATGTTAATACACTCATGATGAAAAGGTCACCGGTTCCAGCCCCCCTGAAGGCAAAAATAATCCAGCCATGATAAGGGTTGGTGTGGTCGAGACCGGGTGCTATCCCCAAGTGATTTTGACGGCTTAGATGCCCCTGAGTCACGGTTTCTCAAACCAAAAATTTAGCATAATGTCATGTTAGGACTCACATAACCAATCAAACAAAAATATAACATAAAAACTAATAATAACACTAAAATTTAATGTTAAACTTGATATTAACATTACAACCACATTAAAATATTAAAACTCAATATTAAAACCAGTTATATTAAATCTACTACTAAAACATAATATTTTATTAACAATACATATTTTATTAACAATACTATATTATATCATATAGTAAGAATATAAAAACCTAATCTATTTCATTATACATTATATTAAAACTTAAAACGACTATTATAAAACATAAAACTTAAAACGGAGAAGGATTATTAGGTTTTAGTATTAGTATTATATCAGAATAGTTGTTTTAATGAAACCTATTAATATATTTATTTTATATATTGTTAATATATAAAATAATCATCTTAAGTTATTAAAAAATTAAAATGAATATTAAAAAAACTATGTTAATATTTTTGCACTTTGATAAAAGTGTAATGAATTAAGGTCAATGAATCAAACCAATAGTGATTAGGATTTTTGAAACATGCACTTTCATAAATGTAGCACATAATAATGTAAGGTTCAATTTACTGATATTTATTTTAGCATTTTTATTTTTAATTTTATTTTTCTAATCTTCAAACGTGGTGATAAATAACTTGAATAATACATTTTTAATTATATTTTGTAAAAAATAATATAATTTGGGTATGGTTTAAATATGTGATATAGATATGTTTTTGGGAAAAAATGTGATCTAGATATTCAAAAAATTACTAGTGTGAATTTTATACATTGTTGTAGTGGTGACTATGAGAATATGTTGGCATCTTCAAATTTACACCATCTAATCAAAATTTTTAATTAATAAAATGATTAAAGTTCCCTATTCCGATAGGGGGTGTCTATTGGCGTTAAAAAAGTTAAATTTATTTCCATTGGGTTCTATTACACAATTTTCTGGCATATATTTTCAAGTTTCATAAGTTTTTGCAGGCTTTATCTAATATTTTGTTCAAATTTGAAGATAATTTCTTATGATTGTAGCATTCTGGAGTGTCTTTCTCTTTTTTTTCCTTTGTTTTTAGGTGGTTTCATGACCAACCGTAAAGAGGAATATTTTGGTACACTCATCTAGAATTTTCCTCCGAAGAAGTGGTGACTTCATTATGTCTTTGTCATCAACAAATAGTGGCCCCACTATGTTATATATTCAAATATCTAGGGATTATGTTTCTATTTCCATATTTTTCTCTCTTTAAGTTACTATTTTCATCTTCTATTGGTTTTTTGGCAAAAAAAAAATCTTCTCAATGTTTCTCTCTTTATTTCACAAGTGAGAGGTTTCAGTGGCATAGGAGACATCATGATCTAACCAAACCCTAGGAGCGAGAGAGCAAGATATCCAATGAAATTTTCTGGAGATTAATTGTGGTGTACCAAAAAAGGAAAAGGGCCAGAACCTACATTATAACACAAGGAAAGGACAGTTTTTTGCACTGCCCATATTTTTGCAATTTTTTTCTTAATTTCAGTTCTAGTTGTCGGTTAGGGGGGCTTGGTACTCATCCTTTCAATACACTTTAGGCCTTGATCTCTTTATTTTACCCACTTTTAGGAGGATGGAAAAAATCCCTCTAATGTTTGAAGTACACCTCCACCAAATTAAAAGGGGATTTCCTAATTTGGTAGTCTATTGTTCAAAGATGTATATAATTATTTTTCCAACAGTTTAAGCCTCCTTTTTCAACCTCTTTTTAGACTTTGAAGTTACAATTGATCCCAATATAGGCCTTTGTTCCATCATCATTCAAAGTACTTCCTAGTTGCATTTTCATTAATTGATTTGTTTGTTTCCATCTCTGCTTAGATTTCAGTTTTTATTTTTTTATTTTACTAGATAAAGTAGGAATCTTGATCATAGGTCCCAACCCCTTTTTGTTTTTTTATCTCATTTTCTCCATTTTTTTTCCTTAATTTTGTCATTTTTGTGATATTTTTAGCCTCCTTGGGTGGGAATTAAAGTGTTTGGATCTATTTACTTTATGTTTATTTCGTTTAATATTTTGGTTTTGTCATTCAATTTTTAACAAAAAAATTTATATTTCATGCAAACGAGTGCCATTACAAATATTTGCACAAAATTCACACCTTAAGTGAATGAGAGATTGGTTATAACCTGCAATCGAGGACAATTAAAAATAATCACTTAATCTAATGAACATAGATTTAAGCCCACTTGGGCATAAAAGGAAATAATCTAATATTTAGGTTGGGGTTTGTAAGGTAGGCATCCCAATAGAACCCACCAATCACTTTAAATTGAGAAATAATGGTTGTCTTATTAGGGTGCTTTAGATCCTCCTCAATCCAATTGTCCAGATATAGTGCCTAATAGAAACCCATTAGAGGGGGTAAGGCCTAGGAATAGGATGCTGGTGATTCCCCTTCAAGCTCTCACTTCTTAGTCGGTAATTCAGGTTCATGGCTAACACCCAAAGGTTGATATTCCCTCACCCTCGTTGGTCTGATGTAACCATAGTTTCATTTCTTATGATTAATACACCCTATAGGTAGTGGTTGTGGGAAGAAACCATAACTTGACCTTACCTTTCACTCAACGCTCTGCTTGCTAACGTCAGACCCAGGCAAGTAAGAATATTTTTGGAAGGCCATCAAAACATAGAATTAGGATTTGTTTGAGGTGTAGTTAACGTTTAGGCTAGGATTCATTTTCATTTTATAGTTCGAGTTTGCTTGGATTGGAATAACATTACATTATTATTAGCTTACAATTTTCACCTCTTCATGTAGTTTTTTCTTGCTCTTTATTTATTTTTTATTCATCCTTTTCCTCTAGCCTTTATTTTTCTCTTTATCTTGACATCATTGTGTCCCTAGGCGTTAGTGGCAGATATTGTGTGGTCTTGATCCCTAGTTTCCGTTAGGACATCCATTAACACCTACTAGACAGGTCAAGGTCCCTCTCCCTAGTCCACCTTAAGAATCTAATACTCATGATTCATCTAGTTCTTCCTTTTAGTTTGATTCATTTCCACCTCGAGTCAATTCCATGTCTGGTGTCAATGCTAGTGGAAATAACGATTGCAACGCAGTCACCAATAGTGGAGGAAATATTGGCAAAAATTCTATTATTACTGAGGATCCATCTCTTGGATGTAACATTGGAACCTCGCAAGGAATGACTATTAATCAACCATTGCTTCCCTATATGGCTGGCTTGAATCTCCCTAATTTGAACCAACTTATTAATGATCCTCTTTAGCATGACCCCAATTAGCCACGCATGCCAACCAAGCTATCGTCTGACATCCCTAAGTTTGAAGGTAACTTTGGGGAGGATCCCACTAACCACATTCAATTTTTTCACATATGGTGTTCCTTTGATTCCAAAATGGAGGACTCCATTTTTCTGTGTCCCTTTCACACACCCTCACCAGCTCCGTTGTGAACTGGTATGTAGACCAACCCCATGCATCACATAAGGTGTTTCCGACCCTCTTCAATGTATTTTTTATTTTAGTTCCAATTACCTATCTATTATAATATTGAAACTGAACTTTGGACTTCATTTTGCCAAACCTCTGCAACCTTCATTTGCAATCACACCCACGAATGGTGTAGAAGGCATAACTTCTGCAAAAATTTAGAATTCGAAAACCAAACTTTCCTAGATTGGTTACTCACATCCCTCCTCACTCCAATTGGTAAAGATATTACATCCACTTTCCCTCAAATTTAAGAATAATTCATTCAGAAGGCTTGCAATTTGATCTGATCTATGCCCAATTGAGTTATGTTTTAACCATTCTCCCCGACCTCCCTCGACCTAGTTTCATATTTGGTGAATTGATTTCATTGATATTAGGAGAAAATAAATACAAAAAATTATGTTTGTTTTAAAATTTTTGAATTAACATAATTTTATTCTAAACTTAATTTACCAAAAGAGAAAACTCATCAACTTAACCCATTTAAGGTGTAAGTTTTTCTTGCAATGCTATTTTTTGTTTTATGGTTGTACCTTTATTTTATTTTTTTGTTGGTCTAACCCACATGGATTCGAACTTTGAATCTCTTGCTTTACATATGACTTCATAACAAGGCCATCACCAATTGAGCTACACCCTATAAGCAATTGTACATTTATTTTAAAAAGCATAAACTTCCTTTATCTTTTCAAATATATCTTTATAGTTATTAATAACAAATAGTATTCTAATTCAAAAATATAAATATAAATATAAATTTATTTTGATTAAACATGGATTTATTTTTCAATTTTAAAATTTAAATATAAGTTTTTATTTTGTAAATATAAATAATTCTATTTTTTTTAAATAACATTATTTACTGTTAATGTCTCATGGACTGAATTGTACACAACCTCTTTCGAGAAAATTAAATTATAAATACTAGTTTTACATAATAGGAAAATTAGATCCCTTTCAATATTAAAATGTAGCTATTATACATAAGTGGATATTCTATATCAAAAGAAGGCTTGTGGTTTTTTTTATTTTCAATAAAATAAATGATTTAGATTTCATGCCAAGGTAATATTCTTCCTCTAATAACGAGATGGAGGGATCGGATGTCACGCCCATCGCCATATTTGATGTCATAGTTTGATTTAATAATTTTTTAATTAATAAAGTGGTTGGTTTTTTGTGTTAACTTATTAAAACGTTGATAATGTCGTTTCAATGTTTAGTCTTTTAAATTTACAACTAAAGAATCGGTTGGAGAGATCAACGTGTCATGGTGAATCGTTTTGGAATATCAAATTGTGGCGGTGAGGAATTCGGGAGACGGTTCTGCATTTTAAGGATTGTAAAAATTTTGGCAATGGAAAATGTATCTACAAGCATGGTGGAGATGTATCTACTTATTACAGAAGATTTTATGAACAACGAATGGCTGATCATGATTTAATTATCATCTGTACGACCATCATTCTCCATTTTTTCTTTGAAGCACTCGCTTTCACTCACAACTGGAATGGTGATACCGGTGGCACCAAAAGAGTATTTGGCAGAACCATGCCCTTCATTATGTGGCTACTATAATCTTACACAACTCTTTTATTAATTCATCGCATGTCTCTGACTTTGCATTCTTACAAGTATTGAGGCCCTGCATTTGCAAAGTCGAAGACATAATAGCATGCAACGAATTCATGAAATCCCAGAGCTGAGGAATGACGTTATTGTTCGTTATGTCCCAATCTACTCAAAATTGATTTTGATTTTCTTCGGTGAGTACCACATTAAAGGTTATCATGGGCATCGCTAAATCGGCATTGGTACTATCAGGCGTGATATCAGATTTGCTATTGGTGGAGAGGGATAACTGTTGTTTCAGCTTCACCTTATTCTTCTTGGTAAAAGTGTTCCAATGGTTCTTGATTTCGTCATCAACACGTCTCGGAAACATTGCTGCAATTCGAGACCACCCGCATAATGTCGTTAATCATGTCATTCATTTCCCATGCTAATAGAAATACGATCTTCAAATACGCATTTGAAAACAAATAAATTAGCGTAGAGTAGTAACCTATTACAAAGAATGGATTGCTAGTGTATGATAACTTGCTCTTTCTAGAGTGAAAATGCACCGCGTTTAAGTCTAGGTTGTAGATAGTTAATCCATCACAACCTATCACTCTTTCTCCATCTCTACAAATCTATACGAATATCTTTGGATTAGCATTGCATTGTGTTACTATAACCTACATATTGATGAAGGAGGACCCATTACATTGGACAAGGAGAATGAAATGAAATTTGAGATGGAGTTGGTGATCAATTAACAAATAAATTAGGGGATTGTTATGTAGCATAGCTCTAGGGATAGCCCGATGCCTTTATTGATTATACAACCAAAATTTTGTTTGTCTTGGTCATATGACCAAAGACTTTTTCATAGCTTTGGTTGTTTCTTGTCTTGGTCATATGACCAAAGACCCTTTCATAGCTTTTGTTTCTTCTTGTCTTTGTCATATGACCAAACAACTTTATATAGGGAGGTGAGGGGTTCCATTACCTAGAGAATTATTTGTGCACTTCATTATGTAAAGTGTGTGGGGTCTAGTCATGAGTGATATGTCTAATCCAATTCATTATATAGACTCCAACAATGAACTTTCAATTGGTATGGAGCACCTCATTGCCATCCTCCACTTTCATTGAAGTTCTATCTTTCACTTCACAGTAGCAGATATTTATGATTCAAAAAGGAGCATGCGAAGGAAATATAAGAAGACCTTCTTCTTCTTTTTATGTCAACGGAAATGTGAGAAGACCTCCTTCTTCTTCTTGAGCATGCAAATGAAATCTAAGAACAACTTCTTCTTCTTATGTTAAAGGAAATATGAGAAGACCTCCTTCTTCTACTTCTTCTTTTCGAGCATGCAAAGGAAATCTTCTTATTCTTCTTCTCCTTCTCCTTATTCTATCTATTTCTCTATCTCTATCTCATATGAAAGGACTATATAAATACATTCTGCATTCTACATTACAATTTTTAATTCTAAATAATATTTCACATTGGCAGATATTTATGATTCAAAATGGAGCATGCAAAGGAAATCTCGGAAGACCTTTTGCTTCTTCCTTTGTCAAAAGAAATATGAGAAGGCCTTCTTCTTCTTCTTCTTCTTCTTCTTCCGGTGCATGCAAATGAAATCTGAGAACTTATTCTTCTTCTTCTTCTTTAAAAGGAAATTTGAGAAGACCTCCTTCTTCTTCTGTGAAAGGAAATCTAAGAAGACCTCCTTCTTCTTGTTATTCTTCTTATGTCAATGGAAATCTGAGAACAACTTCTTCTTCTTTTGTCAAAGGAGATTTGAGAAGACCTTCTTCTCCTTCTTATCATATGAAAGGACCACATAAATACATGTATTTTCCTTCTTCTTCTCCTCCTCCTCCTCCTTCTCCTTCTTTTCTTCTCATCTCTATCTTAATCTCAATTTCATATGAAAAGACTTCTTCTTCTTCTCCTTCTATCTCTATCTCAATCTTAGTCTAATATAAAAAGACCACATAAATACATTCTGCATTTTGTATTACAATTTTGTAATTCTAAATAATATGTATGAGATTTATTCTCATAAATGTTTCTCTACTTAAATACATTGTGCATTCTACATTACAATTTTCTAATTCTAAATAATGTATATTCAGACTTTATAACCTACCATGGTTATCCTACAACGTTTAAAAAAAATTAGAGCAAGAAAATAAAATTTTAGTTGAAACTATATACATATATATATAGGATTAATGAAAGTAAAAAAATTATAATTAAAAAAAATCAACAAAAATATATCTTATATTTAATCTAAATTAAAGTTATGCACATTGACATTATTTATTTAATTCAATAAATTTTATTTAAATTAAAAATATTTTCTTCGTCTTAAGTCTCAATCTCATAAGTTTAAAAAGGACTACATAAATACATTCTGCATTCTACATTACAAATTTGTAATTCTAAATAATATCTATTTTAACCATTTTTCTGAATTTTTCAATAAAACTTTATAACCTACCATGGTTATCTATAACCTTTAAAAATTAAAGCAAGAAAATAAAATCTTACTTGAAATTAAATAAATAAATATATTTATTTTCTGTAAAATTTTATTAAAATAGATTAATTTTATTTAATTTATAGAATTATTGAAAGTAAAAATATATAATTTAGTAAAAATGAATAAAGATATATCTTATATTTAATCTAAATTAAAACTATAGGCATTCACATTATTTATTTAATTCAATAATTTCATTTAAATTATAAATATTTACTTGAACATAACCATGAAAATGAGTTAATAAAATTATTTATTCGAAATAATTTTATGATATTTTTAAATTATGTATAGTTAACACATTTTAGTTATTAACAAATATATATGGAGATATTCCATAGTATTGAGTTTTAATATTGGGTTTTAATATTAGGATATTACTATTAGGTTTTAATATTGGGGTGTTAATATTGGAGTTTTAGTATAGGGTTTTAATATTGGGTTTTGGTATTTGGGCTTTAATGTGGAGGTTTTAATATAATGTGATGTCTCTTTAAACCTAGAAAACCTCTTGCTCTGGCCATTCGTAATGGCCAACTATGGCTAGCCAAGGTTAGAATAGCTAACAAATTCAACCAAGATCTCCTTGGTTGAACATGGTCAGCCGTTGTCAAAATGGGAAACCATAATCTATCATAGAAAAGTATGGTAAAACATGGCCAAATATGTGAAAATATGGCCAACCATGTTCAATCATAAGAAAATTAGGTCAAACATGGTTAATCGTTATCATATTTGGTCAACCATAGTCACCATAATCAATATTTGGAAACCATGATCAACCCATGCTCAGCATGGGCAACAATGCTTAATATGGTCAAACATGGTCAACTTTGGTCACCATGGTAAAACTTGGTTAACTATAGTCATTCATTACCAATATAGACAACCATAATACATCATAAAGGATTTTGGTCAACCATAGTGAAATTAGTCGAACCATGTTCACCCATGACGAACTTGGTCAAACCATGGTCATCCATGGTGAAACCATGCTCACTCATAGTCAATGTTTAATAATATCGATATTAATATGGCTTAAAAGTCATTGGGTTATTAATGTAGTTGACTATGTTCAACTATGTTTTCATGTGTTTGACCATGTTTAATGGTCAATACTCTTCAACTGATACGGATTTATGCATGATTGCAACAGAATAAACATATAACCATAAATAAAGAGATGCAGCGGAAATAACACTTCATTTCATTAATATCAAAGAACTGAAATTTGCTTACAGAAAAAATGGAAATAAAACTAGCTATGGCACTGGTAGCTATCTCTGAGAAGAGATGTGGTGGCTACAGGCCTCTGAACTGAGTTACAATGAGGCTCGAGGGCCTATTTATTATTTAGAAACAATGGGAAATCCTAAATAGCCAAAACCCTAACCCTAGGAGATGAAGCGCCAAAACCGTGGGCCCCGTTTGGGTAAATTGGTATTTCAACTTCCCAGGGTCGTAACTTTGGCATACGATCTCTGTTTGACGCGTACCATACCTCGTTAGAAAGATCTATCCGAGGACTACAAATTTGGAATGAGCAACATCAATCAATGGACCCATGTTGCTCTCCATTTTCCCAAAAAACGTCGTTTAGGGCCTCAAAACGGCTCCGGAAGTTCAGGACCCGAAAAATTGCTAAAAATAGTAAACTGTGCCGAAACTGAAAAACTGAAAGAGACAATGGTGGAGCCTCAAGTGGAATAGGCGGATGACCACCAATATCCACCTGGATCATTCCTCCCCCCTTAGGAAGCAATGGTCCCCATTGCATTAAGTTCTTCCATGAGATGAGGAAATTTCTGCTAAACTTGGTCCCTAGTGAACCACTTTCCTTGGTGCAAGAGTTGGCCAAATTTGACAACCCGATATAGTTGGATCTTCTATTGGTGAGTGTTCTTTATTTGCATGTCCATGATACAATCTATGGTGGCCTGTTCCATGTAGTCTGTATTTAACTCTATTGGTGTGAGTTGTTCTGCAATGTCCGAGGTGTCCAGTAGAGGTGGGAAGTAAGGACGAAGGCGATCCACATTGAAGACTGGGTGCAAACCAAGGAATGGTGGAATACTGAGCTCGTAGGCATTGTTCCCTACAGCCTTGGTGATGGTGTACGGCCCGTATCAGAGCGGGCGAAGCTTTCGGTGGGGTCCGGTGAGGCGCTCCTTCTGCAAATGTAGCCATACTTTGTCGCCAACCTGGAAGTTGCGTGGCACCCGGTGTTGATCATGGCGTTGCTTGTACTTGGCATTGGCTCTGTCCAATATATCATGAACCTGTTGGCGGATGTGCTGAATGCGCTCAATGAAGCTACTTGCTTTGTCAACTTCAGACTGGACATGAGCTGAATTGGCTTGAGCAGCTGCAAATGGCATGGCTACGTCAATGGGACATAGTGGCTGGAATCCCAAGCCCACCTGAAAGGGGCTATGGCCGATTGAACTGTGGAGAGCCTGATTATAACTATGTTGTACATAAGGGAGGCTCTCGTCCCATGTGCGTGGATGATTTGAATTGTACATGTGCAGAATGTGTACAATCATTCTGTTGACGACCTCTGTCTGGCCATCTGTTTGGGGATGGAAAGCTGTGGACTTGGTGAGCTTGGTATCCAACATCGACCAGAGGCTGGACCAAAATGTGCTGAGGAACCTGCTATCCCGATCTGATATGATAGACTGTGGGATCCCAAAGTGCCCCCACACTCGTTCAAAGAAGAGTTTAGCAGTGGCTTCTGCTGTGATATTCTTCTTGCAGGCCGCCATAATGGCCATCTTCGAGAATCTGTCGACGACCACAAAAACACAGTCATTTCCCTGCTTAGTAGAAGGCAGGGCCGACATGTAATCCATGGAGATGGATTCCCAAGGTCGACTAGGGGTAGGTAGAGGAGTATATAGGCCTTGCTTCTTGATGGTCGGTTTGGCAATGGCACAAGCAGTGCAGGATCTGATGTGCTTCTCGACATCCTTTGGAAGGTTCGGCCAATAGAAATACTTCTGTAGTATTGCTACTGTTTTCTCGACCCCGAAATGCCCAGCGACTCGACTGTAGTGTGCTTCCCATATCATCTTGGCACGCTCGCTTGAAGGAACACAAAGGTGTCCCAGGTGACATATAAGTGCATCTTGGAGGTGAAAATTTGGAACTTGCGTGCCCTCCAAGAGTGCCTTGTAAGTGTGGCCGAATTCTGGGTCACTCTCATAGAGAAGCGGCCAATCAGAAGTCTCGTGCCCACAAGAGTTGAGCACGATGGTGAGCGCCACGATCGGTGGTCAGCTGAGGTAGTCTGCAACATTATTGGTGCTACCCTTCTTGTACTTGATGTTCAAATGAAACTGTTGCAGATATGTGGACCACTTCTGATGGCGATCATTCTGCAACTTCCCTTGTGTCTGTATGAACTGCAAGGGCCTGTGGTCTGTGTGGATGATTGTTTCCTTCCCTAAAATGTAATGCTTCCATTGTCGACAAGCTTGCACAATGGAGTACATTTCTTTGTCATATGTGGGGTACTTGCGAACTGTGTCAGACAATGTCTCACTGTGAAATGCCACTGGATGTCCCTGTTGAGTAAGAACTGCCCCAATAGCATAGTCAGAAGCATTTGTCTCGATCTCAAATGGCTGTTGCAAGTCTGGTAAAGTGAGCACTGGGGCAGAACAGAGGCAATTTTTCAATTCTGTGAACGCCTTCTGTTGAGGTTCCGACCAAATTTTTTTTTCTCTTGCTCCTCCCTTGGTGACTTAACTCAAGGGCCAAGTGATATGAGAGAATCCCAACACGAACCTCCGGTAGAAATTAGCAAGACCCAGAAAGCTGCGAAGCTCTGTTATAGTGGTTGGGGCTGGCCAATCCCGAATGACTTGGATCTTGGCTGGATCCACATGCACCCCCCTTTCATCAATAATGTATCCCGGATATTGAACCTGGGTCATGCCAAAAGTGCACTTCTCCAAATTGGCACACAACTTGTGTTGCCGCAGTGTTTGGAGGACTTGTCGGATGTGGTGAAGGTGCTCTTCCCAAGTCTGGCTGAAGATCAGAATGTCATCCAAGTACACCACTACAAATGAGTTGGTGAATGGCCGCAAGATATCGTCCATCATCCTCATGAAGGTTGCGAGAGCATTCGTCAACCCGAAAGGCATGACTAGCCATTCAAAAAGGCCTTCCTTGGCTTTGAAGGCAGTCTTCCACACATCAGAGGGTTCAATTGGTACCTGGTGATACCCAGACTTCAGGTCAATCTTGTTGAAATATTTTGCACCTTTGAGTTGGTCTAGAAGGTCATCAATCCGTGGGATTGGGTACCTATTCCGGACAGTGATCTTGTTCAGCGCCCGATAGTCAATACAGAGTCTCCACGTCCCATCCTTCTTCTGTACCAACACAATTGGGCTCCCACAGGGCGATGAACTTGTTCTGATGTGACCTTTCTGCAACAGCTCCTGAATCTGCCTCTTGATTTCATCATTCTCCAGAACAGAGCGCCGATAGATCGTTCCATTAGGTAGCGGCGCACCTGGGGTCAGATCAATCGGGTGCTTGACCTGACAGTGTAGAGGAACCCCTGTGGGTGAGGTGAATATGTCCCCGTACTCCTCCACAACTTTATCCATTTGTTGTTGTTGTGCAGAGGAGCCCTGTCTGGAGGTCATGGCCACAGTCTTCTTCTTGCCCTGGGGGCGGATCATCAGGAAAACGAATTTCCTGGTTTGGGAAATGAGCTTACTGCATTTTTTTGCAGTAACCAAAGAGATAGCGACACGAGATGGTACCTCTGGTATCCTATACAACTTATTTCCCAAAGTAACAATAACAGCACGAGGTCGAGACTCATACACAACATGTCGCTTCCACAAGTATGGTTGTCTTAATAATACATCAGAAACATCAATAGGAGCAACATCACATAATACCTCATCCGTGAAGGGCTTGATGCTATAGGGAAGGCGACACTGCCGGCTGACGCGGAGATCTCGTCCTTGGTGAAGCCACTCGATGGTGTATGGATGTGGGTGAGATGTGGTCGGCAAGCCCAACCGCTTCACGGCGTCTGCTGAAATGAGGTTCTTTTGGCTCCCATTGTCGACAATGAACTATACAGGGGAGCCCTTTACCCACATCTGGGAGTGGAAGAGACGTTCCTCCTCCTCTGGATCTTCCGGTTCCTCCTTCTGGATCTTTGTAGTGGCAACAGTGGCATTGGGCTTCGCATCAATAATCTGTTTCCCTTTTTCATTCCCCTTTTCAGGTTCTGATTTGGAGTCAGAGCATGCATCTGACTCAGAAGCCCTCATCTCGGCCACTAGCGACTGCTTGGCCCGACACTCACTTGTGTTGTGAGTGGAGCTCTTATGGAACTCACACCACTTTCCGTGTCCTTCTTTGGCTTTGCGGTGCTGTTCTTTTCTTGTGGCTTCGATGAGTTGTCTTTAGCCGCCATGCCTTGGCTCGGTCCTTTGTTCTGCGGTTTGGGAGCACCTTTCCTTGCTTTTGATTCGCAGATCCAAAGTCTCAAAGCTAATCGCCCTGCCGAATTTACTGCTGGAGTCTTGTGTGACATAGCGGTATGCCGTACCAAGCGAGGAGATGTCGAGGAACTCCATTTCCTCACGAATGTGCTCTGTCTGAACCGAGGCTGTGATACTTTAGCACCGGATGTTTCTCTGAATCTTTGATACCCAACTTTGTGCGCCAGGGTACGGAACGGATTCGTCAACTCATGCACCAGGGTTAATGGGGTCCTTGTTCTCACAGTAGGTTTCCCACCAGTCCTTAACATGGGGGGTAGCTTTGAGGAGTGCAAAAATAATCTTCTCCCGGTCTGAAAAGTCATGAACCGAGAAATATCCTTCTAACAGATTCAACCTTCTATCTACGGCATCTGCGTCTATTTGACCCTCAAATATGGGAATGTCAAAATTTACTTGTACCTTAAAAGGAGTCACGCCTCCAGAGTGGCTGCTGGATGCAGATGCGCCGCCGGTGGGTAGCCGTTGAAGGATCTGAGCAAAGTTATCCATCATCGCGTTCCTTTTTTTTTCGAGGGCCTCCTCGAGCAATATTTTGATAGGATCTCCTGCTCCCTCATCTTTCTTTTCGTCCCCCATGGGCGTCCGTCGAGGTTTGCGAGGCTGATCTTGCAAAGGTTCCACTAGATCGAGCCCTAGCTCCTTATACCCCGACCTCGTTGGGGACATGCAAAGAAGGATCGAGAAAAAGCAGACTGCTCTGATACCACTGATCCGGATTTATGCAGGAACGCAACAGAATAAGCATATAACCATAAATACAGAGATGTAGCGTAAATAACACTTCATTTCATTAATATCAAAGAACTAAAATTTTCTTATAGACAGAAAGGAAATAAAACTAGCTAGGGCGCTGGTAGCTATCTCCGAGAAGAGATGTGGCGGCTACAGGCCTCTGAACTGAGTTACAATGAGGCTCGAGGGCCTATTTATTATTTAGAAACAATGGGAAATCCTAAACAGCCAAAACCCTAACCCTAGGAGATGAAGCGCCAAAACCATGGGCCCCGTTTGGGTAAATTGGTGTTTCAACTTCCCAGGGGCATAACTTTGGCATACGAACTCTGTTTGACACATACCATACCTTGTTAGAAAGATCTATCAGAGGACTACGAATTTGGAATGAGCAACATCTATCCATGTACCCATGTTGCTCTCTGTTTTCCCAAAAAACGTCGTTTAGGGCCTCAAAACGGCTCCAAAAGTTTAGGACCCGAAAAACTGCTAAAAATAGTAAACTGTGCCGAAACTGAAAAACTGAAAGAGACAATGGTGGAGCCTCAAGTGGAATAGGCGGGTGACCACCAATATCTGCCTGGATCATTTGGTTAAACATAATTCCTATAATTATTATTGATTAATCGTAATAGTCAAATACAGTTGAACACATTACTTAAATGTAATAAAAAAAGGTCAAATTTTATAGTCAATGTTTAAATAACTGACCAATATCTAACATAGTCGACCCTATTTTTACCATATTTAACAAAAATCGTCATTATTCAGTAATAGTCATCCTCAATCAATGTAACTCAACCATGGTTTACTAAAGTCAAACATCGTCAGCCTTAGTCATCTAAGTTCAACTATAGGGTTTCAGTATTAGGGTTTTAATGTTGCATTTGAATATTGGGGTTTAATATTTGGGTTTTAATAATCAAACGTGTTGTAATGTGAGAATGGTACAAAAATATATCAAGTGTTACATTGTGACAAACAATGTCACAATGTTACATTACATTTCATTTTATCCAACAACACATTACGACATTACAAAATTAGTCAACCAAGTTTACTAATGTTGTTGACTATGCTCGACTTTATTTAACTATGTTTGATAGTGAGCACTCCTCAACTTCTGTCAAATATAATCGTCTATCATTATTATTAATAACATTAAAAGTTAACATAGTGAAGCACATTAGTCAAACAAAGTCAACCTTTATAATCATTGTTTAAATAGTCGGTAATGAACTAACTTGGTCAATCCTATGTTTACCATATTTAATAATAGTCAACCTTGTTCACTCATAGCCATCCTCAGTGAATGTATTATAATATTAGGTTTAAAATATTGGATTTTAATATTAGGTTTTAGTATTGGGTATTGATAGTTGGGAATCCATATAAGGTTTTAGTGTTAGGTTTTAATATTGGGTTTTAATATTAGGGTTTCAATGCTGGTTTTTAATATTAGTGTTTTAGTATAGGATCTTAATAGTAGGATTATAATAATTAGGCTTTATAATATTAGTTTAATAATACTAGGTTTAAACTATTTCGTTTTAATATTATGGCTTTAATAATCAACCATTTTGTGAAGTCAAAATGGTACAAAAATATATCGAACGTCACATTGTGACAAACATTGTCGCAATGTTACATTTCATTGTAATTCATCCAACGTCATATCGGGACATTAAAAAATTAGTCAACAACATTTACTAATGTTGTTGACTATGTTTCACTATGTTTCATAGTAAACATTCCTCAAATTGAGTCAAACACAATCCCCTATCATTATTATTCATTAATATTAATAGCTAAATATAGTCAACATAGTCAAACAAAGTAAACCTTGATAGTCGTTGTTTAAATAGATGTCCATGATCAAACATGGTCAACCCTATATTTATCGTATTTCACAATGGTCAACCTTATTTACTCACAACAATCCTCAATCAATGTATTATAATATTAGGTTTCATAATATCACGTTTAAAATATTAGGTTTTAATATCGGGATTTTAATATTGGGTTCACTACTAGTTGTTGATGTTAGGATTTAAATATTGGGCTTTCGTATTAATGTTTTGATGTTCAGTTTTAATATTAGGATTTTGGTATTGGATTTTAATATTAGGGATATTGGGTTTTGGTATTGGGTTTTAATATTGGGGTTTATTATTAATGTTTTAACAATAAAACATGTTGGAGTGGTGCAAAAATTTATCCAACGTTGAATTATGACCAATGTTGTCGCAATGTGACAACTATTATCGCAATTATACATTACATTGCAATTTATCCAACATCACATTGCAACATTACAAAATTACTCAACCACATTTACTAATGTTGTGAACTATGTTCGACTATATTTAATTATGTTTGAGAGTCAACAGTCCTAAACTATAGTCAAACATAATCGCTTATCATTATTACTAATTAATATTATTAGTCAAACATAGTCAACCCCATTAGTCAACATAGTCATGAAAAAAGTAAAGCTTGATAGTTATTGTTTAAATAGTTGACCATGATCGAACTTGATCAACCCTATGTTTACCATATTTAACAATAGTCAGCCTTGCTCACCGTAGCTGTCCTCACTCAAATTACTATAATATTGGGTTTTAAAATATTAGGTTTTAATAATAGGCTTTTAATATTGGGTTATATTATTTTGTTTTAATATTAGACTTTTAGTATCGCATTTTAATATTTAGATTTTAATATTAAGGTTTTAATATTGTGTTTTAGTATTAGCATTTTAGGATTAGGATTTAATATTGGTTTTAAAAATTCGGGTTTTAATATTAAGTTTATTAACATTAATTTTAGTTTCTTCTAATTAACAATATAATTATTACTAAATATTAAAAATTAAAATTCTATTCACTCTAATAAATGATTATAATACTCTAATAATATGATTATAGTGTTACGTTACATTGTAATTTATCCAACATCGCATCGTGACATTATATAATTATTCAACCACATTTAGTAATGTTATTGACTATCTTTGATTAAGTTTAACTATGTTTGGTAGTCAACACTCCTCGGCTTTGTTCAAACATAAAGTCCTATCATTACTATTGATTAGTATTAATAGTCAAACATAGTCAACAACATTAGTCAACAAAGTCAACCTTCATAGTCATTGTTTAAATAGTTGACCATGATCAAACTCGGTCAACCTTATGTTTTCGATATTTAATGATTGGCAACCTTGTTTACTCATAATCTTCCTTAGTCAACCTACTATAATATTAGGTTTTGATGTTAGGGTTTTAATATTATGGTTTTAATACTCAGGCAAACATTAATAACATTGTGACCAACATTGTCACAATGTTACATTAAATTGCAATTTATCGAATGTCACAAAGAAACATTAAAAAATTAGTTAACCACATTTACTAATGCAGTTGAATATGTTCGATAATGTTTAACTATGTTTGAAAGTAACACTCATCAACTTTGGTCAAACATAATCTCCTTAATAGCCAAACATAGTGAGCCACTTTAGTCAAACATAGTCAAACAAAGTTAACCTTTATAGTCAATGTTTAAATAGTTTTCCATGATAAAACTTGGTCACCCGTATATTTACCATATTTAACAAAAGTCAAATGTCACTCAAGTTGTCTTCTCTCAATGTAACTCCACCATATTCAATTATAGTCAACCATAGTTGACCAAAGTCAAACATTATCAACCTTAGTCAACTAAGTTCATTGTTGGTTAGTCCCAACCAAGATTCAAAAATATTTAATAACAATATTAATGTTAATAAATTTGGCTAGTATTGATATTAATATTAATGTTGAATATATTATTATTATTTATTATTAATATATGATTGAAAATAATAGTTGACAAAGATCAAATTTGGTCAATGACGCAATGTGACAATACAAAATTAGTCAACCATATTTAGTAATGTGGTTGACTATGTTCGACCATGTTTGACTATTTTTTACTGTCAACAATCTTAAATTTTGGTCAAACTTAATCATTTATGAATATTATTGATTAATAATAATAATCAAACATGTTGTGATGTCAAAATGGTACATAAATCTATCCAATGTTGCAATCTTACATTACATTGTAATTTCTCCAACGTTACAATCCAACATTATAAAATTGTCCTACCACATTTACTAATGTGTTTATGCATGTGCTTGATATATAATGATCAACATATATCAACCAAATTTACTAATGTGGTTGTGCTAGGGTTTATAACAATTTTTTTATGGTACTAAGGTTTAAAATATTAATATTTTAGTTTATAATATTAGGTTTATAATATTGGGTTTATTATCATGGTTTATAGCATTTGGTGTCTAATATATACATATATGATTTACAATATTAGGGTTTAATATATAGGGTTTATAATATTGAATTAGTAATATAAGGTTTATAATATTAGGGTTTATCATATTGGGTCTAATATTGTGTTTATAACACTTGGGTTTACAATAGTGAGGTTTATAATATTGGATTTAATATTAGGGTTTATAATAGTGGGTTTAATATTAGGGTTTATAATATAGAGCATTTGATATATATGATTTATAATACTAAGATTTAATATTAGGATTTATAATATTACAAGAGTTTGTGTATATTAAATTTTATTTATATATGAAAAATTATTATTAGAATTTATAACATTAATATTAAATTTTTAATATACACTTAATAATTATTAATGTGACTAATATACTGATATATTTATATATCAATCATATTTATTTATGTAGTTATACTAAATATTATTATTAAAAAAATAGACTTGTTATACATAATATTTATTAATATGGAAAATAAAAATATATTTAAAAAATATGTAAATGACAATATTACTATTGTTTATCCCAATACTAATACATCGAATGAATCTGTGTTATCACCATAGTCTTAGAAACATATTTATTAATATGGAAAATAAAAATATATTTAAAAAAAATCTATAAATGACAATATTACTATTTAACTCTGATTGTTCAACCCAATGTCCCTATATTTAATAAGCAATATTCATCCCATTGCTAAAGCATTGAATGCGTGTCATGACTATAGTATTAGAAAAAAATAACATCGTTTATGCTTCTTCTTTACAAGGGTTACTCATCCCATTGCTAAGGTGTAAAATTATTCTAATCAGCACACATGTAACTAATAAGATTTTCAGAATCTCCTCAATGGTTTTCTCGACGAGACCCTAGTGTGAACAAAGAGTTGAAGCTCTGTAAACTCATCTTCATCCAAGGTTAATCGGGCGCAGCAAAGAAACCCTTTCAACAAGGGGAGGACTATAGACTATTAAGTTTCGGATGCGATGTCATATGGGAACACATCGAAAGTTTAACGAATAGAGCGTTGATTGGAAGGTGGAAGTTTGAAAACCAAGGCAAGACATATTTAATGGAGTGGCTGCTCGGAGCGTGGGAGAAATTATTGGACTACAAACCGAGAGTGAGCAAATTGGAGCAAGGATGGTTTTGTTTCCATCTAATAAATGACAATGATGTGGTTGAGGTACCGAGTAGGACTTGGGTAAACGGCAGAAGTTTCTTGGCATTACACATGTGGGATGTCAGTTTTCACCCCCGCTTAAATGCCCCAGTAAATAATTTGGTTTGGGTAAATTTATATGGGTTACCTCTGCAGTTCTAGAGTTTGAAGGTATTGGACACGGTAGGAGACAACATTGGAAGGTGCAGGTATGTAGATCCAAAGTGTTTTGGAGTTTATGACAAGCAGACTGCTTGGGTCCTGGTGGAGGCTCCTTTCGCGGGAGGCTTGCCGGCTTCTGTCGACCTGGCTTGGAACAGGAAAATATACAGAAAGGACATAGACTACTGGATAATGCCTTTTTGATGACATCTATGTCACTCTACTAGTCATTTGATGAAAAATTACTCGAGAGGGCAGGAGAGAGCGAAAGGACCACGGTCTACGGGTGCCACGGATGCTGATCGCCCTGTCATGTGAGCCTTCATTACTGACTTTCCTAGAAATGATGATAAAGTTATGAATCTAGGTAAGTATCTTGATCACAGTCACTCATTTTCTGTTAACAGTGAAACCACAACTCCAAATATGGTTTTACATGATAACCATGGGATATTTGTCTCAACATCCCTTTTCTCCTCAGGGGACATGAATGAAATGGGGGGCTCAAGCCTTTCATTCCCAGGGGAATGAAACTGCATTTGACTTCGAGTGGGTGTTCAAACATGGAAAAGCCATTTGTATACTGTCCTCGTTTAAACACTGAGGAACCTATCACTGTTTTGTCGCCAACTCTACAGCCAGCGGAGGTTGGTTTTCTGTGTGAGTCCGCGACACCTAATATGGAGTCCCCTCCCAAGTATGTTGAGGCCATCCTCTCACTGAGAAACTCCATTGGGAGTGATCTTGAATTACTACTAACGGATCATGAAATAACTTTAAAATCTCTAATGGTGGATAAGGGTGGATCTACGTCTCCAAAACTAGTTATCAGTCCATCTTTGAGATCGAATGTGACCACAAGATGGGGAAGTGAAAAGCCTAAGAGAAAGAAAAACCTGGCTCATATCTCAGCAATTCGGGATTCTATTCCGGATGGAAATTTTAGGGACGTTCCTGTCTCTCAAGCCATAGGCTGGGTCCTTAGAGCAATAAACCCAAAGACAATGGATCCAGTATGAAGTTAGTCTCCCTGAACATACGAGGTCTGCGGGGGAGGGACAAATTTTTGTCTGTTAAACACTTTTTACTTCTTTGTAATCCATCTATTATTTTTATTCAGGAGTCCATGAATTATGCTGATATTTCTATTGCTTATTTTCGTGCCATGAAACTAGATTGGCATTTGGTAGTTATGGATGCTAAGGGTCGTTCTGGAGGGCTGGTGGATTTTTGAGATCTCAAATGGGCATCCTTGATGGCTTTTAATTTATTTGGCGGCATCCTACTCACTGGCTATTTCCGAGGTTTCCCACATAGAATTCACCTGATTAATGTTTATGCCCCATATTCAGAAAGACTAGGTTTCTGGAAGAAAATGGAGGACAATGGACTTCTCCATCTAAAAAATCTTGGTATTGCAGGGGATTTTAATTGCTCTCTGCATGATAATGAAATATGGGGCAGAAAGGTAGAATGGACCCTTTGGCGGTGATGATCAAAGGGATTTTTATGAATGTCGGGCCAACTAATCATCCTTTTATGGAAAACAACCCGACATGGTTAAATGGAAGGAAATGCAACGAGTTTATTGGGAAAAATATTGATAGATTTGTTATTAATAATTACCTAAGAACACATATGGAGAAAATAATAGCTAAAGTGGAGGACCTTACTGTGTCGGATCATAGGCCGATATCTATCTTTTGGGAGTTTGAAGAAAGGAAAGCTGGCATTCCTTACAAATTTAATAGAACCTGGTTGGAATTTGAATCCTTAATGTATTGATTAAGAAATATATGAAAGACAACAAGAGGGTGGATGGCCAATCGACTATGACTTATTTATCAAAAATTGTGAGAAATTTGAAGACGGTGGTCAGAAAATGGGAACAGGGGCAGAAACTAAAAATGAAAGATAGGATAAGGGTCATTAGGAAGGAAAGGCCTATGATTTTTCAGGATGTAAAGGAGGGAAAGAAATCATTAGATTATCAGGAAAAATTAAAGACACTTGAAAATGAATACAGACAA
Source organism: Pinus albicaulis (assembly GCA_034641835.2). Taxonomy (NCBI): domain Eukaryota; kingdom Viridiplantae; phylum Streptophyta; class Pinopsida; order Pinales; family Pinaceae; genus Pinus; species Pinus albicaulis. The sequence continues at coordinate 2,532,043 of CM076575.1, read as the reverse complement.
CACCTTCTGGCTGATGAGAAATTATGGAGATTGAAGAGAAAGGCCACATGGTTATAGTGTGGTGATAAAAATAAAAATAAAATTTCACAAATTTGTAATGGGCAGAAGGAGTATTAATGCAATATGGAATATTGAGGCAAATGGAGAGACTATTTGTACAACGGAGGAAATTAAAAGGGTGGCAGTGGATTTCTTCGAAAGTTTATTTAAAAAACAGGAAGATGTGGATATTGTAACGCATATGAATTTCATTGAGGAATATCTGGTAATGTTCATGGAGGAAGATCTGTTAAATTTGAAAAAAAAGTGAGTCCCGAGGAGATCAAGAAGGTGCTTAATCTTTTACTGTAGATAAGAGTCCGGGTCTGGATGGATGGACACCAAATTTTTTCCTCCATTTTCATGAGGAATTTATCAATGACATTACAGAGATGGTGGAAGAGGTTAGGCTGTCAAGGAGGATTCATGGAGCTATCAACTCAACCTTTCTTGCATTAATTCCAAAAAGGAAAAGTAAGACATCCTTTGATGACTTCAGACCAATATCCTTATGCAATAAATTATATAAAATAAACTCGAAGATTATTGCTGAGAGACAGAAAGGGGTCTTGTCGAAGTACAAAACGTTGGAACAGTTAGGTTTTCTTAAGGATAGAAGCATCCATGACGTGGTAGCGATCACCGAGGAAGTTATACATTCCATGCAAACAAAAAAGCTGAATGCTGCAATTATGAAAATAGATTTAAACAAGGGTTATGATAGAGTGGATTAAACTTTTTAAAGACTGGTTCTATTTAAAATAGGCCTTGATAGGGATGTGGTGGCTTGGATTATGGAGTGCATAACCCACACATCTATGGCAGTTTTAACAAATGGAACCACATCATATTTTTTCCATCCTGGGAGGGGTTTGAGGCAGGGTTGCACTCTATCTTCTCTCCTATTCATTTTGGTAATGGACGCACTAAGTATGAATATTAAGTGAGCCTTGGGGATGGGAATTTTAAAAGAGGTTGAAGTTTGTTTGAGGATGGAGTTACTCATAACCTATTCGTGGATGATGTCCTGATATTTGGGTCAATGAAGAGAAGAAGCTAGGAGGAGTTAAAATCAATCTTAAATGGTTTTAGTAAAGCAACGGGGATGATGATAAGTACTGGAGAATCTTGCATATACTATGCGGAGGGTGATATTGAGGATTTTAAATATTTGGGGGCCTTTTTCAATTTCAACATTGCACCTCTAATAGAGGGTCTGGCCTATTTTGGATTTTGGATGAAGCCGAATTTCTATACTATGGATGACTGGAAGTGGCTGGTAACAAAATTCCAGAATAATATTTTCAGTTGATCAAATATATGTTTATCGAGGGGGGGAAGAGTTATTTTTACACAAAAAGTGTTATGACAGTACATTGTATACTAGGCTCATCTCTATCTTATTCCAAATAAGACGATGATTGAGATCAAAAAGGTTATTGCCAGATTCATTTGGAATGGGGGAGAGGAGCAGAGAACCATCCATCTGGTTCGGCTGGAATGTATTACAAAGCCAAAAGTGAAGGGGGGTTGGAAAATTCTGGAATTAAAAACTTTTGGTCTATCCCTCATTTTTAAATCTATTTGGAGATGTCTAACAACTGATGGCCTCTCGAAGGAGATTATTAGTAAAAAATATCTTGATTAGAAGAATATGGAGGAAATCCTCACTCTGGGATTGGGGGATTGGAGGAAGCTAAATGTAGATCAAACATCTGGAAAGGTTTTAACAAATGCTAGCCCTATTTCATAAAGAATATTAAATGGTATTTTTCAAATAGGAATAAGATTCATATTAGTAATCAGCAGATCCTGGGACTTGGCTTGAAAACTAACCTCAGCGGAGAGACAATAGGCCACATAAATCACATAGGTTATTTCTACATGTGCCAATTAATAAAGGAATGGGAAAATGGTAACCTGAGGTGGAGGACATATCAGGAGATGGGGTTGGAGGATAACAAAAAGGTGGAATGGGGAAATTACATTATTTCCCTAAGACATCTGGGTTGGCGAAAGGGTGACGGGGGAGATCGTATCACATGGGAAGGAACAGAAAAGGAGCAGCAGATAAGTACAAAAGAGGCATACAAATTAATGATGGACAGAGAGTTGGGAGATGAACCGGATTGCTGGTTTAAACTGATGTGGAAAGTCAAGGTACTGGTCAAGATGATTATATTAATTTGGCTTATATGGAAAAACAAAAACTTGACCTGGAATACCCTTCAATGAGAAGGGTGGCAGGGTCCTGGGTTTTGTGTTTTATGCAGGGATCATGAGGTAGAGAACTCATACCTTTTCTATAGTTGCTCCTTTGCATAGGAGGTAACTAATATTATCTATTTACTACTGAAGCAACCATCTCCACATTACAGCACTGTGGAAGAGTGTATCCGGTGGTGGTTCAGAAGGGGGAAACACCTCCGTGCCAATCCTTTAATTCTACATTGGCACATCTGGTGTGGTAGGAACCGACTAATATTTGAAGGATAGCCTTGTTCTCCTCAGAGTATTTCTGTAAAAATATATAGTGCCCCAGAAATGATGAAATTGAAGCAGAAACCACCTTGTGATGCCTCGAAGAGAATGTGTCCTTTTCAAATCCACTATCTGGCTGTTTTTTTTATGGCGCCTCACAAAATCTGAGTTGTAGTTGTGGTGCCTAGCTCATGATATCCTCGGATTTTCACTATAATTTTTTTGGGAACGGGGGTAGAGGCATTAACATGAGGGCTAAACTATTAGCTTTGTGGGGCCTTTTATGGTTTGCAAACCAATTATATCTAGAGGAGCTATGGGTGTTTGGAGACGCAAAAGTCATCATAGATCACATGAACAGAGAAACAAATTTAAATCCTGGACATCTCGCCCACTGGATGGAAAAGATACATGCTATTAAGCAAAATTTTACATCTATTACATTCAGTCATGTTTATAGAGAAAAAAACAATGAAGCAGACAGATTATCCAAGAGAGGCTTGAATGGTAGATTCGGGAGATGCACTACGAATTAATTAACTCTTATGGCCAAGGTGTTGTTGGTAAGGTAAATTTCAATTACGAGTTTGTTTTTCTAACGAAGAAAGGAAAAAAAATGAACAATAAAAGACGGAGGATCTCAGAATTTTTCCTACTTATGAAGGAACTAAATTTTAAAATGTTTTTATTTTTTCAGTCTTTTTGATACCTTCTTAGTTTGAACAAATGAGAGAGATATCTTAGTGTTGAATTATAAAGAGCATTGGAACTGATTAAATGAAGTTGTATTTTGATACTAAACAAAGCAGATGATTTGTAATTGAACTACATGTAAGTATTTTTGTTTTCTCATGAAGTGATGTGCCCTGGTACACTATATAAACCAGAGAAGTATTTTTCTTGCTGGAAAAAAAACTACTAAGACTGTTATAAGCAGTTTTAGTTTGAGCCCATTACGTACTCCATAGCCACTCAGAAATCCATAAGAAACTGTTAACATTCACGACAATATCTTAGGATCTGTAAGTTATACCATTGCCCAATCGAGCTTTGATTCACAACAGCCAGTTGTCCTTATGCCACGTCTGCATTCCAAATCGTTTCAGCTTTCTGGTTCTCTGTTAAAAGAGGTATGCCAATATTTCCTTATTTGAAGACAAGGATTAAAATGTATCATCCAAGCCATGTAATGAAAATGAAATATATTAGAGAGATTGACATTGGGACAACGCTACCTTGTTAGAGTTGTGGAGTAGGGAGAAAGTGGGCGGGAGCTCACATTAAAATTTCATACTTTTGGTTGGACAAGAGTAGTTTAAACGAGCAATATGAAAGTTGTGAAGGTTTAGAATTTTGGGTGCTTTTGGAATTTTTATGGTGTTGAATTTATTTCAAATATTTTTAAAATCATATATTTTTTAAAATACTTTTAAAATTATATTTCTTCAAAAAAAGACTAAATTCTCACTAAAAGATAAAAAAATGACAATTCAGAAAAAATAAAACATATTGATATTCTTTGAGTGTGTGATTCACAATATTTGTCATATTGGAGAGTGTGTTATATTCTTTCCAAGACTCATGAATGCCCAAATTTTTTTAATGCTGATCTAATAATAATTAGCTATGAATATGGATCCAAAAAATGATGGATCTACCTAAATATGATTTTCAGCCAAGCACAGTGGTTTTTACCCATGATATAGAGAACTACCAACATTAAAATTAATACAATAAAAAATCAATGAGGTATTCCTGTGTATATTTGTTTTATCATCAAACCTTGTAAAAAAGTTCAAGTATTATTGATTTCGGAAATGGAAAAAATAAAAGTTCGCACACTGTTTTATCGAGGCTGGAGCGACCGTGAACAGACATTCCTCCGCTGAACGTCTCAATGGAATAATTAATGGATAAATAAATGGTCGAACGATTCTTGGGGCCTGCTATACGGATAAATAAACGGTCGAACGATTCTTGGGGCCTGCTATACGGCTCCTTTTGCTACTTTGTTGTTAACATAAAAAGAGGAGTGTCATGTACCATGGACGTAAGGACCACTCGAAGACTGAGTTCTATGATAAAATGGGAGTAAGGAGAGGCCCTTGCACCATACAAGGGATCCAATTACTCGTCTCTTACATTAAGAATCATGGGCATGGAAACTGGCACCCCTTGCCCAAGCAAGCAGGTCAGTACAAGTATATCATATCCAATTAAATTCCTTTATGGACGAATGAATACATAATTTATTTAAGTTACTCAGGGACTCCGTAAGGTTTATGGGACGATACACAATGTAAAAGGCTATTTACATTATTATTTGTTTTAATGGTTTGTTTGGGTAATAGACTATACACACTTAAGTTATTACATATTATAATGCATTGATTTTTTAATATTTTAATTCAAAACGTATTCTGAAAATTAAATTGTGTATGAGTTTTGTTTTACATCATAAAATAAATAGAAAACAAAAATAGATCGTATTTTTTATTTAAAAAATAGTATTGTTTAATTACATCGTAAGGCGTTTTTATTTGAAAACAACTCTCCTACCTGCTCATGTGTATTGTTGTTGATCGTCACATGCATTGTTAGACTATTGAAGAATTCTCAATCATAGATTAAAAAATAGTTAAAATAATAGAACATAAATAAAACGTTAAAATGTTAACATTATTATTATTATGCGAGAGTCCTCCTCCTCACTGGGCTAATAGACACTTTTGCTGCAGAGGAGAGGCAACTCGAACAATGGGAAATCCTTTGCTAGAGCAGGAGTGGCAGTGACAACTAGCAGGCTCTGGTAGTTATTAGTTAGCTCTGGGTAGTTTTCAAATGTTCTTTTAAATAGGTTTCTTTCTTTCATTCATTTATCTGTTCTATTGTTTCTGTTTCTATTTCTGTGTTACTGAAGGTGGACCTTTTTTCTTCTTTATGGGTCTGAGGGCTGTTGTGTCTATTATGTTGGCTAGAAGTGAAGTCACATAAGAGGGTTTCAAGCTGCGTCAGGCTACGTCTGTTCTATTGGCTGCCAGTGAAGTCACCGAAGAAGGTTTCAAGTTGCGTCTGCATCTGTCACAGAGGAAGGTTGTGTCTATATTCGGTAAGCATAGGACGAGATATATTCTAATTTAACTATTCACATTATACTGGTTTGCTCGCACTACATTTCTCTTTGTGCAAAATATCCCTCTGTTTTGATCATTGCTCTTCGGATAGTCCTCAACAGTGATTCTTTCTATTCTGTATGATCGGTTCTGAACTGCTTTGAATCCTTCCCTTCAACCCTAAGTCCACCATATTCATAAAGTCTGGTTATGATTGTAAATTCTATGTGCCTTTGGATATGTTTTGCGATAACATCACATCCTTTCCCAAACTCAACCACCACTCCCATCTATTGGAGGGCCTACTTGAAATCATCAATGGGTTTGTCATCGAATAAAATATCAGTGAAGGGAAGGTCGTTTAACTGAAAACCAATGGATTTCCATTCAGAATTAAATAAAAAATACAGGCTACGAGATTGGTACCCTCAATGTGGTTTTAGCTATTTTCCTTAAGTTATGATCCTTTTGAACTCTTCAATGAACATCTCAAGGCATTTTACTGTCAAATACTCTATCCACTGTAAGAGAAAAATGAATTTCTTTGTATCAAGAGGAGAGGAAACTCTAGGCAAGGGAACATCTTGTGGTCTTAGAAATGGAATATCCACTGCTCCAAGCCCATTTCTGATAAATCGCTTGAGATTATCTGCCTCTTACAGCCCATAAGCACAGTGAGGTGGTTTTAGATAAGCCATTGACAGGGAAACTATCTCACGCTCATCCCATGGATTTCTTTGAAATAGTTTTTCCCACTCACTTATGGATGTTGGCACAAGTTTTTCTTTGAAACTCTTCTCTACATATCCAGAGTCATTAACTACTGGCATATCTGCAGATAAACTCTGAAAATATCTCCAGTCAATATGGTTGTTGTTGCAGGCAAAATAAAAAAATTGACTGACATTGAAAACAAATTTCCTACTTTTTGAAAGCTTAGCTTGCTTTATGATTTTCTTACTGAATCTCAGATTGACAGTTTATACTTATAAATATTACTTTGAAAATGAACTCTCAGTCTTATAAATATTATCTTTCCATATTTATTAAGCTAAAATTCCAACAAAAATCATAGAAATTGTGATAGTTATCTATCATAGAAATTCTGATAGTTATCTATATTTGATAAAGATATCACTATAAGCATACCCTTACTCCACACACACTAAGTATGAAGCACATCTTCAATAGAACGAGCCAATAAAATCTTCTACTTCTAATTATAGACCCTTGGAGGCCATCAGTGTTCTTCTTAATTTTATGTTGAGTATATCCCTGTAATGCTCAAACTCTGTCAACTAAGTTTTTAAATTGGTTTCCTTATTTTTCATATGTAAAAATTTTCTCTGCAAAGAACAAAGCATTCTCCCAGACAAGGCAAGATCTGGTGGTTTTAGAAATGGAATATCCACTACTCCAAGCCCAGTTTTGATAAATGGATCGAGATTATCTGCCTCTTCTAGCCCATAAGCACAGCGAGGTGGTTTTAGATAAGCCATTAACAAGGAAACTATCTCATGCTAAGCCCATGGATTGCTTCGAAATAGCTTTTCTCACTCACTTATGGATGCTGGCAGAAGTTTTTCTTTGAAACTCTTCACTAAATATCCAGAGTCATTAACTATTGGAAAATCTACAGATAAACTCTGAAAATATCTCCACTCAATATGGTTGTTGGTGTAGGAAAATACAAAAGCTGAGTGATAGTGACAACAAATTTCCTACTTTTTGAAAGCTTAGCTTGCTTTATAAGTTTCTTACTAAATCTCACATTGAATTTTTATAATTATAAATATTACTTTCAAAATGACCTCTCAGTCTTATAAAGATTATCTTTCCATATTTATTAAGTTAAAATTCCAACAAAAATCTTAGAAATTCTGATAGTTATCTATATTTGATAAAGATATGACTGTAATCATACCCTTACTCCACACAAACTGAGTATGAATCACATCTTCAATAGAATGAGCCAATCAATTCTTCTACTTCTGATTATAGACCCTAAGATATCACTGTAAGCATACCCTTACTCCACACACACTGAGTATGAAGCACATCTTTAATAGAACGAGCCAATCAACTCTTCTGCTTCTGAGTATAGACCCTTGGAGGCTATCAATATTATTCTTAATTTTATGTTAAGTATATCCCTGTAATTCTCAAGCTCTCTTAGCTGACTTTTTAAATTGGCTTCCTTGTTTTTCATATGTAAAAATTATCTTTTCAAAGAACAAAGAATTCTCCCAGGCAAGGCAAGATCTGGTGGCCTTAGAAATGGAATATCGACTGCTCCAAGCCCATTCATATTTGATAAAGATATAACTACAAGCATAAACTTACTCCACACACACTAAGTATGAAGCACATCTTCAATAGAGCGAGCCAATCAACTCTTCTGCTTCTGAGTATAGACCCTTGGAGGCCATCAGTATTCTTCTTAATTTTATGTCGAGTATATCCTTGTAATGCTCAGACTCTGTCAGCTGAATTTTTAAGTTGGCTTCCATGTTTTTCATATGTATAACATTTATTTTCACAGAACAAAGAATTTTCCCAGGCAAGGAAAGATCTGGTGGTCTTAGAAATGGAATATCCACTGCTCCAAGCCCATTTCTGATAAATGGATCGAGATTATCTACATCTTCTAGCCCATTAGCACAACGAGGTGGTTTTAGATAAGCCATTGACACAAAAACTATCTCATGCTCAGCCCATGGTTTGCTTCCAAATAGCTTTTCCAACTCACTTATGGATGTTGGCACAATGTTTTCTCTAAAACTCTTCACTACATTTTCAAAATCACTAATTACTGGAAACTCTATAGATAAAGTCTAAAAATCTCTCCACTCAATATGGTTGTTTGTGTAGGAAAAATACAAAACTGAGTGACAGTGCTTTCTTTAAGATATTTTTACTGAAGCTTTCCACAGAAAGATCAATGATCTGAGCGTAGTCATTCAACCATCCTAGTAACATTGAAAGTCTCCAATTTTCTCATGGTCATCTTCGTGCCACCAGACATGAATTTGAAATTTACCACACATTCAAATTCCCCACTCCATATTCCCAACCATGAAATATGCCCCATATAACATCACATCCTTTCCCAAACTTAACCACCACTCCCATTTGTTGGAGGGGCCACTTGAAATCATCAATGGGTTTGCCGTGGAATAAAATATCAATGAAGGGAAGGTTGTTTGACTAAAAATGAGCATATTTCCATTCAAAATTGAATAAAAAAGACAGGTTAGGAGATTGGTACCTCCAATGTGTTTTTAGCCATTTTCATTCAGTTATGCTACTCTGATAATAGGCTCGAGATTATCTACCTCTTCCAGCCCATAAGCACAGTGAGGTGGTTTTAGATAAGCCATTGACAAGAAAAATATCTCATGCTCAACTCATGGATTGCTTCCAAATAGCTTTTCCCACTCACTTATGGATGTTGGCATAAATTTTTCTTTGAAACTCTTCACTACATATCCAGAGTCATTAAGTACTGGAAAATATGTAGATAAAATCTGAAAATCTCTCCACTCAATATGGTTGTTAGTGTAGGAAAAATACAAAAAATGAGTGACAGTGCTTGCTTTATGCATTTATTACTGAATCTTGGAACATAAAGCTCAAGGATCTGACCGTAATCATTCAACCATCCTCGTAACATTGAAAGTCTTTCAGAATCCAATTTTCTCATGGCCATATTCATGCCACCAGGCATGAATTTAAAATTTAGCACACGTCCAAATTCCTTACTCCACACACACAAAGTATGAAGCACATATTCAATAGAACGATCTGGGGTAAAAATGCGAATATGGGTTACACTTTCGTGAGAAGCAAGGGTAGAAAATTCATTTTTCCAACAGTTTGGCCGGACTTTTATAAAAATTCAGCCAGACTGTTAGAAATTTCAGCCGAAGTTTTGCAAATTATTTCGGCTGAACACATTCTGCCGTTGACATTGACGAAGTAGGTAAACAAATTTTTGGCCAGAGATGGGAAAACCAGAAACCGAAGTTCGCCCAAAATTTTTCTTATAAATATATCGGCCCGCAGATCTCAAGAGGTTTTGGGCTTGTTACTGTTTGGTTGTTATGTTTGTCTGATCTTTGATGTTAGTCGTTGCGCTAGTGTTTTTTGTTGCAGGTGCTTGCTATTGTAGGGGCAAGGAGGTGAGAACCTACTACTTGTTTTTCTTTTTTTCCTTTGTATTTTTGTCAGTTTTAATGTTTTTTCTATTTTTTTGTTCACATGTTACAAATAACCTGTGTCTTCAATGATCTATTTCCTCGTTGTGGCCCGCCTTGTCATTTGTTGTCATTGCGGACTGCCTCGTTGTTTGTTTTCATTGCATCCTGCCTCATTGTTTGTTTTCGTCTTGTCATCTCTAGGTAGATGAAAAAACTCAACCTAATGTCTATTCGACGACTCTTTTACATGCAAAATAAATGAAATGAAAAAAAGGGATAATGTATGTCAATTTTTTGTTATTTCTCTGCTATAAAACTCTTGGTTTTATTGTAATTCAAACTTCTTATATACTTCACATCTATTTTTCTTTCTATTTTGGATTTTTTTCCTCGTTTAAGAGGAGATCCAAGGGATAAAAATGGATTGTTTTTAGTTTTTAAACTTTGTACATCTGATATAGTGTTTACTTTACAGATGTCTTTTTGTGTAAAAATAAGCTAAAATTCTAGTTTGACTCCTGTTTAGGGTTGTCTTTCCCCTTCATTGGAAGACCGAGGGTAAACACAGGTGCATCCTCTTTAAAAACTTGTTATGGCTAGTGGAAACAGTGGCACTGGTTTACTTATACCTGCAAACTCTTTTTTTTTCTTCCATCTCTGTCTGAGGAGAAAACATACAGTTTCTCTAAATTCCTATGGGCATATACTATGTGTACAAAACTTGTTATCGCTAGTGGAAACAATGACGCTGGTTTCCTTATGCCTGAAAACTCTATGTTTTTATTCCATCTCTGTCTGAGGAGAAAACATACAGTTTATCTGAATGCCTATTGGCATATACTATGTGTACAAGCCATCCAATCCTAAAAAGAATGTGTTGTAGAAGTTGTTTAATTGTGTACAATGGACTGAAATGGCTAAATATGGTTGATTCATGTTGTACATAAGAGCTTGTTTGATTCTTAGATATCACTTTTCCTCAAAGAATTGAAAACAATGTGTTATCTTTTCTTTTTTATGGAGAAATCTCACTGCCTTTATATTATTATTTACAACCAAACCTTTGGGCTCTTATTTATATATGTTATATATTCTTTATAAAAGTTAGATATTTAGATAAGTTATACCTTTATATCAATTAGATGGGGATATTGTTTATAAAAATTACTATTTGCAGAACATGTTCAAAAAAGGTTTAGACAGACATAAATTGAGTTTAGGACAAAAAGACCCGTAACTATCCCGTTAGAATCCATACTTTACATCAAATGATAGTTCAAACAAGGTTTAGGGAATCCAGACCCGTAGACATACTGTTTGTTTAATTGTGTACACTGGATTGATTCAACCTCTGCAGATCTAATATCTCTGTTCCTTCCTTCAACCTCTGCATATCTAATATATTTGTGTTCTTCTTATGAGCACCAACTCAAAGCTCTGTTCTTTCTTAATCTTGTAGGTTGTATTTGTGTTATGTTCCTTCCTCAAACCTTTGTTAGATTGTCTTTGCCTTTCGGGAGAGTGTTTAATTGTGTAAAATGGATTGAAATGGCTAAATATAGTTGATTCATGTGTACATACGAGCTTGTTCGATTCTTAGATATCACTTTTCCTCAAAGAATTGAAAACAATGTGTTATATTTTCTTTTTGATGGAGAAACCTCGCTTTATTTTTCTTAGTATTTAGAACCCAACCTTTGGGCTCTTAATTATACATGTTATATCTTCTTTATACAAGTCAAATATTTAGAGAAGTTATATCGTTATATCAGTTAGATGGGGATATTATTTATAACAATTACTATTTGCAGAAAATGTTCAGAAAAGTTTAGATAGACAAAAAGATTTTATTATAGAAACACCCATAACCATCTTGTTAGAATCCATACTTTACATCAAATGATAGTTCGAAAAAGGTTTATGGAATCCAGACCCGTAGAATTATTGTTTTTTTAATTGTGTACAATGGATTTAAATGGCTAAATATGGTTGATTCATGTGTACATAAGAGCTTGTTTGATTCTTAGATATCACAATTCCTAAAATAATTGAAAACAATGTGTTATAGGATGGATTATTATAGCTTCCTCATTGTCTATTTCCTATAGTAGATACACACAAATTTTCTCCTACCTTTTTATAGAAGTGAACAAATATTGATTCCTTATAAGTTGATATAATTACATTTGATACCTTTGATAGTTGTTGGAAAAATGAATACGATAAATACATATGAAGTGAAATTGAATGGTATTCTATGAAAAGGTGAAATGCATGTTGACTATAGTTTATCATTTTATGCATTTGGAGGCATGATGTTAATAGGAATGATTGATTGAAATGGTTTATTCGAGTAATGAAGACCCTTGGCTTCTTACCATAATGCTACTATAGGTTTTCCACTATATTCATATTCATGTTGATGCTAACTATTTTTTATTAATGTATGTAAATTTACACCTTCCATGATGCTTCCTCTCCTAGTGTTGTCATTTACTTTTCTAATCTTGTAAAATGTTAAATGTGGAGTGTTTTATGATGTAATGGATATTACTAATCTATACAATGTATGTAGTGATATGATGATAGTGTGTAGGTTGATTTTCAAGCTGTAAAATTCTTGTACATATCAAGGATGAATGATAGTACAAGCCAAAAATAACATTAAATTATAAAATTTAAATGATTATTAAATTTTACACTTTCCATGATGCTTCTTCTCTGGGTGTTTTCATTTACTTTTCTAAATGTTAAAAGTGGAGTGTTTTATGATGTAATGGATATTAATAATATAAATTATGTACATTTAATTTTCTAATCTTGTAAAATGTTAAAAGTGGAGTGTTTTATGATGTAGTGGATATTGCTAATCTAGATTATGTATAGTGATATTATGATAGTGTGTAGGTTAATGTTAAAGTTGTAAAATTCTTATACATAGCAAGTATGAATGATAGTACAAGCCAAAGTGACATTAAATTATATTATTAGACAAACTATTAGGTGCTAAATCATACTTCTTATTAAATACATAACTAATGCAAGTTGAAAATTATGTTTAATGTTATTAGCCTATTTATAGATGTCAAAGTAAAGGTTTTTGGATGTGATTTCTCCCATAAAATGTAAGGCAAACTAAACTTTAAGACAAACCATGTACATTCATTTCTCCCACAAACTCATCAAGGTGTGACTTTTGACATAACTTCATCAACCCCTACCACTACTTGTTTTAGTAAGTGCATAAAATAATTTTTCAAACCATGTACATGTCATTTATCTGAAAAACTCATCAAGGTCTGACTTTTGACATAACTTCATCAACCTCTACCACTAGTTGTTTTAGTAAGTGCATAAATATTTTTGCAAACTTTAAGGCATACTATGTACATGTCATTTCTATGTCATTTCTCCCATAAAATTGAAGGAAAAATTTGAGTATAACCATGTACATACATGTCATTTCTCCCATTTCTCCCATAAACTCAAGGCAAACTTTAAGGATAACCATGTACATGTCATTTCTATGTCATTTCTCCCATAAACTTTTATGCAAATTTTAAGGATAACCATGTACATAAATGTCATTTCTCTCATTTCTCCCATAAACTCAAGGCCAACTTTAAGGATAACCATGTACATGTCATTTCAAGTCAAACTTTAAGGATAACCATGTACATGTCATTTCTCCGATAAAATTTAAGGCATTTTCTAGTGTTTTTGGAACCATGTACATGTAATTTCTATGTCATTTCTCCCATAAAATTTAAGGCAAACTTTAAGGAAAACCATGTACATACATGTCATTTCTCCCATAAAATTTAATGGAAACTTTAAGGCATGTCATTTCTATGTCATTTCTCTGTCATTTCTATGTCATTTCACCCATATACTATAAGGCAAACATTAAGGCAAACCATGTAAATGTTATTTCTCCCTTAAACTATAGGCAAGGAAAAATTTAAGGCATGCCAGTCCTAGATGTGATTTCTCCCATAAAATTTAAGGAAAACTTTAAGGAAAACCATGAACATGTCATTTCTCCCATAAACTCAAGGCTTTCTCCCATACACACAAGGCAAAATTTAAGGCCTAAAATCCTTGGTGAGAACCTAAAGTGGCTGAACTTCTATAGAATTTGAGTCACTCTGCTGAGTGTTAACTTATACAAGTTCTTAAGGAAGTGTCTTTAAAGGGCCAGGTAGCCTCTGGATCTCATCCTTTCTCAAAGGTGACATATCCAGTAAATGCCCCTAGAGTCAATCTTTGGAAAAGATCTAAATAGAATTTCTTCATTGTAATATATATTTATGTACATGCCATTTCTCCCATAAACTTAAGGTATTTTTTAGTGCCTTTTGAACCATGTACATGTCATTTCTATTTCATTTCTCCCATAAACTATAAGGGAAACCATGTACATATGTCATTTCTCCCATAAAATTTAAGGAGAACTTTAAGGCATGTCATTTCTATGTCATTTCTCTGTCATTTCTCCCATAAAATATAAGGAAAACTTTAAGGAAAACCATTTACATGTCATTCCTCCCCTAAAATATAGGCAAGGAAAAATTCAAGGCATGTCATTTCTAGTGTGATTTCTCCCATAAACTTTAAGGAAAACTTTAAGGCAAACCATGCATATGTCATTTCTCCCACAAACTCAAGGCTCTCTCCCATAAACTAAAGTGAAACTTTAAGGCCTAAAAACGTTGGTGAAAACCTAAAGTGGTTGAACTTCTATAGGATTTGAGTCACTCTCTTGAGTGTTAAATTCTACAAGTTCTAAAGGCAGAGTCTGTAAAGGGAAAGGTAGCCTCTATATATCATCCTTTCTAAAAGGTGACGTATCCAGTAAATTCCCCTATAGTCAATCTTTGGAACAGATCTAAATAGAAGTTCTTCATTGCAATATCCATTTTTTTACATGCCATTTCTCCCATAAACTTTAATGCATTTTATAGTGCTTTTGGAACCATGTACATGTCATTTCTATGTCATTTCTCCCATAAAATTTAAGGCAAACCATGTACATACATGTCATTTTTCCCATGCACGTGTCATTTTTGCCGTAAAATTTAAGGAAAACTTTAAGACATACCATTTCTATGTAATTTATCCCATAAAATTTAAGGAAAACCATGTACATGTGTCATTTTTCCCATAAACTTTAAGACATGTCATTTATATGTCATTTCTTCCATAAACTTTAAGGAAAACCATGTACATGTCATTTCTCCCATGCATTTGCAATAAGTGTTAATTTAATATATTTGATTGAATTTGTTTTTTTCATGGACAAAAAAACCCACTAAATATGGTTGAAAAATGGACATTATGCATAGATGTTTCTTGCTATCCCAATCCAGGGAAAGCAATGATTACATATGTGCTTTGCAATATTGCGACAAACAAGGTCCTACAAAGGAAAATGAATATACTAGGAAAAACAACAAACAACGAGGCATATTATAGTGCATTGATAGAAGGCTTGGAAACAGCTAGGGAGTATGGATCAAATGGAATTATATTTTTCACCAATTATAAACTTGTGTGCAACCAGATGAAAGGCGTGTACCCAGTTAAGAAGGAGAGACTAAAACAACTGCATGGAAAAGAAAACAATATTGTTAGATAATTTCAATTTTTTAGTATATAAGACATTGTGCAAATGTTAATAAGATGTCTGGTGATCTATTGTGTGAGGCAATTCCGATTAAGGATTCATCTGTCAAAGATGAATTAGTATTATACGGGGCAATGCCAATTCAAGATTCATCTCTTAAAGATGAATTAGTGTTGAGACGCTCTCCTTTAAAATTTATTGATGGACATTGTAACATATCTTTGATATGTGTGTGTTTTTTACTTATAAATGTGTCATTTTTAATGACGATGTGTTTTTTTCAATTATATACCAAGTGTGCTCCAACCATGTAAAGCGCAACTTGGTGAACTTCACATTTTTATAAAATTAAAATGTGAGGACATCAACAATTTTTTGTTTAAATTGAGTTTCACACATCAATTAGTGCTTTGAAAGTTGTATTTTACATCACTTATGTACTAAATTACAGTAAATTTTTGAAATATTTTGAATTTATGTTAAATAGTAATTTAAAAATAATTGTAAATGTCCACTATAGATATGTCCACATATATCATGGAGGATGAAAGGAAAAGATCAATAGAATCCCATGCCTCTAGGAGAGAGGGGGATCATGGTGTTCATGGTATTTATGTACATATATCTATACATATGGAATTTATTTTTTATCAATTTTGTGAGTTAAATTAGTTTTTAATAAGTTTCATTTTTTATTTTTTAGGAGGTAGGAGGACAAGGGTGTCTACTCCATCAATGAAGAATGGCCATGGTTCACACAATCGTGGTATGTTTCACGCAATTTAATCAATCATATGTACATGTATTTATATGTATGAATGTATTAATTGATTATATTTTCATATTTTTTTATGAAGCTTCCATCTCGTTGCATGAGGTTGGTGGTGGTGCACATTCCCCTGGAGTACCATCAATAGGTGATGGCCAATTGCGTAAGGGTGGTGATATGCATTCTCCCAGAGGCCAATCAATGGATGGTCATTTTCGTTCTCAACTAGTCAGTGGTTGTTCTAGTTCTCAACAGTCTCAGGGTTGGCAGTCTCAGGGTGGGCATGAGGCTAACCAACCATATCAAGGTGGCCATCAATCCGAATATTATTTTTATTCAATTTTTTAAAATTTGTTTACATGTTTTCTTATTTATAAAAAAAAATTATATTGATGCAGAGGGTGAAAATTTTGCTCCAAAAAGACATAGGACAGAATGCGTTATTGAAGAAGAAGGTTGTAGACCAACCACAACTTATCCGTCTAACATTTCCAATATACCTTGGGAATCAAACATACAACAATTCACCTTACAAAGGTGTCAACATCTTCATTCAAAATTGAAGAGAGATATTTTGTCTTTGAAACACCCTCCTGAGAGTCGAGAAAGCTTAGAAATAGTTACTCGCTCTTTAAGCAAACTAGTAGATGTGTACCTAAGGCTTGGGCAAACCACTGATACTTTTGTAGAAGTGATGAGAAAAAAAAATGAAAAACTGATGGGTCCTGATACATGGGAGGTTTTTAAACAAAGAGTTACAACAGAAATGGTCAAGTCTATGCTTAATTTCAAAGAAGGGCTAAAAAGAAAGATGCTAAAGGTGCAATCTTTCAAAGCACCCTGATATAGTTGGCCATTTGTATGATATGCACCTTGCTGCCTATGTAAGACTCCCATGGAAAGATGAGGTTCTGCTTTATTTTTCAAAATTATTTTATGCATAATTATTTTTGGGAATGAAACCCAATTATAATGACCTTCCCTTTGAATTTTTTGGTCCTAGGAAAGTTCAATTATGTGACTATAGGGGTGCTAAGAATGATGCTGAGTTGCCTCGCCCTGAGCCGCCATTGGTTAGTATACCTCCTCGTGTCGAAAATTTGTGGTCAGAGATGGATGCAACTTCTCAAATTAGTCAAGAAGGGATGCCATCATTGACAATTTTTATAGTGGACTGAGTGGAGTCAATGTTTGTATGTATCGACAAAGAGCACGAGATAATGCACATGCTAATTTTTTGTATCATACAGATGATGAGATAGAAAACATGAGTGTTAAAGATCTTTGAACATATGTAAAGAATTGTTGCAATGGTTGGCATGACCTAATTATTCATGAGCAAGAGGGCATGGGATCGGTATGTGTTAATGTTTAGGGTGATTATTTTAGCACATGTACAATTTTTAATAAGTACATATATACATACATTTATTTCTATACATTAATCTAACAAAAATGTGTCATATATGTTAACATCATTTGCAGTTCTCACGCTTGATGAACGAAGATGTTAATATCATGGTCGAAGCCTCTGGTTCACACAATCAAGATGGTTCTGACCACCAATATGATATGTTGGCACATGCTAGTGTTTTTTAAGTGAACATGGTTATGTACAATTATTTTTTGTCTATATATATATATATATATCGAAACATGATGAAATATTTTTAAAATAAATAATTGTGCACACATGTACATGTATATAATTAAATGGTTACAGATTCTAATTTCATCTAATGTTTTCGGGATGGAGGTACCTTCTTCTTCTTTGGGAGATGTGCCAAATCCACCATCACAAGTTATATATTGTAGCTCAAAAGTTCCATTAAAAAATGAGATCCAGATCTTGAGCTATTTTACAGTTTTAAATTTTTTGAATTTTATGTTTTTGGAGATTTTATTTCAAAGCCACCCTTAGGAGATGTGCCCAATCCACAATCACAAGTATTCAAATTTTCACTTATATGTTTAAATTATAACTTATAAATTGAGGTTCAAAAGTTTTATTATAAAATGAGATATAGATCTTGAGTTATTTTATACTTTTAAAATTTTTGAATTTTAGGTTTTTGGAGATGATTTCTGTTCTACAGATACTCTAGCAATGGAGTGTATGACGGAGATAGGAACATCCACACCATTTGAACAAGTTGTCTAACTTTTTTTTTTAATATTATTGAAAACTAGTTTATAGATGCATTTTCATTTGAAAACTTTTAATATATATATATATATATATATATATATATATATATATATATATATATATATATATATATATATATATATACTTGTACATGTATATGGTACAATTTACTGTGGAAGATGTCACTGTGGAGGATGTTTTAGTGGATGAGCAACAAAACATAATGGAGAGGGAACCACATGAGGTATTACATGATTTTTTTTTTCATTTTGTTTTTTTACATGAAGTTCTATATTCTCATTCAATTTTAAAACATTAAATTTTAATTTTTTTACACATTGTGTACAATTTCCCCATTCTTCACAGGATAGCGTGAAGATCAGGGGTATTCTAGCAGAGACACTAGATCCATCTGTATTTGATGGATGATGCACATGTGTGCAACATTATATTTGATAGATATAGTCTTAAATTTATTTTTTTATATATAGTTTTATCTATGCAGTCATATTTACTTTTCTATATAACTTGATACTTGTAATTGATTATACATTAAGTTAGATATATATTTACTTTTATTGTTCATCTGACTATAGAAATTTTGGACATATTTTACTGTTTGGATATAGTTTTAAACTACATTTACTTTTATAAAGAATGATTTTAAATTTTGGATAGTTACATTTGGCATGTGATCACCTGTGATATATAATGTTTTGTTTTTAAAACTCAAGTTGTCATTTTATTTTTTAAATATAAAATGAATCTAGACGGAGATTTAAAATTACAAAACACATGTACATGTGTATATTTTGGATATTTGAACTACATTTGGCATGCGATCACATGTTGTGATATAATGTTTTGTTTTTAAAATTCATGTTGTCATTTTATTTTTTAAATATAAAATTCAAATCTAGATGGAAATTTCAAATTACAAAACATGTGTATATTTTGGATACTTCAACTACATTTGGCATGTGATCTTATGTTGTGATATAATGTTTTATTTTTAATTTGGATAGTCAAACTACATTTGGCATGTGATCTCATGTTGTGATATAATGTTTTGTTTTTAAAACTCAATTTGTCATTTTATTTTTTAAATATAAAATGAATCTCTAGATGGAAATTTCAAATTGCATTTTCACAATGTGTATATTTTGGATGGTTGAACTACATTTGGCATGTGATTGTGATATAATTATTTGTTTTTAAAAATTTGTCATTTTATGTAATTTTGTTAAATATAAAATGAATCTCTCTATATGGAAATTTGAAATTACAAACCATGTACGCACATATACATATATTTTGGATAGTTGAACTACATTTTCCATGTAATCACATGTTGTGATATAATGTTTTGTTTTACGCTAGAATGTTCTGTTTTCAAAATTAAAATTTTTTATTTTATTTGTTAAATATAAAATGAATCTCTAGATGGAAATTTCAAATTACATTTGCACAATGTGTATATTTTGGATGGTTGAAATACATTTGGCATGTGATTGTGATATAATTATTTGTTTTTAAAAAGTTGTCATTTTATATAATTTTGTTAAATATAAAATGAATCTCTCTAGATGGAAATTTGAAATTAAAAACCATGTACATACATGTACATATATTTTGGATAGTTGAACTAAATTTGGCATGTAATCACACGTTGTGATATAATGTTTTTTTTTTTTTTTTACAATAGAATGTTCTGTTTTTAAAATTCAAGTTGTCATTTTATTTGTTAAATATAAAATGAATCTCTAGATGGAAATTTCAAATTACATTTTCACAATGTGTATATTTTGGATGGTTGAAATGCATTTGCCATGTTATTGTGATATAATCTTTTGTTTTTTAAAAGTTGTCATTTTATATGATCTTAAATATATTTAATGAGTCTCTCTAGATGGAAATTTCAAATTACAACCATGTACATACATGTACATATATTTTGGATAGTTGAATTACATTTGGCATGTAATCACATGTTGTGATATAATGTTCCCTTTTACGATATAATGTTATGTTTTTAAAATATAAATATAAAATGAATCCCTCTAGATGGAAATTTCAAATTACAAACCATGTACGTACATGTACATATATTTTGGATAGTTGAACTACATTTGGCATGTAATCACATGTTGTGATATAATGTTTTTTTTACGATATAATGTTCTGTTTTTAAAATTCAAGTTTTCATTTTATTTGTTAAATATAAAATGAATCTCTAGATGGAAATTTCAAATTACATTTTCACAATGTGTATATTTATTTTGGATCTTTGAACTACATTTGGCATGTGATTGTGATATAATGTTTTATTTTTAAAGAGTTGTCATTTTATAAATTTGTTAAAAATATAAAATGAATCTCTCTAGATGGAAATTTCGAATTATAAACCATATATACATGTGTATATTTTGGATAGTTGAACTAGATTTGGCATGTGATCACATGTTGTGATATAATGTTTTGTTTTTAGGATGTGTGTGAGTGTTATATAATTTTAGGATGTACATCTATTATTTAGGTGATATTTAAGTACAATACATATCGATGATTTAAAATCTAAAAAAAAATCATAAAATGTATATGTCAGAATCCATACCGTGGCCCTGCACCAACGTTAGAAACCCATCAACGGAAGCTACAAAGGTGCATTTTCAGGCCGTTGTCACAGTGGCAACAACCAACGATTGGAAACCACTGAGGGCTCTGCATCTGATAGCCATGAGGTGTTGGCTCCTCAACCATTTGATAACATTCATGGGGAGACTATTTTTCCTCAGGAGGAGCCCAAGGGTAGAAGAGGAATTAAATCCACTATTCCGCAATATGTGTAGCCTTTACCCAGGAAAACCAACCCACTTCCAGGTTATGAGCCCACGATGGAGGAGATAGGAATTTGGGTTATCGACCAGATGATGTTTGGAGAAGAGATTACAATGCAGAGTACCCAGTCACTCCCATCGTCCATGCAACCCCTGTGAATCCTCCTCGAATGCCCACAACTAAGGAGGAAGCCATTGCTAGAGAATATGGGTTCCTGATAAAGGAAGAGGACCATGCAATGGATGGAGATGAATGAAATCCATAATTTTCACCTCAGGATATACTTCAACTCTTTTGTTTTTATATGGGCCACTAAATATTTTGTATTAAAAGACTAGATCACACTCTCAAGGGGCTAGTTTCCTCCTTTGAGGCAGCCCCAAACTTGGTTTATTTTGAGCACTACCAAGGTAGGGATATAGGCTAAGCACTGCTTGCCATCTCTGTCCATTTCCTCTGTACATTTTTTCATTATTTTAATATAGTTTAGCCCAAGTTACAAATTAAAAAAAATAATATGAATATATGCACATAAAAATGATTCAAGTACATGTTTGAATATATGTTAAAACGATTGAAGTAAAATACATATCGAGGTATATATCTAAAAACAATCATAAAATTTTAGGTGTTCTTAGATGTGTCAAATAATCATAAAATTTTAAAATTACATTAGAACGTATATATCCAATACACAACATTTTTCATTAATCTACATAGAAAACCTACTTTCATTTGATAGTAAACTGGAAATTACAAAACACGTACGACACATTTTTCATTGAATAATGAATACATTATAATTTAATTTTAATAGACACATGTGTAAAACAAAATCCTGCAACTTCAAATTTGCATTATATAAACTATGTTAATACACAGATATGTACATTTTGCAATAAAACAAAATCTTGCAACTTGAAATTTCCATTATATAAACTATGCTAGATACACAGATATGTATATTTTGCAATAATGACATTATGACAAATTGTACCAGAGAATGTATGAGATCGTTTAGACTAGATAATCTACACATGTGTATGTGTACACGTATATAAATTACTCGTGTGCATATACCAAAAAATTGTACATGTGAAAACACTTGTACAAATAACATGAAAAGGCATTTCAATTTTTAGTTGAGTTCTAGAAGTTCTAAAAGATGAATCCAAAGAGAAGAAATTGTTGGGCAGTTCAATCAAAAAAATTCCAATGGAATTCCATCTTCAACGATTCGTTCATGATCGGCTTTTGACATTTCCATTTCTTAATTTTCATTTTTTTTATTTGATTGTTCTATCAACTTTATGTGTGCTTCACACACCAAGTGACTAAATTGACAACTTATGACCTCAGGTTCATAGTCTTGAAAGTAAACAAAATCCCAACTTTGATTAGTTTGTCTAAAAATATAACCTTTCATTATAATAGACCCTCTTTCATATGTAAACCTGTGATCATCATACTTTTCTAATAATTTCACCTTTCGTTTAGTGTAATACATCAAATAATACTTCACATTTTCATCATTAATAATAGGTGCAATTACAACAAAAACATCTCCTACACAAAAAAACAAACTTATGTATTTAAATTTAGATCATAATTAACAGGAAAAAAGTAACTTTAAAATTAACATGTTTAGTTGATTTTATTATCTATTTCTAGATCTCTATCATTTGAAAGCAATTGAAATGTTACCTTCTCTAAAAATATCAGAAACTCGATCACCATCACATGATATTGTAGTCCCCTCTAATTGCATTTATTCAAAGCTTGCAACAGACATTTTCCCCTTTGTATTTTTTTCTATATGTTGCCAATCTTTTACATATATTTTGTTTTCACAAACATCATTGGATTCTATGTTATTTATGCAAACATGACAAAAACAAGAATATTTTCTTTTATCCAATGCAAACACATTTGTGGAAAACTTTTTTTTAATTGAATGCAATTTTTGAGTCCCTTTTATTGTTTCAACGTCATCACTAATCGATCTATCTACATCTTGGACCCCAATATGCCAAAAAAACCTATATGGAAAATTCCAAGAAGAATATAAATATGGTATCAAAATACTATCAAAGATATAATCTTTGTGATAAATGTACTGTTTAAAATTGGAAATCCAAGAAAATTAAATTGAATGTACCTTCAGACTTCCCTTGATCAGTTAGTCTCATAGCTTAGTGCAGTGATGCATCATTGAACAACTTCTTCAGCTGAGACAAGTCGGTTTGCAGAGTGGTCCATTTGATATCTTCGAAATTCTTGTTTTATGCATGCCACTGCACCGTCATGTTCTCCTTTTCCATGACCAGTCTCAAATAAATTACAACAATTTTTAATACAGGTTTTCATATGAAGACGACACAATCAAAAGAATTATCATGAAGATTTGAATTGACCTGCGCATCCATCTGACCATATCCAATGTTCATTGAATTTTATTCCACGACTTTTCAAGGAGTCATAAATCTTTTCAAAATAGTGTTGTATAAAACATGTACCATGTGTACAACTGTCACTGATATAAAAATGATATTATTTAATAACATGCCGATTTTCACTGGTGCTTTCTATATGATCAACATTTTGTTTAGCATGTCTATATATAATATGGATGATCATGGAGACTTGGTCAGAATGATGGTATTCACTATGAATTTCTTTTTGTGAAATAAATGTGTAGTTTTCTGCAAAATCAACTACTGAAAAAATGGTCCCTAGTGGAAAAAATTCATGGGATTTTTTTAATTTCAATTCTTGCCATCGAGATCTATGGAAATGCTTGGTGTATTTATAAATTTCCGCCTCAGACTTTCTCAGAAAATCTATCACAAAAATTTCTTCTTCTTGTAAATCAATTCTTTTAGCACTTGTAGTACTACTTGAAATTTGAATCGATGTATGGATATATTAATATCTCTTCCATTTCACTTTCATGTTGGACAATGATTGATCATTTAAATCAGCACGATATTTTTTTTGAAATTTAGTCAAATTTCCACAATCATCACATTTTTTACCACCAAGACATTTCTTTTGGTAAAATAATTCATGGGTTTCTCTTCCAAATAGAATTTGAGATATGAGATCATGGATAGTGGTAGGAGGAGGTGAATATTTCCAAAAATTTTTACCAAAATTAAGTATAACTAAAATTCCACATGATAACGACAACAACAGGTGTCACGTATAGTGATAGGTTTTACATAACATGGTTTTTTTGCACAAAAACACTGATTGAGACATCAATTTCATGATTCTCTTCTTTGAACTTGTGGAAAAACTCTATCTGAGTGGTGTCCAAGAAATTTTTTGGATGTTCTTCGTACTGATTTTGTGCTATTCTTCTTTGCATCACAGCCCTTTCTTTCAGTGAAACACGTGAATTTTTCATCCAATATTCATATATTATTTCTTTAAATTTTTCTCCAAGTCTATCTTTGTATGGTTGCCTACAAATAGTTGTCCAACAAGTGAGTTCATCATTTACATCTATTTCCAACCGAAATTTTCGATGTTTGTGCAAATTTTCTCGTGAGGTTCCTAATGCTCATGACATAGATTTTACCAGGAAATTCTCTTTAGTACTTGATGAAACCACTACCATATGTATTACTCTACGTGCATCTGAAACTTTTTTCTTTCTAGATATTTTAATTGAATTTACAACACTCTCTATATTTTGTATCACATTTTCCTTCATTTTTTTATCTTTTGTTGATTTTCGAATACCCAATAAAGTCGTAGCTTCCTTTAATTTCCTTGATGTTAAGAGACATTTCAACAATTTGGATTGAATTTCCATAGTTTCGTTTCTGAAGAACGGAACAATAATGTGATTTACATGATATCGTATAACATGGTCAGCTTTTTTATCTCCATATGTGTGAGTGTCATCATTTTCTAACATATCATCATCGATATTGATTTCATTTGTACATATTTGAATTAAATGTATATAATAAGTTTACATATTCAATAAATAACTAAATTAATAAATATGTATAATTTCAATAATACACGCGTTAAACATATATGTATTTACATACCTAGTTATTCAATTTCTTCACTTGAATTTCTTTCAACTTTTTCACCATCTTCAATCATTGGTTCAATATCTCCTTCACTTTCTCTTTCAAAATTTTGTATCTCATCATAAATTTTTTGACGAATATCTCTCGCTATTTACATTGCAAAATATTTTTCAAATTAGTTCATCAAATAAAAATTAAGTTTGACAATTTACACTAGGAAAATTTTAAATATCAAATTTATAATATTTACATTTACATATCTGCTTCAACTTCTAGTTGAGGATGATTTTCCCTTTCAATATTTGAGTGTTATTCTCTTTTTTTTGGCGATATTCTCTCCCATGTTCTCTACATTCCTCAGGCTCTCTTGTTCGATCATATTTTATCTTGAAATTCCTTCGATTTGCCATGATAATTGAGTATGAATCTCAAAAAATTTCCTTCAAAATTTTTGACAAAAACTCAATTAAAAAAAGCATCACAAAATATTTAATTAAAAAAAAGAAAAAACTCATTTTAATTTTTTTTCACAAAATACATACTCTAATCCAAAACCCTTACTTTAAAAAATCCAAGAAAAAAATGTCTTCTAAAAATTAAATGAAGCTCAAAATATTTCCTTCCAAGTACTGCAAAAAAATTCATTTAAAAAGTTAGACCAAAACTCATTTTAAAAAATCATTATAAAAGATTTACTTCAACCCAAAATAAACACTCTAAAAAAATCTTACTTCAAAAAATACCTCCAAAAAATGTCCATTGAAAATTAAGCCCAACATCCTAAAAAATGTCACTTTAAAAAATACCTCCAAAAAAATGTCCTTTGAAAATTAAGACCAAAAACCTCTAAAAAAATGTCTCTAAAAACAAAATACCTCTAAACAATGTCCTTTGAAAATTAAGCCCAAAAAGCCTCTAAAAAAATATCACTTCAAAAAATACCTCCAAAAAATGTCCTTTGAATATTAAGCCTAAAAAGAGTCTTTTGGAAATTAAGCCCAAAAAAAGTCCAAAAAATGTCTTTTGAAAATTAAGCCCAAAAACCTCTAAAAACAAAATACCTCCAAAAAAATGAACTTTGAAAATTAAGCCTAAAAACCTCTAAAAGCAAAATACCTCCAAAGAATGTCCTTTGAAAATTAAGCCCAAAACCTCTAAAAACAAAATACCTCCAAAAAAATGTCCTTTGAAAATTAAGCCCAAAAAGCATCCAAAAAATGTCCTTTGGATATTAAGCCAAAAGGAGTCCTTTGAAAATTAAGCCCAAAAAAAGTCCTTTGCAAAATTAGACCAAATGAAGAAATGTGTGAAATTATGCAAAAATAATGAATCTGTTTATGCCTATTTATATAGCCGCGTAACTTTTTTTTGGAGGGGCTTCATTGAATTTTCCAGCTGACGTGAAGTCAATTAAAAGTTCGGCCAAACTTTTGTAAAAACTTCGTCTGAACTTTTTTTTCGTTAGAATTGGCAGGCGTCAGGACAAAAAACAATTTGGCCGAACTTTTTTAAAAGTTCGATCGAACTAACACATCTGCAATTACGTAGAGCCGAGCTCTAAAAACATTTCTTCAACTTTGGACTGATTAAACTCCATGAAAATTTATTCATTAATTGTCAGAACCAAGACAAGAATTTGCAGAATTCAATCTACTTTCAGGAAATATAACTTTTATGTAATTTCATAAATATTTACTAATTTTAATTAATTTTGTAATAAAATGGGTGCAAAAAAATTGTGAATGTCATTAAGATTAAGTGAAATCAATATTTTATATCTTCCAAATACAGTATAAAAATAAATTGAAAAATTTATGGTGCTTTTCATTGATCTGTCGTCTGTAATGGGTAGTTTTTAGATTTTTAGTTTATAACTTATATTTTGAGAAATGTTGTGCGACCCAAAATTGTTTCATATTGGATCAGTTCAAAAAATTCTCGTAATTATGATATGCATCAGTTGGTTTCGTAAATATAACGAAAATGAAGTAGATTGTGTCTAGATTGTTGTAACACATTTTGTTTCTTAAAAACACAAAGTTTTCAAAGAATACACCAATGTGTTTGAACATGACTAAGTTTATGACTCCTTTGATTGTTAAATAACGCACACTCAAAGAAATGTTAAGTTGACATATCAAATGTGTATAAAAAAATCCAAAAAATAAGTAATAGGAAGCTAATTAAATTTCTGACAACTTTTGTTTTTATCGTAAAATTAAATTCTAAACAGAAAAATTGTTTTGGCTTGCAGAAAGTTGAAGAATAGAAAAAAGTAATTTTTTTTCTCAAAAAATGGCAAAAAGTGTAACCCAACTTCACATTTTCACCCGCCAATCAACTCTTCTCCTTCTGAGTATAGACCCTTGGAGGCCATCAATATTCTTCTTAATTTTATGTTGAGTATATCCTATTAATGCTCAGACTCTATCAACTGACTTTGTAAATTGGCTTCCTTGTTTTTCATATGTAAAACTTCTCTTTGCAAAGAACAGAGCATTCTCCCAGGAAAGGCCAGATCTGGTGGTCTTATAAATGGAATATCCATTGCTCCAAGCCCATTTATGATAAATGGCATGAGATTATCTGCCACTTCTAGCCCATAAGCACATCGAGGTGGTTTTAGATAAGCCATTGACAGGAAAAATATCTCATTCTCAGCCCGTGGATTGCTTCCAAATAGCTTTGCCCACTCACTTATGGGTGTTGGCACAAGTTTTTCTTTGAAACTCTTCACTACATATCGAGAGTCATTAACTATTGGAAAAAATTCAGATAAAATATGAAAATATCTCAACTCAGTATGGTTGTTTGTGTAGGAAAAATACAAAAACTGAGTGACAATGCTTGATTTATGAGTTTCTTACTAAAGCTTGGCACAAAAAGCTAAGTGATATGAATGTAGTCATTCAACCATCCTAGTAACATTGAAATTCTTTCAGAATCCAATTTTCTCATGGCCATCTTTGTGCCACCAGGCATGAATTTGAAATTTACCACACGTCCAACTTCCCCACTCCATCTTCCCAGCCATGAAATATGCCCCATCTAACATCACATCCTTTCCCAAATTCAACCACCACTCCCATATGTTGGAGGGCCCACTTAAATCATCAATGGCTTTGCCGTGGAATATAATATCAATGAAGGGAAGGTTGTTTAACTGAAAACCAATAGATTTCCATTCAGAATTGAATAAAAAAGACAGGCTAGGAGATTGGTACCCTAATGTGTTTTTAGCCAATTTCCTTCAGTTATGCTCCTCTAATAAATGACTCGAGATTATGTGCCTCTTCCTGTTAGCCATCAGTATTTTTTACATGTTAGTGATGACTATATCTTCAGCTGAGTTTTCTAGAAACTGATTTCCTTATGTCAATATGTCATCCAGAAAACCCTCCCAAAACTTTTTTCGCCTTTCTACCTATTCAGTCCACCCCACCGGCAAAACCAAAACCTCCTTGTCACAATCCTATCTAACCTCGACCCTTATTGGTCCGCCCATCGACTTTAAAAAAGCAATTCCACATCCTGTTTCAATAGTCTCCCCTATGTTAGGAAGTGGTGTTTTAGGACATCTCACCTTTGGCAATCATCAAAAAGCCAAAAAAAGCCTCCATCTCAGACAGACCTACCATGACTGATCCCTTACTTTGCAAATGAAATTGACAAACGTACCTTAAGTCGCGCCACTCACAACCCCTAGATCTCAAAGACTCGCATAAAGCCCAATATCAAGCCGACTAGTAGGTTTTCCCACGGTGTTCTATGGTTCTACAAAGACAGAAATATATTTCATCTCATGGAGTAAATGTTTGAGTTTACAGTTAGAGGAACAAATGCTTCTAAGTGTAACTTGAGCCTTTAGATATGTCCGCAAAACAGAAAAGCTACTCATCGAGACCTTACAGACTCTTTCCGACATGAAAATCACGATGAAGAAAGGGTCGCCACTTTGTCTCGATAAAATGGTAAATTGTCAAGGCCCGTAACCTCCTTCATTTACAAGCGAGAGGGTTAGGGCGCCTCCTTCATCCATAAGCGAGAGGCGCAGGCGATATTGACTCGAAGGTTGCAAAATTCCCGTGTTTGCCTTTACCGAAACAATGAAACAATATCTTCGGGTTTCATGAATGTAATTGATGATCATAACGAGAATATAGCTTGCAATATGCTAGCTCAAAAGAAAGGAAAATCTGAGTTGATAAAGGAGCTCATCTCAAACTTTCGAGAATCATGTGAATTGATGAAATGAAGAGAGGCATGTCATTGGTGAAAATTCCAAAGCATAAGTACCCTCGTCTATTCCACAAGATCAAATAGAACAGTATGATAAACAATGCCATTACACAGAGCAGGGAGAAAGTTCTTGGTTTTTCAAGGAAGCACTTACCTTCATAGTCACAAGGGTTATTTGTTAAAATAATCAATCAGGGAGATGAACAAGCCAAATATCTAAATCACCCTTAGGACATTGCAGGGAGACAGTATTACTACGGCTAGGGTTTTCGCTAACACACATTGATGCTTGCAAATGAAGATGCTAAGACCGATGTTTTCCAAGTGGTTTACTTACCATCACCTTCGGGAGAAAGGTCGTCTCGAAAAAGAATTGTTAAAAAAACCTTCAAATACCTTACCTAATGAAGAGCCTCCTCCCTCGCATGAGTAGATGGCCAAAGCTATTGCAAATTGCTGAAGCCGTTTGATTTGAAATACAACTCGAAGGTTACAAAGAGATTGAATAAAAGTCATTTGCACGGGTAAGTGTTACTCGTTTATGATATAAATGTTTTGATTTCCCTCTTCAAAAAAAGCTATCCGTCGGACAAGACATCTAGTGGAAAGGAGAAAATATTGAACATATTGTATGCTATTAAAGCCAACGGAGCAGTTGATTTAAAAAAGGGGGTTAAAGACATCTCATGATCACCGCCCCGTAAATCTAAGGAAATCCCTTCCGAGTAAACAGAGAAGTCTAGTGTGAAAGGATGCAACCTAAAAAAGTGTATTTACAAATCCGAGAGAAAAAACTTGTGAATCACCCCGGAAGCAGACAATTTATCACTAGGAAAGTAAAAACAAATGGCCAAGGTTGAGTCATAGAATGCATGATGACGAGTATAAAATGCTATGAATAGACAAAGAGGCGAGTTTGATAAATGGTCGATCTTTGAGTTTGAGGCAAGTGCATTTCTCCCACCATTCAAAAGATAGATATATCATCAGTAATGTACCTTCAAGCAGGGAAGTTGTTTGAAACAAAAAAGGAGGCGCCTTTGAAATTGAGAAGCCATACGCAAATCCAAAGTTGGGTCGATGAACTTGGCACCTTTTGTGTTTAAAGATTGGAGAAAGCGATCAAAAGACCGAAGATTGTCAAAACGAGCTTACAGAATCTCGTCATGTCGAGCAACAAACCTATTTTAGGTATCTCATTGGCATTTTTATAACGCTGTGACGGAAGTAATGAAGAATTTGTTGAAGTTTCTTAGGTTCAAAGCCCGGGGCGTGAAATCAAAGATCGGGTGTACATATTCAAATTACAAGCCCAAGGTTTAAACACTAAACAAAGTTAAAAATCAATGTTCAAATGACCGTTGGGATGTTTGTTTGAGAATGATATAAGGTTGAAGGTGTGATTTAGAGAATGGAATACGAAAGTAAGTAAGTCACTTTCGAAAATTCAAAAACCAATTCCCGCAGCCTCCCAAGCATCACAACGTGTTTTCAAGCAAATTGAAGTTTTCTCGCACTAAGGAAAGGCGGCGCGACGTGCCCGGCATTTGGCGCGACGTGCTCGGGCAGCAAAATACACGGGGCCTCTTCGTCGGCACGACGTGCCCCGTAGGTGGGCGCGACGTGCCCGTAGGTGGCCGCCCGACCGCACGACAAGTCGACCCGACGGGCCCGACAAGGGGTTTTTTCTCGCGCGACGGGTTTGTTATCAAGAATGCCGCGCAAGTGTCAAGGGTCCCCTAGCAGCGTTTTAGCTTTCGAAGGCGGTGTTTATCAAAATTCGAGGTATTTTATATACTCCCCCATCGATTTTCAAGGTTTTGATAAAAAAACAATAAGCTTTAAAACCCCTGGACCTTGTCATTTTAATTAAAGGCACAAGCGATCATTTTTACACGACAAAGTCGAAGTTTTGAAATATGATAAGAGGCCGAGGTTGGTCATTCGAAGAGCACATGTCGAGCTACGGGTTTTGAGGTAGAGGGTCAGTTTGTCTATTCCTCAAATCAATCAAAAGGCCGAGGAGCTTCCTGTAAAAAGCAGTGTTTGATTAAGAGGGGATTTCCGTTGCAAAAAAAACTCATATAATCTCTCGTCAAAGAGCTTGACATCTCCTATAAAAACTCGTCATCATTATCTCTCAAAAGCAAAGAGTATATTGTCTAAACCACTCATTTGCATCGATTTTACACCTAAACTAAGCCTGCTTTTTCATTGCACTACATTGTATCATTCTCAAGATTGTTGAAACAGAGTTTTTCGAAGGTAAAACAGGGGACATTTTCTAGAAGGCGAGGTTGTTGGTGATTGGGCACTTGTTGATGATCAAGTTTACATTGAAAGCCAAAGGTACCAAAGCGGTGTTAGATTTCTCAAAACTTCACAAGTGAAAATGGCCACCGTCTAAAAGGCGAAAGTACTTGGTGATTGCATTTGATATTAAAACAGAGGTGTAGGTATTACGTTGATCTTTTAAACTCACCAACAGAGAGTATATTTCCTAAAAACCACTCGTGCATTAGTTATACATCCAACTTGAGTCTGCCTTTCCTAGAAACCATATTGTATCATGTTGAAGACCGGTTGACGAGAGATTTTCAAAGGTAAACAAACGATAGTGAAAGACAGAGGTTGTTAATGTTGGATTTTGACATCAAAGGCAGAGGTATAAAGGTGGTGATTGACTTCTCAAAAGTCACAAGTGAAAGGTGTTTTCTTTAACACTTCACCTAACCAAAAGGTCTCCTTTCTTTCCACCGTATGGTCTCTACAGAATCGCTGATGAGAGACTCACCAAGATGGAATGATTGCTTAAAACTACATACGAGAAACTTACACAAGCATATTGTCTCATCTTTATTGATGGTTTTCTATTGAGAAGTTTACATAGTCGAAGTGTATCCGGAATTGAAGGACTTTGTTCTTAGGAAGTGTAGAGGGGGCTTATTCAAGGAAGCATTGTTGCATTTCATCCAAACCACAGAGTGTCCATATCCGTCCAAACAGCCCCTGGTGGCCCTGTTTCAATCCAGAGAGCATTTCTCATATAGTGAAGGCAGCTTTGCCTCTTCCAAAGCTTGTTTCAAAGTCGAATGCCTCCAAAACGAGATCACAAAGGCGGACCACATAAGAGATATGAGCCTATCTCCATAGAAGAAATCAATGCTCACCCATCGGTGCTTTTCAATTTCCATGAAGTAGGTCGTCTTGATTTGCTCGGGAGGATAGTAGAAGTCAAGAGTTTCTCGCCACTTACACATTTGTGTGCTTTGAGATTCAAGGACAAACACTTCCAGACTTATGTGTCTTGACTTCAAAATCTCCCCAAGGTATGTATCCAAGGCTACTAAGATCCCGTATCATGGTGAAACGTGGTTTAAACAAGCGCATCTTGATCCGGAGGATTATAAACCTTTCATCAAGTCGGAACATAGAGAAACCATCATTTGCTATTTTCCCTTTCTCCTACCTTCTTGACACGGTTATGCTCCGCCGATGAAAGCCATAATGAGATATTTCACTTGTGAAGGGAGGTTTAGCCAAATTTTTGCCTATCATGTTCGCTTGTTGATGCATTTTACCGAGAGCAGGCATTTAAACCTTCCATACTTTTTTGTCCAAAAGCATAGAGAAAATGGCAGCCATCGTCCAAAAGAAAGCTCCACCTCAAAGCAAATCCCTTCTCTCTTTCACCATTCCTTGATCAAAATCATCTTCTTACACCACTCGGAGAAGAAAGGGGTTTCATGGGATTCATTCATTAGCCATGCCAATTTCGCCCATCGTCCCTCCCCGTTCATGTGTCTCCTACTCGACTCGTCCATCGCCCAGTGCCTTTATCTAGTAGGCCTACCCCTAAAAAATTCAAGATGATCACTGGGCAGCCAAGTAAACAAGGAGAAGGAGAGGGCAGGTGAGCCACGGGGAGAAAAGGAGGATGATGAGCAGCAGCGACCGCATTTTGAGGGACAGCGGGAGTTGGAAATCGGTGGACGAGCAGCCTAGAGGTTGATGAACAACGGCTAGTACAGGGAAGAGGAACGAGCAGCAGACAGAGATGGAAGAGCAACGAGGTTGAGCAAACAATTGAAGCATCTTTTGAGCCACAAGCCGGACAGGATGTTGAGGGAGGACAAAGAAGCTCGAAGCTTCCTCCTTGACAAGTGACCAAAACTGTTCCTAAAAAGAGGAAATTGCCCAAAAAGACAACTTCTAGCTTGCCAAGGAGAAAGAGCGCTAGATTGGCCTTCAAAGGCAAAGGTGCGATTGGAGGGAAGTGCCAAGCATGGAGGTAAATCAGCTGTCATCCCTATCCCAAGCGATGACAGTGATAATGAGGCATGCATCCTTGAAAACCTCCTCATTCACAAAGAAGGGCAAATTGAGGTGTTACAAGAAGATCTTCAAAGGGCAAGGAATTTCAATCATTTCTTGGAGGTTGAGAACAAACAAATGAAGTTTCATGTAGCTATCCACGAAGCAAGGGCGATCAAGTACAAAAAGGAGGCAGAAAAGGCGCAGGTAAAGATTGAAGAGCTCATTGGCGAGTTTGATTATGAAGAGGAAGATGACCAACCTAGGCGAAAGAGGCCTAGGACCATCGGGCTTAGAAAAGCCTTGGAGAAACAGAGAGCAGAAGAACAAGCTCAATTCGAAGCCTTTCCTCTCACTGCTCTCTTTGAACAGGAAATTGAGGAAAACAAGGAATCATGGCTTGAGAGGGCCAACCTGCATTTGGAAACAAAGCTTGAGAAGGAAAACAGGGATCTTGAGCTACAGAGAAAGAGAACTCTTCACTTTCAGAAGCTAAATCAATTTGCCAGGCGCAAATTGAAGGTGGCACAAGAAAAAATGAAGAAATTGAAGGAGAGGCGCCTAGCACGGAAAGAAGCAAAAAGCACATCAGCCCTCGATATTTTGGCTTTAGCTTCGGAGCATGTCTCTATGGACCTTTGAAGGTCATGCATGCCAATTTTGGGCCTGTTTCGAAAACTTTTTGTTTTTTGGCATTTTTTGGGTTTTGGCCAAAAACTCATAAATGCGCCATTTCAGTTTGATGAGTCGTCAAGGGAGGAGGGTGATACCAATGGATTCCATAATTTCATGAGCAGCTCTCCAGCAATTTTCAGGGCATTTGAAGATCATTCGCCCCCTCAAATTGGCGAAAAACAGCCTCATTTTGCACATTCTGCCCGCCATATCAGCAGTCTGCTATTTTCTGGGTTTTTGCACACAGGTACAGTTTTGAGGGACTTTCAGAGATCAGATTGAGATGATTCCACTTGCATTGGAAATCAGACACAGAGAGATTTCCAACGAGCCATCATGAGCCTCATTTCGACATCAGGAAGGCTTCCATTTGCATCCAGCAAATCAGGGGACCTTTTTCAGGCATAAATATGAAGTATTTTTGCAATTTTTGAACTCCAAAAATCTGCTTTTCCCAAATGTGCGTTATGCTATTTTTATCATGGGAAAATCATGTAAAGTCAATATAATTTCCGTTTTTAGCAGTTTTTTAGATATTTTATGGGATATTTTGTGCCTTGGGCTTTGTAAAGCCTCAAGGACAAGTTTAGATATTTTGACTTGGCCAATGGGATAGCTAGTTGCTCCATGAGGTTTTCCTCCCTCAAGCCTATTTATTCCATGGTTCTCTTTGTAAATCAGAGGCTGAAACTTGAGAGAAGAATTAATGCATTGGTCATATGAGCTTTGAAGAATACACTTGAGTTATGATGTTTGGACTGCCTCTTGGATGCTTTTGAGGAATGTTGAAGGCTTGTTGATGGATTCCTTGACATGGTAGAATGGTATAGTGCTTCTTAATGTGTTTTGTCTTCTAGTTTTGACTCATAATTCATATTTCTTGCTGCTATAGATCAGTAAAGATTGATTTTGAGACATGCCCATGGAGGCACCTCAAAATCCCCGAATCTTCATAGCTTGATGTTTTCTTCTCCCTTAGTTATGCTAAAGAATTCTTAGCTGCTCTTTAGTAACCTAAGGTATTGTTGCTAAGTTTTATTCATCAGTTCCATGTATGTTGAGTAGGATGTATGGTTTGCCCTACCCACCTATCAGCTGCCCATAGTTCTGTCCATAAAACTTTCTCTTTGACTGATTTGTTGATCATTTTGTTGAACCAAGGAGGCCTAGTCCCGATCTAGCCCTTTGCCTAAAACTATGAAAACTTATTTGTCCAAGTGCCCAATGACTTAGAGGCTATGTTTAGGCGTTCCGGCATAGTTTATAAGTTGTTAGTTTGTCTCATGTGTTTTCCCCAAAGTCTGATAGCCTTTTCCCGAAGTTAGAGGGTCTTATACCTCTATGTATGGCTGGAATGTTTGATTTCTATGTATTGATTAGCTTATAGTTATTCCTAACATGATCAATGGCTTGCTATTACATGTTTATGTCTGCTATTAACTAGTTTGCACTTGAAATCCCTTGTCTTTCACCAACTTATTGTCCATTTAATCCATTTTGCCCAGAGATCCCTTCTACTGTGAATCAAATCGGCCCTACAGCAGCTTTACATCATCACTTCATAACTTCCTTGATCTGTTTGACCCCATAGCCCAATTTATCTACATCTTGTCATCCAGTTTATGTATTTGATCAGTTTCATCCCTCACAAACTTAAAAACTAAAAAAAAAAACCAAAAACACACTTCATAACTAGCCTAATATCAGAACATCGCAAGTAAACACACCGACATCTTCTACACATATAGAGAGAGCCCTCTCTGAGTCTAGGAAGGCTAGGTCCTCGGGCTCCAATGCTTGGTTTGATCTTACATCGTCATTTGGCTAGCCAATCGGCCAAAGCACGGGACCCTAACATAATGGCGATCACGGTGGGACTCTGAGTGATTAAAAGCTTAGTTTCCCTCATCTTTAGAAGCCTTTAAGAATACTATCTGATTGACTTATCCCGCTGCTCACTAACATAGTGACACTCACAGTAGGACCTTCCGAGTTAGTGACAATCTAAGTACAACTTAGTAACTCCCGAAGTCTCAATCAAGCTTAGTAAACTTAGAGATTGTTTGAGGAGTAGAAAATAGCTCTTTCACCATCTTAGCAAAATGATGAGTCAGTTATAGAAAACTCTTCCAAACTTTGTAGGCACATAAAACTCAAAAAAAACCCCAAAACACTCCTTTAGATTGGTTTTTGACATTACTGGTGGTGGACCATACAAGTTTATCTCAAACAACTGACAATCCACCTGGCGACTCCACTAAACTTCTAATAAGCCTTGCTACTTTTCAAAACTCTAGGCTACTATCCGATAGACCTATCCCATCACTCACTAACATAGCGGGAGATGGTAAGACATTGAGTACATAATAGTCCAGCAAACTCTTATAGACTCTTTAGTCCTTCAGGTACCATAAACAAGCAAGCAGTCCCTAGACCCATTTTTTAGAGTAAACTCTTTTTTGTTCTCATCACCCTAGCAAAGTGTTAAAACAAATTTAGGATACTTTAACAAACCATAGGCTGCACATAAAACTCAGAAAATCCAAAAACATTCTCAGATTAGTTATTAGTGGTGGACCATAGCTATCTTTACAAAAACAATCCATTTCCACCTGGGGACTCCACTAATCCATCCCTTCTATGTTTGACCATCCTTCGCCTTAATATAACTTTAGAAAAATCACTCATCCAGAACATTCACCAATACCATTCTCTCTAAAACTCTGGATCTAAAATCTGGCTTCCCGAAGAATCAATACCAGATCCCATCCAGACCCAAATCCCCCTATCATAGTAGATGACCCAGAGAAGATTCTGTGGCAAGCTTCTGAAACCGATCATCTAGCTACCGATAGATCCATCCGTAGAACAATATCTGTACCTAAAACTCGCAATATCCTTCTAGATTCACCTTCGGAATTAGAGTCATCACAAGCTCTTCCCCGAAGCAAATCATATAGTAAGATAAACTTCGACGATCTTGAACCCCTAAACCCACCACAGAGTCCTATTAGAGAAGCTCCACCAGCCACTCCTCCTGATTTCCAGCTTCTTTATCAATTTGGCTCCTATCATCCCAGATCTGCTCAAAACCAGATCACTAGTCCAAGTTCATCCGCTACACCTGGTCAAACCACCATTGTTCAAACCACTTCATTTCAGCCTACTAGTCCTCATCTTGTATATCATCCATTAGCTCCAGTCATGGCAGCCTGGTACGCACCTTTGGTGCTGCCACCACCTTTAGCTCCTCTCCCAAACAAATATCAAGACAAGATCCCACACTTTACTGGAGAAGACATCACCACACCTCAACAACATATAAGTAGAATGACTGATGCTTATGAATACCTAGAGGTACAAGACGAGACTGTCAGAATGAGAATATTTGCCCAAAGTCTTGGTGGTGAACCCAAAGCATGGTTCAAAAGCTTAGCTCCAAACAGTATCCATGATATCCCTGAACTACATCAAATTTTCAGAAACCGGTGGGAAATCCGAAGAAATCCCATTCAAATCCTGTCAGAATATAACAGCCTAAAACGGGAAAATGGGGAAAGTGTCCAAGCTTACTGTACTAGGTTCAACAGTGTATATAACTCCCTCCCACCTCTTTTCAACCTCCACTTGGTTTAGCTTTGGCAAAATTTCCGGAGGGGTTTGATCCGGACATGACATATCACTTAAGAGATAAGGATCCCCCTACCTTGGAGGAAATGCAACAAATAGCTATAAAAGCAGATGCCAACTTAGCTGAAAAAAGAGCTAGGACTAGATCAGAAAGAAAGGTCACATATAGGGATGAGGTCTCCACTTCATCACCTTCCCTAGATCCCAGAATAGATGACTTAGTCAAATCTATGGCTAAAATGTGGGAAAAGATCAATGAGAAATCTCCTGTTAGGGACAACCAGCCAAACCCTCCAATCAGAAACCGAAACCAAAACTTTAGGAGGGAACACCCCCAAAACAGACCAAGGGATAATGACCAACAGATCAGGCCACCATTCAATGAAAACTATGTAGGAGAAGATGATAGGGAGACCGAACCTCTGGATGAAGGTCATCTGAATCTCGTAGG
Organism: Pinus albicaulis; assembly: GCA_034641835.2. Lineage (NCBI taxonomy): Eukaryota > Viridiplantae > Streptophyta > Pinopsida > Pinales > Pinaceae > Pinus > Pinus albicaulis. Next base: position 2,493,471 of record CM076575.1, on the reverse strand, counting down.
ATCTGATAATGAAAGCGAGGTATACCTCACTGCAGAAGAACAAGAGCTATGTTCTCCTAACCAGGATGAGACCAACTATGAAGATCCCGATGATCCTGCCTTAGACTTTCAAAATGCCATTATAGAAGCTCACCGACAGTATAATCTTAGAAGCAGAAAAAACCAAAACCATCCCAAAAAGAATAGCCCTGACCATATCAAAGTCCCTGATAAAACCCTAAATGAGACCATGAATAATAGCAAAATTAAGGCCCAAAGGGTTGACCAAAACAAAGGTAAGGCCATTCAGACAAGTATTAGCTCAGATATTCCTAGTACCTCTACAGAAACCCCAAAGTTGGCCGTATCAAAAGAAGTCCCGAGCCAAAGTCAGCAAATTAAGAACATAGAAAAGGTTATGTCTGAGAAAGCTGAAACAAATCTGCCCAAGCTACCCACTCCTTTTATTTTCGAAGGGGAAATTTCCAAAATAAAAATTACCATACCCCTTACAGAGCTAGTAACTATAGATAGGTATAGATCTCAAATTTTCAAAGTATTTGACCTAGAGAACAAAGCTGATACCTTGAATCTAACTGACGACAAACCTGAGCTTTTATTTGGCCCTAAAGTAGAAGGTGAATATCAAGAAGGATCTATTTCTCCTTTCTACTTAAGCTTGAACATCCGGGACAAAATATTACATAATGCCATGTTAGATTCCGGTGCCTCCCATAACCTCATGCCTAAAGTAGTCATGGAAAACTTAGGTCTGGAGGTGACCCAACCTTACAAAAACCTGTATTCTTTCGACTCAAGCCAGGTCAAATGTGTAGGTCTGATAAAAAATCTAGACTTTGCCCTAACACAACTACCAGCCAAAAACTTAGTCATGGATGTGGTAGTGGCTGACATCACACCCAAATATGGAATGCTACTATCAAGAGCCTGGTCTGCCAAAATACAAGGTAGCCTTCAAATGGATATGTCATTCGCTACTATTCCGGTTTTCAACCAAACTAGGAGACTATACCGAGAGGCTCGCATGAAATACATGGTTAGCAACAGAGATAAGCCAAACAATACCCCCATCTATTCCATTCATTCCAATTTAGATTCTTTTATCTTATACAATGAAGGTGATATACACAAGCAGATAAGAGAAAATGAAGACATGTCCAAACCATTACTGAGTGAAGAAATTGATGACCAAAATCCCAAGGAACCTGAGAAACAGCTTAGTATCATGTATGAAAAGGAGATTCTTTGGAGTATAAGCTTTGATGGTTCTTGTGGCAAGACAGGTTCAGGAGCAGGCATCTGGATACACAACACTAAGGAAGGTCATTCTTTCAGATTAGAATTCCAATGTACAAATAACATTGCGGAATATGAAGCCCTTCTCATTGGTCTACACATGCTTAGAGACTTAGGTGCCAATAGAATAACAGCTCAAGGGGACTCAGAGCTTGTAATCAAGCAAATCAAAGGTGAATATTCAGCCAAGAACCCAAGACTGAGAGAATATAGGAATGCGGCTTTGGATATCCTTAAAACTTTTGAAAAATATGAACTCACCTATATCCCTAGGATTCAAAACAATCTGGCAAATGAGCTCGCCTTTGCTGCAAGCACTAGCCAAATACCATGTATGAGTGAGCAATATGACATCCAAGTGAAACACCGCCCTACTATACCAAATAATCTTGACCATTGGCAAGTATTCCAAGATGATGATCAAATTGATGATTTCCTCCAATCTAGAAATGAGTTTGAGATAACCAAAACAGACTCAGGAGATGAAGAGAGGAAACCCAACATAAGCCAAGACCAAGAGCTAAACCCACCTTTATGGACCAATCTAAACCTGGTAGACCGTCCATGTGACAGGGAGATAGAAGAAGACATTGACCAAAGAGAGCTTGAAGTCTTACACTGCGAAAATGACACCATACCTAGAGGGCTCGCACCCTTAGAAGAATTGTTTGACTTTAATGATGTGGCCAAAAAGCCTAAAATGGAATCTACAGAGGATGACATAGAGGAATACAACATAGGAAATCCAAAAGAGCCTAAAAACATTAAACTATCCAAAACCCTCCCGCCTGACATAAAACAAAGGTACATAAATCTATTCAAAGAATTTAAAGATGTGTTTGCATGGGGGTACCAAGATTTAAAATCATATGACACCAACATCATCCAACATAAAATTCCCCTCAAAGAAAATCAAAAACCTTTTAAACAAAAGTTAAGAAGGATAAACCCAGTGTTATTACCATTGGTTGAAAAGGAAATTAAAAAGATGTATGATGCCGGTATAATAGTATCTCTCCGATACTCTGAGTGGGTCTCAAATTTAGTATCGGTTAGAAAAAAGACCGGTGAAATCAGACTTTGCATAGATTTCCGAAACTTGAATAGGGCATGTCTGAAAGATAACTACCCTCTGCCCAAAATGGACCATATACTTCAGAAGGTCGTAGGTGCTAAAAGAATCTCGTTGCTTGATGGTTTTTCTGGTTATAACCAAGTTTTGGTTTACCCTACCGATCAGCATAAAACAGCTTTCACCACCCCCTGGGGCACTTTTATGTACGTTAAAATGCCTTTCGGACTAATGAATGCTGGCGCCACCTTTCAAAGAGCCATGGACATAGCCTTCTCAGAAGACATAGGTGTTTTCATAGTCATATATCTCGACGATATAACAGTATATTCTAAATCTGACGAAGAACACCTAGCACACTTAAGAAAGGTTTTCAACAAGTGCAGAAAGTATGGTTTGTCCCTAAACCCCAAGAAAACACTCTTCGGTCTGGAAGAAGGGAAACTCCTAGGTCACATTATTTCGGAAGAAGGAATCAAAATAGACCCCCAAAGAATCGAAGGAATCCTACAGATAAGTCACCCCCGAAACATTAAGAAGTTACAATCCTTTATCGGCAAGATAAATTTCTTGAGAAGATTCATCCCCAACCTTGCTGAGCTCCTAAAAGAGATCACAAATATGTTAAGAAAGGAGGTCGGGGTTAAATGGACTATCGAAGCCAAAAAATCTTTTGAACTAATTAAAAGGGCTCTAACTGAAACACCAGTATTGATAAGCCCTGACTTCACCAAAGATTTTTACATCTTCTCATTTGCCTCAGAACATACAATAGCCGCGGTGTTGTTGCAGAAAAATGCAGCTGGGCAAGAGCAACCCATTGCCTTTTTAGCAAATCCCTAAGAGATGCCCCCTTGAAATATAACATCATGGAGAAACAGGCATTCGCATTGGTAAAAGCATTAAAGGATTTCCGAGTTTACATCTTGCATTCTCATATCATAGCTTTTGTTCCTAATACTGTTGTCAAGGACATTCTTAACCAAGATACTGATGGTAAAAGGGGAAAGTGGATTGCTATCATCCTAGAATATGACTTAGAAATCAGGCCTACTAAACTAGTTAAAGGACAAGGACTCGCGAGATTAATGGCTGAAACCAACCTCCAAGCTTTAGATATAAATTTTGTCGATGCCTTAGAAGAACAAGAAGAGTGTACACTTCTCCCTATCGATCAAACATTTTTGGATTCACCTTGGTATGCAGACATTCTCTATGTATTAACTTATATGAATGCTCCTCCGTCTTTATCAAAAAAAAAAGCAAGATTCCTCAAACAAAAATCTTTAAAGTTTTGCATTATAGATGGTTCTCTGTATTGGAAGAATCCTACTGGTATGCTACTTAAATGTTTGCTCGAGTCTGATGCAGAGAAAATCATGCGGGAAATGCATGAAGGGGAATGTGGAGGTCATCTCTACTGGAAAACTACTGCAAAAAAAATCCTTAGAGCCGGTTATTATTGGCCCACCTTGTTCCCTGATACTCACAAACTGGTCATGACCTGCCATAAATGTCAAATTTTTGATGGCAAGAAAAAGCTTCTACCTTTGCCTTTACATCCCATCATAGTTGAAGGATCCTTCCAAAAATGGGGTCTAGACTTCATTGGGGAAATTCACCCCTCCTCCTCCGCTCAACATAAATGGATCCTCACAGCCACTGATTACTTTACCAAATGGATAGAAGCCATACCATCTCGGAACGCCATCGATTCAGTCATCATCACGTTCCTAGAAACCAATATCCTATCCAGATTTGGCTGTCCCAGGAAAATCATTACAGATAACGCCGCTGCCTTCTCTTCCAAGAAAATGATAGACTTCTGTCACAAGTATCATATTTCATTAGGGCATTCCACAGCCTATTACCCTCAAGGTAATGGCTTAGCCGATTCTTCTAACAAAAGCCTAGTCAACATTATCAAAAAACTTCTAGAACAAAATCAAAAAGCATGGCATGGGAAACTAGTTCACGCCTTATGGGCTGATAGATTAACTACCAAGAAGTCCATAGGTATGTCCCCTTACCAGCTAGTCTATGGTGTTGACGCCATTTTCCCAACCTCTCTAGGAGTTCCAGTAATGAAACTACTACAAGAAGTCCAAATAGAAGAAAATGACATACAAAGGAGAATAAATCAGACTATCCATTTAGAACAAACCAGAGAAGAAGTTTACCAAAGGGCTCAGTTAGCACAAGAAAAAATAAAACAGATTTTTGACAGAAGAACTAAGGAAAATGATTTTCAAATTGGAGATAAAGTTTTAAAATGGGATTCTAGAAGAGAAGATAAAGGTAAACATGGCAAGTTTGAAAATTTATGGAAAGGGCCTTACACCATCAGCTCAGTTAGTGGAAACAATGCTTTCTTCTTACAAGAACCTGATGGGACTGAAATTTTTGGGGGTCCTGTGAATGGCAGGACATTAAAACACTATTTTTGTCAAGAACTCCATTTTTGAGTTTGAAACACTTTCAGTCATTGTACATACCATTGTTTGAAATATTGAAAAAATAGAAAAGTCAAAAACAGTAAAAGATAGGAAAGTCAAAAACAGTAAAAAGCAGAAAAGAGGGCAAGTGAAGATAGAACAAAGTCCCATGTTCCAAAAAATAGTCTTTCGGAAAACGAGCAAGTCTAAATGCCGCTACTAGTGCTTCAATGTCTTGTTCAGCTATCTAGCCTAATCATAGCTGAGCATGTTTAAATTTATTTGCTGATAAGTTAGTGAGCGCTAAGATAGTCAACATTGTGTAAGATTGACTTATCACAGAGCTTAGATTAGGGAGAGATTCTGGTTCCACATGCCTAAAACAGAACCAAAGAGAGAAGCGAGGGATGAAAAACACATTGTACATCTTAACCTCGCTTGTCTAGTTTCCTTTGTTGCAGAATAACATTTGTGTGCAGCTTGTCTTTTATGCCGCAAATGCATGACAAATCAGACTGCCTAATCCTGATTTGATCATTTTTGAATTTCATGTTGTAGATTAGAGAATGAAATCCTGTCAAACTGCTTAATCTTGACAGTCGATCTAGTTAGGTAGAGAAATGAAGGAGTTCATCAGCTTAATCTGAACTCCCGGCAGATATAAGAGTAGAAATAGATAGTTTCATTTTGCAAAAAGAAAAATATGCATTGTCAAAAGGATGCTAGTTCAAATGCGCCAAACAGAAGAAAAAATGTTAGGAAAGATAGTGGGGTAGGTAGAAGTATCATTGATGTTAAATATGCTGACACTTTTCAGAAATAACATCAAGAGAAGGGTAAATTTTGCGCCAATGGATAAGGCACTGGTCTTCACAATCCAAAAATCTGAATTCTGGACACCTCCTGACGAGGAGCTGCCCTCCCCAAATGGAGCCACTGTTAGCCATCAGTATTTTTTACATGTTAGTGATGACTATATCTTCAGCTGAGTTTTCTAGAAACTGATTTCCTTATGTCAATATGTCATCCAGAAAACCCTCCCAAAACTTTTTTCGCCTTTCTACCTTTTCAGTCCACCCCTGGCAAAACCAAAACCTCCTTGTCACAATCCTATCTAACCTCAGCCTTATTGGTCTGCCCATCAGCTTTAAAAAGCAATTCCACATCTGTTTCAATAGTCTCCCCTATGTTAGGAAGTGGCGTTTTAGGACATCTCACCTTTGGCAATCATCAAAAAGCCAAAAAAGCCTCCATCTGCAGCAGACCTACCATGACTGATCCCTTACTTTGCAAATGAAATTGACAAACAGCCTTAAGTCGCGCCACTCATACCCCCCTAGATCTCAGCACTGCATAAAATCCAATCTCAAGCTGACTATTAGGTTTTTCACAGTGTTCTATGGTTCTACAAAGACAGGAAATATATTTCATCTCATGGAGTAAATGTTTGAGTTTACAGTTAGAGGAACAGCTGCTTCTAAGTGTAACTTGAGCCTTTAGATATGTCTGCAAAACATAAAGCTACTCATCAGGACCTTACAGCTCTTTCCAGCATGAAAATCACAGTAAGAAAGGGTCGCCACTGTCTCAGCAAAATGGTAAATTGTCAAGGCCCAGAACCTCCTTCATTTACAAGCAGAGGGTTAGGGCGCCTCCTTCATCCATAAGCAGAGGGCGCAGGCCAGTGTTGACTCAGAAGGTTGCAAAAGTCCAGGTTTGCCTTTACTGAAACAATGAAACAATATCTTCAGGTTTCATGAATGTAATTGATGATCATAACAGGAATAGAGCTTGCAATATGCTAGCTCAAAAGAAAGGAAAATCTGAGTTGATAAAGAAGCTCATCTCAAACTTTCAGAATCATGTGAATTGATGAAATGAAGAGAGGCATGTCATTGGTGAAAATTCCAAAGCATAAGTACCCTGTCTATTCCACAAGATCAAATAGAACAGATGATAAACAATGCCATTACACAGGCAGGAGAAAGTTCTTGGTTTTTCAAGGAAGCACTGACCTTCATAGTCACAAGGGTTATTTGTTAAAATAATCAATCAGGAGATGAACAAGCCAAATATCTAAATCACCCTTAGGACAGTGCAGGGAGACAGTATTACTCTGGCTAGGGTTTCTGCTAACACACATTGATGCTTGCAAATGAAGATGCTAAGACTGATGTTTTCCAAGTGGTTTACTTACCATCACCTTCAGAGAAAGGCTGTCTCGAAAAGAATTGTTAAAAAACCTTCAAATACCTTACCTAATGAAGATCCTCCTCCCTGCATGAGTAGATGGCCAAAGCTATTGCAAATTGCTGAAGCTGTTTGATTTGAGATACAACTGAAGGTTACAAAGAGAATGAATAAAAGTCATTTGCACAGGTAAGTGTTACTGTTTATGATATAAATGTTTTGATTTCCCTCTTCAAAAAAGCTATCTGTCAGACAGTACATCTAGTGGAAAGGAGAAAATATTGAACATATTGTATGCTATTAAAGCCAAAGGAGCAGTTGATTTAAATAGGGGTTAAAGACATTTCATGATCACCTGCCCAGAAATCTAAGGAAATCCCTTCTGAGTAAACAGAGAAGTCTAGTGTGAAAGGATGCAACCTAAAAGAGTGTATTTACAGTCCAGAGAAAAACTTGTGAATCACCTGGAAGCATCAATTTATCACTAGGAAAGTAAAACAGTGGCCAAGGTTGAGTCATAGAATGCATGATGACATGTATAAAATGCTATGAATAGACAAAGAGGCAGTTTGATAAATGGTCAGTCTTTGAGTTTGAGGCAAGTGCATTTCTCCCACCATTCAAAAGATAGATATATCATCAGTAATGTACCTTCAAGAAGGAAGTTGTTTGAAACAAAGAGGAGGCGCCTTTGAAATTGAGAAGCCATATGCAAATCCGAGTTGGGTCAGTGAACTTGGCACCTTTTGTGTTTAAAGATTGGAGAAAGCAGTCAAAGGACCGAAGATTGTCAAAACAGGTTTACAGAATCCTGTCCTATCAGCAACAAACCAATTTTTAGGTATCTCATTGGCAAGTTTATAACGCAGTGACAGAAGTGATGAAAAATTTGTTGAGTTGCTTAGGTTCAAAGCCCGGTGGCAGAATCAAGGATCGGTACATATTCAAATTAAAAGCCCAAGGTTTAAACACCAAACAAAGTTAAAAATCAATGTTGAAATGACCGTTGGGATGTTTGTTTGAGGAATGATATAAGGTTGAAGGTGTGATTTAGAGGAATGGAATAGGAAAAGTAAGTCACTTTCGAAAATTAAAAAACCACCCCGTGCCTCCCAAGCATCACAACGTGTTTTCAAGCAAATTGAAGTTTTCTGCACTAAGGAAAGGCGGCGCGACGTGCCTGGCATTTGGCGCGACGTGCCTGGGCAGCAAAATACACGGGGCCTCTTCGTCGGCGCGACGTGCCTGTAGGTGGGCGCGACGTGCCTGTAGGTGGCCGCCCGACCGCACGACAAGTCGACCCGACAGGCCCGACAAGGGGTTTTTTCTGCACGACGGGTTTGTTATCAAGAATGCCGCGCAAGTGTCAAGGGTCCCCAGCAGCGTTTTAGCTTTCGAAGGCAGGTGTTTATCAAAATTCGAGGTATTTTATATACTCCCCCATCGATTTTCAAGGTTTTGATAAAAAACAATAAGCTTTAAAACCCTGGACCTTGTCATTTTAATTGAAGGCACAAGCAGTCATTTTTACACAGCAAGCTGAAGTTTTGAAATATGATAAGAGGCCGAGGTTGGTCATTCGAAGAGCACATGTCGAGTTACGGGTTTTGAGGTAGAGGGTCAGTTTGTCTCTTCCTCAAATCAATCAAAAGGCCGAGGAGCTTCCTGTAAAAAGTAGTGTTTGATTAAGAGGGGATTTCCGTTGCAAAAAAACTCATATAATCTCTGTCAAAGAGCTTGACATCTCCTATAAAACTCTGTCATCATTATCTCTCAAAAGCAAAGAGGTGTATTGTCTAAACCACTGTCTGCATTGATTTCCACCTAAACTAGGTCTGTTTTCTCCTTGCACTATATTACATCATTCCGAAGATTTGTTGACAAAGAAATTCTGAGAGTAAAAGAGGCCATTTTTCTGAGGGCAGAGGCTTTTGGTGGTTGAATTCTAACATCAGAGACAGGAGCATAGATGAATTGATAGATCTTTGAACCCACAGGCAAGGGTGTGTTTCCTAAAAAGCATAGTGCACTGATATATCACCTAGCCTAGTTCTGCTTTTCTTTCACTAAATGGTGTCATTTTGAAGAATTGTTGTTGTGATATGTTTCGAGGGAAGGTCATTTCTAAAGAACAGGGTATCAAAACACTTATCACAACAAGCCTTTTTTTAGAGATCTGCCCCTATTTCACTGTATTTCACTACTGAAGGTTTGTTGACAGAGAGCTTCCAAAGATGACAGCACATTAAAAGGCAGAGTTGTTGGTGTTTGAAGTTAAGATTAAGACAGAGGTACAGGTATTGTGTTGACCTCCTAGACTCACAAGCAGAGAGTATGTTTCCCAAAAACCACTGTGCATTGGTTATACATCTAACTTAGGTCTGTTTGTACCGAAACCATATTGTATCATGTTGAAGACTTATTGACAGAGATTTTCAAAAGTAAAACAGCATAGTAAAAGACAGAGGTTGTTGATGGTGGATTTTGACATCAAAGGCAGGGGTATAGAGGTGTTGGTAGACTTTTTAAAACTCACATAGCAGAGAGTGTGTTTTCTAAACCACTATTGCACTGATTTTACACCTAAACTAAGCCTGTTTTTTCATTGCACTACATTGTATCATTCTGAAGATTGTTGAACAGAGTTTCTGAAGGTGAAACAGGGCCATTTTCTAGAAGGCAGGGTTGTTGGTGATTGGGCACTTGTTGATGATCAGAGTTTACATTGAAGCCAGAAGTATACAAGTGATGTTTGATGTCTTAAACTTCACAAGAAAAGTGTCCCTCATAAAGCACTGTGTATTGTTGATCTAGGTCTGCCCTCTTTCTTCACCTCATTATCATGTTGAAAAGCTGATTGACAAAGAGACTCTAAGGGTAAATGTTACATTAAAGGGCAGATTTCATTGATGGGATTCTAACTTTGGAGGCAGAGGTACAAAAGCAGTGTTTGTTTTCTTAAAACTTTACAAATGAAAAGGGCCATTTTCTAAAGGGCAGAGTTCTTGGTAATTGCATTTAATATTAAGACAGAGGTACAGGTGCAGTGTTGACCTTTGAGATTCACAAGTAAAGAGCTGGTCTTCCCAAAGCGCTATGCATTGATTTTACACCTAAACTAAGTCTGCTTTTTCATTGCACTACATTGTATCATTCTAAAGATTGTTGAACAGAGTTTTTCCAAAGGTGCAGAGCCACGTTCTAAAGGGCAGAGTTGTTGATGGTTGAAACTTTAAACATTGGAAGCAGGGGTATAGAGGTGTTGGTGGACCTTTTTAAACTCACAAGAAGAGAGTGTGTTTCTTAAACCACTGTACATTGATTTTACATCTAACTTGGGTCTGCCTTTACAAAAACCATTTTGTATCATGTTGAAGATTTGTTAACAGGGATTTTCTGAAGGTGAATAGGGCCATTTTCTAGAAGGTAGCATTGTTGATGATCGAGTTTAACATTGAAGCCAGAGGTACAAAGGTGGTGATTGATTTCTCAAAATTCACAAGTGAAAGGTGTTTTCTTAAACACAGTGAGCTGATATTTCACCTAACCAAAGAGTCTCTTTTCTTTTCCAATGTATGTTATCTTTTATAGAAATCTGTTGACAGAGGTATTTTTAAGGTGAATGACCTGAAGAGCAGGGTTTTAATATTTGAGTTTTGTTTTGAAAACACAATTACCAGTGTAGGTTGGCCTAACCAAATCACAAGAGGGGTGATTGTTCAAAACAGTACACAGGGAATCTACAAAGCAGTTATCCCATCTTTTACACATGGTACCATTGTTAAAAGTTGGCATGGCTGAAGTGCATACAGAGTTGAAGGACTGTTTTTAAGAAGTACAGAGGTGACTTATTCAAAGAAACATTGTTGCATCTTATTCAAATCCACAGTGTCCATATCTGTCCAAACAGTATAGTGGCCATTTTCAATCCAGCAGGGCATTGTTCATAAAAGGCAGTTGGTTTCTTCCAAAGCATAGTTAGGTCAAATGCCTCCAAAGCAAGACAACAGGAGCAACATGACAGTGGTGAAGATCAGCAGAAGCAGGAACCAGAGGAGGATAGTGCTGAACAGCAGCAGCTCAGCAGTTTGAGCAACAGCATAAGGATGATGATCAAGAACAGCAGTTTTAAGGAGCGCCCCACACGGAAAGAGAAGAAAGACATATCACCCCTTGATAGACTGGTATCGACGTGAGCATGTTGCTGGTGACCCTTGAGGGTCATGCATGCCACCCATGGGCCTATTTCGCAATTGTTTTATGGCATTTTGGGTTTTTTGGCCAAAACCCATAAATTCGCTCATGTCGGCTTGATGAGTTGTCAAGGGAGGAGGATGATACCGATGGATGCCATAATTCCACAGAGCTGTGTCTCCGGGCCGATTTTCATGGCATTTGAAGATCATTCGTCTTCAAACCGTGCGAAAATGCCTACGGCACTGTTCTGTACGCCCGCCTACACGTTGTTCCCTGCTATTTTCTGGGTTTTTGCACACAGGTACAGTTTTGAGGGACTTTCAGAGATCAGATTGAGATGATTCCACTTGCATTGGAAAGCAGACACAGAGAGCTTTCCAACGAGCCATCATGAGCCTCATTTCGACATCGGGAAGGCTTCCATTTGCATTCAGCAAGTCAGGGGACCATTTTCAGGCATAAATATGAAGTATTTTTGCAATTTTTGAACTCCAAAAATCTGCTTTTCCCAAATGTGCGTTAGGCTATTTTTATCATGGGAAAATCATGTAAAGTCAATATAATTTCCGTTTTTAGCAATTTTTAAGATATTTTATGAGATATTTTGTGCCTTGGGCTTTGCAAAGCCTCAAGGACAAGTTTAGATATTTTGACTTGGCCAATGGGATAGCTAGTTGCTCCATGAGGTTTTCCTCCCTCAAGCCTATTTATTCCATGGTTCTCATTGTAAATCGGAGGCTGAACTTGAGAGAAGAATTAATGCATTGGTCATATGAGCTTTGAAGAATACACTTGAGTTATGATTTTTGGACTGCCTCTTGGATGCTTTGAGGAATGTTGAAGGCTTGTTGATGGATTCCTTGACATGGTAGAATGGTATAGTGCTTCTTAATGTGTTTTGTCTTCTAGTTTTCACTCATATTTCATTTTTCTTGCTGCTATAGATCAGTAAAGATTGATTTTGAGACATGCCCATGGAGGCACCTCAAAATCCCTGAATCTTCATAGCTTGATGTTTTCTTCTCCTTTAGTTATGCTAAAGAATTCTTAGCTGCTCTTTAGTAACCTAAGGTATTGTTGCTAAGTTTTATTCATCAGTTCCATGTATGTTGAGTAGGATGTATGGTTTGCCCTACCTACCTATCAGCTGCCCATAGTTCTGTCCATAAAACTTTCTCTTTGACTGATTTGTTGATCATTTTGTTGGACCAAGGAGGCCTAGTCCCGATCTAGCCCTTTGCCTAAAACTATGAAAACTTATTTGTCCAAGTGCCCAATGACTTAGAGACTATGTTTAGGAGTTCCGGCATAGTTTATGAGTTGTTAGTTTGTCTCATGTGTTTTCCCCAAAGTCTGATAGCCATTTCCCGAAGTTAGAGGGTCTTATACCTCTATGTATGGCCGGAATGTTTGATTTCTATGTATTGATTAGCTTATAGTTATTCCTAGCATGATTAATGGCTTGCTATTACATGTTTATGTCTGCTATTAACTAGTTTGCACTTGAAATCCCTTGTCTTTCACCAACTTATTGTTCATTTACTCCATTTTGCCCAGAGATCCCTTCTATTGTGAATCAAATCGGCCCTACAGCAGCTTTACATCATCGCCTCATTAGCTTCCTTGATCTGTTTGACCCCATAGCCCAATTTATCTACATCTTGTCATCCAGTTTATGTATTTGATCAGTTTCATCCCTCACAATCTTAAAAACTAAAAAAACCAAAAAACACACTTCATAACTAGCCTAATATCAGAACATCGCGAGTAAACACACCGACATCTTCTACACATATAGAGAGAGCCCTCTCTGAGTCTGTGAAGGTTTTCTTATCCAAACAAGCTAGCTCTGATGTTGCAGCCGGCTATTTGGCTAGCTGCCAATTCCGCCACCACGGACACTAACAAGCAGCCTCATATCATCTTGGCACGCTCGCTTGAAGGAACACAAAGGTGTCCCAGGTGACATAAAAGTGCATCTTGGAGGTGAAAATTTGGAACTTGCGTGCCCCCCAAGAGTGCCTTGTAAGTGTGGCCGAATTCTAGGTCACTCTCATAGAGAAGCGGCCAATCAGAAGTCTCGTGCCCACAAGAGTTGAGCACGGTGGTGAGCGCCACGACCGGTGGTCGGCTGAGGCAGTCTGCAACATTATTGGTGCTACCCTTCTTGTACTTGATGTTCAAATGAAACTGTTGCAGATATGTGGACCACTTCTGATGGCGATCATTCTGCAACTTCCCTTGTGTCTGTATGAACTGCAGGGGCCGGTGGTCTGTGTGGATGATTGTTTCCTTCTCCAAAATGTAATGCTTCCATTGTCGACAGGCTTGCACAATGGAATACATTTCTTTGTCATAGGTGGGATACTTGCGAACTGTCTCAGACAATGTCTCACCGTGATATGCCACTGGATGTCCCTGTTGAGTAAGAACTGCCCCAATAGCATAGTCAGAGGCATCTGTCTCGATCTCAAATGGCTGCTGCAAGTCTGGTAAGGTGAGCAATGGGGCAGAACAGAGACGATTTTTCAATTCTTTGAACGCCTTCTGTTGAGGTTCCGACCAAAAGAATTTTTCTTTCGCTCCTCCTTTGGTGACTTGACTCAAGGACCAAGTGATATGAGAGAATCCCAACACGAATCTACGGTAGAAATTAGCAAGACCCAGAAAGTTGCGAAGCTCTGTTATAGTAGTCGGGGCTGGCCAATCCCGAATGACTTGGATCTTGGCTGGATCCACATGCACCCCCTTTTCATCAATAATGTATCCCAGATATTGAACCTGGGTCATGCCAAACGTGCACTTCTCCAAATTGGCACACAACTTGTGTTGCCGCAGTGTTTGGAGGACTTGTCGGATGTGGTGAAGGTGCTCTTCCCAAGTTTTGCTGAAGATCAGAATGTATTCCAAGTACACCACTACAAATGAGTTGGTTAATGGCCGAAAGATGTCGTCCATCATCCTCATGAAGGTTTCGGGAGCATTCGTCAACCCGAAAGGCATGATCAGCCATTCAAAAAGGCCTTCCTTAGCTTTGAAGGCAGTCTTCCACACATCAGAGGGTTCAATTGGTACCTGGTGATACCCAGACTTCAGGTCGATCTTACTGAAATATTTTGCACCTTGGAGTTGGTCCAGAAGGTCATCAATCCATGGGATTGGGTACCTATTCCGGACAGTGATCTTGTTCAGCGCCCGATAGTCAATACAGAGTCTCCACGTCCCATCCTTCTTCTGTACCAACACGATCGGGCTCCCACAGGGCGATGAACTTGGTCCGATGTGACCTTTCTGCAACAGCTCCTGAATCTGCCTCTTGATTTCATCATTTTCCAGAACAGAGCGTCGATAGATCGGTCCATTGGGTAGCGGCGCACCGGGGTCAGATCAATCGGGTGCTTCACCTGGCACTGCAGAGGAACCCCTGTGGGTGAGGTGATGTCCCCGTACTCTCCCTGTTACACCTTATCCATTTGTTGTTGTCGTTAGGGGGGCCCGTCCCATAAGTTTAGACATGAAATTTTCTTTTGCTCCTGTAGTCAGACTTGCAGGAAAACGAATTTCCTGGTTTGGGAAATGAGCTTACTACATTGTTTTGCAGTAACCAAAGAGATAGTCGTAGGAGGTGGTACCTCTGGTATCCCGTACAACTTATTTCCCAAAGTAATAATAACAGCACGAGGTCGAGACTCATACACAGCATGACGCTTCCACAAGTATGGTTGTCCTAATAATACATCAGAAACATCAATAGGAGCAACGTCACATAATACCTCATCCGTGAAGGGCTTGATGCTATAGGAAAGGCGGCATTGCTGGCTGACGCGGAGATCTCGTCCTTGGTGAAGCCACCCGATGGTGTATGGATGTGGGTGAGCTGTGGTCGGCAAGCCCAACCGCTTCACGGCGTCTGCTGAAATGAGGTTCTTTTGGCTCCCATTGTCGACAATGAACCGTACAGGGGAGCCCTTTACCCACATCTGGGAGTGGAAGAGACGTTCCTCCTCCTCTGGATCTTCTGGTTCCTCCTTCTGGACCTTTGTAGTGGCACAAAGGGCGCCAGGCTCCGCATCAACTGCTTCTATTTCCTTCATGTTCCCATCTGCAGCCCGAGCATGCATCTGACTCAAAAGCCCGCATCTCGGCCACCAGCAACTGCTTGGCCCGACACTCACTTGTGTTGCGAGTGGAGCTCTTATGAAACTCACACCACTTTCATGTGTCCTTCTTTGGCTTTGCGGTGTTGGTCTTTGCTTGTGGCTTCAACAGGTTGTCTTGAGTCACCATGCCTTGGCTCTGTCCTTTTTTCTGTGGTTTGGGAGCACCTTTCCCTTGCTTTTGATTCGCAGATCCAAAGTCTCCCATTTCTTTCCGTTTGGAATTTTCGTCAATCTTACAAAAGATACCGTTGCCGTACTGTCAGTGGGAGATGTCGAGGAACTCCATTTCCTCCTAAATGTATCTGTGCAGACAGCTGCGATACTTTAGCACCAAACGTTTCTCTGAATCTTTGATACCCAACTTTGTGCGCAGGGTATGGAACAGATTCGTCAGCTCGTGCACATCTTGATCCCTTTGTTGTCGCAGCGTGGTCCATTGTATGTACTTGTCCTCATAGCTCCCCACGGGATAGTACTGTTCCTTGACGGCGTCTCGGAAAGAATTCCAAGTTGGTACGGCCGAGAACAGAGAGGGTTCTGTCTGGTCCTTGTTCTCACAGTAGGTTTCCCACCAGTCCTTAACATGGGGGGTAGCTTTGAGGAGTGCAAAAATAATCTTCTCCTGGTCTGAAAAGTCATGAACAAAGAAATATCCTTCTAATAGATTCAACCATCTATCTACGGCATCTGAGTCTATTTGACCCTCAAATATGGGAATGTCAAAATTTACTTGTACCTTAAAGGGAGTCGCAACTCCAGAGTGGCTACTGGATGCAGATGCGCCGCCGGTGGGCAGCCGTTGAAGGATCTGAGCAAAGCTATCCATCATCGCGTTCCTTTGTTTTTCGAGGGCCTCTTCGAGCAATATTTTGATAGGATCTCCTGCTCCCTCATCTTTCTTTTCGTCCCCCATGGGCGTCCGTCGAGGTTTGCGAGGCTGATCTTGCAAAGGTTCCACCATATCAAGCCCTAGCTCCTTATACCCCGACCTCGTTGGGGACATGCAAAGAAGGATCGAGAAAAAGCAGACCGCTCTGATACCACTGATCCGGATTTATGCAGGAACGCAACAGAATAAACACATAACCATAAATACAAGGATGCAGCGGAAATAACACTTCATTTCATTAATATCAAAGAACTGAAATTTGCTTACAGACAGAATGGAAATAAAACTAGCTAGGGCACTGGTAGCTATCTTTGAGAAGAGATGTGGCGGCTACAGGCCTCTGAACTGAGTTACAATGAGGCTCGAGGGCCTATTTATTATTGAGAAACAATGGAGAACCCTCAACATCCCAAAAACCTAACCCTAGGAGATGAAGCGCCAAAACTATGGGCCCCGTTTGGGTAAATTGGTGTTTTAACTTCCCAGGGACGTAACTTTGGCATACTATCTCCGTTTGACGCACATGATACATCATTAGAAAGCTCTATCCGAGGACTACAACTTTCAAGACGAATTTGATGATCAAATTCGTTGGTAAAACGATGCCCAAAAAACGTCGTTTAGGGCCTCAAAACGGCTCCGGAAGTTCAGGACCCGAAAAACTGCTAAAAATAGTAAGTTATGCCAAAACTGAAAAAAAAAATGAAACAAACAATGGTGGGGGGCCAAGTGGAATAGGTGGGTGGCCATCAATATCCACTTGGATCAATTACATATAATGGACCACGCTACAACAACAAAGGGATCAAGATGTGCATGAGCTGACGAATTTTTTCCATACCCTGTGCACCAAGTTAGGTATCAAATATTCAGAGAAACATCTGGTGCTAAAATATCACAGTTTGTTGGAAATATTGTCATTGATGGCAAAGAAAGCAGCAGAGGCAGAGGCAGCAAATACAAAGGAAGAGATGAAATGGTCATGCAGTAGAGGCAGAGGTTGAGCAGCAGAAGCAGCGAAGACAGAAGCAGAAAGGCAATGGTCATGCAGTAGAGGCAGAGGTCGAGCGGCAGAAGTAGCAAAGGCAGAGGCAGAGGCAGAGCCGTTATCACAGAAAGGCAGAGGCAGAGGCAGAGTCGTTATTCCGAGAATCATTACCTAGGCCGGAGGATACATAAACATAAATTCCGAGAATCATTACCACAGCTAGAGGATACAATAAAGGCGGAAGCGGAAACTTATATATATGCAGCGCCTTATTTATGTTGTGCCTTATACACAAAGGACCAAGACTACAATACAAAGTTTATGTATTATATGCTTGTGCGCAAGATTAAATGACTAAAGGTCCCATTGTTCTATTTTTAAAACAAACGTAGTAATATAAGGTGGGACCCTTATGAATCGCATCGGAGAATATAAGGGCAGCGAAACAGGTTAACAACAGAAAGTTGCGATTGCGATTGAGTTTCGAACCCGATGGGCATATAAACTGCAATTCATATATATTTGAGTTCCGATAAACAGTGATTGATCGCATCGAAGCATCGGAGTATAAGTATATCAGAACATGCAACTGAAAATTGCGATTGCAATTGAGTTCCGGATCCGATGGGCATATAAACTGCAATTCATATATATTTGAGTTCCGATAAACAGTGATTGATCGCATCGGAGTATCGTAGTATAAGTATATCAGAACATGCAACTGCAAATTGCGATTGCGATTGAGATTCGGACCCAATGGGCGTATAAACTGTGACTTGATAGGTTTGAGTTCCAGCCTAATCGCATCGGCATTTCAAGGTGAACAGTGATTAATCGCATCGGAGAAAGAGAAAAGTATATGTATATGCGCAACGCACTATATACGAAGTACCATAAGGTGGGACCCCTCTACAGAAAATTCTGAGAATCATTACCCCAGCTAAAGGTTACATTAAAGCGGAAGCATAAGCTTATATATATATATATATAGCACGGTACAGATGTTGTGCTTTATATTCAAAGGCTCAAAGCTTATATATATATATATGTGTGTGTGTGTTTATATGGAGCGCTTTATGGACAAGGGACCAAGGGTATAATCCAAAGCATATGTATTATATCTTTTGGTGCGAGATCAAAAGAACCAAAGGTTTTAACACTTGGTTTTAAAACAAACAAAGTTCTATATGGTGGGACCCTCACCCAATCGCATCGGAGAAAGTTCGCAAGCAGAACATGTTAACAAAGATTTGCGATTGGGATGAAAGATCGGACCCGATGGGTTTATAAACCATGACTGATATATGTTTGAAGTTTCGTCATAACAGTAAATCATCGGAATCGGAGCATCGGAGCATTGAGATATCGGTACATTCAAATGGAAATTGCGATTGCGATTAATCGCAATCGGAAGAAGTCGAGGAGTGATACATCGCATCGGAAAGATCGGCGAGTGGGCCCGTAAGGGAATTTTATGTATTAAAATAATCTCTCAGCAGTACATCGCCGAAAGTTACATATGTTATATAAAATGGCAGTCTATATGTTAAAATCAATTCTTATCGTGCCGAGAGTTAAATCGTGATGTATGAAAAGGGCAGTTACATAGGTATGGCAGTTACACTGCGATAGTAAGCAGGAAATCAATCAGAACCGAAAGGGCCGAACACGGTCACAGAAAAGCCAAATACAGTCACAGAAAAGCCAAACACAGTCACAGAAAAGACAAGCGCAATGAACCAAGAGGCTGAATGAGTGAGCTGAAGTTTTCATTATATGTGAATGTAAATATTGTAATTGATTTTTTATTGCTTGTGATGCATTGGCAAATCTCCGGAAGAAAACAAAATCCCACTGTAATATTAAAATAAGCACCTATAGTTACATTTTTCTGAGTGAGCTGAAAAAGAAATGAGAAGGCAGAAGACCAAGAAGTATGACTATCCATTTCGAATTCCTAAAGGAAAACAAACAGTCATCAAGAAATCTATATAAATAATATCATCTTGATATGAAAAGAGAGGTTAGAGAGAGTGAGAAGAGAGAATGCAGAGTTTGGAAAATTGAGGCAGAGAAGATTAGGAACAGAGGAGCAGAAAGAGATGCTACAGAACAGAGCTGATATCTGAGATAAATTAGCAAACATTTCTTTTGGTAAATTGAGGAAGTTGGAGCTTCCCTATCAAGTTGAAGCTTGATAGCTGTCAGTAGTAGCTGACTGAGGTTGGAGCCTCCTGTAGGTTGGTGCCTGCAGAAAATTGAAGGGATTTGGTGCTTCCTTGCAAGTTGTAGCTTGCATAATTGAGGTTGGAGCCTCCTGTAGGTTGGTGCCTGCAGAAAAACAGTGGTGAGAGGGAGTTAGAGCTTGCCTTTGCATCACAACAATAATAAGATGTGGTTTTATCACTTTATGGGTTTCCACTTAAATCTGTTGACTCTATCTGTGTTGCTTGTGTGCTGAGATTATTTACCAAATCTGCTTAATGTTTGCTGCTCTCATAATAAGTTTAAAGTCCCAGCCCCAACCACTATAACAGAGCTTTGCAGCTTTCTGGGTCTTGCTAATTTCTACTGGAGGTTCGTGTTTGGATTCTCTCATATCACTTGGCCCTTGAGTCAAGTCACCAAGGGAGGAGCGAGAGCAAAATTCTTTTGGTCGGAAGCTCAACAGAAGGCGTTCACAGAATTGAAAA
Source organism: Pinus albicaulis (assembly GCA_034641835.2). NCBI lineage: Eukaryota > Viridiplantae > Streptophyta > Pinopsida > Pinales > Pinaceae > Pinus > Pinus albicaulis. The sequence continues at coordinate 2,473,551 of CM076575.1, read as the reverse complement.
ATCGCCTCTGTTCTGCCCTAGTGCTCACTTTACCAGACTTGCAACAGCCATTTGAGATCGAGACAGATGCCTCTTACTATGCTATTGGGGTAGTTCTTACTCAACATAGACATCCAGTGTTGAAAATGCAACAAGATGATGGAGCTTAGTGAAATGAAGTCACCTTCACTAAGTGGGCCCGCGGGCTATTTTTGGCGCAAAGTCTATTTTTAGACTATGTCTATTTTTAGACATATGGAGCATGGTCTGGGAGTTGCAGTATGCTATTCTTGGAGGATTGGTCATGTTGGTAAAAATATATGGACCTCTATTTTTTGGACCTATAGGTCGAAGTCTATTTTTAGACTGCCTATCCTAAAAATAGGGAAGTCAAATATTATTTACCCTTAATAATATTTGGACTCTAAACTCCAGTTTACTCTCTTGGAGCACTTCAGTTCGAGCTACAGAAGTGGCTCATGCATCTGACAGAGGAATTACGCTATTCCTAAGGGTTTGGTGAGCTCATGCATGGTTGACTTCGCTAGGACTTCAAAGGCGTAGTTTGGGAGCGTTGATGAGACAACAGAGTTGTAAATCAAGTTTAACTTAGTTGAACTAGTTGTGTTTAGTTTAACTAGCTAATACACTAGTAATGAGTGGAGTGAATTAAATATTATTTAATTCACTAATTATTAACTCATTATTCAACTCAAGAACACATCAGTTCACTAAAGTGCATGGACAGTTCAGTGGAGACCAGTGGAAGAGATAGATGAAAGGGTGAGTTTGCTATTAGTTGCAACAGCAGTTGTGCATGAGATTGCACAAGCATTGGAGGAGATTGCCCATGAGGATTGCGCAGTTGAAGCCAATGGGATTCGAACTTGGATCTCTCATTGAACCAACTTGGATTGCGCAATAGAGGCAGGCAATTAGTGGATGAGTTTTGAACCTGTGACTTGTTCAAAACTGAGCTAGTTTGTGTGTAACTTTTGGAGACAGTACTGAGTACTTGTGAGGAGTATTGTACTGAGATTGTTACATGTTCTCTTCTATTATAATATACAAAATAGCTAGGGGTTTTCAGCTATAAGCTTTCCCCATTACATATTGTGTTTATGTGCGCATGCGACTGTTTCTATTTCCGCAAATTGATGATTGATTGTAGAAGAGGTTATGTGTTATACATGAATTCAAATTAATGTATGATCAGGATAATCTCAGTGGATAAATCTTCATTATTCAGCAAATTTCTACATGGTATTGAAGCGAATTGATCATCGGGATCTATTACAGTGATTACAATTTTATTTCGGTAGACAGAGTCTGTAACGGGCCAGGTAGCCTCTGGATCCATCCTTTCTCTGAAAGGTGATATATCCAGTAAATGCCCTTACAGTCGATCTCTGTGCTAGAAATAATTTGTTCTCACAGATCCAGAAGAAGTTGAGTTTTTGAGTTTGGAATTCGAATTTTGCAGCAGTTTGTTTTCTTGGTGCCAGAGTTGAAAATGTCTTTCAACGGTTTGCGACTCAAATATGCCCTTGAAGGCAGTTCGAATTATGTTGCATGGAAAGATCGGATGGAGGCAGTATTAGAAGATAATGGACTGAAGGAGTTCGTAGATACGGATTTCCAAAAGCCCACTGATCCTACTGAATTCGAGGCTTGGCAAAAGAAGATGGCGAAATGTCGAAGGATTATGTTGGAGGGCGTGAAGGATCACATTGTATCCAGCCTGCATGGAAAAGCTTCTCCATATTTGATGTAAAAAGCATTGACAGATCTATTCCAGAGTAAGAGTGACCAAAGGAAGCTAGCGCTCAAGGATAAGCTCAGAAATATTAAGATGGAGAAAGGCGATAGTATCGCCAAGTACCTCACGAAGTTCACTCAATGCAGAGATGAGCTGGGAAGTGTGGGGGTGACTGTCGAAGAAGAGGATATGGTAGACCTGGCTCTCCTTGGTCTTCTGAAAAGTTGGCATGCATATCAAGATAGTGTCAATGGTCGGGAGAAGTTGCCGAGATGGGAGAAACTTTGGGCGGATCTCATGCAAGAGGAGATAAGGAGGACTACCAAGGATGGATCTTCATCAAAGGTATCTGATGAAGAAAATTGCGCTTTGCCTACCAAAGCAAAGAAGGGGAAGAGCAAGAAAACTTCTCAGTCTGGTGCGAAAGGCAAGAAGCAAGACATGTCCAAGGTGAAGTGTTTTCACTGTCACCAGCACGGACACTATGCCACAAATTGTCCGCAGAAGAAGAAAAATAAGAAGGTTGCCGGATCTGCAGTGGGAGAGGCATTGGCTTCTCAATTCGAACTGGATTTTTCACTGATCGCATGCTTGGTTTCAAGTGTGGTGGGATCAGTTTGGTTCTTGGACAGTGGTGCGTCATTTCACATGACCGGAGATCGAGATCTGTTTTCAGATCTGGAGGAAAAGGATCTTGGAGTGCACATCGAGATGGGCGATGATGGTAGATACAGTGCAACAGGTATCCGTACCATTTCCTTTGAGAGGGAGTCTGGTAAACCTTTCATATTGAAGGAAGTTTTGCATGTTCCAGGATTGATGAAGAATCTGATCTCTGTGGCAATGTTGGAAGACAAGGGGTATGATGTGGTCTTCAGCGAAGGAAAGGCTTTCCTACACAGTAAGACAACTGGAGAAACCCAGAAGATAGGAGTTCGAGTCAAGAACCTTTATCAGTTGCAAGTAGATGGCTGCGCAGCAATGGCATGCAAAGCGGGAGAAGTGGTGAGCCGGGATGATGAGGGAGAACTGTGGCACAGGATATTGGGCCACCTTCACCATGGAGCTTTCAAAATACTGCAGCAGATTTCTACTAGGCTTCCTAAGGGCACCCTTGCGCAGTCAGATCAGTGCAAGGGGTGTACCTTGGGAAAATATGTGAAAGCCACCTTTCACGAGAAGGATAGTCGCGCCACGACGATCCTTGAGAGAGTTCACACAGACGTGTGTGGTCCTTTCTCTGTAGCTTCGACAGCAAAGCACAAGTACTATGTGATATTTTTTGATGATTTCTCTCGGAAGTGCTGGATCTTCTTCATGCAGAAGAAGAGCGAGACATTTTCAAAGTTATGTGAATTCAAGGCACTGGTTGAGAAAGAATCGGGGAAGCATGTGAAGGCTCTTAGGAGCGACAATGGTGGTGAATTCATCTCTACTGAATTCAAGGACTTTTGCAGCGTAGAAGGGATTCGGAGAGAGCTCATCGCACCCCATAACCCATAGCAGAACAGGGTGGCTGAGCGGAAGAACAGAACGATCGTGGGTGCTGCACGGGCGATGTTGCATGATCAGGGCCTACCCCTTCACTTGTGGGCTGAGGCATGCAATACAGCAGTGTATGTGCAGAACCGTTGTCCTCACAAGGTTCTTGGCATGAGTACACCAGAGGAGGCTTATTCGGGCAAGAGGCCTGATATTTCCCATTTGCGGATTTTCGGATCTCCTGTCTACATGCATGTGACGAAGGATGCGAGAAGGAAGCTGGATCCAACTGCTGAAGTTGGAATATTTGTGGGGTACACTGACACACCTCACAACTATCGGGTGTATGTGCCAGACAGTCGCAAGACTGTTGTGCGACGGGATATAAAATTCCAGGAGGAGAAAGCCATGCAGTGTTCGCTTGAGAGGGAGCTACACTTGCATGCACATGAGGAGCTGTTAGTTCCTAAGGAGGAGCTTCCGGATGTGGATCAGCCACAAGAGGAGGTTCAGGAGGTGGAAGAAACCACCCAGGCAGCGCCAACCATCAGAGGGCGCATGCGCACTACAGAAGCTGAGCGACTGGCTCGGGATGCAGAGAAAGTTGTAGGACCACCTACAACACATCGCAGACAGAGACAGTCACCAGATCGGTACACTGGATACATGGCTCTTGTGAGTCAATGTGTTGTGACGGAGCCATCCTCTTTTGAGGAAGCCGTGGAGGAACCCGCATGGGTTGATGCCATGATCGAAGAATATGATTCGATCATCAGGAACAGTGCATGGGAGATTGTCCCAAGACCGGTTGGGAAATCAGTTGTAGGTTCGCGATGGATCTACAAAGTGAAGCAGGCGGCTGACGGGAGTGTGGAGAAGTACAAGGCGATATTTGTCGCCCGTGGCTTCTCACAGATCGAGGGGATCGATTATGAGGAGACCTTTGCACCTGTCGCAAGGTACTCTTCCATACGGACGATCCTAGCTCTCTCAGCGCAGATGGGATGGCACATCCATCAGATGGATGTGAAGACTACGTTCCTCAACGAATTCATTGAGGAGGAGGTGCACATAGAGCAGCCTGAAGGTTTTGAGATCTTCAGCAGTGAGTCGCATGTTTGCCGACTCAAGAGAGCACTGTACGGGCTGAAGCAAGCACCTCATGCTTGGTACACACGGATAGATAGTTATTTCACCGGGCTTGGATTCTCCAAGAGTGAGGCGGATCCTAACCTGTACCAGATTTTGGTGGAGGGGAAGCTGCTGATCATTGTACTGTATGTAGATGATCTAATTTTGATGGGTGATGAGCTGTTGATACTTTCATGCAAGGAGGATCTTGCTAGAGAGTTTGAGATGAAGGACTTGGGCCTCCTTCATTATTTCCTGGGATTGGAGATTTGGCAGCGCAGTGGAGGACTGTTTGTTTCTCAGGGTAAGTATGCCCGGGAGATACTGGAAAGGTTCAACATGCATGGCTGCAAGCCTATTGACACTCCTCTTCCTGGTGGTTGGAGGAAGGAGGATGCTACTTCAGCGGAGGTAGTGGATGCCACTGTCTATCGACAGTTGGTGGGGTCGCTTATGTATCTGTTCAATACATGACCCGATATATGCTATGCTGTTAACCAGCTTTCGCAAGCTATGGTTAAGCCTACCAAGCTCTTCTAGAAGGCAGGCAAGCATGTATTGCATTATCTTAGTGGCACATCGGGATATGGTCTATGGTACAGACAGGAGGATGGAGCGAAGCTTTCCGGCTTCACTGATGCAGATTGGGCAGGGAGCCCAACGGATCGAAAGAGCACATCTGGAGGAGTTTTCAACATTGGGTCGACAATAGTTTCCTGGTACAGCAGGAAGCAGAGATCCGTGGCACTCAGTTCAGCAGAGGCCGAGTACATGGCAGCAAGCTTGGCTGCATGCGAGGCTATTTGGATGAGGAAGATCCTCGTCAGATTGTTCGGGTCGCACTTGGAGCCTACTGTGATTTATTGTGATAACCAGAGTTGCATTAAACTCTCGGCTAATCCAGTATTTCATGATAGATCCAAACACATCGACATCAGGTACCATCATATCAGAGATTGTGTTCAGCGGAGAATCATGATGCTTTCATATGTTCCCACGGAGGATCAGGATGCCGACATCTTGACAAAGGCGCTCACCAGGAGCAAGTTCGAATTCCACAGAGGCAGGATAGGGGTTGCAGATAATCCATATCTTGCTGAGAGGGAGTGTTGAAAATGCAGCAAGATGATGGAGCTTAGTGAAATGAAGTCGCCTTCACTAAGTGGGCCCGGAGGCTATTTTTGGCGCAAAGTCTATTTTTAGACTATGTCTATTTTTAGACATATGGAGCATGGTCTAGGAGTTGCAGTATGCTATTCTTGGATGATTGGTCGAGTTGGTAAAAATAGATGGACCCCTATTTTTAGACATACAGGTCGAAGTCTATTTTTAGACTGCCTGTCTAAAAATAGGTCAGTCAAATATTATTAGCCCTTAATAATATTTAGACTCTAAACTTCAGTTTATTCTCTTACAGCACTTCAGTTGGAGCTACGGATGTGGCCCATGCATCTGACAGAAGGAATTACACTATTCCTTTGGGTTTGGTGAGCTCATGCATGGTTGACTTCAGTTAGGACTTCAGTGGCAGAGTTTGGTGGAGTTGATGAGACAGTTGGTGGATTTGTGTTCGGTTTAACTTAGTTGAACTAGTTGTGTTTAGTTTAACTAGCTAATACACTAGTAATGAGTGGAGTGAATTAAATATTATTTAATTCACTAATTATTAACTCATTATTCAACTCAAGAACACATCAGTTCACTACAGTGCATGGACAGTTCAGTGGAGACCAGTGGAAGAGATAGATGAAAGGGTGAGTTTGCTATTAGTTGCGACAGCAGTTGTGCATGAGATTGGCACAAGCATTGGAGGAGATTTCCCATGAGGATTGCGCAGTTGAAGCCAAGGGGATTCGAACTTGGATCTCTCATTGAACCAACTTGGATTGCGCAATAGAGGCAGGCAATTAGTGGATGAGTTTTGAACCTGTGACTTGTTCAAAACTGAGCTAGTTTGTGTGTAACTTTTGGAGACAGTACTGAGTACTTGTGAAAAGTATTGTACTGAGATTGTTACATGTTCTCTTCTATTATAATATACAAAATAGCTGGGGGTTTTCAGCTATAAGCTTTCCCCATTACATATTGTGTTTATGTGCGCATGCGACTGTTTCTATTTCCGCAAATTGATGATTGATTGTAGAAGAGGTTATGTGTTATACATGAATTCGAATTAATGTATGATCAGGATAATCTCAGTGGACAAATATTCATTATTCAGCAAATTTCTACATCCAGTGGCATATCACAGTGAGACATTGTCTAACACAGTTCGCAAGTATCCCACTTATGACAAAGAAATGTATTCCATTGTGCAAGCTTGTCGACAATGGAAGCATTACATTTTGGGGAAGGAAACAATCATCCACACAAACCACCGGCCCCTGCAGTTCATACAGACACAAGGGAAGTTGCAGAATGATCGCCATCAGAAGTGGTCCACATATCTGCAACAGTTTCATTTCAACATCAAGTACAAGAAGGGTAGCACCAATAATGTTGCAGACTGCCTCAGCCGACCACCGATCGTGGCGCTCACCACCGTGCTCAACTCTTGTGGGCACGAGACTTCTGAGTGGCCGCTCCTCTATGAGAGTGACCCAGAATTCGGCCACACTTACAAGGCACTCTTGGGGGGGCACGCAAGTTCCAAATTTTCACCTCCAAGATGCACTTTTATGTCACCTGGGACACCTGTGTGTTCCTTCAAGCGAGCGTGCCAAGATGATATGGGAAGCACACTACAATCGAGTTGCTGGGCATTTCGGGGTCGAGAAAATAGTAGCAATACTACAGAAGTATTTCTATTGGCCGAACCTTCGAAAGGATGTCGAGAAGCACATCAGATCCTGCACTGCTTGTGCCATTGCCAAACCGACCATCAAGAATCAAGGCCTATATACTCCACTACCTACCCCTAGTCGACCGTGGGAATCCATCTCCATGGATTACATGTCGGGCCTGCCTTCTACTAAGAATGGAAATGACTGTGTTTTCGTGGTCGTTGACAGATTCTCGAAGATGGCCATCATGGCGGCCTGTAAGAAGAATATCACAGCAGAAGCCACTGCTAAACTCTTCTTTGAACGAGTGTGTGTGCACTTTGGGATCCCACAGTCTATCATATCAGATCGAGATAGCAGGTTCCTCAGCACATTTTGGTCCAGCCTCTGGTCAATGTTGGACACAAAGCTCACCAAGTCCACAGCTTTCCATCCCCAAACAGATGGCCAGACAGAGGTCGTCAACAGAATGATTGCACACATTCTGCGCATGTACAATTCAAAGCATCCACGCACATGGGACGAGAGCCTCCCCTATGTACAACATAGTTATAATCGGGCTCTCCATAGTTCAATCGGCCATAGCCCCTTTTAGGTGGGCTTGGGATTCCAGCCACTATGTCCCATTGACGTAGCCATGCCATTTGCAGCTGCTCAGGCCGATTCAGCTCATGTCCAGTCTGAAGTTGACAAAGCAAGTAGCTTCATTGAGCGCATTCAACACATCTGCCAATAGGTTCATGATATATTGGACAGAGCCAATGCCATGATCAACACCGAGTGCCACACAACTTCTAGGTGGGCGACAAAGTATGGCAACATTTGCAGAAGGAGCGCCTCACTGGACCCCACCGCAAGCTTCGCCCACTCTGATACGGGTCGTACACCACCACCAAGGCTGTAGGGAACAATCCCTTCGAGCTCAGTATTCCACCATTCCTTGGTCTGCACCCAGTCTTCAATGTGGATCGCCTTCGTCCTTACTTCCCACCTCTACTGGACACCTCGGACATTGCAGAACAACTCACACCAACAGAGTTAAATCCAGACTGCATGGAACAGGCCACCATAGATTTTATCATGGACATGCAAATCAAGAACACTCGCCAACGTAGATCCAACTGATGAAGGTTCAAAGCCGGCCAACTCCCGCACTACAAGGAAAGTGTCTACTGTGGACTAAGTCTGGGCTAGGAATTTCATCTCATGGAGGAAACTTAACGAATGGGGACCATTGTCTAAGGGGAGGAACATCCAGTGGATATTGTAATAAACGCCTATTCCACTGGGCCCCACCATTGTTCTTTGGGCTGCATGACACCATTATTTTTAGCAAGCTTTTTCGGCCCTGTAGAACTTCCGAGAGCCGTGCTTGTACCCTAATTCTAATTTTGAGAAAAGGAGTAACATAGTCCAGTGGACTGACAGTTCTGTTCAAATTGTAGTCCTCTGATATCTTTTAATGAGGTATATACGGCCAAACGGAGATCGTATGCTGTGTTACTGAAGTGGTAAACTAATTTACCCAAACTAGCCCCATAGTTTTGGCGGCCCATAGTTTTGGCGTCTCATCTCCTAGGGTTAGGTTGATAAGCTAGATTTCTCATTGTTTCTAACTAATAAATAGACCCTCGAGCCTCATTGTAACTCAGTTCAGAGGCCTGTAGCCGCCACATCTCTTCTCAGAGATAGCTACCAGCGCCCTAGCTAGTTTTATTTCCATTATGTCTGTAAGCAAATTTCAGTTCTTTGATATTAATGAAATGAAGTGTTATTTCCACTGAATCTCTGTATTTATGGTTATGTGTTTATTCTGTTGCGTTCCTGCATAAATCTGGATCAGTTTCACCCTCTATGTCTTCAAAATTATCAACATCTACCACTTCTTTTCCTTTACCTTTTTCTGCCTCTAAATTTGCCTTTGGTTTACTTTGGAGCAGTTGTTTCACCTTCAATTGCATTTTTCCTTGATGTAGAAAGGTAATCATGAAATTTTCCCTTGAGAGGTTGTCCTTCAACTTTGCTATCTCTGCATCCCTTTCCCTTATTATCTCCTCAATTGAATTTTCTTTCACTTTCTCTGCCATGTCAACCTCCATAGGTGCTTGTTCCTCATGCTGCTGCAATGGTGACTCATCCTCATGCAAATATGGTTTCTCCATGGTTTCTCTTTGATCAATTGTAGTTTCTGGTGCAAGCACACCTTTAGAGATCATAGGAGAAAAAACCATCCTCTTACCTTTCTCTTAGGTTTGATGATTTCAACCCTAGGTGTCTTTGGAACTTCTGCTTGTTTACTTGAAGAGCCAACCTCCTTTGGTTGTGTTGATGCTGATGGTATGTTCTGAATTATGGGTGGACTAGTAGTAGGCACAGATGTAAATGTCTCCATGAAATTTTCCCAAGACATATTGATTACTAAGAGCTTATGCAAAACAATAAGCTTGAACAAACCATGGTGGAACAAATTAGTGTGATGGTCTTTGCCTTTACTCTGTACCTTTTCAGTCATTTTGACCAAAATCCTAAATAGATAATTAGGAAAACTGAGTGGCTTGGTGGCAGTGAAGATCATCAATAGCCATATATTGTACTGGTACAATCTTGACAATCTCCCTTCACATGTAAAATACTCCATAATTAGCTTCATCAAAGGGGCACACTTATCAAGTAAATGCCTGAAAGGAAAGATGTGTTCAGGAGCATATTTGTAATGAGGCTTTAAGAACATTTTATAGTTATCAATGTCCAAGTCCATCCCTTTGAACCAGATTTCTCCATGGTTTAGGATACCTGTTGTTGAGGCGATGACATTTGTTGTGTTAGTCATGTTAGCCAGCTATCTGGCTAAAAAATTATTGGAGCCTCCAAGGAACAATTTTTATTTGCTAAAAAGCGTTGGCTCTTGAAGACTCTTGAAGGCCTTCTGCCTTTCCCTCTATCCCAAATCTTCATTGCTATTCCCTTTTTTATACTCAGAAATTCTGCTGAAATCATGAGAAGAAACTACTCCAAAACCATAATTTTTCCCCTCCCCCTCTTCCAAGCTTACCTTCATTTGCTCCCCTTTTTTCTCCATAAAATCCCCTTTTTTTTCATGATTCTTCTTTTTCCCCTCATGAAAAACACTTTTATAAGGTTTGAAACCCACTTTTAAACCTTACCGAAACTTTCAGATCCCTTTGAAAACATTGAAAAAACCATAGAAATTCATGTTTTTATGACAGGCTTTAACCCCTTTTCCCGCAAGCTCCAACGACTTCCCCACGTAACCCTTACCCAAAACCAAGCGCTTAATGACTTGGGGGCCAATCGCATAATCGCAAATCGCAGAATCGCATGTTCTATTGTGAATGCTCAGATTACTCATCGCAAATATCTGCAATGTGATTGATTGCGTCGCAAATATTTGCGATGCGTTTGATCGATCGCAAATATTTGTGATGCGATCAATCGCATCACAGTCCTTCGATCGCATCGCAAGTTCTGTTTCCCGCGATTGCGATTAGTCCCCGCTCCTGTCTCCAATTGCGATTTGCGATCACCATGTAGGTCCCACCTCGTACGTCATTCCCATCGTATTTCCATTGCATTTCACACATTCCCTTTGCATTTCCGCCAAAGTCCAAAGTTTCATATTTTGCATTAAAATTTCATGTTTCATATGTTTTTCACTCATTTCGTATATCATTCTCACGGTTTTAATCTCCGCCGTCGATTTTCGTCATTGGACCACGATCAAACGGTCCACAACGCACTTCACCACCAAACCCTATTTGTTCGTTGTTTTCACCATTCCACTGCATTATTCACCATTTTTCATTCTGAACAGCCATCACTGTGCTATCATTTCCTCCGCCCTCCGTATAACATCCGCCATCCCGTGCATCGGATTTCTTAACTAAGTTTCGTGTTTTGCAGGGTAAAAGCAGCAAAAGAACTCCATGATTTTCAGTTCCTGCTATAGGGACAGAGAGCACAGAAAAGGACCATTTTTCAGAAAATAAATCATGGAAGAAGACCAAGAAAGAGTTCTTGACAGGACTTGCATTCATGAACAGGGTTGGAAGCACTGTAAAGTCTTCCTGAGGCCATTTAAAACGCATTTTTCACAGACAGAGATATAAATGAAGTGGTTGAGAGTTCAAGGCACAGAAACTAAGTCATCAGGACAACTTCATCAGTAGATTACTCTTCAGGACAGAGTGCCCATACTATTTTTAATCTACGTCGTGTTCCAGAGAAGTTCTCTGCCTTGACCACAGTCCGGAGTTACCAAAGCATTTGTTTCACAGGTATGGCAGGCCCGAGCATCATTATTCTGCCTTTGTGCAATTCTACAGGCCACTGTAGCAGGTACACCAAAGACATACCTAGAGTAAATGGAAGCCTGACAAAGACCACTCCACCAGCCAAAGAGTTACTTCTGCAAGGAAATTCAATGTAAAACACATCTGCGGAGTAACCCTCACATCACACAGAACCACGGAGGACAGCCAAGCTCCCACAGAGCTTGAGCTTTAATGAAAATCATTCAATGCAGAAGATACGTTTGTAAGTTTCTAGATTGAGCTTCTCAAAGGCCCAGAAGCCATTAAATCTGTATTAATTGTAATGATATATCTTTCATTAGATCTGACCTCCTCATCCTTCTATATATACTTCTGTAGAAGATGAGTGAGGGGTTGGTTGGAGAACTTTGAAACACATTTGAGCTCGAGACTTCTATCTGTACATAGCGTTCACTGGCCCTTGGAGCTCTGCTTGCACTATATTAGTTAGGCTGGATAGTGTAGATGATTGTTGAACTATAGCATCGAACTAAAGTTGTAACTGGTTTCAAGCATCAATACAAGCTTATTTATGGGATCCTGGTCTATGTTGACGGTGATGTTTTCCTCATTGTAACTTGTTATTTTATTTCTGTTTTCACTGTGTTTCATATCCTCTATAAAGAACAGCATGCATAGAGTTAGGACCTACTGTATATCAGTAACCTTCTCTGACTGAAAATCTTTATCTAAATGTTTTCTTTCAATCTGTGTATTTGAGAATGATTTGATTCAGTTTAAGCTTAGGAATGTTGGGGTTCCCTCATCTTACTGTTTAGCTGAATATCAGTCTTGAATGTTACGTTCAGTATTAGTTAAGTAGAGATGAACTCTGGAGGATATGGTGTGCCCTGGTCCTAGTTTCATTCCCAAAGACTGTCTGAATGTTTCCCTTGGAATGTGTTAAAAGCTGGCTAGTTTAGAAGTACTTACCAGATCTTAGACCATTCTGTGTTATCTTTGTGTTTCCCCCTGTTTTTGTATGTTTTCTATTGAAAGTGTATCAAAGGCTGGCTAGTTTAAAAGTACTTACTAGATCCTAGTATGCTTTCATGTCCTTCTTAAGTGTTTGTCAAAGGCTAGCTAGTTTGAAAGTACTTACCAGATCCTAGGCTGCTCTTTGTTCTGCATCTGTTTAACTTTCCTTCTTGTTGTACCATTTCATTCCATAAATCAATCTTCAAAGAGATCCTAGACATAGATGACTTGCCCCATGGACCATTCTTGAACCTGTTGTTTCGATTAAACCCTATTATGACTCCATAGCCCAATGGACTAAAACTTGCAGTTACCTACCTTTCTAGATGAAGCTTGTTCTTTTTCTTGCCACTTCTCACTTTTGAAATTCTTTGCATTTAGAACTTTCCCCTCAAACTGTTTTCATGCTCAACCATCCAAAAAACAAACAAACCCTTGGTCTTCATAACTAGCCTAACATTATTACCCCAAACTTCAAAGACAAATCCATCTTTGCACTCATTGGAGAGATCCCTCTCCGGATTCAAGAGGGCTAGATCCTAGAATCCCAAAGTGGTTGAAACGATGTTGTTTCTGTAATTGGACTCTGACAATCTTGCTAATAAATTATAGATAACTAACAATTCATCGGTATTTTTCATTATTTATATATGACTTTAGATTGGTTCTAGATTTCTAAAAACAACATTCTTTTAACATTGTGAGTTTTAAAAATCTCACTGCCTTCATTATCCTTATAGGAAATTTTTCACTATTCTATCAACATTGCCATTTCATGGTCACCCTGCCACTCCTAAAATACTCCTTATGGGTTTGTGCCACTCATCCCCATCCTTTTTTGTTAAAATTGGACAACTAGGTCCAAATTCCATGTTGTGATGCTCAGATGAAGATACCGATATTTTTATTAGATTCCTGTTTCAGAGAGGTGTAAGATCCATATAAAATTTATCTTAATCCGATGAGCAGAACATTTATTTTGAATTTATTATTTATAATAAATTATATGTGCAGGTCGGCCTTCAGGTTTTACACCCCCAGCAGATGTGTCACACACCTCAATGATGTATATAAATACAGTCAACTTTGGAGAGCATTTCACACTCACTCATCACATCATCTTCTTCTCTTCTGATCTAGTATGAGCTACTTGGAGGACAATTTCGATCCACACGTGGGAACAAGGACGAATTACTACAGCCAAGGAGAAGGACGAAATTGTTGCAGCTAGGGTTTCCACAAAGGTTTGACCAGCGTTGACTTTGGTCAACGCATGGTCCAAAGAGGATGAAATTTATTGGAGAGTTCGATTTTGGGAGGCCGTACACATTGGCACAAGAATCGAGGTCAAAAGGTTGACTGAAGATGGAGCTGCGTTGACTTTGATGTTGCTGCCCTGCGTTGACTTTTCTGGATAGCGTTGACTTTTCTGGAGTTGACTTGAGTTGACTAGGTGACTGATTTGAGGATTGTTGTGACACATTCTGGGTTGGCTGATCAAGGAGACTTTGATGGTTGAAGCATCCTGTTGACCGCCGTAACGCACCTTCACATTCTCATGTTTCTGGTTTGTCTTCTATAGATCCACTGGTATGTTCTATCAGCATTTTACTTAACTGTTTGGGTGATTGTTGTAATAAAAGTAAAGTTTCATCAAGCATAGAACATCTACAAAAATTTACATGGTATCAGAGGTGAGGTGAAGACAAGCCCTAACTTATAGCAATCACCATCTAAGAAAAATGGGTTCCACAAGTTATGACTTCAAGGAGAATGACAAGCTGACTGGAAGGGATGACTTCCATGCTTGGAAGATGATATTAGATCTCAAATTGGAAGACCATGATCTCATGGACCATGTACTGGGTAAGATACAAGAACCTCCATCCAATGCTACTGCTGTTGCTAAAACCAAGTATAAGAAGGGAGAGATCAAAGCAAAGCTGATGATCAGGGAATCCATTCATAAAAGCCTGGTGGCCTACATCTCTGAGTTGGGTACATCTAAAGAGATGTATGATAAATTGATCCTAATGTTCAAGGTAAACAATGTAAACCAAGTGCTATTCTTCAAGAATCAATTGAAGAATCTAAAGAAAGGCAGGGATGAGTCTGTCCAAACATACTTTCTGAAATTGACCGAGATTAGGAACAATCTGCTAGCTATTGGGGAGACAATAGCCGATCGTGAGATGGTACTCACCACACTTGGAGGACTCCCATATGAATGGAAAGTATTCAACACTACCATTCTCAATAATAGTACAATTCCTAACTTTGACGAGCTACTGTCCAGATGCATGCAAGAAGAGACAAGAATGAAGGAATATGAAAATGACAGAAATGTTGCCTATGTTGCTCATTCTAGAAAGAAGAACTCTGGTGGCTCTAAGAATAAAAGAAGAACAAGGGCCCAAGGAAATAAGGGAAAGTGTTTCACTTGTCATAGGCCAAGTCATCATGCTAGGGAATGTCCTTTCAAGAAGGATTCTCCTGATAGTGATGACAACAACAACAATTGGAGGAATAGAAATCAAAGAAACAACAGGTTCAAAGGAAAGAGGAAGGCTCCCTCTGGTAGAAACAATCAACCTTTCAAAAGGTATATAAACTCCAGGTATGAGGAGTCAAATGTTGTTGATAAAATAAATGAATAAATTCTTGTATCTGCCCTCTCTGTTGCATCCCTTCCTGACACTATGGATGTCTGGCTGATAGATAGTGGTACCTCAAGACACATCACTGGGTTCAAGGAAGCACTCGCTGACATGGTTGAGAAGGATACTAATATGGAAATTATCCTTGGAGATAATGCCACATATCTAGATTAAAGGACAGGGAGCGTGACCCTCCACTTGTCTCAAGGACAAGTCCTACATTTGCAAGATGTACTCTATGTGCCAAAATTGAAGAAGAATCTTGTGTCTATATCAGCGATTGAAGACAAAGGCTTCAATGTGGCATTAATTGATGGAAAAGTGCGCATGTGGAAGAAGAATCTCAAGGAAGCTAGCATGATTGGTTTTAGAGTTGGAACACTCTACCAGGTTGAAGGAAGTCCTCTAGGAGCTATGACATGTATACTATCAGACAAGAATTGAACTGTAATATAGAGAGGTTTTGGACACCTTCATTGCAAGGCCCTTCTCGAAGCAAGGAAGGTGGTGACGGGGGATGCCCATTGGAAATAATCATGAAGGTGTATGTAAGGGTTGTGCTAAGAAGGAAAGCATACAAGGGGACCTTTCCCCTCAAGTGTCACAAAGACATTTGATATTTTGCAACTGGTCCATTCTGATCTATCTGGTATGCTACTCGTAACACCCTTGGGAGGATGTTCTTACTATATGACATTCACTGTGACTTCTCTCGCAAAACTTGGATATACTTCTTGAAAAAGAAGGATGAGGCTTTCATGTGGTTCTGTACCTTCAAAGCCTTGGTGGAAAATATGACGGGGAAGAAGATCAAGATTTTGAGGATTGACAATGGCACTGAATATGAGTCAAATGAGTTCAAGGACTTTTGCATAGAAGCTGACATTAAGAGGGAGACCACTACTGCCTATACTCCTGAGCAGAATGGCGTTGCTGAACGAAAGTACAGGACCATTGTGGAAGCTTCTCGTGCCATGCTATGTGACCAGGGTCTACTGAAGTTTCTGTGGGGAGAAGCTGCAAATACTACTGTATACATTCAAAACCGATGCACTCATTCCGCTCTGGATTCCAAAACTCTCGAAGAGGTTTTCACTGGTAAGAAACCTGACGTCTCACTTTAGAGTTTTTGGATGTCCTGTTTATTTTCATGTGCCAAAAGAAAAGAGAAGTAAGCTGGATGTTTCTGGGAAGAAAGGAATATTTGTGGGCTATAGCGAAACTTCTAAGGCCTATAGAGTCTATGTCCCTGGTCAAAGGGAAGTAGAGATATGCCATGATGTCACTTTTGACAAAGATGCCTCCCTAAAGAAAGTAGTAGATCTTCCGAGATCTTAGGAAAATCATGAAGCAAGGCCTGGAAATCAAGAAGAACCGCGGATGAGACAATGCCTGGTTGGAAAGACAATGGACCCTATTGATCCATCTCCTTCACTGGGAAAGAGACCATCATGGCTTAGGGACACCCTCGAAGATGTTGAGGGACATGCTGCCCCAAGGGGGACATTCCGAAAAAGCAAGAAGCCGTGTAGATACCAAGGGTATCTAGCTGCCATGAGTACCATTGTACAAAATGAAACCGGATCTTTTGAGGAAGTCGTAAAGCATCAAGTCTGGAAGGATGCTATGCACGAAGAATATGAGTCCATAATGAAGAATGATGTCTCGGATGTGGTTCCAAGACCGAAGGACAAATGTGTTGTCATAGCGAAATGGCTCTACAAGATCAAGCATGGTTTTGATGGAAGTGCTGAAAAGTTCAAGGCAAGATTTATTGCCCGTGGCTTCTCTCAAAAGGAAGGAGTAGATTATGATGACATATTTGCACCTGTGGCACAATATACCACCATTCGATCAATCATAGCCCTTGCTTCTATGCAAGGATGGAGTCTTCATCAGATGGATGTCAAGACCGCCTTTTTGCATGGTACAATAAAAGAAGAGGTGTATGTAGAACAACCTCTGGGATTTGGAAGTCCAGGATCGAGACACTCATGTCTGCAGGTTGAATAAAGCCCTCTATGGGTTGAAGTACGCACCCAAATCTTGGTACGAGAGGATAGATAGCTACTTGAAGAAGCTGGGCTTCACTCGAAGTAATGCTGATCCGAACCTTTACTTCAAGGTTATCCAGGGGAAGCCTCTCATTCTAGTGCTTTATGTGGACGACCTCTTTCTGACAGGTGATGACCCTCTCATTCATCAATGCAAGAGGGAGCTCGCTGCTGAGTTCAAGATGAAGGACCTAGGGCTGATGCACTACTTCCTAAGCCTGGAGGTCCGGCAGAGACCTGGAGAGATTTTCCTTTCTCAAGGAAAATATATTGTGAAGCTTCTGGAAAGATTTGGGATGGTGGACTGTAAGTCCGTGTCGACACCGATGGAACTCAACTTTAAGAAGTTGAGTGGCGGCGCTGCTGGGCCTATCTTGGCCAATCCTACTGAGTATCGTCAACTCATAGGAGCTTTGATGTTCTTAGTGAACACCCGACCAGATATATGTTTTGCAGTGAACACTTTGAGTCAACAGATGGTTGAGCCTCATCATTTTCACTGGATTGGTGCCAAGAATCTTCTGAGATATCTTCGGGGCACGATAAACCATGGGCTGAGATACACTGCCAGGAGTGTGACACTCCGTGGATATCTTCCCGATGTCGATTGGGCTGGAAGTGTGGTGGATCGTAAGAGCACATCGGGATCTTGCTTCAATCTTGGTTCTGCTTCGATCTCATGGATGAGCAGGAAGCAGAAGTCGGTGGCTTTGAGCGCCGCTGAGGCCGAATACATTGCAGCAAGTATGGCCTGTTGTGAAGCAGTTTGGTTGCGAAAGCTCTTTAGTGAGCTGTTTGGACATGTGCTAGATACCACCGTGATACTCTGTGATAACCAGAGTGGGATTCGTATGACTGAGAATCCTGTGTTCCACGACCGATCCAAGCATATTGATATCAGGTACCACTTTATCCGGGATATGGTATAGCGAGGCACCGTAAGGCTCGATCATATAGGAACTGATGAGCAGGTCGCGGATATTCTCACTAAGCCCCTGGGGAAGGTCAAGTTCCTAACCTTCCGTGAGAATCTTGGTATCGTGGAACGACCCTATGATGTGGGTCTCGTTGGACGATGAGCTCTGGGAGCTCTGGGGGGCTTTGGGGACAGCTTCTCGGAGCTATGAGCAACCACAAGGCTAGGCTTGCCAAACCTTGTTGGTGTGCTTGGACCCCACCATTGTGATTATTGAGTTGGTTCACCTCTCATTATCTGTGCCCCGTATGCATCCTACCCATTGAGTTCGGGGCTCATGGGAAGTACCTCTCATTTGGCCAATGAGATGGGAAAAGCTAGAGACCAGTAGCAAAGACTGATGGACGCATCAGAGATTGCCGTACTCTCTATCTAGGATGGCACGGTCCAACCACTTGATCTGGGATCAAGTCTAGTGAGGTCTCGGACCTCCGCCTGACCTCGAGTCAGATGAACCAACTTCGGGTTGGTTGGAGACTCTTTGTGAGTCCGATAGAGGTTTCGGACCTCTGGGCTGAATTTGTCAGCCGGGGGATGATGTCTTTGTGACTGACCCACTTCTGTTCTGAAATAAAGAGGCCAGCAAAGCAAGTTACGGCGGGATGATGCACGATGTTTGATTGCACTGGTGGATGGAGTTCTCCCTAGTTGAGAGGGAGTGTTAAAATTGGACAACTAGGTCCAAACTCCATGTTGTGATGCTCAGATGAAGATACTGATATTTTTATTGGATTCCTCTTTCAGAGAGGTGTAAGATCCATTTAAAATTTATCTTAATCCGATGAGCAGAACATTTATTTTGAATTTATTATTTATAAGAAATTATATGTGCAGGTCGGCCTTAAGGTTTTACACCCCCAGCAGATGTGTCACACACCTCAATGATGTATATAAATACAGTCAACTTTGGAGAGCATTTCACACTCACTCATCACATCATCTTCTTCTCTTCCGATCTAGTACGAGCTACTTGAAGGAAAATTTCGATCCACACGTGGGAAGAAGGATGAATTACTACAGCCAAGGAGAAGGACGAAATTGCTGCAGCTAGGGTTTCCATGAAGGTTTGACCAGCGTTGACTTTGGTCAACGCATGGTCCAAAGAGGCTGAAATTTATTGGAGACTTCGATTTTGGGAGGCCGTACACATTGTCACAAGAACCGAGGTCAAAAGGTTGACCGAAGTTGGAGCTACATTGACTTTGATGTTGCTGCCCTGCGTTGACTTTTCTGGAGTTGACTTGAGTTGACTAGGTGACCGATTTGAGGATTGTTGTGACACATTCTGGGTTGGCTGATCAAGGAGACTTTGCTGGTTGAAGCATCCTGTTGACCGCCGTAACGCACCTTCACATTCTCCTGTTTCTGGTTTTTCTTCTATAGATCCACTGGTATGTTCTATCAGCATTTTACTTAACTGTTTGGGTGATTGTTGTAATAAAATTAAAGTTGCATCAAGCATAGAACATCTACAAAAATTTACATTTTTCCTACCTATGACCATCATTGCTCTATTTTTCCTTTCCCCGTAACTCCACTTTACATCTAGGGTTTCCTATAGCCTAACTCATTCCCATAATCCCCAAGTCCCTCAAGCATTAATCGTCTCAAAACTATCTCTGTAGGATCTTTAGATAAATCAAGTACATTGGATTTTGGATCTTCAATGCAGCACTTAAAAAATACTCTATTTTTCACTTGAATCCTCCAAGCCAATTTTCAGTCAAAGATCATAGTCAAAAACCCTCCCACTAGGTCATTAGGGTTTCATAGGTTGTAATGCCATCATTGATGTTTCAAACACTATTTTTCTTATGCTATAAGATGGCTCAGATGTATTAGAAGGTTAGTACATGGTTATTCAAGGAAGAACTGGAAGTTTCCAAAGAAGCACTACCCTATCAGCTCAAAGTCTGCAAGAGGTAAATGCAAAGATTTTGATACTTCTACATGTTACACTAAAATTGTCACCATGACATTTTACTGTCTTTATGGGTTCATCATTACTCATACAATACTCCCTTATAAGTCTACAAACATCAAGTTCCTAAAACCAAGCCTTGAAATTGAGAGAAAAGCTTATAAAATTCATAAAAATACTTGTACCGCACTTTCTCTCAGTATTACTTGCGGTGCCGCATTTGTTTGTTCTGGAACATGCGGAACCGGCCGCACTTTTTCTTCATTAAAGGTGTGGATTCCTATAAAAGTTAAAGTGAAGGTGAAAGTAAAATTTGGAAGCCCAACTAGTTGAATCTGGAAGCTTCTGGAAGCAATTATTTGGTGGAAAGTTTGCTCCTTTCATGTACATTCATCCCTCCATTAAAGGAGCCTACCCCTTGGTATATGGAACTTAATCCCTTTGAAAGAGGATTATATCCCCTCTTATTTGGAGCTACAACCTCTTCTCTTTTGCTATAAATTGAGGCCATAGCTCAGCCCCAAGGGGAGTTAGGCTTTGAGATTTTTTGAGGAGAATTGCTGGAAAAACTCAGACTCTCTTAACTGATTACCATATAGGAATGATTACACACTCATGTGTATGTTAGTCGAGAGAGTGCAAAGGCTTGTCAAAGTAGAAGAAATGCTTGTTCCGAACCCCGGAAGGACCTGTACGAAATCAAGGCAAACACGGTTGTAAGGCTCTGTCTTTCATTAAAGATAATACAAATGGATCTTGTTTTCTCAATGACTTGTTTATTTAAATGGCTTATTTCTTGAATTCCTTGATCATCAAGATAGATTTATTGTTTATGAAATATTCTATATTATGTAGGTGCTTCTGATTCTTTCATGTTTTTTATTGCAGATCCCGAAAGGAGACGTATTCAAAGCGATAGGAAAGAAGACTACGATCAGTGCTGGACTATAGGTAAGTCCCAAATCCTTCATTATAGATAATTCTAGATCAAATATAATCTAGAGAAAGTAGTTTACATCTGTCTGTTTGTTGCTAGTTATCGTAGGATACTAGGGAGATCTGTCTTGTCCGCAAGAACGATTTATCTGCCCAACAAAATGGTGACTCCACTGGGGATTGACCATTTTCAAGGAGCCTGGGGTCACTTGTCGGTATACCTTAGATTATGTCAAGGAGCCTTCAAGGGGATTGAGCTTTGTTACTCTGCCCTTACGCGTATATCGGATCGTAGATTGTTCCCCCAGGTATATTTGTTCCTGTTGGTGACCTTAGTGGCCATAAACTTTAAGATTTTTTCCTAAAGTGATGGTTGAGAAAAGATCCCACTGTACCTGGAGCAGATGTCGACTAGACTCACTTGGACTCTCTGGAGGGTTATCTTCACTCGAGATGGTTTAAGTGGAGAAACTTGCACCGGTCTATTTCATTAAGCAGGTTGTTGGGGTAACTGTTCCAACCGCCATTTCTACATTAAAATACTACGATGTTGGATTTCATCACCAACTAGTGTTTTTGACGGCAACTAAACTGAAAGTCACCCCTAAGGAGAGATGGTCACTGTAGTCGTGGCTCTGTCAGCATTCCCCCAGTTAACTTATTTCGCCTCCACGTGGTCTTATTTCTTTTTAATTTATTTATCAATTTCAAAGAAATTGACAAATAAATATATTCACAACTTTTGAATGTTAAATTCTATCTCCCAGCTTATATATATTTATCTTCGAACCTTTATAATCAAAGTTTAACCCTTCGAACGTGTATTAATGCCGACACTTTGTTTTAACCAATTGACCGTATAATAACCTTTGACTCCGGGCCCACCTCTACGACCAATGGCCCAATCAAACGCACGCACCGTATCTGGGTTATCCTTCGCACATCTCCGTCAAACGACCACCGTCTGATGACGTCCCCCCAGATCAACGGTGTCCGGCGATATCGCTCTGCCTCCTGGTACGAACTTTAACGTGCAATGGCGCGCTTTGAACGGTGGTTTTGGGACTTCGCCTAAGCCACGTGTCGAACACTGAATGGAATCACTCGCGTTCAGGAAATACCGCCTACTCCGCAAAAGCGGTGCGATATGGGCAACCCAGTTTTCCTAATCCACTCGCGGTTTGAACAATAATTAACCAAGAATAATTTGGGTTCGTGCTATCCTTCTTACTCGGTTAACTCAGGTCTATCCTCAGTAGGTTAACAACAAACAATGGCACTTCTCTTCCGACGGGATTTCACTACCATTAGGATCGAGTTAGTCAACCACAGTTATACGCTGACTTCTTCTATGAGGGGAATCAATGCAACAGAGTTTGTTCGAACAATTCGAGAGAACTAGTGGACAAAGGGACGCGGAAACTGTATGATAGTTAAACTCAGTGATTATATATGCACAGACTTCAATCGCTTCACAATTAAACAATCTCTTCACAGATAAAGGTTCGAGTCAATCCAATGGCAAATAGGCCTTGAAATCATTTAATTGGAAATAATTGTTAACACACAGAGTTTATTACAGAAATCTCTCTCTTCCTCCTCCTCTCTCCCTCAATACATCCGAAGTGTACAACTTATATACATTACAATGTGGCTCTTCGGTTCCTCTGTGAGGACCGGTTTAGAAAATCAACAGCCTAATTACAATAATTCAACTAACTGAAATATGACAGATGGACTAACTGAACTATTCGACTTCTACAACTCTAACTACTCTAAATGAAACAGTCAGCTGAGGTATTGACACCTAGCTGTTATAATTCAAATAATTCCAAACCCTACTAGCCACAACATGTGGACAAAACCTCCTACATTGCTGGCTAATGTCTAATGCCCCTGCATCAGACTCCCTAGGGAAATTTTCTTCATGGACTCTTGCTCATGAGCTCGTCCACCGATCTGCTTATCTTCTGCAACATTCCTTCAGTCATCCAAGTAGCATCTTCCTCTGGCTTATCCTTCCATTTGATTAAGTACTTAAAGTACTCTTGTCCTCTGGTCTTCCTGAACACTCTTTTGTCCAATATGTTCTCTAGTTGCAATGGTTGTGCTGGAGGTAGCTGTTCCTTCCACTCAATCTGTTCCTTGTCTGCTGACCTTTCTTCTGCACCATCATCCTCATACTTGTATAAATCTACAACATTAAAAATGGGAGATATTCCAACATCAGGTGGTAATTCAATCTCATAAGAATTTGCAGAAAACTTTCTAAGTATCTTGCATGGCCCAATCTTTTTGAACTTCAATTTGTTATACTGCTTCTTTGGGAACCTCTCCTTTCTCAAGTGTGCCAAAACCAAATCTCCTACTTCAAAATGAACTTATTTTCTGCTCAAGTCTGCTCTGCTTTTGTATCTGATGTTGCTGCCTTGTAGTTTTTGTTTCACTTGTTCATGTATGGCCTGGATCTCTGAAGCAAATTCCTCACCATCTGCACTCCTCAGCTCTGCCCTTCCCAGATTTCTCAACTCTGATATTCCTCTGGGGTGCATTCCATAAACAATATGAAATGGACTCTACCCTGTGCTCCTGTTTGGTGAGTCATTATATGCATATTCTGCCTAGGAAAAAATATGATCCCACTGCTTGGGATGCTCTCCTGCAAGACTTCTCAACAAATTTCCCAGACTCCTATTCACTACCTTAGTTTGTCCATCAGTCTAGGGATGATAAGCTGAGCTGAAACTCAGTTTGGTACCAAGTTTCTTCCACAGTGTCCTCCAAAAATGACCTAGAAATCTGGTGTCTCTGTCTGAAACAATACTCTTGGGCAACCCATGCAATCTAACAAATTCTTTGAAAAACAAGTTAGCAACATGGGTGGCATCACTAGTTTTATAGCATGGAATAAAACGTGCCATTTTGGAGAATCTGTCCACCACAACAAAGACTGCATCATTCCCTCTCTGAGTCTTGGGCAATCCTAGAACAAAATCCATACTCACCATGTCCCAAGGCCTGTCTGGAATAGGCAAGGGAGTGTACAATCCTGCATTCTGGTTCCTTCCTTTAGCATACTGACAGATTTTGCAATTCTTCACAAACTTATCCACTTCTGCTCTCATCTTGGGCCAGTAATAGAAATGACTCAGCTGCTCATAAGTCTTATCAGTACCAAAGTGTCCAGCAAGTCCACCACTATGCTTCTCTTTGATCAAATTTTCTCTCATGGAACATTTTGGTACACACGGTTGGCTTCTTCTGAATAGTAAGTCCTCTTGCAATAAATAATCCAGCCACTGGCTTCTATCTGTTAAAACAGGGTTACTACATGCCTCAAATGCTTCTTTAAAATCTGGATCTGTTTTATACAATTCTTTCAGAAAATCAAACCCTACAACTTCAAAATTTGTTTCTTGAACAAGCATGTGCCTCCTACTCAAAGCATCAGCTACTTTATTGGCTTGGCCACTTATATGTTTCAAAACAAAATTAAAATTTTGGAGATACTCAACCCATTTAGCATGCTTATGTTTCAACTTGGGCTGCTGTACAATATACTGCAAAGCATGATTGTCAGAATATAATACAAATTCCCTGGACATCAAATAATGCCTCCACTTTTTCAGTGCCTGAACAATTGCATAGAATTCCTTCTCATAAGTGGAATATTTTCTTCTGGTGTCATTTAACTTCTCACTGAAATAGCCTACAGGCCTATCATCCTAACTCAACACAGCTCCAATGGCTTCTCCACTGGCATCACACTTTACTTGAAATGGTTTAGTAAAATCAGGCAGAATCAAAACAGGCTTCTCCGTTATCTTTTGCTTTAAAACTTTAAAGTTTCTTTCTGCTTCAGCAGTCCACTTAAATGGTTGTTTGCTCTTCCTTATTGTCTCAATTATGGGTGCATTAATCTTACTGAAGTTTCTTATAAACTTTCTGTAAAAACTAGCAAGTCCATGGAAACTTCTTACCTCAAAGACATTCCTAGGTGAAGGCCACTCCACAATTGCCTTAACCTTTTCCGGGTCCATCTTCAATCCTTCTGCAGAAACAACAAACCCCAAATACACCAAATCTTCTTTCATGAATGAGAATTTCTTCAAATTTATCAGCAGTTTCTCTTGGTGCAACTTCTTCAAGACATGATTAAGATGCCTTAAATGTTCTTCTTTGGTGCTGCTGAAAACTAATATATCATCCAAATATACTATCACAAATTTACCAATGAATTCTTTCAATACTTCATTCATAAGTCTCATAAAAGTGTTAGGTGCATTTGACAACCCAAAAGGCATTACCATCCATTCATATAGTCCTTCATTTGTTTTAAAGGCAGTTTTCCACTCATCACCCTCTCTTATTCTAATCTGATGGTATCCACTTTTTAAATCTATCTTTGAGAAATATTTAGCACCACTCAAACAATCCATTAGATCCTAAATCTTGGGCAAAGGGAATCTGTACCTAATTGTTATCTTATTGATTGCTCTGGAATCAGTACACATTCTCCAGCCTCCATCTTTCTTTGGGCTTAATACTGCTGGTACTGCACATGGACTCAAACTTTCTCTGATCAGCCCCTTTTCCACCAACTCTTGTACTTGTCTCCTGATTTCCTCATTTTCTTTGGGAGTCATTCTGTAGGCTGCCTTATTTGGCAGATTTGAACCAGGGATAAAATCTATCTGATGGCTGATCTTTCTCACAGGTGGCAGCTCATCAGGTAAATCATCCACAATAATGTCACAATAATCATCTAACATCTCTTGGATTTCTACTGGAAAATTAGAAATATTTGTAGAAGCAAGAACTACTTTAGGTTTGCAAACTAAAGCAAAAATTACCTCTTCTTCTCCTATCTGCTGCAGATATTCCTTCTTGCTCAGCAACAAGGTCTTTGGATCAATCACTCTGCTGGATGGCTCTCCTTCTTCCATGGGTATCAATGTATGATGTACCCCATCCTTGAAGAACTTGTAAGTGTTCTTCTTGCCATCATGCACTGTTGCTCTGTCAAACAGCCAAGGTCTACCTAGCAGTATATGACACACATCCATGGGAATTACATCACACAAAACTTTGTCCTTGTATTTTCCCATTTGCAGCTCTATCTCACACTGTTCTTTTACAACCAGCTGGTGCCCTTTATGCAGCCAGGACACCCTGTAGGGAGTTGGATGCTCCCTTGTCTTCAACTTCAACTTCTCTATCACCTCAGTGGAAACCAGATTGTCTGTGCTGCCACTATCAATGACTAGCTGGCAGCATTTCCCTTGGACTTTGCATATGCTCCTAAACAAAGTCTTCCTTTGTGCAGGTTCAGTGACCTCTTTGGCTTGCTTCGACAAGACCTTATTTACCACCAAGGATTCTCCCCTCTCTGGAAGAATTTATTCTTCAATTTCTGCCTCTTCTCCAGCCTGGGAAACAACAACATTTCTTGGTCCAGCACCCACATTCTCTGGGCACTCATAGTGCTTATGTCCCACTTGCTGACATCTATAGCACCTCAACTCTCTACCTCTACCTCTGTCTCTGCCTCCTCTTCCTTTTCCTCTGTAAGAACCCCTTCTGCCCCTTGCATCATCCTCTGTGGATGCATTCTGAGGTGAGCTACTGTTAGCTCCATCCCTGGGTGTAGTAGGCTTTCCTCTACCACCCTGACTTCCCTTCCCACGGAAAGTACCTCTCTTCTTGGCAGACTGTTTCCTCAGGAGTTTCTCCTCTGCTTTCAAGGCCATCTGGTAGGCCTCTTCCACTGTCTTAGGAGACAAAAGACCAATCTCATCTTGGATCTCCAGCTTGAGACCATTCACATATCTAGCAGTCTTCTCTGGTGTGTCTTTGAATTGCCCAGCTCTTATGCTTACTCTATAGAATTCCTCTGTGTATTCTTTTACTGTCAGCAACCTCTGTCTCAGGTTCTGCATTTTCCTAAACAATGTCAGCTGATAATCACTAGGAAAGAATTTACCTTTTAATTTAGCCATCATTTTGGTCCAGCTCTTCATAGGTTGCTTTCCAACTCTCCTCCTTTCTGCCTGCACTCCATCCCACCAAAGTGCAGCATGTCCTTTCAGCTTTGTCACTGCAAACTTGACCTTTTTATCTTCTCTTATTTCTTCATAATCGAAGCACTTGTTCATTTCATTTATCCAGTCCACCAGCTCCTCTGGATTCAGTCCCCCTGCATAACTTGACACTTCAATCCTGGGCTTAAATGCAGACCCCAGAACAGTTCTAAGGAGTCTCATGTCAGGAGGAATTTCAACATTTTCTTCAGCTTCTTCTGTTTCAGGTTCACTGATGTCTTCAGGATCTCTGGGCTGTCTTCACTCTATGGCATCCATTCTGGCCTTGACCCTCTGCAACATCTCCAACACCTCTACGTTGGCAACAGGTCTCCTTCTGCCAGCACCTCTACCAACTCAGATTGCCATGTCAGCTTTCTGCAAAAACAACAAAAAAAACCTGCTCTGATACCACAAATGACGGCAACTAAACTGAAAGTCACCCCTAAGGAGAGATGGTCACTGTAGTCGTGGCTCTGTCAGCATTCCCCCAGTTAACTTATTTCACCTCCATGTGGTCTTATTTATTTTTAATTTATTTATCAATTTCAAAGAAATTGACAAATAAATATATTCACAACTTTTGAATGTTAAATTCTATCTCCCGGCTTATATATATTTATCTCTGAACCTTTATAATCAAAGTTTAACCCTTCGAACGTGTATTAATGTCGACGCTCTGTTTTAACCAATTGACCGTATAATAACCTTTGACTCCGGGCCCACCTCTACGACCAATGGCCCAATCAAACGTACGCACCGTATATGGGTTATCCTTCGCACATCTCCGTCAAACGACCACCGTCCGATGACATCCCCCCAGATCAACGGTGTCCGGCGATATCGCTCTTCCTCCTGGTATGAACTTTAATGTGCGATGGCGCGCTTTGAACGGTGGTTTTGGGACTTCACCTAAGCCACGTGTCGAACACTGAATGGAATCGCTCGCGTTCAGGAAATACCGCCTACTCCGCAAAAGCGGTGCGATATGGGCAACCCAGTTTTCCTAATCCACTCTCGGTTTGAACAATAATTAACCAAGGTTAATTTGGGTTCGCGCTATCCTTCTTACTCGGTTAACTCAGGTCTATCCTCGGCAGGTTAACAACAAACAATTTCACTTCTCTTCCGACGGGATTTCACTACCATTAGGATCGAGTTAGTCAACCATAGTTATAAGCTGACTTCTTCTATGAGGGGAATCAATGCAACAGAGTTTTTTCGAACAATTCGAGAGAACTAGTGGACAGAGGGACGCGGAAACTGTACGATAGTTAAACTCAGTAATTATATATGCACAGACTTCAATCGCTTCACAATTAAACAATTTCTTCATAGATAAACGTTCGAGTCAATCCAATGGCAAACAGGCCTTGAAATCATTTAACTGGAAACAATTGTTAACACACAGAGTTTATTGCAGAAATATCTCTCTTCCTTCTCCTCTCTCCCTCAATACATCCGAAGTGTACAACTTATATACATTACAATGTGGCTCTTCGGTTTCTCTGTGAGGAATGGTTTAGAAAATCAACAGCCTAATTACAATAATTCAACTAACTGAAATATGACAGATGGACTAACTAAACTATTTGACTTCTACAACTCTAACTACTCTAAATGAAACAGTCAGCTGAGGTATTGACACCTAGCTGTTATAATTCAAATAATTATGAACCCTACTAGCCACAACATGTGGACAAAACCTCCTACATTGTTGGCTAGTGTCTAATGCCCCTGCATCAGTTTTTAGTGTGGGAATCTACTGTTTGTGTGTGGTTTGATCTCCTAGATTTTATAAGTGTTTGATCATTTGATTGTCTCCCTAGTGACTTTAGGACTTTTTATTGAAATTTTCTTTGATTGCGTGTGATTAGTAATTTTTAATCGTGGATGAATTACCAAGACAATCGCTTAGACTTCAGGGGAAACCCCCTGAGTATACACCAAGCCAACTTGAAGGACTGAAAGCTCTGGTATCACATAGTATCAGCAGAATTAGATCGACAAAACCAGGAGTATCATCCATAATTACTCATCCTGATTATCATGAAGTAAATCAATCACAAACAGCAGAATATATTCAAGAGCCAATTTCAATTTCCGAAATCACTGACATTGCTTCCACAACTAGTGAATTAGCTGAAGAACCTGAAATTTCTGAGCCAGAAACTAAACCTGTTGTGTTGGAATCATCTTCAGGATTTGTTACTCCGACTTCTAGTGATCTTGATTCACCTAGAGTAAGACATCGCATTACCGAAAATCTTCCTTCTGATCTCATATGTATTGAAGAACTTTTTGGTCCAGACGAAGACGTAGTTCTCCCCGAAACCCAAGAAATTTTGAATCTTAGAGAGCGTGAATCAATATTCTACAGTCCTTTTAGAACTGACGCTTGGTATTTATCATTGACAGATTTTTTACAAAACGCAGGTCTTACTTATTCACCACCCCGAATTCCTTTTTACCCTACACCGAGAGGTTATCAACCTTCATTAGCTATGTCGGGTGAGTCATCTATGTTTTCTGAATCCCCAGAAACATTTTTATACGGTGGTTCGTCTGTTCCTCCGGGATACCAGTCGCTCTCTAGTACCTTCTCAGGAGCAGCTCCTCAACCAATTGAACAAATGTTATCATCTGCTACAAATGGAACAAACACTGGAACGTTGAACACAGAACAGATTTTTATGATGTCTGGAAATATTCCAAATCCTCAACCTCAAGGAAGTCAGTTACTGCCTGGGGGGCAACCTCAAAGAAGTCAGTTACCACTTGGGGGGCAACCTCAAGGTAGTCAATTACCGACCGGAGGGCAACCTCAAAGTAATTTTTTACCACCTGGAGGTCAACCTGTAGGACAATATTTACATCCTGGGGAGCAACCTCAAGGACAGTACATGCCTCAAGGTCAATATCAACCTCAAGGACAGTACATACCTCAAGTTCAATATCAACCCTAGATTCAGTTCATATCTCAGGATCAATATCAACCCTAGATTCAGTACATACCTCAGGGTCAATATCAACCCTAGATTCAGTAGATGCCTCAAAGTCAATATCAACCTCAAGGTCAGTACCCAGCTCGAGGTTTTCAACCTCCTTTCGATCAACCATTATTACAAGGAGCTGGAAATTTTCCAGTAAATTATCAAACTTACGTTCAACCTGGTTATGGTCCTTCATATGCACAACCTTCTATGGGTCAATATCTCGGAATTAATACGATGTGGGATCCATCTCAAATTCAACAGACTTTGCAACCCAATGTGCAATTACCTAATCAACCTGGACAGCCTATAGGTTCTAGTCTGACCCAGCAACCTGTCCAGCCTACCATTCAAGTCTCTGCACCTGGTTATGTTTAGCAGCCTGGGCCTAGTACACCTAGAACTCCGCCTCAATCTTCTGTTGTTGCTGCAACTTCTGTTCAACCTACCATACCTGTTTCTGGAGTATTTGCAGCTCCTGTTTCTACTACCCCTGTATCAGTGCCAATTCCTCAAATATATGTGCCACAGTCATGACCTACAATTCAAACTATGATCCAGATGCCCACAGGACAATCTGGTACAAGTACGATTCTCACTAGTCAACCACAATTTACTTATCAACCGTACCAGGGGCAGTATCAATTTGGACATGCTACACAAAATCCAACATATCAGTATCAGCCGTATCCTGGGTATACTTATCAAGTACCTCAACAACCCCAGTATGGTCCGGTTAATCTTGGTTATCCAAGAGTTTTCACAATTCCCAATGCGCATCCAATTCCAGGATATCCTGGATATCCTCCTCCTGGAACTGGTTTGATCACACAAGGTTATCAAGACCCTAGCCTTCAGTTACCATTCATAGCAACTTTAGATTTACCTAATCTATCACGCCTTATGAATGATCCCATATTTTATCTTTCGTATTGGCCGCCATGCCTAATAATTTGCCCAGTGATATTCCAAAGTTTGAAGGTAAGTCAGGAGAAGATCCATCTAATCATGTTATGATTTATCACCTTTGGTGTGCATCCAATTCACTAATCGATGATTCGATTCGATTACGTCTTTTTTAGAGAACTCTCATTGGCCTAGCTACCAAATTGTACATTGAGTTACCATGAGGCTCACTTAATAATTTTAATGAACTAGCTACTGCTTTCTTAACCCATTTTCAGTTACCTGTCAGATACGACAATGGTACGAAATTGTTGACCTCATTAAAACAATCTACGTCTACGTACATATCTGATCACATTCATGAATGGAGACGTAGGAGACGTTTAGTGAAAGTCATTATTCCAGATCAAATTTTGGCTGAATGGTTTATCAAATCATTATTGCCCAAAATTACTAAAGATGTGGCCAAAGGAGACATTGTTACAGAAGAGCGATTCATTGCTCAAGCTCAGTACCTTGACCTTGTATATACACAGTCAGGTACTCTGTATGACAAAATCCCCAATTTACCAAGACATGATTGGTTAACTACAACTCCTTCAGGATCTCATGTCACTGATGGTGTAATTGGTTCTGTTAACACTAGCAAGAGTAAGAAGAAATATTCCAAGACGACTTATCCTATTATAACTTTACCCGATTCACCAAAAGGATATTCTGCCATTGAAACTTCTGTCGATATTCATGTTTTAGAATCATCTATAGCCAAACCTAAAACTAGTGGTAAGAAGAAAGATAAGAATAAAAACAAAAAATCATCTTCAAAAGATAAAAATGATAAAACTGAACCAACTGACGATAAACGAAAACCTCGTTATCCTTGTCTGATCTGTGATGACGATCATTTTACTAAAGAGTGCCCGCAGAGAGCAGAGGTATCGAAATTCATTAAGGGTTCGCCCATACCTGTTGTCTTGAAGGATCCATTTCCTGCTCAAGATAGTAACATGATTGGATCTTCCTCGAATACGCTAGAAGATATCTTTATGGTTGCGACGCGATCGCAATATTATGGTAGTAAAAATCCTGTTGGTGGTGAAGAAGTAGAAAATTCTAATTCAGCATCAACTACATCTCCCTCAGTTTCTGATCCACTACAGATCGAGAAACCAAATCCTAAATTAGTAATCAAACCACTTGCTAAAGGTGTAGTTCGTAAATCAGCTTTCAATACACATGCAAGAGCTGCTCAGAACTACAATATTGTTGAAGACTTGGTGATTTCCCCTTCAGCAATGTCAGCTTTGGAAGTGCTACAATCATGTCCAGCCCAAAGAAAATTACTATTGTCAGCCATAGGAGTCGTAGATCTTCAGGATTCGAACTTAATGATCTTCGATTTGGAAAATTTTACACCCCTCCTACCTCATCAAATGGCTTTTCAAATTCCAGTTTTAGTCAAAAGCAAACGTTGCTTTTGTTCATTTGTTGATGAAGGGGCTTCTACGTGTATCATGTCGTTAAAATGTTGGAAATCACTTGATTCTCCAACACTTAACTAATTGCCGAATATCCTCAAAGATTTTGATGGAAGAGGATTCCATCTGTATCGTATTTTATAGGATCTACCTATAGAGGTTGAAGGAAAACCCGTTAATCTAGATGTGGAAGTGGTTGATGCCCCTTTGGATTACAACCTTCTCCTGGGTCGCAGTTGGTCTTACGCTATGACTATTGTTGTATCATCGGTCTTTTGTCTCATCATGTTTCCTCATAAAGGAAATATCATTAAAATAGATCAACTCTCATATTATTCATCTGACCCAGCCACTACTGATAGCATCCAACATGTCGGAAAATTGACTATCCCTTATAAAGATGTTGGAGTAGGTTTAATTAAAGATTCTACTTTACTAGGAACTTTTTCCCTGCCTGCTCCCAACGTACCACCTCCTATTGCTAATATCAATATGATTACATCAAGTACTATTTCCTTTGATGATCCTTGGATAGTACCTTCAGACTCAGAACTGGATTCTTTCGATGGAGCGATGCCTTTGAGTCCTTTTGAATTTGCATATCAGACAGTACATTCATTTTCTGATACTCCTTCAACTAAACCTAATCTAGTGAATGTGATCAATGAGGAATCACTTTTGATATCAAGCTCAGCTTCGCCATCAATTCCAGATCCTATTCAACAACTATTCAATACTGATGAGCATGTTCGTGAATTTTTGTCTATAGAAGAATTTCGATCTTCATTTTTACCTGATCTCGATCATTCTGAAATTGATTTTTCCTCCATTTTTACCGTTGATTATGTCAATGAACCCCGGAATCCATTCACGAATTCTGATTCTGAATTGAACTTAGAAAACATTTCTACGATAGTTCCTATTGACATCTCAGTGAAACCAGGAATTGTTGAAAACATTCATATAGGTGTTTCTTGCACGCCAGATGAAATCCAAGCATATAAAGCCCTATTTCAAGAATTCTGTGACATTTTTGCCTAGTCATATGAAGAAATTCCAGGAATCGATCCATCAATTATTGTTCATGAAATTAAAACATACCCAGATGCTAAACCTGTCCGACAAACATTACGTCAAATACATCCGCGAAAAGCTGCCCCTATTAAAGCAGAAGTTGAGAAATTACTTCGCGCAGGTTTTATTTATCCAATTCCTTTAACGGATTAGGTATCTAATATTGTTCCTGTTAATAAAAAAAAAGGGACAGCACGAGTATGTATCGATTATAAGGACATAAATCGAGCTTTTCCAAAAGACAATTATCCAACCCCTTATATCGATCAAATTATTGACGATTGTGCCGGAAGTGAAATGTTTTCATTTATGGATGGATTTTCAGGCTACAATCAAATCAACATACTTCCTTATGATCAACCCAAAATAGCTTTCATTTGTTCGTGGGAGACTTTTTCTTACTGCAAATTACCTTTTGGACTTAAGAACGCTGGCGCAACTTTTCAGAGGGCAATGTCTTATGCATTTCATGAAATTAAACACATTGTACAACCCTATCTCCATGTTTTACCTGCTCATTCATCGCGCAGAGCAGATCATCTTACTCATCTACAAGCTATCTTTATGAGATGTAATCATTATAGGATTCGTCTGAATCCTCACAAATGTGTCTTTTGTGTTGAATCTGGACGATTTTTGGGATTTTTTGTCTCAAAGGAAGGCATTTGTGTCGACCCATCGAAGGTTGAGGCTATCATCAATTTACCTCCTCCTTCTACTCTTCGCCAACTCCAAAGTTTGCAAGGGAAAGTGAACTTTTTACGTCAATTCATTCCTAACTATGTTGAGTTAACCAAAGTTTTTACCAGGTTGTTAAAGCAGAATATTCCTTTATTTTGGGACGAGATCACTGATCGATCTTTTGATGCTCTTAAACACGCGTTGACCCATGCACCATTATTGCATCCTCCCAATTACAACAAGGATTACTTTTTATACGTAGCAGCCTCCAATTCTACGATTGGCATGGTCTTAGTTCAGGAAGATGAATTCCACAACGAACATGTGATTTATTATCTCAGTCGCAATCTGCATCCGACCGAAATCAAGTACTCACATGTGGAGAAATTGACCTTGGCAGCAGTTCAAGATATCCAACGATTTCGTCATTACATATTGTTACGCAAAACAACAGTGATTTCTGATTGTAACCCTATGATGTATATTTATCACTTTTTCGAGCTCTTGAAAATTATGAAAAAGCGAAACCTTGGAGTTCTCTTTTAAGCCCTTTTCAGATTCTCTAAAGATGAAAAGATTGACGAGTACTTGACTATTGGAACTCGTTAAAGGAAATGAACAGTCGTCCCTTCAGTATAAGTTTACCCCTTTTCTGGACTGAAATGGACTATTTACGAAAAAGGTATGCGTTGATTAATCATGGTCAATAGAGTTCTCTCCTGTATTTTTTTATCCTTTTTCGGGTTTGAAAGACTAAATTTACAAAAAAAGTACACCCACGGAGTTTCCTTAAGTTTTTCTTCTGACTCCCTAAAATTGAAAAACACCAAGTTTCTCCTATACTGGACTCATTAAAATTTAACAGTAAAGGACCTGTCGATTACAAACAGTAACGAACCACTCCTTCTTAGGGTTTGATTTTAAACTAAGTTGGACTCATCCGAAGGATGAGCTTATATAACAAGAAAATGTTATCCTCCTCAAGCTTGTCAAAAATAAAGAGGTACTTGCTAGAAATGGTGGGGGAAAAAGAGAGAAAACAAATCCATTTGTCACACTTTGTTTGAAAAGTAGTATACCACTCTTGAACACGACACTTTTTGTCACACTTCTACCTGGGTTGGGAAAATCCTTTACCTATCAGTTAATCAAACTATATTGGAAGTCTTCAGCCGGTTTCTGGGTATTAGCTTTAGGTCAATTGTTACCAAACCATCTGCAGTGTCGTTATGTGTTCAAGAAGATAGTTCAAATAAACCATTCATTTTCAAACATATGTCTCCATTCGCGTTGACCATCCCTAAGTCATTCCTTGCAAAATATTTCTACAAAACTTGATCTAATGGTTTCATGTCGTGGGCTTTCCTACGACGGATCACTTTCTATCGACGACAGCTCATCATCTATGAAGTTGATCTAGAATCCTTCAGTACCTTGGAATCTGCATGCCTTAATGGCGGGTTTCTCGCCTTCGACGACAGGTTGCATAATTGACCTTCAATTGAACAATTCCGTGAAATGTTCGACTTCAGATCATTTATTAACATTTCATGGATTGTACTGAGTACTTTGAGAGCCATTTTCATCATTGGTGGTTTCTCTCACACTTGTTAACAGTTCACATCATTGACTGGTAATCAAGTGGTTTCTACCATGTTCGACTTCGACACAATCGATCACATGGATAGAATCGTACTAGTTTGGGTAGCGGAAATCAAGACCCTGGATCTAGTTTCCACCATCCAGGCTGCGAGGAGATTTATTATTCATTATGCAGTAGACTATTCATAAACAGATGGCTGTGTCCATACTGTGTCTACATTATTGATATGATAGTAAAATTATTTCTACATCAGAACAAGTTTTAGTTAGTGTTTGATCTGAGGAAGGGAACGCCTACCTCAGCGATGATATATATGTGTGTGTGTGTGTTTTTCATTGAATTTTTTTACAGGATTCCGACTAGGGTGTCCACAAGCTAATCCTTGAAATGATAAAGCACATCACTCTTCGAATGGTCTCAAACTTCGCACTTTAGGGGGCAGTATGTTACACTAAAATTTTCACCATAACATTTTACTGTTTGTATGGGTTCATCATTACTCATACAATACTCCCTTAGAAGTATACAAACATAAAGTTCCTAAAACCAAGCCTTGAAATTGAGAGAAAACCTTATAAAGGTCATAAAAATACTTGTACTGCACTTTCTCTTAGTATTACATGTGGTGTCGCATCTGTTTGTTCTGGAACATGTGGAACCGGCCGCACTTTTTCTTCATTAAAGGTGTGGATTCCTGTAAAAGGTAAAGTGAAGGCGGAAGTAAAATTTGGAAGCTTAGCTGGTTGAATCTGGAAGCTTCTGGAAGCAATTATTCGGTGGAAAGTTCGCTCCTTTCATGTACATTCATCCCTCCATTAAAGGAGCCTACCCCTTGGTATATAGAACTTAATCCATTTGAAAGAGGATTCTATCCCCTCTTATTTGGAGCTGCAACCTCTTCTCTTTTGCTATAAATTGAGGCCATAGTTCAGCCTCAAGGGTATTTAGGCTTTGAGATTTTTTGAGGAGAATTGTTGGA
Organism: Pinus albicaulis; assembly: GCA_034641835.2. Taxonomy (NCBI): domain Eukaryota; kingdom Viridiplantae; phylum Streptophyta; class Pinopsida; order Pinales; family Pinaceae; genus Pinus; species Pinus albicaulis. The sequence continues at coordinate 2,436,770 of CM076575.1, read as the reverse complement.
AAAACTCAGACTCTCTTAATTGATTACCATATGGGAATGATTACACACACATGTGTATATGTTAGTCGAGAGAGTGAAAATGCTTGTCAAAGTAGAGGAAACGCTTGTTCCAGACCCCAGAAGGACCTGTATGACATTAAGGCGAACACGGTTATAAGGCTCCTTTCATTAAATATAATACAAATGTATCCTGTTTTCTCAATGAGTTGTTTATTTAAATGGATTATTTCTTGAATTCCTTGATCATCAAGATACATTTATGGTTTATAAATTAGTCTATATTATGCAGGTGCTTCTGATTCTTTCATGTTTTTTATTGCAGATCCCGAAAGGAGACGTATTCAAAGCGATAGGAAAGAATACTACGATCAACGCTGGACTACAGGTAACAGGTAATTCCTAAATCCTTCATTATAGATAATTCTAGGTCAAATATAATCTAGAGAAAGTAGTTTACATTTTTCTATTTGTTGCTAGTTATCGTAGGATACTAGGTAGATTTGTCTTGTCTGCAAGAACGATTTATCCGCCCAACACTACAGGAGTGTTGAAGTTTCCATCCGCAGAAGGTGTTGGTAAGATTGGTGGTCTGCTCTAAAAATAAAGACATCTTGTAGCAAGAGAGGAAACACTTGGTCTTAAGAAGAACTAGGGTTTTTGAGCTTGATAGTCCATCAGTGTGCCAAGCAGGGATCAAAGGCAGAAATGGCATGGAGAAGGTGCACAAAATCAAACATGAAGAAGGTCTGTCAAAAAGATTAGTGAGATAGGGAAAAAGGTGAGGTGAACTGGAAAGAAATGAATGAAATCAAAAGGGCTATAGAGAACTTAGAAAAAAACACTGATGATGGTTGAAAAGCAGCCCAAACACTTGGGGTTTTGGAAAATTTACCAGAGAATGGTGGAGTGATGATGTTAAAACCCTATGGTAAAAGCAAAGGAAGGATTCTGAAGATGACATGGTGTGATCAGATCCCAAACTTGTCAAAATTAGCTTGCCATGTCTAAATGAGCAAATGAGATGAGTTGGACTCCATGATAGGAACAAAGGAAGATTTTTTGAGTTGCTACTGTGTTAAAACAAACATGTCAAAACTGTAGGATCAGAAGAAAAGAAAAATTCATAACTCCTGCAAACTACAAGCAAGAAGGTGAGAAAGTTGAGTTGAGTATTGTAATGGAAACTACAGAGGAGGTTTTCGAAGATTCTTCTACTATGTGCAATCATCAGAATAGACATGTCAAGTCCCAAAGGAGTAAAAGCAGAGGATTAACTTCATCTCTTTAGTCACCTATAAGAAAAAATTCATAGAACATTAGTGAAAGAAAGTGAAAAAGACTTAAAGCATTAGGAAATGGCTTATCAAAGTTTAATAAAAATTCCTAAGTCCATGAAAGCCCATTCTACGCTTCAAACAAATCATCGTTGCCTTACAAGTGATCAAGAGCAGTAAGGAGAAAATATTTTGTCAATTTTCAAGTTAATTTGGAAAAAATTGTCTGGCGTTGCGCGCCTGGGAGGTGGCGTTGTGCCCCTGGAAATTTTTCCCATGTAAATTACGCAGGCGCTGCATGCCTGGGAGGTGGCGTTGCACGCCTATTAGAGCACTGCACTCTTGCCCAGCACCCACAACAAATTTTCTAATTGGCGCTACGCGCTCAGGATTGAGCATTGCACGTTTAGAACTAAGCACTATGCTCTTGGCCAGGAGGGCCTTCAAAGCAAAACCAACACTCAAAACACCTCTAATTGCTTACATGCCTCTGCCCAATGGTCTTTTGAGCATTCTCAAGGGTAATTACATGCTATAACCCTATCTTCAAGAAAGTTTGATGATTTTGATTAAATGATAAGAAAACCCTAGGAGGATACCCTAAGACTTAAACTTGACATCACTGTTGAACCTCATTCTATTTTCCTATAAAGAAAATCAGTGATTGACAAGGGTGCTTACATTAGTTTAAGGGTTGTTATCAAGTTATTTAGCCTCTCATTCAGCCTAACATACTTACACCCTCACTCATTCATCTCATTCACAAGTTGACTGTCATTCCATTACCCTCTCCCATATCAGTTTCATTTCTAGTCCTAGGGTTTCAAAGGCTGAGTGGTCAAAGTGTCAAGAGAAGGAGACAGTGGCAGTGAAGGAGAAGGTTAGAAGTCAATGAGACAAAGAGTGATGATGGCAGTGGGTCGAAGAGCCATGAAGAAAGCAGTAAGGCTGATAACAATGAGGCCTATGAATAATATGGTGGGACCAATGAGGCAAAATAAAAATAAAAACTTGGTAACCTGGCTGATCCATCCCCTAAAAGCAGCATAAACATAATTAGCAAGGCATTTTCAGGTTTTGGCACAATTTTGAAGTTTTTGGATTTTTTACTGTTTTAAAGGTCCAAAGGCGCAGCGCCATTGGCGTTGCGCTCTTTTTTGGGACACCCACTCGAGAAAAAATTAACACTTTTGGGATCCTTAGGCCAAGGAAATCACTCACAGGAAATTTCAGCTCATTTGGAGCAAAACTGGTCCTCCAAAAGTGCCAAAAACACCCAAAAGATCACCTTTCTACCCTATTTTCAGAGCTGGTGCTACGCCCTAAGAAGTCTTGTGATATCGATTTTTTGAGTAGGTAAATGAAGTCTAATCAGAAAACTAAAGGTATTTTTGGAAAGTAGACTGGACAAGATTTCCAATGAGCTATCATGGAGCTCATTTGAACACAGGGAAGGCCTCCAAAACTTAACTGGAAGATGACCTATTTTCCTAGTGTTGGCGTTGCGCCCTTGGCCCTGCGATCTTGCCAGAAAGTCAACAAAAGACACTTGGAATTAATGAAAAATATATTGTGAGGATTTTTTAGGCAAATCACTCCAGATTTGGTTGAGTTATGTTAGCATTTATTTTTGCATTAATTAAGTTAGATATTTTGTGCCTTGGGCCTTGCATGGTCTCTTTAGTCAAAAAAGATATTTATGAGTAGTTAATGATATTTTCAAACCCTAGTTAGGGTTTTGGTCCTCCTTTCTAGTTAAATGATGCATTGAGGCCTCATAGTTTGTGTTATCACTATAAAAAAAATTCCAAACTTGGATAGTTTGCTTGGTTCCTAGTCATGGTTTTTAGATAGGTGTGAAGTCATGTTAAATTTTTAGGGGTTAAGTGATAGGGTTAGAATATAATTTTCATTCATGTAATAAAGTCTAACAACCTTGTTACATACCTTCACATTCTCATATCATGTTTAGAGATTCAAATTTTTAACCATTTTGAAAAAAATTCAATTAAGCCACGAAACCACGTTTTCGTAGCGTAGACAGTGTTAAAAACTGCTTTTGCGCTACGAAAACGTTGGTCATTTCGTAGCGCAAAACCCTGAAATTACATTGAGCGCGCTACAAAATCGGGGATTCATAGCATGTCTTGATAGTTCAAATCCACCAGAATTCCGTTAATCATTCATGATTAGGTGTCAGCCACGAGTCTTTTCTCACACATGCAACTATTCATAGCCATCATGACATTCATTTGAGGTCATTTGTCTTATGTCATTTTCAAATTTGAAAGGAGCTAGTTTTGGTTTTATTGTCTCATGCAAGAAACATATGATGCATACCCTTCCCGAATGGTAAGCTCATGGTAAGTGGAAACCAAATCTTCTATTTCATTCATCAAGCGAGGAAGTGTCTCTAATCAAGCGAGGCAGTTTATCAAGCGAGGAAGTTTACTCTGAAATAAAGTGAGGCTGTTAGTTACAGGTTTTCAAAAAAGCACACAGGAAATTCAAGGAAAGGTTGAAAGAGGAAGAATCACTGGTCAGGCACTGTTTAAGGACGGAGCCTGAAAGCATTGAGGCTCTAACCAAAGACAAATTAGTTGAGGATGCCTTCAAAAAGACAGGATGTTGGAATTTTTGTGAAAAATTGCAGGGAGGTCATAATCAAGTGACAAAAGAATTTGCTCTTCATTTCATAGGTTTGAATACAAAGGTTGGTCTCTTAAACTTGACAATTTCCCCTGAAATTATATCATCAGTGACAGACATTCCAAGGGGAGAAGAAAGATGGTTTAAAAACTTTAGGTTTGATATGGAACCTTGTAAAAAATTTCTGAAGCCAGGGTTTGAAGAGACAGATTTAACTAAAGCAGTGCCAAGAAGCTACATCAAGAACACCTATGTCAATCTGCTCTACAACATTCAAAGATACTTCACCTATGAGGGAAGATACCATAAGGTGTACTCTTATCATTTCAAACTCTTGTTGCATTTTACTGGAATGATTTCTTTGGATTTTCCTTTCTTCTTGTTTCGAAGTTTAGCTAAGATGGCAGATAAAGTGCATATGAAAGATCAATACTATGAAACTTCACTTTTCCATCATGGTCTAGTTAAATTGATTGTTTTACATGAACTTTAGAGGATAAAAAGAGAATGGTCTACATTTTCGTTTTTGTGTGGATTTGGGGTGGAAACACAAGGAGAAGGTGTTAGCCATAGGGCCAAAGAAAAATCATCATCAGAAACCAGTGACCCTGCAGAGACAAGATCAAAAATATTTGTCAAGTTAAAGCCTAGAAATAAAGTGAAAGAGCCAGAGATTAGAACACTAGTGATTATTCAAGAAACCCCTCAACTTGCACAAAGAGGACAACTAAAGGTAAGGAAATAGTACAGGAACAGTCAACCAGCAAATTAGCCCAGAAAAGATTGATTAGAAGTCAAATAGCAAGGGAAAAGGGAAAAACAGTGGTTTTAGAAGAAGATCCATGTTTAAAGGGTAGTTTGAATGATATTTTACAGGATATTGATATTGAGGAATCTCCTTTAGTTCAGGCGGATTTTATAAGTTTGGATGAAGGGAAATCTAAGAAGATCAAATCTTCCAAAAAGATGGATTTTAATGATGAAATTTCAGAGTTTTTGTTCAAGCCCAGAAGGCCTCTAACTAGGAATTCAAAAAAGTTGCAAGGGCTGGATGTGGAGTTAGATAAATCTGGAGAAGTTTCAAATTTTTATGAGGAGCCCATAGACCTTTCATCACCTATGCCTAAAGATGACAGAAACATAGTTTTCAATACTCAAAGGGAAAGGAGTAGTTATGAAGGAATTAAAGAAAATTTGAGACTAGAAAAACTTAAAATTGCTAAGCTTAAGAAGAAAGCAAGAGCACATGCTGTTCAGAAGACAAACTTCAACAGAATAAGGGCTCTGTGGGAGGTTGAAAAAGTTTCCAAAACTGAAACAATCAGCAGTGAAGCTCAATGCTTTACCTGGACTGTCCCTACAATCAAAGAAGCAAGATTTATGAGGATTATTAATGTCAAATTGAGGGCTACCAACAGGAGATTGAAAAGGAAAATTGAAGATCTTGAAATCCAATTGACAAAGTCTGAAGGTCAGCTACAGAAGAGGTAGGGCAGTAAGTGACAAATCCCTAATACAGTTTTGTTTTTGGAAGGACGCCACTTTTGAAGACATTGCAGAGTTGACTTATGTTGATTTTTAAGGTATATTAGCATCAAGGAAATCATTAAAGGGTTGTAAATACTCTTAAAATCTGAAGATTATGAAAATACTGTGTAAAAAGGAGATACATAGCAGTTTCGTAGTAGGTGCATTTTTGAACATTTTTGTAAAAAAATTGAGAAGTAAACAGCTTGGTTTCCGAATTATATTGCTTCTAGTGATTATAAAGGGTTCACAAATGAAAGACCAGGTCTCAAGGAAAAAGAAAGTGGTTGGTTGAGATATTTTTACCAAGATACAAATTCTGAGCTACGAAAACAACTACTCATTTCGTAGCGTAATCATACCATCTCTCCTTTTTACTTTTTCAAAGGCTCAGTTTATGTACAGTTGGAAAAGCATGGTTCCATGGAAGTGATAATAGATGTCCCTTATCTTAAAGGGTCCATACTACCAGCAAAAAGGGTTCAAAGATCATCAAAGAAGGAAAAGGCTAAATTATTGGAGACATGTCCCCTGTTTTGTAGGGCAAGTAAGACATGAACCAGCATGATAGCATAACAAGATTGGAAGCATCATCAAAGTCGAAGATATGGACGAACAGCTGTCAGAGATATCATTTAAGTTCTAGATAAGGTTGTTTATACATAATAAGGAGTTTTACTCCTATTTGTATTAGGACTTCTAGAAGAGACAGTTAACTGTCAAATGTAGTTAATAATCATTTTTAGGAGCAAATAGGTGTCAGTTTAAGATAGAATTCGAATTCCTCTGAGGATGGATCATAGAATCCAAGGTTGTAAAGACTCTATATGTAGCATGAGGTCGAATTCCTCAAGGTTGGAAATTTTCATTAACAAGCAAACTATGTCACTATAGCAGACTGTGTGTTTTTATCTTAATACAGAGATTGGCTTACTACTCAGGATTCAGAAAGAGTTTTTTGATGTTGGATCTTTTTATGGTTTTATTTATCTACCTTTTTGTAGTGGTATGAACATGTGTTACTTAGAATTCATTGGAAAATTCTCTAACTTCCTGCATATGTTTGTAAACTGTGTTTTGTTCACTCTGTTATTGTCTTGATGATATATCTAAAACTTTGAAATGCCCTGACTTCCATGATAAGCTAATTTTGTATGTTTTGTGGAAACATACCTTGACTCCATAGCCCAATAGATGTTTTTTGATCAATAATTCAACCAGTCATACACTTATATCCAATTTATTCCCAGAGTTAGCCATATAATCCTCAATTCAAAATCTTAAACCTAGTGAGAGAGCCCTCTCAGGTTGAGGATGCTAAGCCTCAACTAAAAGTCTGGTTTGAAATAGTTACACTGAGATAGCCTGATCAGCAGCCTATCAGGGTCAAATTTTGGTGATAACAGTTTGTTGGTTGATTATTGAGAAGAATATCTTAGACTTGAAGATTGAGGAGAAATTGGCTTTGGACTTTGTGGATGTCTTGATTTGCATGATAATGGAGCAAGATCACTTGCAGGATTCATGAACATAGTTAATGGTGATGTCTTTCTTATTTAGTGCTTTTTCTCTTATGTTATCATTTTGTTTCATCTTTCTCATGCAGTAGGACAGAGATTTTAGACTAAGAAATGTTGTTTAGAGGCACCTTAGCTCTGTCTGCTCTCTATTACTTATATGTTTTCCTCTGCTAGGTCAGATTAGAGAATTCTTAAATGCTCTCTAGTTCCACTTATGCTTGTTTATCTTAAGAATGATTTAATGCAGTCCCTGTTAAAGTAGTTTATGTTTAGCCCTGCTCTTTGATGTAACTTAAACATTGTTTTTGAGATATTTTCTTTGAAGTATTGCTCATTAGGGTTTAGCTGAAGAGGTTTATGGTTTTCCCTGCCGTTTTGTTCATATAAAATGGTTGCTTTGAAGTTATTTTTAGTTTGATTAAAGAAATTAGGAGTTCCCTACTCTTTGATTATTACTATATATTTTCTTAGATGTTTTCTTTGCCTGAAGGTGAAATCACTAGAATTATTACAATTTTCTTGCCTTCTATGGTTCACTGGATTGTTGTCTTAATGTTTACTTGCTAGGGTTTGGTCAAAGAAGTTATTGGTATGCCCTGTCTTTGGTTATTTCTTTATGCATAGTAATCTTAAAGGCCATTCTTGTTAAATTATTTGTTAAAGGATTCTTAACTGCCCTTTTCACCTACTATGTTCAAAATTTAATGTTCACTTCATTCACATAAGCTTTTAGATCCATTTGGCTTTGTTAGAATTTCCCTGTGATACACCCTCGACCTATTGTTGTACTTATCAAGACCTTTTGCAGACTCCATAGCCCAATTATTTAAACCTCTCTTTCTCTATCTATTCTACTTAAAAACCTACCCAACCAAACAAACAAACAGACAAACCCTAATCCTTATAACTAGCCTAAAATCAAAACCCTAAAATCAATCAAGTTACATCTAATACCTAAGTCCAGGAAGGCTAGGTCCTAGGACTCCAAAGACTGGTTTGATGTTACCCCTGTACATTTGGTCTTTCCAATCTGACAAATTACGGGGACCTAACATGCTGATATGGTGAATTCAATACCTGTTATTTTAGCCTTATCTCTCCTAAAGCTGGTGGCAAAAAGGCATGTCAATTGAGCATGACATCCTACCTCCTGGATTCTCTCACAAAACCTCAAACAACCATTGTTTTCAAAACATCTCTTAACATAAGGAGAAGCATTGATCTCCTGCAAGTTGGATGGCTCAAACCTAGAATGATGACCTCCCTTATGGACCCTCTTCTCACCCTCCATGACTTTTTTCAACAAGGAAAACCCTAGCTTGATGTAGTGGATCCAGGGAAGGTGGAAAATTAGGAAAATAGGGGATAGTGGTAGACTGGGTTTAGGGACAGAAATGAGGTGGAAGGGAGTTAGGGAAAAATCCCTAAAAATTTGGGGAGGTAGGGTGATGACTTGGCTACAAGATGCAAGTGGAAATTTTGAAAATGGGCATGTGAAAGGTGCCCAAAAGGTCAAAACACATAGTTTTCCTATTTTCCCTGCAAAAACATAGTGAAAACTAGGGTTTGAGTGAAAATGGTGACAAGGAGGGATATGAGTGATAGGTAGTGTTTGGAAAGGTATATGGATGATGTATGAAGGTTTTTATATGCTGAAATTAGGGTCTGTTTGTTAGGTATGTGTTATATTCTTTCCACGACTAGCCCCACGCGCTGTACGTTGCGCCAGGCGCAGCAGGGGGGTCACAAGGGGGGAGGAAGCCCCCACTGTTGGGGTCCAGGGCAGCGCCTAGGCGAAAATTTGTTTGGTGTGCGGACCCAGCCATGTTTTGTGCATGATTTTGCACATGGTTTTGGGGTACGATGGTTTTCGGCCCCTGGTATTTTGTAGATCCAGTCAAGGGAACTACGGTTATGTTCTAATCCAGGGTTAATGGATTGGGGTTTATGTATGCTTCGACATGTATATATATGTGTTGTAACACTAAAAGGAATATATGAAAAATCAAGCTGGTTGTCCTGATTTGGGATCCAGGGGAAAATCTCTGTGTTTATCTGTTTTATATTTTATGCTCTCGCTATTGTTCATTTTCTGTTATAAGATTCGTGTGTAGATAATTTATGTTCAGGGTTAAAACCTACATTTGGTATCAAAGCTGTTTCGGCTTCAAGGGGATGCCTTTGCTGCTGAGGGTTTTTTGCTCGAGCCTGAGGTAGACCCTGTTTAGTGGGAGATCTGCGGGATCGATTCTTGCGGTGAAAGAAGATGGCGAGTGGAGGAAAGATAGAGATCGAGAAATTTAATGGTCAGAGTTTTGAGTTGTGGAAGCTCAAGATGGAGGATCTGCTGGTGGATAAATATCAGTGGATCGCGGTTGATCCAGGTACTAAACCAACGGCAATGTCAGATGAAGACTGGAAGAAACTGGATCGGAAGGCTAAGAGCACAATACGGTTGTGTGTCTCAGATTCAGTATTGTTGAATGTATCTGGGGAAGCTACGGCGAAGAATTTGTGAGAAAAACTTGGGACTTTGTACCAATCTAAGTCTCTGGTGAATAAGTTGTTCCTGCGGAAAAAGCTGTATAACCTGAGGATGAAGGATGGAGACTCGGTGACAGAGCATCTGAACACCTTCAATACTGTGGTAATTCAGCTGTCATCTGTTGATATTAAAATCTCAGATGAAGATAAGTGCATCAGTTTGTTGTGTTCTCTACCAGATTCGTGGGACAGTCTGGTTATTGCAATAGGTAGCAATACAACTACCTTGAATTTTGATGACATTGTCTCAGCCTTTTTGTCGGAGGAAATGAGACGGAGAAATATGGAGGGCCAGAATGGAGATGCCTTATCTGTACGAGGAAGGTCCCAAAACAGAAACAAGAATAAGGTTTCGAGTGGGAGATCCAAATCTAGAGGGAGATCTAAATCTCCTGGAAAGTTTGTAAAGGTATGCTGGAAATGCGGAAAGGAAGGGAACTACAAAAAGGAGTGCAGATCTAAAGCTCCTGAGAAAGGAAAGGGATCTGATGATGCTCCTTCTGCAGAGGCAAAAACCACCTCAGATGAAGGTGGGGATGTGTATTTGGCTTCTTCTTCAAATACACATGTAGATCATGAGTTATGGTTGATTGACTCAGGTGCATCCTTTCACTTCACTCCCCATAGGGAGTGGTTCTGCGAGTATGAGAAATATGATGGTGGTGATGTCTTCCTAGGGGATGATAGGAAGGCCAAAATCATCGGATGTGGAAAGGTCAAGCTGAAGCTGCAAGGTGGAAGGATTAGAACACTTCCTGGTGTTCTGCATATTCCTGCATTGGCTAGAAATCTGATTTCTGTAAGCAAGATGGATGATGCAGGTGTAAAAACAGTGTTCGAAAAAGATGCCTGCAAGATGGTTCGGAGAGCACTGGTATTAATGCGGGGAGTTCGGACTGGAACTCTGTACAAGCTACAAGGTAGCACTGTTATTGATGGGTGTAATAGTTATGTGGTTCCTAAAAGTGGAGCGGAAAGCCTAGCTGTCTCTGGAGAAAATACCATGCTATGGCATCAAAGGCTTGGACATATTGGAGAGAAGGGCCTTCGGATACTACATAGAAATGGTATGGTAGAAGGTATGTATAATTTCTCTCTGGATTTCGATTTCTGTGAACATTGTGTATATGGGAAGCAGAATCAGGTGAGTTTTCCTTCTGGTGCTAAGAGGGTGAACAAGATATTAGAACTTGTGCACAGTGATGTGTTTGGACCTGTGTCAGTTCCATCACTGGGAAATTTTGTGTACTATATTTCATTCATAGATGACTTCTCAAGGAATAAATGGATATATTTCTTGAGAAAGAAATTTGAATTCTTTGACATATTTAAATAATTTAAGGCTCTGGTGGAAAACCAGACAGAGAAGAAGATAAAGGCGCTGAGGACAGATAATGGTGGGGAGTTCTGCAAGAAGGAATTTGAAGAGTTCTGTAAGAAGTGTGGTATAGCACGGTAGAAGACTACTCCATACACACCTCAGCAAAATGGAGTTGCAGAAAGAATGAATAGAACACTGATGGAAAAGGCAAGAAGCATGCTCAGTGGTACCGGGTTAGGACAAGAATTCTGGGCAAAGGCAGTGGAGACTGCATGTTACTTAGTTAACAGATCACCTTCATCGGCGTTGGAGGATAAGACCCCACATGAGGTATGGACTGGTAAGAAACCCTCTATTTCACATCTAAGGGTATTTGGATGTGATGCATATGTACATGTTCCAAAGGAGAAATGGACCAAGTTGGATAATAAATCTAAAAGGTGCATCTTTATTGGGTATAAGGATGGTTTAAAGGGTTACAAGATTTGGAACCCAGAAACAAGGAAGGTTGTGTACAGCCGAGATGTGGTGTTTATAGAGGTGAAAGATGTTGTTACACATGAAGTCCTACCAAAGGAACCTGAGAAGATAGAGTTTGAGCTAAAGGAGGATGAATCAGACTCTACAATAGAAGAAGATTCAGAAGAGGAAGAGCCACAAACCCCAGCTTTGAGAAGATCAGTTCGGGAAAGAAGGCAACCAGAAAGGTATAGTCCATCTGCTTTATGTTCAGGTTTTGCCTTAACTATAACTGATGATGAACCCAGAACTGTCAGGGAGGCAGTAGATTCAGAGGATGGAAAACTCTGGAAGGAGGCCATGGTTGATGAAATGGCATCCTTGCAAAAAAATGAGGCATGGGATCTGGTGGAGTTGCCAGCTGGAAGGAAGCCCATCGGGAGAAAATGGGTGTTTAAAAAGAAGATGAATGTAGAAGGCAAGGTGGAGAAATACAAAGCTCGGTTGGTAGCAAAAGGTTATTCCCAGGTGCCGGGAATTGATTTTGGTGATATTTTTTCTCCTATTGCCAAAGTTACTTCTATTAGATTACTTTTATCTGTTGCTGCTGCATTTGATTTTGAGATAGAACAGATGGATGTGAAGACAGCATTTCTTCACGAGGATCTAGAAGAGGAGATCTACATGAAGCAACCTGAAGGCTTTATGGTGAAGGGTAAGAAAGAACTGGTATGCAAGTTGAAGAAGTCTCTATATGGGTTAAAACAGTCACCAAGGATGTGGTATCAGAAATTTGATACCTATATACGGGGACTTGGCTTCACCAGAAGCAAGGAGGATCACTGTGTTTATTTTAAATTAATTGGTGGCCGTGTTATTTATTTGGTCTTGTATGTGGATGATATGTTGTTGATTGGAAATGACAAAGAAATTATCCAAGATTTGAAGACCCAACTGTTCTCCAATTCGACATGAAGGATCTTGGTGCTGCAAACTATATTTTGGGCATGGAAATTAAGAGAGATCGGGAAAAGAGGAAGCTCTGGTTAAACCAGAGGAAGTATTTCAAGACTATATTGCAGAGGTTCAATATGAAGGATAGTAAACCGGTGAATGTTCCTTTTCCTGTAGGTGTAAAGATGTCTGCTGAACAGTGTCCCAAGACACAAGAAGAAGAGGAGGATATGTCCCGTGTTCCATATGCAAGTGCAGTGGGTAGTCTGATGTATGCAATGGTATGTACTAGACCAGAAATTGCACATGCAGTGGGAGTATTGAGAAGGTTTATGTCAAACCCAGGGAAGGAGCATTGGACAGCAGTGAAGCGGGTTTTCAGATATTTACGTGGCACTAGTGATTATGGCTTGTGCTACCAGGGAAGACCAGGATTGGAAAGAATGTTGGACATTCGTGGTTTTGTTGATTCAGACTGGGCTAGAGATCTGGACCAAAGAAGATCTACAAGTGGGTATGTGTTTAGCTTATTTGGAGGCGCAGTCAGTTGGATGAGTAAAAGACAGTCTGTAGTGGCTCTTTCAACTACAGAGGCAGAATACATAGCAACCACTCATGCAAGCAAGGAAGCAGTTTGGTTGCAGAGATTGTGTTCAAGTATGGGGTTGGTACAGCAAGCTATAAGGATAGACCGTGATAGCCAAAGTGCAATTTTCTTGGCTAAGAACCCTGCTTATCATTCAAAGACAAAGCACATTGATGTTCAATATCACTTTGTTAGAGATATGGTTGAGGCTAAAAGGGTGTTGCTGGTAAAGGTGGACACTTTGAAGAATGTTGCAGATGCATTGACGAAGTCTGTGAGCACTCAGAATTTCTCTTGGTGTAGAGAAACAATGGGTGCTGAAGAATTGGCCCAATGACTAAGCTCTCCTGTGGCCCCCTGTGGAAAGAAAACAACAAGTGGGAGAATTTTGGGTATGTGTTATATTCTTTCCATGACTAGCCCCACGCGCTGTACATTGCGTCGGGCGCAACAGGGGGGTCACAAGGGGGGAGGCAGCCCCCACTGTTGGGGTCCGGGGCAGTGCCCCAACGAAAATTTGTTTGGTGTGCAGACCCACTCATAGGCGGACCCACCCATGTTTTGTGCATGATTTTGCACATGGTTTTGGCGTACGATGGTTTTCAGCCCCTGGTATTTTGTAGATCCGGTCAAGGGAACTACGGTTATGTTCTAATCCAGGGTTAATGGATTGGGGTTTATGTATGCCTCGGCATGTATATATATGTGTTGTAACACTAAAAGGAATATAATGAAAAATCAAGCTGGTCGTCCCGATTTGGGATCCAGGGGAAAATCTCTGTGTTTATCTGTTTTATGTTTTATGCTCTCGCTATTGTTTATTTTCTATTATAAGATTCGTGTGTAGATAATTTATTTTCAGGGTTAAAACCTACATTGTTCAACTGAAACAAGCCAAACATGGGGGAAACCAAAAACATAGTAAAGAAAACCCTAACGAGGAAATCCACCCTTGACTTAAAAAATTGACTTGAAGGAGGTATGATGAGCATCCACTTACTGATTATGAGGTCTATGAACCTTAAGACAAGCTTATTTGACCCTTGGATAGTTATTTTGATGCTTGGAAGAAAAAGCGCAGTACCCTTTCCAGAAGCGTAGCACAACAAGACAGAAGCGTAGCGCAGCTTGCCAGAAACGTAGCACTGAGCAGTTGGATCAGTTTCTTGCTGGTTGTCTTCAATATTTGTTGGTTGTGGAGTGCTGTGAGTGTGAAAAGGTAGATATATTGAAAATAAAATGATGAAATAAACTCCAAAGCTCCATTTCTTTTATAACTCACAATTTTTCTTTTTTGTCCTTTAGTGAAATCATAAACACTTTGAGAAAAACTACTTTTTTGAAAAACTTGATCATGTAGCATACTTTTTTGAGAAAAGACAAATTGTCTTTACTTATTTTCCTATATTTTCTAACTCCAAATGTGAATGATTTGTGATGGTCCTCTAAATTAGACATAAAATAAGGCTCATCTAACCTTTCTTAGGTCCATCTAACCTTCCTTATGCACATAAAAGATATATTAAATCTCTCCATGTACACTTAATAATGTTTTCTTATGCTTTAATATTTTCTCAAGAAATTTTAAAGGTAATTGCATATTTGTGCCTAATTGATCAGATTGGGATCAGGGCCTAAGGATTTTCTCAAAATTCAAGTTACAGGATTGGGTTTGAAATGGGAAATAGGTTCAGAACCGGATCGACCAACAGAGTGGGATCCGAATTGCTGGTTGTCATGGAGTCTTGAACTCTGCATATAGAATCAGGGATTGCACAACCGTGGAAATGTTGCAGGTGGAACGGACAGTAAGTTCAAATTGTAGAATGAAGCGAACGAAGCGACAGCGAGGACGGATGGACAAGCATACATCGCATCGAAGATTGTTATGTTTACCATTCATTCATCGCAAGTTAAAGATATATATATATATATATATATATATATATATATATATATATATATATATATATATATATATATATATATATATATATATTGGGATGAGATTGAGATGGGACATGTGTCGTGTGGAGTGACTGTTTGCATATCGCACATCGGAAAAGTTCAATTTTATGGTTAATTATTTGCAAGTTATGTTATTTATGCTGCGATGCGAAGAAGGGCGTGTAGGTGAGGACCGTTAGATCGGACGCAGATAAACGGTGGAAGACGAGTTGCGATGTTGAATTTCATAAATATTAATGGATATCGTTAATATTTCGCAAGGTAAAAAAAATTTGACGCAGTAATATTTGAAATCTACGATGCGATGAGGGAATGCCACGTGTTGGCATTGTGCACAAGCGCACTTCACAAGAGTTATGGTTCAACGTTATCGGTACCAAGTTAAACTTGCGAAAAAGAGATTTGCGATGCGATGTGATTGGTTGTGTGTTGTGGGACCCGAGAACCCTATTCCGCGTGTATGTAATATGTTTAAGGCTATGTGCAAATTTTTTTAAACATAAGCGTTGTTTGATTGCGAACGTATGTATGTAATGAAACTCTGATATCATATTTCGTTGTTTCCGCTAATTTTCAAGCCATTAACAGTTAGGGTGCGCATGTGGCCATTAGCATAACCATAATAGTAATTGTGTAGCATTATTGTAGAAGTGTATAAGGGCGCGCCAAATTTGGTATTCAGCCCTCATTTAACTCCATTTAACTGGAGTTCTCCACATTTAGTGGAGTTTTCCTAGGAGATATTGGGAAAAAAGTGTATAAGGCTCAATTTTCGACCATTCTAAGTGAATGAAGAGTCATTATTGACTAATTGGAGCATTATAGAGCCATTGGTGAGGTTTGCAGAGCCAGATGAGGAATTTTGTGCGTGAGTTTGCTTCAGAGAAGTTCCAAGGGCTACTAGGGCCATCAGGAGCCACCAGGAGAATGAGGCCTAGACAAGGTAGCCAAAGGCTATTCTCAGGAAACCAATAGTAATTTATTACTATATTGAACCTTATGAATCCAATGATGGGGTTTTTAGAATAATTTGGAGACTTATAGAGTCCAAGAAGCCACAGGGAAGTTTTAGGGGGCCTAGTGCCACCAGGTGTTGGAGGCATAGAATGGGGAGCCTGAGTTCATTCTGAGCGAATGAAAAACCTATTTTGGATGATTGATATGTGCTGGAGACAGTAGAATATGTTTCAGGAGAAGAAGAGGACTTTTATCAAATTTTGTGCCACAGATAAGTTCAGAGAAGCTCAAGGACACCGACTGCAGAGGTAAAGTCCAAGGGATCCTAGGTCCATTTCCAGAGATTGAGCAGTCAATTTAGGGGTATTTTGGTATTCTAAACCCATTGGTATAGTACAAATAACTATTGGATTTGAGCATCAGCTTGTAAATTAAATTGACCATCTTAATCCCAAAGAGCCAAGTCCATTGACGGAGGCTCAAGGAGACGTAGCCCAAGTGTTGAGGGTGAACTCCTTTATTGTGTTTCTTGTTATGTGTTGTTGGTTAATTTGCTGAAATTTATGGTTTTTGTACATGCTTTTAATCAGCTTAAACAAATTTAAATATCTCACACATAAAGCCTTAAACCAGTTAAAACACATACACCTGAATCAAGAATTCAATTCCGCACATGCATGTATAAGCAAGATCCTTAATTTTTTTTTAATTGAGTGGGATGTGCTTGCATAGAAAAACAAGTCAGCCGCCCATTTCAGATCAGGTTGGTATCATAGCACTAGGTTGCTTGCTTGATAGAGCACTAGGTTGCTTTCTTGACAGAGCACTAGGTTGCCTACTTGACAGAGCACTAGGTTGCTTGCTTGACAAAGCACAAGGTTGCTTGCTTGCTTGTTTGACTTTAAGGGTGTTTAACAATGCAAATAATTTAACTGTTTGCAAATTGACCGATGCTTAAAAGTTTGAGTTTGCTAGAGGTGAAGGGGAGCTACTGCTAGCTAATTCCAGAAGAGGACAAGAAGGAAGAATGTTGAAAGCATCCAGCTTACCCAAAGGACCTCAAGGCAACCCTTGAAGCACAAGAGGGATTGTTTGCAAAAGAGGATGCTTGAAGAAGAGATACAAGCTGCAGAGAAGAGCTTGAATCTACAACCAAATTGTTTTTGAAGCTTTTTCAATTGTTGTTGAAGTTCTTTAATTCATTTACATAGTGATGACAATGTCATCAAGTGATGTTTCTAAATCCTCCTCCTTTTTAATACTCTTTGATAAAGAGATGTTGCAGGACTTTCACATCATGAAATATATGGTGCAACATTTGTATGAAGATGTAAGGGAGAGCACTAAACTTCAAGAGAAATTGGTTGCTATGAAGAAAGAGAAGCAAGAACTTCTTCAAAAGATGGATGAGATGGAGATTCAACTCCATGATGCCAAAGAAGCCTTATCCAAGCATATGCTTGAAGAAGAGGTAAATAATTCAAGTTTGACTTCAATTTCCTCTCAAGATAAATGTGTAGTTTCATTTGAAAAACACACTAGTGGAATAGGGTCCAAATTGACGATCAAAATGGGCTATGAAGGTAAGGGATTAGGAAAACATGCACAAGGCATGGTTGAGCCAATTATGGTTGAGGAAAGGCCTAAGTATTTGGGTCTTGTCTATGGAAAACTTTATGGAGAAAGTTCTAAAGCCATGAAGGCACTTGAAACAGTTCCAAGAAGAAATTTTGTTGCAGGTTCAAACCATCAAACATGAAAATTTTTTAATCAAGATTAATGCAATTGTTTGAAACCCATGTTGCAGCAAGATTCTTGTAGACATGCATCTTATGGCGAACAAGAGAGTTGTGATAGCTCTAAGGACATGAAAAATGTTGTTGGTCTTCAAAAGAGAGCTGGAACCTCTTCAAGTTCATCTTCTCAAGAAGGTGAAAAATATGGACATCAAAAGTATCATTCAAGGTATAATTATTCCCATAATCATGTTTTTTATGACTATGTTAAACATGACAATTCTGCATGCATGAATGGGAGAAAGAGTTGTTGTTCATATTGTGGTTTGTGTAACCATGAAGTTTCAAAATGTTGGAAGAGAATGAAAGCATACAGGAAACAGTCGAAGCGAAGGCGACTTGCACAGAAGATGCAAAAAATTTGCACTCATTGCCAGAAGAAGGGACATCTCATTGCCCAATGTTGGACACTTCTTCCAAAAACTCATCCAAAGCATTTGAAGCAAGAGGATAAAAAGACTAGCAAGAATGTGACCAGCGATTACATCATCAATGTGAATCTAGATGATTCACAAGAAGAAGATGTTCAGTAGGAAAAATAACCATGGAAGTGGATTGGTAAGAAGCAGTTTGATTTCTTAACTCAGTAAGACATACATCCATTTGTACATAAATGAAAATTTCAGGTATTTGTATGCATGGATTTCGATTGAAAGTATGACAAGTTGCAGCAGAGGATCACAACTTGTAGGATGCAAGATTTCATGTGAATGTTGTTCAGTTGAAGGCATTTCTTATGTTGCAGCAATATCATTCAGTTCATCTCTAATAGTCACCCACATGTTTTGGGATTATGTACTTGTTTGTACTTGAAAGGAAGAGTTTAAAGTGTACATATGCATGAGTTTGTATGTGTAAATGGAGAACTTGTAAATAGGTTCATTGTACATAGATATATGCGTGATTAATGTCAATATGTATCATCTTGTATATCGACTTGTGTCGATTGTGTCGCACAGATGTTTGTCGACTTGCGTCGATTGTGTTGCACACTTTTCATATCGTCTTGTGTCGATTGTATTACACATTTCATGTCTACATGTTGTTGATGTCGCATGTTGCATGACTTATGTTTTAGTCGAGGGTGTTTGTCGATTGTGAGTTGATAAATGGATACACCAATGTGCAAGAGGATCGCCATGTATGTGATGTTACAAGAAGGTGATAATCAGTGCTTTGAAGAAACAAAAAGAGGTGGTCTTAATTTCAAATTATTGCATAAGATTTTATTTTCAATATTGATCGTGTTCTTGTGACAAGATGTTGCAGGAATTTTTGGTCCATTCAGTGAAGAAGTTGACAAGATGCAAGATTTTTTGTAGCCATTGTAGAATGAGCTGGTGTTTTTGTTGACGACAAGAGTTCACTCATCTTGCGAGCTAAATTTTGAAAGTTGGTTTCCAAGACAGATCTTGTATGCCATAGTTGCAAGAGGGACTTCATTCTCAGTGAGAAGGCTAATAGTTTACCAAACACATAGAGAGAACAGTGGTACAGCAGGGTATGCATCAGTTTACGGTAACCAGCAATCCTGAAGTGGGTCAGCAACAGCCAGAGAGCAGTGGTCAAGAGATATACCCAGTTGTGGTGCAAGGCATGTCAGGGTGATTTCCAAAGAGACTTGTCAAGAAAAATCAGTTGATATAACTTGAAAGCAGTAGAGTGTTGAAGCTCAAGGCAGATAATCATCAGCTTTTTTGGGTCCAAAATCCCTTCAGTGGGAATGAGTGATCAGATTGGGATCAAGGCCTAAGGATTTGCTCAAAATTCAAGTTACAGAATTGGGTTCGAAATGGAAAACGTTTTTGGAACCAGATCGACCAGTAGAATAGGATCTGAATTGGTGGTTGTCACAGCTGTGGAAATGTTGCAAGTGGAATGAACAGTAAATTCAAATTGCAGAATGAAGCGAATGAAGCGATAGCGAGGACAGATGGACAAGCGTACATCGCATCAGAGATTGTTATGTTTACCATTCATTCATCGCAAGTTAAGATATATATCTTGTGATGCTGTTGAGACGGGACATGTGTCGTGTGGAGTGACCATGCACATATTGCACATCGGCGAAGTTCAAGTTTACGGTGAATTCTTCGCAGGTTATGTTATTTATGCTGCGATGCAAAGAAGGGCGAGTAGGTGAGGACCGTTAGATCGAACGCAGATCAACGACAGACGATGAGTCACGATGTCGCATTTTGCAAATATTAATAGATGTCTTTAAGATTTTTCAAGGTAAATTGGTTGCGACGCGGTAAGATTTGAAATCTGTGATGCGACGAGGGAATGCCACGTGTTGACATTACGCACGAGCGCACTTCGCAAGAGTTATGGTTCAGTGTTATTGGTACCAAGTTAAACTTGCGGAAAAGTGATTTGCGATGCATTGTGATTGGTTGTGTGTTGTGGAACCCAAGAACCCTGTTCCATGTGTATGTAATCTGTTTAAGGCTATGTGTGATATGTTTTAAACGTAAGCGTTGTTTGATCATGAACATATGTATGTAATGAAACTCTGATATTATATTCCACTTTTTCCACTAACTGTCAAGCCATTAACAGTTAGGGTGCACATGTGGCCATCAGCCTAACCATAACAGTAATTGTGCGGAATTATTGGTGGAGCAGATAAGGGCGCGCCAAATTTTGCGATCAGCCCTAATTTAACTCCAGTTAACTGGAGTTCTCCACATTTAATGAGTTTTCCTATGAGATATTGGGAAAAAAGTGTAGAAGGCTCAATTTTCGACCATTATGAGTGAATAAAGATTCATTCTTGACAAATTGGAGGATTATAGAGCCATTGGTGAGGTTTTCAGAGCCAGCTGAGGACTTCTGAGTGTGATTTTGCTTCATAGAATTTCCAAGGGCCACAAGGAGCCAGCAGGAGAATGAGGCCTAGCCAGGGCAGCCAAACGATACTCTCAGGAAACCAATAGTCATTTATAACTACCTTGAACCTTATGAATCCAATGATGGGCTTTGTAGAAGAATTTGTAGACTTATAGAGCCGAAGAAGCCACAGGAAAGTTTCAGGGAGCCTAGTGCCACCAGGTGTTAGAGGCATAGAACGGGGAGCTTGAGTTCATTCTGAGCGAATGAACAGCCTATTTTGGATTATTGATATGTGATGGAGATAGTAGAATAGGTTTCAGGAGCAGAAGATGAATTCTATCAGATTTTGTGCCACAGAGAAGCTCAGAGAAGCTCAAGGACACCGTCCAAAGAGGTAAAGCCCAAGGGAGCCTAGGTCCGTTTCCAGAGATTGAGCAGTCAATTCAGAGGTATTTTGGTATTCTAAACCCATTGGTATAGTACAAATGACCATTGGATTTGAGCATCAGATTGTAAAATAAATTGACCATATTAATCCCAAAGAGCCAAGTCCATTGACGGAGGCTCAAGGAGACGTAGCCCAAGTGTTGAGGGTGAACTCATTTATTATGTTTGTTGTTATGTGTTGTTGGTTAATTTGATGCAATTTATGGTTTTTGTGCATGCTTTTAATCAGCTTAAACAAATTTTTAATTTCTCACACATAAAGCCTTAAACCAGATAAAACACATACACATGAATCAAGAATTCAATTCCGCACATGCATGTATAAGCAGGATCCTTAATTTGTTTTTAATTGAGTGGGAGGTGCTTGCATAGAAAACCAAGTCATCCACCCATTTCAGATCACTAATATTGGTTATTTTTGTAGAATATTGTGAGAATATTTGGCAGATTATGCAGATTTGGAGAAGGAGATAAGTTAGGGACTTGCTCCCTGCCACTGCAAGATTAAGATTGAAGAATAAATGAGCACAATATCAGGAAATTATTGAGAAATATTGGAGAGATTCAAGGGGTTTATCCACCCTCCTTAACTATCAAAGGCAGCAAAGAAAACTGAAGATGATGTGCACTCAATATATGTGTGCACTCAATATATGGTTTACTTGGATTCAAAGTGGACTCAATCACTATTTTCTAGGGAGTTGTTGGTAGCTGCCCTTAAGGATAAATAAAGCTCATCAAGAGCTAATTAGGGTCGATTCCGGTCGATTTTTTGATCCATTAGATGCTAGTCGATTCCATTTCCACTCCATTTTCATTCCATTCCATCTCATGCCATTCTTTTCCATTCTCTTAGGCTTTTTTTGTTTAAGACCTTCGGGGTGTAATAAGACTATATTTTTGTAATGCAATTAGTATTCAGATTTTGTTTTACTTATCTAGTTTTAGGGAGCGAGGCTCATGGGATACGACCCAATACATGTGCCTCAGCTTCTATGATGTTTCATTCTTTCCTTTCTATCATTTAGCTAGTTTTGTTTTTGTTATTTAGTTAGTTCTGCTTCTGATAGTTTCATTCTTGTTTAGTTTTTGCTTTAAGTTTGTTGTTGTAGTTCTTAATTTGCTTACGAGAGTAATAGAGTAGAGAAAAAATCCAAAATCTATGGTCAAGCATTTCCCTCTCATCTCTTTCAATAGATTTTGAGCAGGGTTGACCTCCCCACAAGCCAAAAAAACGGCTTTCTGTTCACTGTTTTTATCATGCATTTTGTCTATTTTTGTGCATGAATCAGCTGGTTTGTGTTGGGTGTGGAGCCTAATTATCTTGTTTACTTTGTATCACAGCATTGGACCCCTGTACCTTACATGGGGCAGCAATGTCGCCCGTAAATTAATCGCTGTCATGGGGGGGTTTCGGGGGCAGCGCCCCCGAAGCTAAAAACAGATGAAAAATTGCCTTGTAAAAGTATAGTAATTTCTAGTCAATCTGGGCCGTTCATTAGGCAAATGATCTGACGCTAGAAGTTATGTTTAGTTTAGGGTTTTTTGCCCTAAAAGGCAACCCCTCGCTTTTATGAAGGTATTGTATTGCGGCTGTGTATTGCATGTGTATTCTCAGAGCGAGAAACAGAGAGGGAGACTGTGAGAGAGAACAGAGGATATTACAGCAGATCTGTTGTAGGTTGTGTCTCTTCATTTTGCTGGATAATAGAAAGGAAGGACTGGTTGTTCGGGGTGGACATAGCCCAAACTGGGTGAACCATGTATATCTGTGTCTCTCTAGTTTTATGTGTTTTGTGTGCTTGTATTTTCTGCATATTTTATGTGTTTCATTGCTCTGTAATATATAATTTTCTAACAGTTTGATTGCGGGAATAAGTATCAACAGTCCCATAAAATTTCATCAAGATGTCCTGCTTCATTTTCCAACTCTTTTTTCACACGTGAACACTGCTGTTGCACCTTCTATTCCCTCCTTCTCCTCTCCTTAACAACTGTCACACCCTTTTTATTCAAAAAAACCATTAAAATTTTGACCTCCGCCTTTCTCCTCGAAACACCCACATATCTCACTTTGCATCTCACAGTATCTCTTCTCCCTTTTCTTTTCCGTTCTGCAGCTATTTTGCGAATTTTCTTTTTACCTTGCCTTTGCCGATTATTAACGAAAATAGTCAAAAATCCTTTAGAAATCAACCTTACCCTTTTCCCTTTAATACTTACCGCAATTCCTTTTCACAATCGCATTTTGCAATCTCCATCCACTTCGTTAACACTTACAGCTCCCAACCACTGATTGTGACATTACTGTAGCACTTCACCATCTCACCCATTGCATTTCACAACCTTTTCCCTCTTTCCTTTAAATACTTGACGCAAATCACAAATCTCATTTTCTATTGGTTTCCGTTAATACTTTCTGCTTCCAAACCCCGATTGTGATATCCTTTAGCACCTAACCTTTGCCACTTACTATAAAAAACCTCATAAAACATTAAACCCTGATCTTCTTTCCTTTCAAACTTACTACAATCGCAAATCTCATTTTTCATTTGGTTCCCGTTAACACTTACCGCTCCAAACGATGATTGTGATAATTCTTCGTACTCCGCCACATCGTAAATTGCAAATCCTATTTTTCATTTGGTTGTCATAACACGTTTCGCGCCCAACACCGATTGCGATATTGTTGTCATACTCTGCCACGGGCCCTTCTTTGCCACGTCATCCATTGCATTTCGCAACCTTTTCCCTTTTTCCTTTTAAGTCTTACCGTAATTGCAAATCACATTTTCATGTGGTTCACATTAATACTTCCCACTCCTAACACCGATTGCGATATTGTTATCGCATCCGCCTCCCAAACTGATATCTCATATCGCATATCGTACTTTCGCCCCTCCATCGCAATTCCACCATCACACTTTTAATTTGCGATATTATGTGCTTTAATAAAGTCCAACCACATTTTTCACTCCTTTGAGACTTGTTTCGTGTGTGAAGCCTTCCATTAGCATCTTTATCCATTTCCCTCCGGACTACAATCAACACTTTTTCAATTAGAATTATGTCATGGATAACTTAGCTACATGGATAGAAGCATGGTAGATAGAGCATAAGATAAGTAGGGTGGGTTTAACCGATTGGCCAAGTTAAGTGTGATTTAAATTATTTTATTTTCTGCCATTTCTTTTCAACAAGTTAAATTAGTTTCCTTTCCTATAATTTCTTTTCAGCAATTTAGTTTAGTTTCCTTTCCGTAATTTATTTTAGTTTCATTGAAGTGTGACAGACTTCACTAAGAACCCTAGAAGTAGCACCCTTTCGTAGAGCGAAAGAGGATAACATGAGTAGAATAAATCTTCTGTGTATATAGCACTGTCACCTATAATTTTTTATGAACCATGGGTTGATAAAGTAAAGTAGGGCAGCCCCTGGGAGTTGCAACACTCTTGGTGCAATACCAGGGTTCACCACTTTTTGGCGTCGTTGCTGAGGAGGTATCTAGTAGATGCTTTGATTATGTTTTAGCATTGTTTTATGCTTTCCTTTTTCATGTTATTTCCAAAATATTGAAAAATACACAAAAATCTGATTTTCATGCCTCATAGGAGTAGGGATACTCATAAATTCTTAAAAAATACTTCTCCAATACCAACCCCACCACTTGACCACGTGGTGCAATAAGAACCACATCACCATACACTTTTGAAGGTAGAAGAGATGGATGTATATGATGACAATGAAGAAGATCTTATTGGGTTTCCCATTCAAGATATGGACATCAGTGTACATATGAATAACATCCCTCCATCTTTCCTTCCCAACTTCCATGGTATGAGGACAGAGGATCTGGAAACATTTCTCTTTGAATTTGAGATACTTTGTAGATCTTATGGCTACTTATCACACACTCAAAAATTGAGATTGTTTCCTACAACATTGAAGGATAAATCTCTTAAATGGTTCATGAGTCTAGGTACTAATTCAATAAGATCATGGAATGATATGCAAAAGATATTCCTAGGAAAATATAAAAACCATGATCTTAAAGAATACATTTTTACAATGAATCAAAAAGAGGATGAGAGCCTTGAGGATCTCATATATATGTTCATGTTTAATGTTAAGAGGGAAAATTTGCATCATTTAGGATTTGATACACTAAAAACCCTCTTACTTAGAACAATTAGGGATGAGTGGATTGATCTCCTTAATGTCATGAGCGGAGGAGATGTATACCAATTGTAATTTGAAGAAATTTGTGAAACATGCAAGTGCATATCAAGAGGAAGGGAAAGAGTAAATAAATTTGCCTCAACATTGGTAAGGCAAGATGAACTTGGAAATTTTCTTGAAAACTTTAAAACAGAAATTCTTAGCAATCTAAGTGAACAAGTAGAAATTTTAAGAATGAAAAATGAGAAAAAAGAAGATGATGTTATTTTTTTATCCATGCATAATATTCAGGCACATGTCAGAGCATTTATTCCAAGTGTGCACCTGATTTTATCTGTCTTCTTGATGTCTACATGGCTCCATTGGAAGTATTCCTATACTTGACAAAGGTTTTTTATTTTTTCAAGTAGAGTAGGAAAGTGAAAAAACAAAAGGAAGAAGAATAAAATCTCAAGTGAAAACCTATTTTGAGGCGTCTTATATTGTCCCACTGATTTAAAACCTCCATGAGGCAGTCATTGGGTTGAAAAAAGAAATAATCAAATAAAACATCCTAGGTGAAAACCTCCTTTGAGGCACCTAGGAAAACCTACTAGTGGAAAACCTCATTGAGGCAGCTAGTAGGCCTTAAAAAAAAAATGCATTTCTCCATGTATCTCTCTCTAATGAATGCAGGTGCTCTCCAACCTTTGCAAGCAGAAAAACAACAAGTTGGAACAAATAAAAAATTCGTTCAACACCCTGGTTAAAGGTAGTCAAACTTGGACTTCCTCCTCTTGTACTCAAAAGCTCCAAAAGGACCTCAAGAAGATTATCACATGCAGCTTTAGTGCAGCTTCAGAACCACCAAAGACAGCTTCAACATCCATATCAACTGCTTCAATATCACCTACAAAAACAAATCAATGGTAAGGCTCAGGTATGCAATCATATAAACCTTTCTTCGAATCTATTTTAGCTTAATAAAACATTAAAAAGTGTGAGAAGGAAAGTTTTTTTATAACCAAAATCAGTAGTCGGGCAACCTCAGCCTTATCTAGCAACTAGCCCCACTTTTTCCACCAAGAAGAGGAACAAGACAAAAGTAAAAAGGACATGAGAAAGTGGATAGTAAGAAGTTCATGTAATGGAAGACAAGGAGTGCCAAAGGGGTAACCAAGGGTGAACTCAGTTCATAGAAAAAGAACTATGAGTTTATTTTGCATGCAAATAAAAATAAATAAATAAAATAAAAGGTGGACCCACCACCTCTTGGCATGCAAAATAAAAATTTCTTAAGGCATCTGAGGACCTCCATGCAGCACCCACAAGAAGAAATGCAAGAAGAATAGCAAGAAGATTAGCATGAGGAGTAGCACATGGGCCAATAAATAGAAAATGAAATAAGCCAGCGTACAGGAAGAACCAGAAGGCAAGGAGGATGGATAGGTTTCTCAGAGGATGAGCAACAGTTTCAGTAGGGGGGTGATGATGGGCCTCTAAATTAGACATAAAATAAGGCCCATCTAACCTTTCTTATTCCCATATAACCTTCCTTATGCACATAAAAGATATATTAAATCTATCCTTATACACTTAATAATGTTTTCTTATGCTTTAATATTTTCTTAGGAAGGTTTAAAGGTAATTTCATATTTGTGCCTAATATTGGTTATTTTTGTAGAATATTGTGAGAATATTTGGTAGATTATGCAGATTTGGAGAAGGAGATAATTTAGGGACTTGCTCCCTGCCACTGGAAGATCAATATTGAAGAATAAATGAGCACAATACCAAGAAATTATTGAGAAATCTTGGAGAGATTCAAGGGGTTTGTCCACCCTCCTTAACTATCAAAGGTAGCCAAGCAAACTGAAGACAATGTGCACTCAATCTATGGTCTACTTGGATTCAAAGTGGACTCAATCACTATTTTATAGGGAGCTGTTGGTAGCTTCCCCTGAGGATAAATAACGTTGATCAAGAGCTAATTAGGGTCGATTCCGGTTGATTTTTATATCCATTCAATGTTAGTCGATTCCATTTTCATTCCATTCCATGCCATTATTTTCCATTCTATTAGGCTTTTGTTGTTTAATACCTTCGGGGTGTAATAAGATTGTATTTTTTTAATGCAATGAGTAGTCAAATGTTTTTTTACTGATCTAGTTTTAGGAAGCGAGGTTCCTAGGTTAGGGCCCAATCCATGCGCCTCAACTTCTCTGATGTTTCATTCTTTCCTTTCTATCATTAGCTAGTTTTGTTTATGTTATTTAGTTAGTTCAGCTTCTGATAGTTTCATTGTTGTTTAGTTTTTTCTTTCAATTTATTGTTGTAGTTCTTCATTTGCTTACGAGAGTATTAGAGTAGAGGAAAAATCCAAAAGTTGTGGTCAATCATTCCCCTCTCATCTCTATCAATAGAGTTCGAACAGGGTTCACCTCCCCACAAGCCAAAAAAAAAATTATGTTCATTGTTTTTATCATGCATTTTGTTTCTTTTTGTGCACGAATCAGCAGGTTTGATTGCAGGAATAAGTATCAACAGTCCTAGAAAAGTTGATCAAGCTATCCCGCTTCATTTTCCAACTCTGTTTTCACGCCTGAACACTGTTTTTGTGCCTTATATTCTCTCCTTATCCTCTCCTTAACAGCTGTCGCACCCTTTTTATTCACAAAAACCATTAAAATTTTGACCTCCACCTTTATCCTTGAAACTCCCACTTATCGCACTTCGTATCTCGCAGGATCTCTTCTCCCTTTTCTATTCTGTTCTGCAACTCTTTTGCAATTTTCCTTTTTAACTTACCTTTGCCGATTATTAACGAAAATAGTCGAAAATCCTTTAGAAATCAACCTTACCATTTTCCCTTTAATACTTACCGCAATTCCTTTTCGCAATCTCATTTCTCCATCTCCATACGCTTCGTTAACACTTACTACTCCCAACCGCCGAATGCGACATCACTGTAGCACTCCACCACGTCACCCATCAACCTTACCATTTTCCCTTTAATACTTACCGCAATTCCTTTTCGCAATCGCATTTCTCCATCTCCATACACTTCGTTAACACTTACTACTCCCAACCGCCGAACGCGACATCACTGTAGCACTCCACCACGTCACCCATCACATTTTCCCTTTTTCCTTTAAAGACTTGCCGCAAATCGCAAATCTCATTTTCTATTGGTTTTCGTTAATACTTTCCGCTTCCAAACCCCGATTGTGATATCCTTTCGCACCTTACCTTTGCTGCTTATTATCAAAAACCTCATAAACATTAGACCCCGATCTTCTTTCCTTTAAGACTTACCACAATCGCAAATCGCATTTTTCATTTGGTTCTTGTTAACACTTACCACTCCAAACGCCGATTGCGATAATTCTTCGTACTCCACCACATCACAAATTGAAAATTGCATTTTTCATTTGGTTCTCATAACATGTTCTGCTCCTAACGCCAATTGTGATATCTCTATCATATTTTGCCACTGGCCCTCCTTTTCCACATCACCCATCGCATTTCACAACCTTTTCCCTTTTTCCTTTCAAGACTTACCGCAATCACAAATCTCATTTTCATGTGGTTCCCATTAATACTTCCCACTCCCGACGCTGATTGCGATATTGTTATGACATCCGCATCCCAAACCGATATCGCATATTGCACTTCTGTCCCTCCATCGCAATTCCGCCATCACACTTTTCATTTGTGATATTATGCGCTTTAATAAAGTCCAACCACCTTTTTCACTTTTCATGTGTTAAGCCTTCCATTAGCATCTTTAGCCCTTTCCCTCCGGACTGAAATCAACACTTATTCAATTAGAATTAATTCATGGATAACTTAGCTGCATGGATAGAAGCATGGTAGAAAGAGCATAAGATAAGTAGGGTGTGTTTAGCTTATTGGCCAAGTTAAGTGTGATTTAAATTAGTTTCTTTTCTGCCATTTCTTTTTTGCAAGTTAAATTAGTTTCCTTTCCTGTCATTTCTTTTCAGAAATTTAGTTTAGTTTCCTTTTTGTCATTTCCTTTATGCGATTTATTTTAGTTTCATTGAAGTGTGACAAACTTCACTGAGAAACACTAGAAGTAGCACCCTTTTGTAGAGCGGAAGAGGATGACATAAGTAGAATGCATCTGCTGTGTATATAGCATTGTCACCTCCAAGTTTGTATGAACCTTGGGTTGATAAAGTAAAGTAGGACAGCCCCTGGGAGTTTCAGCACTCTTGGTGCAATACCAGGACTCACCAATTTGTATGGTGGAAATGACATCTTGTTTTCCTTCTTTCATGACATGATTTGACATTGTGGTGGCGAAACAAAAGATACCTAGATCATACCGATATGGAGGTATGTTGACTGATCTATGACCCTAGGTGATAATGGATGACATGAAATTTGAATGGTGATGACCACGAATGGAGTGAAGGGAGTAGCATTCAGACCTAGACAACATTTAGTGAACAAAATTTTATTTGAATATTGGTTTGAAAACATAAAAATTTTATCTAGGACCACTACCAAGTAAACCTGAAAGGGTGTATTTGATCACTGAACATATAGACACTAACATTGGCTCTAGATGGGGATGGCATCTCCTTTAGGAGGTGTCAAGAACACCATATATCAGGTAGCCTCATCCATTAGGAAATGGAGTCAAAACTGGAAACTGAAATAACTTCGACAAACTAAAATGACTAACTAAAGCATAAAATGACTTTAACTCGAAAACTAACTTGACTTTTTGAACTTTTAAAAGAAAATGATCATCTGATCATAGAAGCCTCATGGCCTTATCCTCGAGCTTCAAGATTCTGCGATAACTTATTTATTCTTTGACAACAAATAAAAGTGATATTTACAATGAAAGTGAACCTTTTTCTTCAAGATCACATGAGGTAATGTTTGAGGAACCTACCATTCACCAGTCCTCTCATAATTTCCTACCCATCAAGATATTCTAACAAATACGCCTTTTTTCCCCTGAATGTTGTAATCTTGTAAGTACATTTCCATAGGTTATCAAACTTACCATGCTTTCCTTTGTCTTCATTTCGGGCATCCCATTGAAGAAAAACATCTCCTAATTTGATATCATGAGCTTTGATTTTCTTGTCATAGATCTTCTTGATTTTCTCCTAAAGTTTCGAAGTGTCATTGAAAACTTCTTCCCTTGATTATTGTAAATGAATCATTTGACTAATTCTTCATTGTATGTCATTTGGCTCATTGTCGATCTCTTGCATAATTTTCATCACTGGCACTGCTAAAGAAGTGGGAAACACTGTGTCAACACCATACACTAGCTAGAAAGGTGACATGCTGATTGATCTCTTCATGCTAACTTTGTCCGCCAATAGAGAATTTATGAGATTTTGGTGCCAATTTATTTTTTTCTCTTACAGCAATTTCTTGATTATGTTCACCAATGATTTGTTTGATGATTCAACCAACCCGTTGCCTTGAGGATAGTATGTTGTAGAATTCCCGAGTCTTATGTGATATTTATCACAAAATTCTATCATGTTTTTAGACTTAAAGGCAGTTGCATTATCAAAGATAATTTTTTGTGGGAAGCCAAAACAAGACAAAATATTGCTCTCCAAAAATTGAATAATGATGGTTTCTATAGCTTGCCCCGTTGGGATGGCTTCAATCCACTTTTTGAAGTAGTCGGTGGCAGTAATTATCCACTTATGCTGAGTTGATGATGGAGGGTGAATCTCGCCAATGAAATAAATCCCCCACTGCTATAAGGGTGCTTGAATTGCAATTGGTTTCAAGGGCAGCGGTAAGAGATTTCTCTTTCCCTAAAAAATTTGACATTCATGACAATTCATGACAATTTTATAAACATCGGAAAACAAACTTGGCCAATAAAAGCCAACCCTAAATATATTATTTGTTGTAGTCTTCCATAAAAGATGACCACCACAATCACATTTATGAAAATCATTCATCACTTTCTCAACTTCACCTTCTACCAAACAGTTCAACAAAACTCCACCCGGATCTTTCCAAAACAAAACATTGTTAAGAATGCAATACTTAAGAGCCTTCAACTTCATAGATATACCTTTAATGCTAGGCAAGCCGAAAGGAGGATTCAAATGTTGCAGCACATGAATAATATTAGCATACCATGGAAATGAAGAAAAAATTTCAGATACATGAGGTAATGAATCAACCTCTTGCTCCTTAGATAATGCAACAATGAAATTGATGTCCAAGGCATG
This sequence comes from Pinus albicaulis, assembly GCA_034641835.2. Classification (NCBI taxonomy): domain Eukaryota; kingdom Viridiplantae; phylum Streptophyta; class Pinopsida; order Pinales; family Pinaceae; genus Pinus; species Pinus albicaulis. The sequence continues at coordinate 2,405,530 of CM076575.1, read as the reverse complement.
CAAGTTTGAGTCTGCCATGAGCTTAGCCAAGCCTTGTCCCTTGATTAGTTTTATAGGTTTTATTTCCAATTCATACTTCAGCATGGCAGCTATCCACTTGCCACGCCAACCTTTAGGATCATTCTGCGTTAGCACATCTTTGACAGCAGCGTTTGGGACATATGCAAGAACATAAGTGTGAAGAATATAGACTCAGAAGTCCTTCAATGCTTTAACTAGCACCAAGGCTTGTTTTTCGATGATATTGTACTTCAAGGCTATGTCTCTTATGGTTCTAATGAAGAAGGCAATGGGTTGTTATGTTTTCTAATCTTTATTTTGCATAAGGACAACAACTAGAGTATGTTCAGAGGAAAAGGAAAAAAATGATGAAATCAAATGTATAATTTGGGCTGATAAGAATAGGAGCATGAGACAACGCAAACTTAAATTGATTGAATGATTTATTTTCCTCTTTGGACCAGTTCACCTCGTTATCTTTCTTCAACATATCAGTAATTTCTCTTAAATGTTTAGCATGGTTAGGAATAAACCTTCTCAAGAAATTGATTTTACCATTGAGTGACTGGATTTCCTTCTTGCTTCTACGATAGTCCAAATTATTAATTGCTTCAATCCTTGAAGGATATATCCAAATGTTGTATTTAGATATTATATGACCAATAAATTTCCCTTCTTCCATAACAAACAAACTCCTCTTTGGATTCAGTGATATGCCAAATTTTCTACACTTTTGAAAAACTGCCTTCAAATGCTACAAGTACCCTTCATCCATCTTGGAAAAAATTGTGATGTCATCAAGATAAATGACCAAAAAGACATCATTTTCATTGGAAAAGGTGATATCCATCGCTCGCTGAAAATTTACTGCTGCATTCTTCAATCCAAAGGGAATTTTAGCACACATAAAAGTACCCCAAGGCATTGTAAAGGTTGTATTCTCTTGATCATCCGGATGAACTGAAATCTAATTAAACCCGGAATATCTATCCATCAACGAAAGTTTGGAAGAACTAGCCACCCTTTTCATAATATGATCCATCTTTGGAAGTGGGTAGTTGTCTTTCAGCAATACTTTATTCAGATTATGGAAACCTATACACAAGAGAATCTCACCGGTCTTCTTTCTTACTGGCACTAAGTTTGACATCCAATTTGAAAAACGAAGAGGAACTATAATACCAACAATATACAACCCGTTCACTTATTTTTGAATGGAGGGTATTAACTTGGGATTCATTCACCTTAGTTTATGGTGGAAAGGATTTTGATCAGGCTTTAAAGGAATGGTGTGTTGAATTATACTTTTATCATACACTTTTAGATCAGAATACTCCCATGAAAAAACATCAGCAAACTCAGACATGAGTGCTGCATACTTACCTTTCATTTCTGAGCTCAAGGATTTTGAAATCTTAACCATTTTTGGCTTTTCAGGAGTGTCGAGATTGAGGTCTTCCGCTCCTACTTATATTGGCAACATTTTTGGTTTCCGTGCAACATCATCATGGTCAAGAAGATCCTCCAAAGGTACAAGACCTCTTGAAATAGAGTTTTGTTTCAACTGCAGTACCTTCATTTCTGCTACGTGCATTTCTTGGTCATCTTCATAAAACTGGTCATCTATTTGTGAACTCACAAACTCTTCTTCTATTTGCGAGATGTTGTTTATTTGCTTGTAATCTTGAAAAACTTGCCAATATTGAACATTATCTAAAACAGCAGGGCGATTTTTGGCATTAATTTCATACTTCTTGTTGGGATACAATGGAATTTTGAACATGTTGGCTGAAGTGGCAAGAGAATCAGCAATAACATTGTTGTCCCTTGGAATCAATGAAAAAGTATATTCAATGAAGGTATTGAGGATGTCTAACACTGCATTGCGGTACGCTTGCATTCTAGGACTCTTGGCTTGGTATTCCCCTTTGACTTTCTTTATTACCAATTTCGAGTTTCCATACATAGAAATTTTCTTGGCACCTAATTTCTTGAGAATTTTCAGACCGACTATCAAAGCCTCATATTATGCTTCATTGTTTGAACAATAAAATGCCAATTTGTAAGAATACATTCAAACATTAGGTAGAAGTTTAGCTGACTGATTCATAGGTTTTTGAATCCAACCTCAAATTCCATCTCCTTCCTTACCTAAGGCTCCATCAAAATCCATGGTCCACAAACCACTTTCTTCATCAGGAAGTTTTGATTTGGATGACTGATCTTGACTAGCTGCTTGAGAAATTTTTGTTGTACCAATAGGCTCTATTTCTTTGATTGTTTCATCTCTCTTTTTGGCTGATGCACTTGGCTCCAAAACACTTGGAATATTTTCTTTTTTTCTGCATTTAAAATTTTTAAAACAAAATTTGAAAATTCTGAATTTTCTGCTTTTTGTTCCATCAAAACTTATGAGGATAAAGAACAATCATCATTGAATAAGATAAAAGACTTTAAATCCATGTGAAGAACATGTATGGGGTGATTATTAGGCTTTTCTTTTTTACTGATCATGTAATTCGTCTTATTTTCTCGATATAGTTTTCTGGGTTGTCCAAAGGACGGTATAGTAGCATAGGAAAAGTAGAGCTGCAAGGTGCCTCTAAGTTTTTCTCCCCATGACCAGGAGAGATGCATTCCATATCTGGGAGGGATATCAGGTACAACAACGTCCATGAGTACATTCTTGGCTGGAATTTTCTCTAAAGACACCACGATATCTTTAATAATACCAAGACATTTAACACTTCTCGAATCAAAAGAGTAAAGGTTGTGGTAGTGTCTTGTGATATCCAAACATAGTTTGTCTGTGATGGCTTTAGGCATGAGGTTGTGAGACACTCCGGATTCTAGCATGGTGTTATGGAGGATAAAATCATGGATTTTGAGGCTAAGATAAAAAGGAGGGACCTCACTATCTTCTAAGTCAACATCAACAGCAAGACCAAATAAAAGTTCAGGGTGATCATCACTCACATTGACCATATCATAAATTTGATCTACCCTAAGCAACTTGGCTACTTGAAGCTTATATTGTTCATTCTTGACTATTTCAGTTAAAGGAATGGAGACTTACAGTTTTGAGATTTCATTTTAGAGACTAAAAATAGCATAACTTTTTTCTACCTCTTTGGATGGTGTGTCTTTCTTTTCGAGCTAATATTTGTGTGGAATATCCTTTCTCTATCCTTCATATTGAACTTATTTATATTTCTTCTGATTGTTGGTAGAATCTTTATTTCCTTTTTCATGATTAGGAACATCAAGTCCTTTATCTTTGCTCTGATTTGAAGTAGTCATCTATTTATGTTGAGCCTCTCTTTCAGAATTATGTTTTTTCTGACTTGAGGTTATAGGCAAGTTCCTATTTCTCAAACCATATTGCCTTTGCACCTGAGTAAGATCATTCTAATATCCCCTCTAGTAATATTATGTACGTACTGATAGCATTCATCATTTGAAAAAACATATTGATGATCGTCCAGTGCATAAATTTCTGCAGAAAACTAATCTTCTTTTCATGAAAATAAGCTACTGATTTTCCTCAAATAAATGATTTTTGCCTGAAATCTCTTATTATTCTTCATCAGGTTCTTCGGAATAGTTTTTCTGAAATGGAGTGCAAATTTGCTACTGAATTTTTGGATCCTGGCCCCTCTATTCCCTTTGCCTGATCCTGTATTGAGGTTGCTGATTTTGACCCCTGAAATTGGGATTTCTAATTGAGGGTTCAACTTGTCTATCCAAAATGGTAATTTTATCCATCATCTTCTCCATTTTTTTTAATCCAGGTGGATATTGGTGGCCACCCACCTATTCCATTTGGATCCGCACCATAAATTCTTTCATTTTTTCACTTTCAGCACAACTTACTATTTTTAGCAGGTTTTCAGTTCCTGAACTTTCAGAACCATTTGGAGGCCCTAATGAGCCAGGTGGATATTGGTGGCCACCCACCTATTCCATTTTAACCCCCACCATTAGTTCTTTCATTTTTGTAGTTTCGGCACAACTTACTATTTTAACTTCTGGAGCCGTTTTGAGGCCCTAAACGTCGTTTTTTGGGCAGCGTTTTTCTGGCTAATATGATTCCATTTCGAAATCAATATTCGTGGTCAACAGTTGTAGTCCTCGGATATATATTTCTAACGATGTATGGTGCACGTCAAACGGAAATCGTATGCCAAAGTTACGTCCACGAGAAGTTGAAACACCAATTTACCCAAACGTGGCCCATATTTTTGGCGCTTCATCTCCTAGGGTTAGGTTTTTGGATGTTTAGGGTTTTCCATTGTTTCTCAACAATAAATAGGCCTTCGAGCCTCATTGTACAATAATTTAGAGGCATGTAGCCACCATATCTCTTCTTAGAGATAAGCTACCAGTGCCCCAGCTAGTTTATTTCCATTATGTCTGTAAGCATATTTCTGTTATTTGATATTAATGAAATGAAGTATTATTTCCGTTTCATCTCTATGTTTATGTCTATTTTTATTTTATTGCGTTCCTGCATAAATCCGGATCAGTGGTATCATAGCGGTCTGCTCTTTCTCTGTTTTTCTTTGCATGTCCCCAATGAGGTCAGGGTATAAGGAGTTAGGGCTCGATCTGGTTGAACCCTTGCAAGATCAACCTCGCAAACCCCGATGACCCCCCATGGCGGAAGAAAATAAAGATGAGGGAGCAGGAGAACCTATCAAAATATTACTCGAGGAGGCCCTTGAGAAACAAAGGAACGCGGTGATGGATAAATTTGCTCAGATCCTTCAACGGCTGCCCACCTACGGCGCATCTGCATCTAACAACCACTCTATAGGTGCCAATCCCTTCAAGGTACAGGTAAACTTTGACATTCTTGTATTTTAAGGCCAGATAGATGCAGACGTTGTAGATAGATGGTTGAATTTTCTAAAATGTTATTTCTCGGTCCGTGATTTCTCCAACCGATAAAATATTATTTTTTCACTCCTCAAAGCCACCCCCCATGTCAAAGACTGGTGGGAAATCTATTGTGAGAAAAAGGAAGAGGAGGAACCCTCTCTGTTCTTAGTCTCACCCACTTGGAATTCGTTCCAAGACAGCATCAAAGAACAATATTACCCCGTGGGGATATATCAGGACAAGTACATCCAATAGACCACGTTGCGGCAGAAAAGGGATCAAGATGTGCATGAACTGACGAATTTGTTCCATACCTTGCGGACCAATTTGGGTATTAAAGATTCAGAGAGACATTTAGTGCTCAAGTACTATAGTTTTCTGCACTGACACATTCAAGAGGAAATGGAGTTCCTCGACATTACCTTGCTTGGCACGGCGTATCGCTATGCCGCCAAGCTCGAGCAGAAATTTAAGAAGAAGAAGAGAGACTTTGGATCTGTGAATCTGAAGCTAGGGAAAGGCGTCCCTAAAACATAGAACAGGGGACAGATCCAAAGTGAGGCAACTTAGAACACCACCACAAAACTAAAGAAGGACACAGGTAAGTGGTGTGAATTTCATAACAGCCCACCACAACAAACATGAGTCTCGAGCCAAACAGTCGCTAGTTGCCGAACTGAAGGCACCCAAATCAGATGCATGTTCTGATCCTGAGCCAGAACTAGACAAGGGAGATGAAAAAGGGAAGCAAATCATTGATGCGGACCCTAGTTCCATTTTTGCCACCACCAAGCTCTAGAGGGAGGATCCCGAGGATCCAAAGGAGGGGGAGTGCCTCTTCCATTCGCAGATGTGGGTAAAGGGATCATCACTACAATTTCTTATCGATAGCGGAAGCCAAAAGAGCCTCATTTCAGCAGAGGTTGTGAAATCGGCTCGGCCTACTGGCCATAGCACACTCGTAGCCATATACCATCGAGTAGCTTCACCCAGGGAGAGATCTTCGCATCTGCCAGCAGTGTCGCCTTATGTACAGCATCAAGCCATTCACGGATGAGGTATTTTGTGATGTTTCTCCTCTTGATGTAGCTAATTTATTAATGGGCCAACCATACTTGTGGAGGTGACATGCTATGTATGAGGCTAGGCCTCGTTCTGTTGTTATTACTTTGGGAAATAAATTGTCCAGGATACCAGAGGTAATACCACCTCTTGCCATCTCCTTGACTATTGCAAAACAATGCGGTAAGATTAGTTCCCAAACTAGGAAATTTATTTTCCTTACAACTCACTCACAATGAAAGAAGAATATTGTCGCCACAGCCTTGAAATAGGGCTCCCCTGCACGGCTGCAGCAGATTGAAAAATTCGTGGAGGAATACGAGGAAATTTTCTCCTCACCCACAGAGGTTCCTCTACACTGTCAGGACAAGCACTCCATCGATATGACCCAAGGTGCACCACTACCTGATATTTTCATACCTCATGCGATTACACAGATAGAATCCACACATGTACTATCTGAGGCAACCAAGTATATTAAACGCATCAAGCAGGTCCACGACATCTTGGACAAATCAAATAAGAAGTTCAGCAGAATTTGCCTCTCATGGAGGAACTTAATGCAATGAGGACCATTGCTTCCTAAGGAGGGAGGAATGATCCAGGCGGATATTGGTGGCCACTCACCTATTCCATTTGGATCCGCACCATCAATTATTTAAATTTTTCACTTTCATCACAACTTAATATTTTTAGCAGGTTTTCTGAACTTTCAAAGCCATTAGGAGGCCCTAATTAGACAGGTGGATATTGGTGGCCACCCACCTATTCCAATTAAACCCTCACCATCAGTTCTTTTAGTTTTTCAGTTTCAGCACAACTTACTATTTTTAGCATTTTTTCGGGTCCTAAACTTCGAGAGCTGTTTTGAGGCCCTAAACAATGTTTCTTAGAGAACATTTTTCCAGTGAAGATGATTACATTCTATAATTGATATTTTCGGTCATCATTTTTAGTCCTTGGATAGATATTTCTAATGAGGTATGGTGCGCGTCAAATGAAGATCGTATGCCAAAATTATGTCCCTGGGAAGTTGAAACACCAATTTACCCAAATGGGGCGCATAGTTTTGGCTCTTCATCTCCTAGGCTTAGGTCTTTGGATGTTTAGGGTTTTCCATTGTTTCTCAACAATAAATAGGCCTTCGAGCCTCATTGTAACACAATTCAGAGGCATGTAGCCTGTTGGCTCGAGGGGTCCTAACCCAGGTTCGGAGGTTAAGTTTTTCCAACAAACCCCTATACTACTGGCCCTTTCGGCAGTGACCTGCTTGCGCAGGCCAAAGTCTCACCCGAAGCAGTATGGGTGGGTGCTGGAACCAGGTTTCCGCACCCTGAGAGAGAGCAGGTAAGTCAAGAAGAGCTGTGTTCCTAGCTTACCAGCTTCATATTTAACAGATATAGTTATAGACTTATGTTGCAAAGCTCCTAGCTACTAATTACCTTCGCATCCATGTGTGTAATACCAAGCTACCAGTACAGCAACTATGATCGCAGCAATCGAAAATTCATAGATTCATATAACAGGAACAGGGATAATCTCGCAGCTATAAAACAGACCTATTCGCAGGTTTACTAATCAGTATAGTCAATAGTTAACAGAGCTACTATCATTCATAGATCTAATCAGCACTTCCACCTCAGCACTATCATAAGTAATATCATAAACGCATGACAATAAATCACAGTAATACTCTGTATTATAATAAAGACAGATCCGTAGCAACAACGAATAGCCAACAGTAAGTGTAACAGATTCAACAGTTCTCATCAACAGTAATACATAAACTCAGATAACGCAGAGGTAATCTAACCAGACTCGCATATATTAGCCTCCAAAACCCAATACAATCCAACACAGCCTGCGCACACAACCAGCATGGTCCACACACAGCAGGACTGAGGATCTCCGTGCACACATCCAGCAGGATTCCTTACCTTAGCAACCCAAACAAATCTAACAATTCGCAACTATCATCAATCTCTATTCTTCTCTGCCTATGAATCAAAAAGGTTTATCTATTTATACCGATTTAGCCTACGCGTCCAATGGTCCGCAAACAGTGGTTTTCGGATTCTTGGTCTACCCTTGACCTGTTACAATGCATTAGGGGCTTTGGCCCAACCTGAAACCCCTGCATTAGATTAAATATTACAAAAATATACACAAGAGGAAAAAAATTGCAGCTTTAGGAGACCCTTAGCCCTATTCCAATGGGGCCTCCCTTAAACACATCTTTTCTCGACCATCGAAGGTCACCGTGATGGTGGGGGTCTCCACCCATGACCCCGCAACAATCTAATCACCCCCGCTACTGGAGGCAACATGCCTTCACCGAGCGCCGGAACTTTGGTGCAGCTCACTCAACTTTTTCTCTAAATCGCGGTCGCGGTCGTTGGCAGACACTCCCCGCGCAGTATGGTTCAAATCGCTAACCGCGACATCAGCATCTTGTGAAAGCTGAGGGCCTCAGTAGCCCGAAGGCTTCGCACGGCCACCGAGGGTCTTCTTCTTTTGCCCGACTTCCTCGATATCACCGGAGGGCGTGTCCTGCATGAGCAGCGGTCGAAACGCCCAGCGAGAACCAGCGGCAGGTGCCTCTGAACGTCTCAAACTCTTCTTCTTTCTACCGCAGGTCCTAGTTGATGCCACGCAGGATCGAGTCACACTGGACCTTGGTCCATAGCTGCATGGTCATTTCTAATAATTGGGCACCCTATGTGGTTTTCCCTGTAATGGCGTTCGTAGCCACAGTGACCAGCGCAGTTCTCCGGGCCCGTACCTCCGGAGGTGTTTCAGGCTGCAACTTTGTTAAGTCCCTATATTAATAGTGTAGTCCCTTATTATGTTAGTGTAGCCCCACTTATTGTTATTGTTGTACCCCTGTAACCCCCATATTGTTATTATTGTGCCCTTACATTATTATTGTTAGGTCGGCTAGGATTACATTGTGGCCCCACTAGGATTACATTGTGGCCCCATGGACTCCTATATATAGAAAGGAGGTTTTTTCATTTGTATCATTCAAGAATTTTCCATTCATGTAATGTATTGGAGGTTTTCCCCTTGAAGTGGCTTATTTCTAAGGCGTTGATATCTCTTTTCTTCTATTTTTGGAGCTGGTTTCACAACATTTGGTATCAGAGCTTTGGATTATAGGGTTTCGCTGCTCCAAACAGGTCATCGTGGAATTTTTGCTATAAATTTTTTTCTACGAAGGTTCAAATGCTGAAATTTTTAGAGTGCGAAGAAGAAATCCTAAGGAACATCGTTGCAAAATTTTAGAGCTTGGTTTGCAACAGTTTCGGAGATATGATATGTGGAAGTTAGGACTTTTTGGCTCCTGAATTTAAATTTTTTTCTACGAAGGTTAAGAAGATAAAATGTTTATAGTGCAAAGCCAAAATCCTGAGGAACATCATCGCAAAATTTCAGATCTTGGTTCACATTATTTTTGGAGATATGGTCTGTGGAAGTTAGGTATTTTGTAGGCTCCCGAATTTCATCTCAAAGAGGTGATCGTGGGAAAATCTTCATATCTCTCTCTCTGAGAATCAGATTGGAATTATGTAAAAAATGGCCACAATTAAATGGACTGTAGTTTCCTGTCTATCAATTTCAAAGCTAAAGGAGGAAACAATGACATGTGGCAAGTCGTACAAGTTCGCTCTACTGAACCAATCCATAATTAGGTCATCATAGGAGATTGGGCACAACTTTGTCTTCAAGAATAAAAATCAAGTCAGACCTGTGGCATTCGAAAGAATATTCAAAGGGCTAATTCAGTGACAAATTTTAGTTATTGAGGATCCGAAATAACATATATAATTCAGTTTCAATATCGAGCTTCTCAAAAGAAAGAAAAAGGTGTGTATTTGGTTTTTAAAATTGCATAACGTTTGTTTGAAAAAGCAGTTTGAAGTGATTCCAAGGGAATATTTTAGAATTTTTATCAGTATTGGGTTCGATAATGTCTCCAAAAAATAATTCCATACCCCTTAAGCCCTCAAAAAGAAATACTATTATGCATGAAGAGGAATAATTGATGTATGAGATATCAAAATTACGGTATCAAGTGCAACAAATTTCGATCTTACGAAGAGCAACCGAAGATGACATAGATGGTTTAAAAGCAGAAATGGAGGCTAAGTTGGATGGTTTGAAGGATCAAATAATAGCTAATATGGATGATAAATTAGTGGAATATCACATTTAGCACTCAAACAACAAGTTTCTCCAACTCTCAAAGGATAACCTAACTGGTGTAGAATCGAATGGAAACAACAAAGAAGTATTGATCAACATCACATCGAAAGAAGTTCTGAAGAAGTCACAGAAACAAGAAGTCACCGTTATGACCAATTTCGTATATACTTTGCCAGATGTATAACCTCTAGGAATATCTTGCATGAAATATAATTTTACGAAGCATCAAGAAATAATCAAGCGTTGAGGACAACACTTGTTTGAAGGAGAGGGCATGTTAAGTCCCTATATTAATAGTGTAGCCCCTTATTATGTTAGTGTAGCCCCCCTTATTGTTATTATTGTACCCCTGTAACCCCCATATTGTTATTATTGTGCCCTTACATTATTATTGTTAGGTCGGCTAGGATTACATTGTGGCCCCACTAGGATTACATTGTGGCCCCACTAGGATTACATTGTGGCCCCATGGACTCCTATATATAGAAATGATGTTTTGTCATTTTTATCATCCAAAAATCGTTCATTCATGTAATGTATTAGAGGTTTCTCCCTCGAAGTATCTTATTTCTAAGGCATTGATATCTCTTTTCTTCTATTTTTGGAGCTGGTTTCACAACATTTGGTATCAAAGCTTTGGATTCTAGGGTTTCGCTGCTCCAAACAGGTCATCATGGAATTTTCGCTATAACTTTTTTTCTATGAAGGGTCAAATGCTGAAATTTTTAGAGTGCGAAGACGAAATCCTAAAGAACATTTTCACAAAATTTTAGAGCTTGGTTCACAATATTTTCAGAGATATGATCTGTGGAAGTTAGGACTTTTTGCAGGCTCCTGAATTTAGCCTAAACAGGTCATCACGGAATTTTCACTATAGCTTGTTTTCTATGAAGGTTCAGAAGCTGAAATTTTTAGAGTGCGAATCCAAAATCTGGAGGAACATCGTCACAAAATTTCAGATCTTGGTTCGCAATATTTTCGGAGATATGGTCTGTGGAATTTAGGTATTTTGTAGGCTCCCAAATTTCATCTCAAAGAGGTGATCGTGGGAAAATATTCACATCTCTCTCTCTGAGCATCGAATTGGAATTATGTAAAAAGTGGCCGCAATTAAACAGACTTTGGTTTCTTATCTATCAAGTTCAGAGTTGAAGGAGGAAACAGTGACACATGGCAAGTCGTACAAGTTCGCTCTACTGAACCAGTCCATAATTAGGTCATCGTAGGAGATTGGGCACAACTTTTTCTGCAAGAATCCAAATCAAGTCAGACCTATGGCATTCGAAAGAAGATTCAGAGAGCTAATTTAGGGCCAAATTTCAGTTATTGAGGATCATAAATAACATATATAATTCAGTTTCAATATCGAGCTTCTCAAAAGCAAGAAAAATGTGTGTATTTGGTTTTTAAAATTGCATAACGTTTGTTTGAAAAAGAAGTTTGAAGTGATTCCAAGGGAATATTTTAGAATTTTTATCAGTATTGGGTTCGATAATAACTCCAAAAAATAATTCCATACCCCTTAAGCCCTCAAAAATCTATACTATGATGCATGAAGAGGAAGAATTGCAGTATGAGATGTCAAAATTACGGTATCAAGTGCAACAAATTTCGATCTTACGAAGAGCAACCGAAGATGACATAGATGGTTTAAAAGCAGAAATGGAGGCTAATTTGGATGATTTGAAGGATCAAATAATAGCTAATATGGATGATAAATTAGTGGAATATCACGTCAGCATCAACAACAAGTTCTCCAACTCTCAAAGGATAACCTAAATTTGGTGCAGAATCTAATGAAACAACAGGAAGATCAACATCACATCGAAAGAAGTTCTGAAGTAGTCACAGAAACAAGAACTGGACAAATACAATCAATTTCGTAGTATATCAGCAAGTGGAAGAACCTTTATGTAGAAGATTCCACATGGGAGGATGAGAATTTTATACAGAAGCATCAAGAAATAATCAAGCATTGAGGACAACACTTGTTTGCAGGAGAGGGGCATGTTAAGTCCCTATATTAATAGTGTAGTCCCTTATTATGTTAGTGTAGCCCCCCTTATTTTTATTGTTGTACCCCTCTAACCCCATATTGTTATTATTGTGCCCTTACATTATTATTATTAGGTCGGCTAGGATTACATTGTGGCCCCATGGACTCCTATATATAGAAAGGAGGTTTTGTCATTTGTATCATCCAAGAATTGTTCATTCATGTAATGTATTGGAGGTTTCCCCCTCGAAGTGGCTTATTTCTAAGATGTTGATATCTCTTTTCTTCTATTTTTTGAGCTAGTTTCACAACAAACTTAGCCTGGAATTTGGTAATCTGCTGCTCCATTCGTGCCTTGACCATTTGAACTTTCTCTTGGGAGGCCTTCAGTGTTGCGACCAACCTTTCAAAATTCGCTTGAGGGGTGGTTGTGGGCGGGATCTTTGTGGTAACATCTGCGCAAATTTGGTGAATCACGTTTTCGAGCTCTGTGTGCTTTGCGGTGGCGAGGCACACTTCAGCATTATTTGCATCAATTGTATGTTCAGCCACTCCGAGTTGTTGGTGCACTTTTTGGTCTCGATGGTGAATTTCCTAAAATACAGAGGTGTGGAGACCCTGCAAGGCCTCATGAGGTAGCCTAGCTAAATTTAGCTAGACTTCTGTACTGGCCTGGACTTGGATTCCTAGGTCGGGTGGACTGATCACAAGGGTTGCGCCAGGTAGGGAGCAGAGGGGCTTTCTTTTGTAACTAATGTTGCGCTACTAGCGGCTAATGGTGTGCGTACTTAAGTTACACTAGTCTGTAATGTATCTGTCTTCAACTGTAGTGCACGGAGCTCAGCTTGGATTGTGTCGACTGCAGCTTTCTGCTGCTCCTCTAAGGCTACCCACATGTCCTCTGCGGCCATAGTGACCGCTTCAGCGATTTTTTCAAGGTCTCCGTTAGTCAATGTGACTGTCTCATCTTGTTCCGTCCGCTGAGAGCGTTACTTCTTGTGGGGCATTTTGACAGGCTCGCTTGTTCACTTTGTGCTGTGGGGGGAGGCAGTTCCTCCTGCATCCAGTCCTTATATGCCCAGGTCTGGCTACGAATCTACCTGAGTCTCCGCCTCGATGTCCTTCTCAAGGGTCTGCTTCTGCTATGCATCCTTTTGTGCAGTTGCGCCTGTATCTTGTCTGGTACTCTTGGTCGCACCTCTGGTATCCTTGATGACGATAGGGGGGGTGAATTTTGATGTGCTGGTTCCTTCGACGCCCTTCGCGCCAGTTTTGAAGCCGATCTTCCAGTTAGGAGGCCAGAGCGCAATGACGTTGTCAACTTGTTCATCCCCCACCATATAAGGGAGCGAAGTCCAGGCTTTATCCTTGTGTGCTCTGATATGGAAATTGTGCATAGTGATTTGAAATGCTACAATGCCCTTGTATCTGTCATACACATCAGGGTACAACCGTGGTCGGGAGTTAATGGCTGCAGCCAAGCTAATCTGAAAGAGGACCCAAAAAACTTGTTTGTCCTTGAGACATTGCGGATCCTTAGAATCCCATAAGTGTGCATAGCGAGCCCCTTCGCACATGTCTGAGGTAAGATCAGTGAGGACTGACTCCGCAGGGGCTTCCCAGAAAACCAACACTATGAGGAATAGTAACCAAGAATAACAAAAGGTGCGGCCCTACTCCTGGGACTCGCGGACATTAATCAGAAACACATCACACAAATATTGGGCCTAGTTAAAACATATCCCTTTCCCACATTGGCTTGCTAACTTAATTACGTAGACTGGGACAGAGGTGACTTGACATTTTCTCATCACTTTGCACGCCAACAACATCGTGCCCAACTGCCTGCCTTGGTCACTAACGGACTTGATTATAAAACCCCGAGTATTGTGCTCCACATGGTAGGTCTTGCGCACATACTCAACAGTTTCTGCCTCATACTTTTTACCCACGTGCTCCAGAGGGTTGGGGCCGTGCATGAGAAGGCCAGTAATTCTGTGAACCAAGGCAGCGTCGATGGGGATCCTGTCCTAGATCCACAGGCAGCCATCATAAATTAGGGTAAGAAATTGTTGGGCTAGTCGGTCTGTGACATTGTAGTGACCAAAGTGTGGCATCCTTAGCAAGTTCAGGAGCCTAGACCCGGCCAATCCATGCACCCAGCGCTGAGGAACAATTTTGATCCCATCGTCTGCTTGAATTGTGTCAAGGTATAATTCAGGCACCAGCTTAGGGAAGGCCTCCAAACTGGCCAAGTTGTGATCGTCGAATTTGATCTCATGAAGCTTCCCAACAGGTTCACCAATGATAAGGACCTCTCCCGGGGTCAGCGACATCTACAAATAAGTGATCATGCCATTGAGGTTCTTCGATGTACGCGTCAAGGTCCTGTGCAGCCGAACAAAGGGAGGTAACCAGTTGATCAGGCCAGCAGGTTGGGCCTCTTCCTGAGCAGCACGCACCTGGGGCATCGCCTTCAGGGATTTTATGTTCCGCGGGGAAGTACGAGGCTTCCCCCCAACCCATTTTGCAGGTTTCAGGGGCTTCCCTAAGCCTTCTGCTTTTTCCTTGCCCTTCTTTGTGACTGGGGTGGAGAAAACTTCTTCAACCTCAGACTCAATCTCCACCACTTCCTCAGTGCCTTGTTCCGCCAAGATTATTGGTTCCAATGGTTTAGCAGGATTCGTAGCCGTCATCCTGGTGCGAAATACAAACTCGGGATTGCTACTGTTAGAGGGAACAGGTTGCTCAGACATGAAATAGATGATATAGGCACAGAAATTCTTAGAACACAAATTTGTCCTGTACAAACATGCCAAGTACGAGTTATTCAAGCAATACGGAACCCTTGTCTAATCTATCCCACCTGTTTTATAGCTTTAGCGATTGCCCAACAGTAGGGTAGATTTCACGTGGAAATTACCAACAAGTAAATGGAAAAAAATCTCAGAAATCACCTCATTAAATGCCAGTTTCCCACCCCATCCAACGGTATTTTTTTATTTTTACCCGATTTGACTGTTCCAACGGCTATTTTTCGCACCCTGGGTGCGCTTAGCGTACCCCTGCGCTCCCAGCGCACCCCTGCGCTTTGAGCATACCTCCTGCGCTCCCAGCGCACCAGCTGTAGTCTAAGCCTATTCCTTCCAAATTTAATTCTACGTCGCCATAGCCCAACCTGCAAGATATTTTGTGCCATTGCCTTGCCTGCATAGTGACCTCCTTCTATGCCTTCATGAGCACCTGCCAAGATAGTGTGCCTTTCATGCCCCAGAACATATCTACGCAGTACGTCATTAGCGCCTAGTTTATATAAATGACCTGCGATAATGGTAAAATCTGTTGCCCGGGTAACCCACTCCTTCTTTTGTTATACCAAATATTCTGCAGGTGCCATGCCTATAGTCAGGAACTGAATGATATCAGAAAAGTGCGCATCAATGATCTTAATGGCAAACAGCGGCGCATCCAGCAATCCTTCCTCCAAGTTAGTGGGTTCCTCACCTATCCCACTTTGGGACACGTGATCCAGCACAGCAATCAACTTCCCTGGCTTGACTATGATTTCAAAATCGTATTCTTGAAACATAAACAGGCATCTGCAAATTCCCCCCCCCCCCCAACACAGGCTTATTCACCAAGTACTTTAAAGCTGAATGATCTGTAAACATCTTAAAGTATCTTCCTAACAGATAGTGTCGATGCTTCTATAGTGCATAGATCATGGCCAACTCTTCCCTCTCCATGGTGGCATAATTGCACTCCTCACTCGAGAGTTTTTTACTAGCAAATGCGATTGGGTGATCAATGTCTCCGGCACCAGGCTGCGTAAGGACCGCTCCCAAGCCAATCCCCGAAGCATCAATATGAACATGAAATACCTTTGTCCAATCGGGAAAAATAAGAATAGGTGCAGATACCATCTTTGCCTTGAGTAGCTCAAAGCTCTTCTAGCACTCGTCATCCCAAAGGAATGAAACATCCTTCTTAAGCAGCTTTTCCAAAGGTGTTGTGAGCAGTGCGTATCCCTAAATGAATTTTCTGTAGTAGCTTGTATGTCCAAGGATCGAACGTAGCTATTTCTCAGTTGTAGGCACTGCCAGATTGATGATAATGGCCGCTTTCACAGGATCCACCATCAACCCTTGTCGGCAAACCATATGTCCGAGCAAGAATTCGAAGGGTACACAGAAGATACATTTCTTTATATTCAGGGAAATCTGGTGTTTTTGGCAAGCGTCCAACATCATGTGCAGGTTTGAAACATGCGTCTTTACTAAGTCGAAGACAATCCAATCATCAAAATACATTTCTAGGAATTTATGGATGAATTCCTTGAACACTGCGACAACTACCCGCGAGAAGATAACAGGGGAATTATTGAGTACAAATGGCATTACGGTATACTAGAAGGATCCCCTTTCAGTGGAAAATGTAGTTTTGTTGCGATATTTTGGCGCGATTCTGATCTGATGGTATCCAAAGAACCCGTCAGTGAATGAGTATGCTTCCTGGCCTCCTATGCTATCCAGGATCTCATCGGAGAATGGTGTCGGAAAGGGGTCATGTACGCATGCATCATTTAGCTTGCATAAGTCCACACAGATTCATATTTCTCCCTTCATTTTCTTTTCTTGAACCACCATCGGACTTACCCAATCCGACTGCTCGACCGATTCAACAATACCTGTGGCGAGCATTTTATCGATTTCTTCCGTAACCTTCTGCTTATACTTGGGATTCAGCTGACAAGGCCACTGCTTTACAGGGCGCGCATCTATTTTTAGCTTGATGCGCATAACCCCTAGGTTTCCTGTGATCCTTTTGAGCTCTGAAAACTTGGTTGGGAATAAGTCTTGATATTCTATGAGCAATTCAGCAAATTTTCTTACAGTGTCGTCATCCCAGTAGTCCCCAATTTTAGCCAACTAAGGTTGCTCTTTCATTCCAATGTTGACTTCCCTCAGTTTCAGAGGCTTCATCACATCCACAGTCTACAATGGAGGTCCCGCAATTGCACGCTCCCCCGTTGATTCTGGGATAGATACATTGCGCGGATCCTCATCACATTCTTCTATAGCTATATTGTGACAATTTACAATATCCCGCATTTGTGTTTCCCATGTGGGTATCTCATATGTTGCGTAGGGGCTGGATTCACCAAATACAAAGTTATCGATATCCTGCACAGCTTCATCAAGCGCCTATGATTCTCCTGTTAACCCGAATGTCCCCAAAAATTTGTCCTTTAAGGTTTCCCACTGGCGGGTGCGTTGATGTAGCTCCGCATGTAGGTACCATGTAGTGGGAATTGGTCCCAAGGCATGAATAAGTAAGTGAACCAATTCTTCTGTAGTACGATCACACCATTTCTCCATCCAGGAAAACAAATGTTCGCGTGGATCCCCTAGGCCAAGAAATGTCTTGACGACGTCGGCCGGAGGCTCGAATCGTAGGACCATCATATCCCAACATTCCTCCCACTCCTGGAACACCCCCTTATGCGTGTCCCACCATCTTGCAGGTGTTGCGCGCATGGCTAGATTAAGGTCTCATAACCTTTGTTCTTTGGGTACCTCAGCTTCGAATGTTCGCAAAAACTCTTTTATACTACCGGAACCATCAAAGTAGGGCAATTCTCTTACCTCTGAAGATATGCAGTGGAAGTCCCTTGTAATTCGTAGGCAGCGAAGCACAGAGACATCATGTAGTTGATTTTTCCAATTTTCCATTTCCTCGTCGGAGTCGGAGAAGCATTCGCTATCTATTTCCCAGCAAAGCACACCATCGGCCGTAGGATTGATCCAGTCTTCATCCCTCATAGTTAACTTATAGATGTGATCCACCTCTTCTTCCTCACGCACTAGCTCTGTGTACCTCTCTCCTTCTGCATCTAGCGGTACTATCACCCGTGTTCCCTCATTTTCAAACACCATGCTCCTTTTTTTTAAGTTGATAATACCGCCCATATCTATGGCCTAGTCCAATCCTAGGAGTGCCAGGTAAGGCTCCACATCTTCTACAATTTGAATGACTTCAAAGTCAGCCCGAACCTTAACTCCTGCAATATCTATTAAGATCTTTGATAGTCTCCCCAACGGTATGATCTTCTGTTGGTTGGCCATGCACCGCTGGATAGTGGACCATTCCAACTTAGGTTCTCCCATTCACTGCCAAGTTTGTTTAGGTAGTATGTTCGCATCTGATCCTAAGTCTATAATGACCTGATCCATTTTGTAATCACTGATCTGCGCGGTCAGCCGTATCTCCCTACCAGTGCATCTCTTATACTTATATAGTTTGTGCACATCCTTAATTTCCATAGCTGGGGTTGTTTTTTCTGCACAACTGTCTATCAAGGCTTGGAGGCTTTCTACGGCCCTTTGGTTGCCTAACAGCTTCATACATGCCTGCAGGAATGGTTTGACCTCATCATCTATTGTGGGGTTCGCAAGGGCGTGAGGAGTAGGTTCCTCGGCCTTAGCAAAATCTTGGCAAGCTGCGACAAAGGTTTCCTTTTCTTTCTGTAAGTCCAAACCTTCTTGTTTAACAACCGCTTTATGGATGAGAGGCTCCAGCTCAGCCTTCCTCGCAGCTCCTCCGGTGGCCATGCCGCTATGTGTTATAACATTAACACTTGGTCCTTCATCTCGAGGTTCCGCCTTGACCTTTTGTATATTATGTGTAGGTGTCTGATGCTTCACCTATATCTTGGCCATCAGAATCGAGAAATATTCAATCGCATGAACCAGCTGTCTACAGTATCTACTGGATTGTTTCGCAAGGTTCACGCAGTCCCTTGCAAAGTGCCCTATTTCCCCACAGTTATAGCAAATCAGTTTTCCCCTCCCTCTACCCGCGCTTCCACCTCGGCCCCCTCCCCTGCCCCGAGCTGGGGAGGCACTGATGCCTGAGGGGGATCTTGGCGAGGACGGATCCGACTATATCCTATATAGATTTCCTCGATCTATCATCAGATCATATGTCCGGTAGTTCTATTCATCATGGCCTACAGATCTACAGAACCTGCCCCATTTTTTCTTTATTTCTAGGACATATGGGGCAAGGCGAGGGCAGTGGTTGGTATCGTGCAGCCCAGCAACGTGACAATCATCGCACAAAAGCACTGGTCCACTTGGTCCTGCAGATTCCCTAGGTCGCAACGGACTGGGTCCCCCAACCTGTATGTAGTCTGCTCGCAGAGGACAATTATCCTTGGTGTGTCCATTCACCCAGCACCGTATGCGCCATCTTTCAGGACTAGCCTTCATTCCTCGCTCCTTCTGCAGATTCTGGATCTCCATATGCATTACTTCTAGCTGGCCTTGTATACGTTGCACTCCTAATTGGGTATCATCTTTTGGCGCAGCTTCTATCTTCATCGCAATTTCCAAGGCCTTTTCCTGTGATTCAATGGCTTGATGTCCCATTGGCACGCGCAGGTGGGGCAGCAGCATAGCAATGAACCACTCTGTGTGTTACCTGTCATCATACAGAAATCCTCCTTCTCTAATTTCCTTCTTTAACCATTGGTCAGCCTCCCATACGAATTCGGACAGTCCTTGCTTGATATCCTTTAGATCGTTCACTATCTAAGAGTAGGACTTAGGCTTCTTGAACTGTTGTTTCAAGGTGTTTTTAATCTCTTCAATGCTTTCATTCGCATGTTGGTCGATGTATCCCATGTACTAGTCCAAGGCTCTCCCTTCAAAGGTAAGGGATAGTTGTGCTCTTTTCACCGCGTCACTAGCTACATTTTGCTTTGTCCATACCGACCCTGCGACAAACCAGAACTGATCCATATCTTCATCCCCTACGCCTTTGAAGGTGGGTAGCTTCATGTGCGAGGCCATCTCGTCTTCTGGTGGTGGAAGCAGTGAGTTCTTACCCCTATGAGGGTTCGACTGTGGCATAGATGGAGAACTCTACGAGGCAGAATTTATTACTAGACAGTAGACAGATCGATCTCCTTCTTGATTAGTTATGTAGTATTTACCACTATGTGTTGTACCCTCACTTTGATCGAAGCTCATTCACTCTATGTGGCTACACAGAATGCTTTTTTCGCACAGTAATATCTTAATCAGCAATGTTAAGGTTTTCATAAACTTACCCCAGAGACCCTTGAATAACCTTCGCTCTTCTTCAGAATAGGAGATGAATTGATCGATGGAAAACTCTGTCACAAACCCTCCTAGCACACTATCCACCCAGTGATCTACCATACAAGTGATGGTGTTATCAGTATTTTCTAACATCTGGATCAACTCTGGAGTCCACTGCATGACCCATTCGTCCTTCCAACACTTCTGGAAATCTACGAGCCTTACAAGCCACTCCTGAAGCTCGGTCGCAAATTTCACAAAGAAAATTTCATAGATCTCTGTGAAAATGTACTTATTCTTCCACTTTTCCGCTATCAACCTTGTGTTGCGATTCTCTTTTATCGCAAATTCCTGAATTTTTTTTTCGAACCACTCTTCAATTTCTTTCTTCTCAGGTTTCCAATATTCTCTTGGCATTACCCAATCCCTCTCTCAAAATGCTCCCAATCTCAGCAACGGAACCATTTGTTGGCTCGAGGGGTCCTAACCTAGGTTCGGAGGTTAAGGTTTTCCAACAAACCCCTATACTACTGGCCCTTTCGGCAGTGACCTGCTTGCGCAGGCCAAAGTCTCACCCGAAGCAGTATGGGAGGGTGTTGGAACCAGGTTTCCACACCCCGAGAGAGAGCAGGTAATTCAATCAGAGCTGCATTCCTAGCTTACCAGCTTCTTATTTAACAAATCTAGTTATAGACTTATGTCGCAGAGCTCCTAGCTACTAATTACCTTCACATCCACGTGTGTAATACCAAGCTACTAGTACAGCAACTATGATCGCAGTAATAGACAGATCATAGATTCATATAATAGGAACAATGATACTCTCGCAGCTATAAAATAGATCTATTCTCAGGTTTACTAATTAGTATAGTCCACAGTTAACAAAGCTACTATCAGTCGTAGATCTAATCACCACTTCCGCCTCAGCACTATCACAGGTAATATCATAAACGTATGACAATAGATCACAGTAATACCCTGTATTATAATAAAGACATATCCGTAGCAACAGTGAATAACCAACAGTGGGTGTAACAGATTCAACAGTTCGCATCAACATTAATACATAAAATCAGATAACGCAGAGGTACTCTAACCAGATTCACATATATTAGCCTCCAAAACCCAATACAATCCAACACAGCCTGCGCACACAGCCAGCAGGGTCCGCAAACAGCAGGACTGAGGATTTCCGCGCACACAGCCAGTAGGAGTCCTTACCCTAGAAACCCAAACAGATCTAACAATTCGCAACTAACATCAATCTCTATTCTTCTATGCCTATGACTCAAAAAGGTTTATCTATTTATACTGATTTAGCCTACGCATCCAATGGTCCGCAAACCATGGTTTGCAGATTCTTGGCCTACCCTTGACCCGTTACAATGCATTAGGGGCTTTGACCCACCCCAAAACCCCTGCGTTAGACTAAATATTGCAAAAATATATAAAAATGGACAAAATTCGCAGCTTTAGGAGATCTTGTTCCAACATAGCCGCCACATCTCTTCTCAGAGATAAGTTACCAGCGCCTTAGCTAGTTTATTTCCGTTATGTTTCTAAGCATATTTATATTATTTGATATTAATGAAATGAAGTATTATTTCCACTGCATCTCTGTGTTTATGTCTATTTCTGAATTTTATTACGTTCCTGCATAAATCTGGATCAGTTTTTATCAAGGTGTCGAGTTTTCCCTCTTATGAAGTAGATGTTTCTTCCTTGATGGTTGCCCTTTTTTCTATCTTGATTTTTTACTTCTTGATAATCAAATTTGCTTCAACGCTCACTACATTTATCTACATTTCTTCAAAGGTAGATGGGCTTCTTTCTCTCATCTAGTAAGTCATATCAAGATCAGAACCATGAAGGTAATGAAGTAACGCAAGCCCTGGAGGAGGCTTGATGTTCGTGAGTGGAGTCATAAATTCTATTGAACCTAGATGTGAAGTCTTGTACAGACTCATTAGGATTTAAATCAACTAGAATCTATAAAGGTTTCTTCTTCTCCTCCCATTTTGGCATAAATAAATCAATTAGTTGTTGTGAATTAGCTACAGAACTAACTGTTAGGGAGCAAAACCATTTTTTAACCTCTCTTAAGAAACTCTGTGCTAAGATGTGCATCTTGGCGTCATCATTGTCAATCTCTTCAATATCAATGAAATCAACTACTTTGAAAATGTGTTGATGAGTATTAACCTCTGATGTTCCATAAAAAAGAGGCAATCTTTGACCATGGTTCTAAGGTAGTGCAGTGATTTCTGGCGGTAGGATCAACGGAGAAAATCTGGCCATGGATAATGGAGGAGGTTGTGAAGGTGTTAATGGAATGTATACTTGCATAGGTAATGATGAAATGAATGTGAGGGATGATGATGTAGTTGTGTGAGAAGGTGTGATAGTAGGTGGTGAAGAAAAAACTTATTGTTGGCATTAGAAATAAGCTTTTTTAGAAGTTACTTGAAACTTATCTACCAAACCCCCTAAGTTTATGAAAATTTGACCAAACTTCACTGTCAAGCTCGAAATAAGAGGACTCAGAAAATGGCAAGTAGGTCTCAAAATAAATGGGGTCAAAGACAGTTTCTAAAATAAAGGATTTAGACTTAGACCTGAATGTAGGTTTTAATCCTGTATAGAAATTACCTACAAACGAATCTTAAAAACAGAAAATAAACAATAGCGAGAGCATAAACATAAAAACAAAGATATTACGCAGATTTTCTCTGTGGATCCCAATTGGGATGACCAAATTTTTGATTTTTCATTATATCTTTAGTGTTACAACACATATATATACATGTTGAAGCATACATAAAACCCAATCCATTAACCTCGATTAGAACAAACCGTAGTTCCTCGACTGCATCTACAAAACAGTTAGTAGGCCGAAACAATCGTCCCCCAAAACCACATGTGCAAACCCATGTACAAAACCATGGGTGGGTCTACATATGAGTGGGTCTCACACACACTATCTCGGTGTCATTGTGAACTTAACAGTGGGGTCACACTGTGACCCCCTTGCACGTGTTAATAGTCGTGCAAAGAATATAACACATACCCAATATTATCCCACTTGTTGTTTTCTTTCCGCAAGGGGCCATAAGAGAGCTTAATAATCAATCCATCTCTACAACACCCATTGTTTCTCTACACCAAGAGAAATTCTGAGTGCTCACAGACTTCGTCAATGCATCTGCAAAATTCTTTGACCTGTCCACCTTTACCAGCAACACCCTTTTAACCTCAACCATATCTCTCACAAAGTGATATTCAACATCAATTTGCTTTGTCTTTGAATGATAAGGGGTTCTTAGCCAAGAAAATTTCACTTTGGCTATCACATTCTATCCTTATAGCTTGTTGCACCAACCCCATACTTGAACACAATATCTACAACAAAACCTGCCTTCCTGCTTACACGGAGTGGTCGCCATGTATTCCGCCTTGTAGTCGAAAGAGCCACTAATAAACCTGCTTCCTTACTCATCCAACTAACTACACCTCCAAATAGCAAAAACACATACCCACCGTGGTAGATTCCTTGGTCTCGTATCTCCAGCTCTGTACCGCATCAACAAAAACCACGAATGTCCAAAAATTCTTTCCAACTCGGGCTTCCCCGGTAGCACAAACCATAATCGACCGGCATGCAAATATCTCGAAAACCTACTTCATTGTCCAATGCTCCTTCCCCCGGGTTTGACATAAACCCTCGATCAATACTCCTACCTCCGCATGTGCAATGTCCGGTCTAGTACATACCATTTCATACACCAAGCTACCCACCGCACTCGTACATGGAACATGAGACATATCCTCCTCTTCTTCTTGTGTCTTGGGACATTGTTCAAGGCATAACCCTTACACCCACAGAATTGGAACATTCACCGGTTTAATATCCTCGCATATCGAACTCTACAATATGTCTCGAAATACTTCCTCGATTAACCGCAGCTTCCTCTTCGCTCGATCTCTCTTAATTTCATGCCCAAAATATAGTTCGCAACACCAAGATCCTTCATGTCGAATTTGAGAACAGTCAGTCTTCAAATCTTGGTACCCCTTTTGTCATTTCCAATCAACAAATATGTCAACCACATGTAAGACCAAATAAATAACACGATAAACAATTAATTTAAAAATAAACACAAAGTGATCCTCCTTGCTTCAACAAGCCAAGTCCCCGTATATAGGTATTAAATTTCCGATACCACATCCTTGGTGACTGCTTTAACCCATACGTAGACTTCTTTAACTCGCATACTAATTATTTTCATCTTCACCATAAAGCCTTCAAAGTTGCTTCATGTGGATTCTCTACCAAATCCTCGTGAAGAAATGTTGTCCTCACATCCATCCGTTCTACCTCAAAATAAAATGAAACAACAACAGACGAAAGTAGTTCAATAGAAGTGACCTGTAACAAGAGAAAAAAATATCACCAAAATCAATTCCCTGCACTGAACAATCATTATCAATCGTAGCTGTATTTCTCCACCTTTTCCTCTCTACATTCATATTCTTCTTAAACACCCATTTTCTCCCGATGTGGGCTTCCTTCCGTACCCCAAGAATCTACCGTATCCCATGCCTCATTTTTTTGCAAGGATGCTATTCATCAACCATGGCTTCCTTCTAGATTTTTTCCATCCTCTGAATCTACCGCCTCCTCGACAGCCTCCGGGTTCATCATCGGCCTAGTTAAGGAAAAACTTGAACATGCGTTGCGTATGGACCACCTTATGGTTTCCTTCTTTCCGAACCGATCTTCATAGTCACAGTTTTCAGGGTTCTTCTCTATGAATGTTCTTCTCGTTGTAGAGTCCGATCTTATACCCTTTAGCTCAAACTCTATCTTCTCAAGTTCCTTTTGGTAGGAGTTCATGTTTAACAACATCTTTCACCTCTCTAATTACCATCTCATTGTACACAACCTTCCTCGTTTCCGTGTTCCAAAGCTTGTAACCTTTTAAACCATCCCTATACCCAATAAAGATGCACCTTTCATTTATTATCCAACTTGTCCTTTTTCCTTTGGAACATGTACATATGCATCACATCCAAATACCCCTCGTACAGAAAAGGGAGGGTTTTCACGTCCATACCTTCATGTGGAGTCTTACCCTCCAACGTTGATGAAGGTGATCTCATAACCAAGTAACGTGCGCCCCACCGCCCCGGCACCCTTGTCCTAACCCCACCACCGAGCATGCTTCTTGCTCCTTTTCCATCGCCGTTATGTTCATTCTTTCGCAACTCCATTTTCTCGAGGTGTGTATGGAGTATTCTTCTGCCGTGTACATACCCACAATTTCTTACGTAACTCTTCAAATTCCTTCTTGCAGAACTCCCCACCATTATTTGTCCTCGACACCTTTATCTTCTTTTCTGTCTAGTTTTCCACCAGAGCCTTAAATTCTTTAAATCTATCAAATACTTCAGATTTCTTCCTCAATAAATATATCCATGTATTCCTTGAGAATTCATTTATGAATGAAACATGGTACACAAACTTACCCAAAGGATGGAACCGACACAACCAAACACACTACCAGCACAAGTTTCCAATATCTTGTTTTCCTCTTAGCACTGTAGCAAACTTCCACCTGCTTTCGTCTCTACATACACAATGTTCACAAGAATCGAACCAGAGCTATTGGGACATACCTTCCTTCTACCATACCATTTCCATGCAAGATTCAAAGTCCTTTCTCTCCAATATGTCCAAGCCTTTGATGCTATAGCATGGTATTTTTCTCTAGAGACTGCCAGGTTTTTTGCTCCACTGAACCATGCTTAACCTGTTGCACCCATCAATAACAAGCATACCTTGAAGCTTGTACAAAGTTCCAATCCGAACTCCCCCGCATTAATACTAGTGCCCTCGAACTTTCGACCGTTTTACACCCGCATCATCCATCTTGCTTACAAGAAATCATATTTTTGGCCAATGTGAATGCAAGACAATTGCATGTTCTGAATCCTTCCACCTTGCAGCCTTCGCCTGGCTTTTCCACGTCCGACGCATTCTCGGGGCCGTCCTATCATCACTCCAAGGAAGACATCACCGCCATCATATTTACTCGCAAACCACTCTCATGGGGAGGAAGGAAAGGATGCACCGAGTCAATAAACCATGACTCATGATCTACATGTGTATTTGAAGAAGAAGCTAACACATCCTCACCTTCATCCGAGGTTTTTTGCCTCTGTATGATCATCATCAAATCCCTTCTTTTCTCAGAGCTTTATATCTACAAATTCTTTTGCAGTGTCTTCCTTTCCGAATTTCTAGCACACATTTACAAACTTTCCAGATATTTATATCTCTCTAGATTTACATTCTGACTCGAAACCTTATTCTTGCTCGTTCGTATCTTCTCATACACATAAGGCATCTCCATTCTAACCCTCCATATTTCTCCGTCTCATTTCCTCTGAAAGCAAGGCCGAGACAATGTCACAAAATTCAAGGTGTTGTATTACTACCTATTGCAATAACCAAACTGGCCCCATTTGTGTCCTGCAGGAGAACACAACAAACTAATGCACTTATCTTCATCTCGAGATTTTAATATCAACATAAGGATGTACCGACTTACCACGCATTGAAGGTGTTCAAATGCTCCGTCACCAAGTCTCTATCCTTCATCCCTCAAAGTTATACATATTTTTCCGTGTGAACAATTTATTCACTGTGAGACTTAGATTGGTACAAAGTCCTAAGTTCGTCCCAAAATTATTCGTCGAGATTCCCTAGATACATTCAACAATACCGAATCTAAGACACACAATCGTATCAGGTTTTTCGCCTTCCAATCCAACTTTTTACGCTCTTCATCTAACATTGTCATTGGCTTAGTACCCGGATCTACCGCGATCCACTAGTCTTTATCCACCAAAGCAGTATCCTCCATCTTCGAGCTTCCACAATCCGCAACCGACCATTAAATTTCTCAATCTCTATATTTCCACCGCCACCTATATTCTTTCACCGCAAGAATCGATCCCCTTAGATTCTACCGAACAAAGGTCTACCACAGCCCGAGAAAAACCCCCGTCAACAAAGGTGTTCCTCAGGCCGAAACAACTCCGATACCAAATGTAGGTTTTTTAAACTCCGTACGTAAATTATCTACAAAACGAATCTTAAAAATAGAAAAATAAATAATAAGTGAGAGCACAAAACATAAAATAGATATAATACAAAGAGATTTTCCCCCAGATCCCAATCTAGACGACTAAAATTTCATTTTTCATTATATCTTTTTTAGTGTTACAACACATATATATACACAAGTCAAAGACACACAACCCAACCATTAACCCTGGATTAAAACACAACCGTAGTTCCCTTGAACGGATCTACAAAATACCAGGGGCTGAAAACCATTGTCCCCAAAAACCATGTGCAAACCCATGCACAAAACTATGGGTGGGTTCGCATATGAGTGGGTCCGCATATAACATAACATATACTCAACACTGAACAAAGATGTCTCAAATTTAAAATTGTAGGACAAATCTTATAGAGTAATTAACATCGTAGGCAAGGAGTTTGATTTCGATGGGGGTATAGCCTTTCCAACATTTCGAGAATTTGTTTTCTGCTTTCTTAAAATACTCTTAGGGTCATTAACAATTGGAAAGGGATTTGGGACTAGATTTGACCTAGTATGTATTTTGAGAGCCAATTTTCTTGAGAATTTTCACTTTGGCTCGAATTTAGTAACTCAAATTCTCTTTGAATGTCGAACTTCATACCCAAAATACCAACCTTCAAAAGAACCAAAAGAAGAGCCTCAGGAAATTTCAAAATCATTTCCCCCGAAAATGGTGCCAAAAATGTTATCACTCCCCCCATTTCCCAAGGCTGAGAATGGAGACTGAAGGAGGTAACCTCAAACCAATATTTAAGTTCGGTAGCTAGCCCTACCAAAACTAGAGAGGGCTCTCCAAATGTCACTTTTATAATCAATGAGACTGGAGATGTAATGATCTTAGGCTAGATATAAGTGGTGAGCCCTGGTATTGCACCAAGGTTGTTGCAACTCCCAAGGGCAGTTGCCCTACTTTACTTTATCAACCTGGGGTTTGTACATACTTGGAGGTGACAGTGTTATATACACAGTAGATGCATTCTACTCATGTCATCCTCTTTCTCTACGAAAGGGTGCTGCTTCTAGGGTTTCTCGGGGAAGTCTGTCACACTTCAATGAAACTAAAATAAATTGCAGAAAGGAAACTAAATTAAATTACTGAAAAGAAATGACAGGAAAGGAAACTAATTCTAAACACACTTAAAGGGTCAAACGGATAAACGCACTCTACATATCCTATGATCTATCTACCATGCTACCATGTTTCTAACCATGCAACTATTCAAGGATCTAACTAAACTTGGAAAAAGTGTTTCTTGCACCTGAGGAAAAATGGCTAAAGATGCTAATGGAAGGCTTAACACATGTGACAAGGTGTAGAGGTGGAAAGAGGGGTTTAGAATTCATTAAACCTTATGATATCACAAAAATGCTTTGGATAAGGAGGCTTTGAAAAGTGCGATGGTGGAATTTCAATGGGAGGATGGAAGTGCGATATGCGATATCGCAATTCACAATATCACAAAGTTGGAGGAGTAGTGGAAGTGTTTTTCGGGAGTGGGAGCGAAATGTGAAATGCGATGGAACAGGATTTGCGATTGTGATGGGTTGTGGAAGTGCGAGATGCGATATGCGATATCACAATTGCAAGACCTCAAAGCTAGAGAGTAGCGAAAGTGTTGTTTGGGAGCGAAATGAGGCGTGCGACAGTATAAAGTGAGTATGGAAAGAATATCGCAATCAGCAGACAAGAGCGGTAAGTATTACGAGAACCAAATGAGAAATGTGATGTGTGATTGCGGTAACTATTTGAAGGAAACTTAGGATCGGGTTCTAATGTTTATGAATTTTTTTTAACTGATAAGCGGCAAAGGTAAGGCAGAAGGAAATATCGCAATCGAGGCTTGGAATGGGAGAGCATAAATAAAGAACGCAAGAGATCTGCAATTTGTAATGAGCGAAGTATGGTGAGCAGGAGTTTCGAGGAGCAAGGAAGAAGGTCAAACTTTTAATGTTTTTTCAAGAGTTTTGTGAATAAAAAGGGCGACGACTGCAATAAAAGGAGGGAATAGAGCGTAATAGAGGTCTTTGGAAGCGTGAATACAGATATGGAAAATGAAGCAAGAAGGCGAGGGTGAACTTATCTGGAACTTTAATAATGATTCCTGCAAACAAACTTGCGTATTCATGCACGGAAAAACAGACAAATTGCGTGATAAATACGTTGAATAAAGATCGAAATTGTTATTGCACTCTCTACTCCAATCCTATAAGCTCTGAATCATAAACGTAAATCATTTTTGGTCCGCGGGAAGGTCTACCTCGAGCTCTAACAACATAGATGAGAGGGGAAGGTTGTCGCACAGCTTTATGGAGTTCATCAACTATTCTACAACATAGATATAGATTAAATCCACAAGAAGAAACTATAACAATAATGAAAATATCGAAATAAAATTCAGGCTAAATGATAGAAAGAAAGAATGGAAAGAAGTACACCGGAGGCACATGTGTTGGGACCTAACCCACAAGCCCAAATCTCCGGAACTAAATCGTGAACATGGAGCTCATCTTCTCATTTCGTGAAAAGAATAGGCTCGTTACATTTCGAAATTTTAATCACCGAGTACAATAATAAAATGCTTAATATCTTGTAGCAAAAGTTCTCAATGGAATCGAATCCCTTTCCTAGCTCTAGCTCGCTCTATTTATTCTACAGGCGCTACCAACAAACCTCCCCTAGAAAATAGTTATTTCGAGTCCATTTTGAATACAAGTAAAACCATGTATTTAGGTGTACCTCTCGTCCTTGCATTGTTTGGTTGCATTTGATAGTTAAGGAGGGTGGAAAATCCCTTGAATCTCTCCAATATTTCTCCATAATGTCCTCGATATTGTGCTCATTTATTCTTCAATATTGATCTTCCATTGCGGTAGAGCAAGTCCCGAAATTATCTCCTTCTCCAAATATGCATAATCTACCTAATAGTCTCACAATATTATACAAAAATAACCAATATTAGGCACAAATATGCAATTACCTTTAAACCTTCCTAATAACATATTAAAGCATAAGTAAACATTATAAGTGTAGATAGAGAGATTTAATATATATTTTATGTGATAAGGAAGGTTAGATGGGCCTACGAGTTAGATGGGCCTTATTTTATGTCTAATTTAGAGGCCCATCATCAATTTCCTACCGAAACTCTTCATCCTTTGAGAAACCTATCCATCCTCCCCGCCCGGGGTTCTTCCCACATGCCGCTATTTCGTTTTTTATTTATTGGCCCATGCGCTACTCCTCATGCTAATATTCTTGCTATTATTCTTGCATTTCTTCTTATGGGTGCCGCATGCGGTGTCCCTCGTATGCCTTAAGAAAATTTGTATTTTGCATGCCAAGAGGTGGTGGGTCCACTCTTACAATGAATTGCTTACTACCTACTTTCTCAAGTCCTTTTTACTTTTGTCTTGTTCCTCTTCTTGGTGGAAAATTGAGGCTAGTCACTAGATATACGAGGTTGCCATCGATTTTGGATATATAAAAAAACTTTCCTTTCACACTTTTTAATGTTTTATTAAGCTAAAACAAATTCGAAGAAAGGGCTAGATGATTGCATATGAGCCTTACCATTGATTTGTTTTTGCATGTATATTGAAGTTTCTACCGAAGCCGCATGTATGTTGACCGGATAACAAATCTTGCGGACAAGATCGATTCCTAGTACCGTGAAGGTAATCTAGCAACAAACAACCAAATAAACCTATCTTTCTCTACATATGCGACTTACAAAAGAATACTATAAAGGTGTTAAGGTCTTGATCGTAGATCCAATACTTGTTCAAAGTAGTTGTCCCTCGTCACTTGAAGGAGTTATCTTTAAAGACCTCGTTACCATAAACAAGCAAACATTAAATAGCACCTGTGATATAAACATTATAAATCATGCCTATCATGGTGATCAAGGAATCCATGAAATAAAATGTAGCCTATTAACAACCTTTTATTGAGAAAAAAATGAATTCATTTGTATTAACTTTGAATGAAAGAAAACCTTACAACCTTAGCCTGATGTTGAATAGGCCTTCTCGTGGTCCGAAGAAGGAATCTCCTCTACTCTAACAAGCCTTGCACTCTTCCAACCGAGACAGATAGAGGTATGTGATCTTTCCTCACAAAAATCTCGCTAAATGAGTCCGAATCCCAACACCACTTTACCTCAAATAATTTAAAGCTTGGAACTCCCCTCGAGGCTACCCAAGGCCTCTTTTATAGTGCAAAAGAGAAGATTTCAGTTCCAACTATGAAGGGATAGAATCCTCCTTCAAAGGATAAGCTTCTCACATCAATGGGTTAGCTCCTTAAGGCATGGGATGATGAATGTAAAAAGAGCGAACTTGCCACCGCAAGATTCCTTCCGAGGTTTCTAGAAATGACTAAAAGTGAGCTTCCCGAGTTTACTTGCGCCTTTTAATATTTTACAAAAGGTCCGTACCTAACACAGAGAGTGCGTTCGTGTACGCAGAGTCATGAACATTAGGTGCGGACCACCGGCAAGACAAAGAGAAAGTGCGATACTAGAGTTATAGAGACCTTTTATATTTCTTCTTATTTTTAAGGCTTCGACGTGAGGAACTCGATGTGTTAGACTTGCAAAGGAGTAAGTATGAGTGATAATGAGCTCATACAACAGCGTAATGTCAAGATGACAATTTTCAACATACCGCATTGCCTTCAAAGTGAAAAGTCCGGAACAGATGAAGACGAAGCCCGTCATATATGAAGAGTGAAGTACTTTATCATTTCATGATCACTCAGGACACCCCAAATAAACCCTCGTAAAACATTCAATGCAAAACATATATATGTAAACATATCATCGCCGAGGTAGGCATTCCCATACCAAATCAAAACTAACTAGAAAACTTATTTAAACTGCTCTAATACAAGAATTATTTTCAATACATCAACAAGATAAACATGTGTAGACACAAAGATGGACGCAACCATCTATTTATGAATAGTCCACCGTATAAATTAATAACAAAATTCTACAGCCTTTGGATGGTAGAAACTAGATCCAAGGTCTTGATTTCCGCTTCTCGAACTAGTACGATCCTATCCATGTGAATGAATGTGTTGGAAGCTCTAACATGTAGAAACCACTTGGATTACCAACAATAATGTGAACTGCTAACAAGTGTGAGAGAAACCACCTACTAAGGTCAATGGCTCTCAAATTACTTAGTACAATCCAAGGAAATGTGAATGAATGAGTCAAGTCGAACATGTCATGGAATCATTCGATCGAAGGTCAATGATGCAACCCGACGTTCGAAGATGAGAAACTCGCCATTGAGGCATGCGGTGATTTGAAGGTATTGACGATTTCTAGATCAACTTCCTAGATAATGAGCTATCGTCGATAGAAAGTGATTCTCATTACAGGTAAAACCCACAACACAAAATCATAGATCAAGTTTTGAAGAAATATATTGGCAAGGACCGACCAGGGATGGTCAAAATGGAAGACAAATATTTCGCAAATGAATGGTTTGTTTGAACTGCCCTCTTGAACACATAACGACATTGCAGATGGTTTGGTGACAATTAAAACTAAATATAATACCTGCAACCGGTCAAGACTTTCAATATGGTTTGATTAAAATGTTAGGCAAAGGATTTCCCAACCTGTGAACAAAAGTGTCGTGTTCAAGAGTGGTTAACGGCTTTTCGACAATCAAAATACAACAAACAAATACCATTTTTCTTCTTTTCCCCCAATTACTTCGGCAAGTAATTTCTTATTTTTGACAAGCTTGAGGAGGATAACATTTGCTTTTTATGGCCTGTCCTGGATGAGTCCAACTTAGTTTAAGATTCAACCCTAAGAAGGAGTGGTTCATTCGTTTAAAATTTAATGTGTCAAGCATCGTTAAATTTTAACGAGTCCAAGATAGGAGAAACTTTATTGTTTTTTCAATTTTAGGGGAGTCGAAGAAAAAAATTAAGAAGACTCCATGGAGGTACTTTTTCATAAATTTAGTCTCTCTGCCCGAAAAGGATAAAATAATGCGGGAGAGAACTCATGGATCGTAATTATTAATGTATACCTTTTTCGTAAATAGTCCATTTCTAAATTCGTAAAAGGGGTAAAATTATACCTAAGGGATGATCATTCATTTACTTTAACGAGTTCAATAGTCAAGTACTGAAATATTTTCATTTTTAAAGAGTCCAAAAGGGCTTAAAAGAGAACTCAAAAGGTTTCGCTTTTTCGTAAGTTTTAACGGTAGTTCAAAAAGGGATAAAAATGTACTCATGGTTTTCTTTTCGTAAGTTTTAACGAGTTCCGAAAAAGGGATAAAATGTACTCCCGTGGTCGACTTTTCAATTTAATTTTATGAGTAGGAAAAGACGGAAAGAACTCGCATTTTCATGTGTTTTACGAGAATGAAAGATAGCAAAATAATCTCGATTTTCATGAGTTTAACGAGTCTTGAAAATAACCGAAATTGACTCAAGATAAGTTTCATTTTTACAAAGCTTGAAATGTAGAAAACTATGCTTCGATAGGTTTTAATGCCCCCTAAGCGTAATCGTTAGAGCGCATGCTCTTGTACCTCCATTTCATTCAACTAAATAGACTACTGGTAATTAATAGCTAGATGGAATGAAGGTTCATTTATGAGGATCATATGAAAGACCCGACCTAAAACCGTAAGAAAATTATGTAAAAACTAAAATAACTAACCTAAATATATGACTTAACATTTACGAGATCTAGTCAAAGACTCCGACTCAATTAGGAGGATTTGTTTCATTTTAATGAGCTTGACACAGGAAAAGAACTATGCTCATGGCAACGTGTTTAATTTTTTAACGAGGTTGGACACAAGAAAAGGAACTTTCCTCTTGATCCACTCGATTCATTTTTAACGAGGTTGACACAAAGAAAAGGAACTTTCCTCATACTTGATTCATTTTTTACGAGGTTGACTCCAAGAATGAACCATCCTCAAAACTACTTATTTCTAATCTATTAATCTACTCTACAATCTACCTAGTGATTCATTTTTTAATGAGGTTGACACAGAAAGTAACTATCCTCATACCTCGATTCATTTTTTAACGAGGTTGACACAGAAAAAGAACTTTCCTCTTGGAAGCTTGTTTCATTTTTTTAACAAGCTCACACAAGAAAAGGAGCTATGCTCTCGACTAACCGATTCATTTTTTAATGAGGTTGACACAAAGAACGAAACTATCCCCACACTCACCGATTCATTTTTTTAACGAGGTTGACACAAGAAAAGGAACTATCCTCGACCTACCGATTCATTTTTTAATGAGGTTGACATGAAAAGGAACTATCTCTAGGTGACCTTGCCGTTGTTTCCAACTCGGAAGAAACACATGTCAATGGACACGCCTTGATCATGGCTTCAAGAGGTCTTCATCAGATGGAAGAACAATTTCACTGAAGGAACACATGTGTCAAGGGACTCAAAAGGGATAAGAACATCGCGTTCAAATAATCCCAGAGTTTTCCCCATGTCAATTATCTAGATCTAAGTCAAAGGAAGACGAGCAAACAAAGGAGAGGCTCTCTTACATCGGTAATTGAAAACATGGGACTAGTTGCCACATAATTAACCCGTGGCGGGGTAGATACCACTTTAGAATCGGGGAACATTTAGGGGTGTCATATTATTGGTAGTCGAAACAAGACTAGGGAACGAAAGCCGGTCTACACACAATATTTCCATTGTGAGGGGAAATACATCACGCGAAAGAGTGTCGATACTAAAGCTTTCATTGCATAGTATGGTTAGCCTCGCCTAAGGAGTAAATTGAAACTAAGGCCTCGAACTACCATAAGATCAATACGTATAGTTTTACCTTCTAAAGTAATAGAAAATTTAGGAAGGACCCTAAAGGTTCACTAATGGTTCCGTTAAAAACTTTCTGCTCCCGCGTAATAGGCACAAGTTGAGGGGAACCCGTTACTTTCCTGCTAGTTGAGGATAAAATACTAACAAGCACCTTCATCTACCTCGTGTGCGGTGTATGTCCCTACCACCAAGCTTCATAATGATTTGGAAATGGATGGAGAAGGAAGACGAGGTTCTCGTCACTATTCCAATCAAAGGAAAATACCTTAGTACTTGGAGGGGGTTCTACAGGAACAGAAATGCCCCCGGCGTAGAAGAATCTGATGTAACAAGAAGAACCGGAAAGGGTATGAAGTTCACTTACGGTGGAGAATGGGATCGACCTAATGTGAAATCAAATCGACCACTTGATCAACTAATGGATCATCAACCTCAGTGATATGAGTTTCACTCTCCAATGGAAGAGTGGGATTGGATCACATTTCTGAAATTGATCAATCACTCCGTCATTTTGACGATAGGTTGGGAGAAATTTTATTTGCAACGCTTGAAATTCTTGCCGTGGAATGTGCTAGTTTTTCAAAAATTTTGAGGCTTAATCCATGTGAGGGAAAGGAGTTTACACTCTCTTTGCATAACTTACAAGGAAACCTAACTTTACCCTTTTCCCAAGAACTCGACTATCACTGCTGATGGATCAACGGAAATTTGATGAGATTTTTTCGACCATACTTCAAGACCTTTAGAATATCAAGACAATTGATAAGGAAGTGGTCACCCTTACAGTTCGCAAGGGTATTTGGGTTTACGATGCATGTTGGAGGTTTCCTCAACACTACTAACATTTACGCCATGGTTGGTTGGTTGACTTCTTTCTTATCTTGCTTCTTCTTCTTCTTCTTCCCTTTCTTCTTCTTCGTCACCCGGTTACTAGTGTCAAGGCTTTACCAAGCGGCGGGAAGAAAGGGAGGAAGACATATTGGGCGAAGAAAGTAGCGGGTCACTGTGAAGGTTGGTGATGTTGAGATGGTGAACTATGTTGAGGTGAAGTATCTCATTGAGGTGGAATAATTGGAGTATTCGGGGCCAACGAAATTGAAAATAACCATATCAAGAATCCTATTAAATCCAGGTAATGACAATGTAGCCATATAAGGAGGACCAACATTTCCAAAGAAAGGAAAAGTACTAGGATTCTCGTTAAGAGGGGTTCCTTGGTTGGTAAATTCGAACAACTTGCCACTATATATTCAACTTCAGTGAATTTTATTAAAAATTTAAAACTAAAATTAAAAAATTCACAATTCACACCTAACAATTAAAATTCACAATTCACACCTATGGTCTCTAAAATTAAACAAACAAATTAACATGCGCTATCAAATCTAGGAGTCAAACCACACACAAACAAGAGATTCCCACACTAAAAACACTAGTTGGTGATGAAATCCAACATCGTAGAATTTTAATGCGTAAATGGCGTTGGAACAGCTTACCCCGACAACCTTCTTAATGAAACAGACCGGCACAAGTTTCTTCACAAAACCATCTCGAGTGAAGAGAACCCCTTAGAGTGTCCAAGTGATTATAGTCGACGTCCGCTCCAGGTACAAGGAGATGTTTCTCATTGTCACCTTAGGAAATAATCTTAAGTTTATGGACACTAAGGTTACTAAATACAAAAATACAACCGGGGAATAAATACGATCCGAGTCTACGCGTTGCGTTGCAGTAACAAAGCCTCAATCCTCAAGGCCTCTCGACATGGTCAATTCCGAGGTTTACCAATAAGTGACCCCAGTTCCCCGACAATGGTTAATCCGAGGTTTACCGTTTTTAATGCATGCGTATCTTCTATCTTCCCCGATGAAAACGTAATTGATTGTCTCAAAGGTTTGGACATGATTCGCACAACTCCTTTAAGAGAAGCTTCCTGCATTGTACTAGCCATAATTGGATTTATTTCCTACCGCAAGATTTATATATTTGTTTGTTTTAGTTGCTTTGGAAAGTTAACTACAACCTATTCTAAAGCACTAATTCCAGTTAGATCGGTGGAAAGAGCCCTTAAAAATGTAAAAATTACTAGATGAATTTTAATTAAGCGCTCGTGTTATTTAGGTTGTTATTACTCAAAAGGGTAAATGGATATGAAACCAATGGTGGGCTATGGACTCTACCCAAACTAAATGCAATCGAATATGATAATGTAATCTTTTCAATTCGATGAATCCTAACTAAATAAGGAGAGAGTTTCTATTCACGAACAATGCAAAAAATTGATCACTAAGAGGAAAATTTAACAAAATCTCTAATGCACTAATTTCATCAAGAAAAAACAAATGCAAATCAATTCCAAAACAGTTTTTGTCTTATTTTTGTGTTTTTAAAGCAAGTATAAAAACATCTAAATTCAAATCAAAGAAAACTCGATCTAAATCTACGATTGATTTTTTCGTAATGTAAACTATGCAAATTGCACTCCATGACACCATCGTATTCTCGAAAATGAGAATTTTGGCCTTGCAAATGATTTGTGCAAGAGAATTCTCAAACACAAGATGATTCTAATGTAATCTAAGAACCAATCAAATGCAAGTAAAGAAAATTGGGTGACAGTTTCAAATATCAAAAAATAAAAACACTCAAAGGCGATTAACAATCATACACAATTTAGCACCCCCCGACTTAATGAGGGGGAATTTTTTTTGCAAAAACAAAAAAGCAAAAAGATGCAAAATTGTGAAAATACTGAGACAAACCTCCAAGTAATGACCAAAGGATATCAAATTAAGAATTTATCAAACACAAGAGACTCAAAAACACCCAATTAACTTAATGGAGATTGTTGAGATGAAAATTCTGCCGGAAGAAACTCATAAATAAGGCTTTTTTACGAAAAATACGTATCCGGGTAGATGCTAAGAATCCTAAATCAAATCTAAACTAAACTAAAAGAATAAATTTGAAGATTTTCAAAAATTTTAACCGGGTTCGTAGGCCCCAAGCAACAGTGTGGTCCCGCACCGTTACTAAGGAAAGTGCGAATATGCCCACATCAGAAAATACGAAGTGCGGTCCCTTAAAAGTTCAAGAAAAACTCAAAACTTCAAAACTTTTGAAAGCAAAGTAAAACTAAGCTACCTGCAAGTATACATCAATCAAAACCGTAAAAAGTCAATTTCTTGGTTACAAAGGAAAAACCAAAAAATCAAGAATATTTCCACAATTTAGCGTCAATTTGTTGACCTAGATAACTAATCTTGCGACAAGATCGATCTCCCTAGTACCAAAAGGTTATCTAGCAAATGTTGTACCAAACAAACCTATCTTTCTCTTGACATATGTGATTTACAAAAGAATACTATAAAAGGTCTTACCGTAGATCCAATGCTTGTTCGAAGTAGTTGACCCCTCTAGCCACTTGAAGGAGTTATCTTTAAAGACCCGCAATACAAACAAGAAAACATTAAATAGCACCTGTATAGTAAATATTATAAATCATGCCTATCATGGTGATCAAGGAATCCATGAAATAAATAGTT
Source organism: Pinus albicaulis (assembly GCA_034641835.2). Lineage (NCBI taxonomy): Eukaryota > Viridiplantae > Streptophyta > Pinopsida > Pinales > Pinaceae > Pinus > Pinus albicaulis. The sequence continues at coordinate 2,366,727 of CM076575.1, read as the reverse complement.
AATTAACAAATGCCTTATTGAGAAAAAATGACCATTTGTATTAACTTTGGAATGAAAGAAAAACCTACAACCTTAGCCTCGATGTTGAACAGCCTTCCCCGGGTACGAAGCAGAATCTCCTCTACTCTAACAAGCCTTTGCACTCTTCCAACCGAGACAAATAGAGGTATGTGATCTTTCCTCACAAAATCTCGCCAAATGAGTCCGAATCCCAACAACACTTTACCTCAAATAATTCTAAAGCTTGAACTCCCCTTAAGGTTACCCAAGGCCTATTTTTATAGTGCAAAAGAGGAGGTTTCGGGGCCTGTAACTATGAAGGGATAGAATCCTCCTTCAAAGGGATAAGCTCCTCACATCAAGGGGTTACCTCCTTAAGGCATGGGATGCATGAATGTAAAAAGAGCGAACTTTCCACCGCAAGATTCCTTCCGAAGCTTCTAGAAATGACTAAAAGTGAGCTTCCCGAGTTTACTCGCGCCTTTTAATATTTTACGTAGGTCCGCACTCTAACACAGAAAGTGCGTTCCCAGTACGCGAGGAGTCATGAACATTAGGTGCGGACCACCGGGCAAGACAAAGAGAAAGTGCGATGCTCGCAGTTTTAGATACTTTTGAGAGCTTTTCTCTTATTTTTAAGGCTTCGACATAAGGAACCGATGTGTTAGACTTGCAAAGGAGGAAGTATGAGTGATAATGAGCTCATACAAATAGAAGAATGTCAAGATGACAATTTTCAAAGGCAACAAAGTGGCCTCGCTTGAGGTCATTTTGCAAAGATTCGAGCACATGAAGAGGAAGTCCAAGTTTGACTACCTTTGACTAAAGTGTTGACCAAATTTTCTTTGTGCCAAATTGTTGCTTCGCTTGCGTAGGTTGGAGAGCACATGTATTCATTAGAGAGAGATACATGGAGAAACGTTTTTTTTTTTTTTGAAGGCCTACTAGTTGCCTTAATGAGGTTTTCAATCGGTAGGTCTACCTAGGCGCCTCAAAGGAGGTTTTCACCTAGGATATTTTTTTTTTCTCTTTTTTTTTCTTCTTTTTTTTCAACTCAATGATCGCCCCGTGGAGGTTTTCAACTGCTGAGCCAATCTAAAATGCCTCAAAAGAGGTCTTCACCGCAGATTTTATTCTTTCCAATTTTTTTTTTTTTTTTTTCTTTTTTTTTCACTTTCCTACTCTACTTGAAAAAAAAACTTTTTTAAATTATAGGAATACATCCAATGGAGCCATGTACACATCAAGATGACATATAAAATCATGTGCACACTTGGAATACATGCTTTGACATGTACTCGTTAGGTAAACATGACTTATGGGTAGAGTCAATGTTGACTAGGGTAAATAGTAGTGATTTTAGGGCACATGTTTTTGTGCACCCATGGTTTTGGCCCATGGTATTGCATGTAATGGAGCCTATAAAAGGCCGGGAATACTTCATTGTAATGCAGCGGCCTCGGAGGTGAGCGGTGAAGGCTCACTTGGCCGTATTGGCCAGGGTTTTGGCCAATGTTTAATGAAATTTCACGGTTGGGTTTTTCTCCGTATTTTGGGGTTTTCCCTGATAAACATTTGTGTTTATGTTAATGTTTTGTTGTTGATTCTTTTTCATGATTATTATTCCTCTCGTAAATTTATTATTTCTCTAGTAAATTTAACAACCGTAACGGAGCTATGGTCCAAGATTTGGGCTTCGTAGGACACCTTATGGCCGAGAAGAAGCCTTGTGAAATGGAGTAGACACCCGCTTGAGGAGCAACAGACGAGACGTGAAGAGGAGCCGGGTGCGATAAGGACGATTTGTTAAGGGTTATTTCGCCATGTACAAAGAAATGATTGATGTATAGTTTGTCGCATGATTATTATTATTGAAAATGGTGGTTATGGATCACAACCGAATTTAGAACCGGTCGATCTCGGGCATGCACGTAACTTGAAGCTTCCCATATGTGTGGATTTATTCAGAATGAAAAATTCTTAGTTGTGCGTAATAAGAACAAGGTTTTAGAAGTGCTCGTATGGGAAATCTGGCACGCCATAGTTAGAGAATGAATAAGCTAGTGGTTACCACTCATGGAACATTGCATAGATTGTGATAATTTCTAGATTTGCATATTTTATCATGGAGCAACTCACAGAGGGAGGAGATGGTGAAATTTAGGCATTGAAGAAAGAGGATCGAGCGTTGATGGTAGTCTACATGTCAATCAAGTGTTCGTAGGGTTATTCATCTCCTACTGATTGACACGGTGAAGATATCATGAAGAAAGGTCATTTCAAATGAAGCCTAATCATTTGGCGTTGAATAATGATGCATTGATCCGGGATATCGCTATTGGGAAACGTCGAGCCCATCCAAAGGATAATGGCACATCTCTACAAAGGGTTACGATCCGTGTGAATCTAGGTCCGAGAAATCGTGATGTACAACAAGGAACGAGAATTAATTTGGTTTTTATTTTTCCACATGTCGTAGCCGAGAGATCCCCATCACGAGACACGTGGAGAGTGATGGTTCATGTGCGCACATCTGCGCTAGGTTTCGAAGATCCGGTTAGCGATGAAGGATCGACCGAGACGAGCCTTATTGTTTGAAGAAGAGTGTTCCCGGATGGAGGTCAAAGCAACCAAGGAAGGGACTTTCCATACCTACGGCATCAATATTGGAAATGGCATACTACATGTGGTTTTTTTTTGGGGACGTTGGATTCAGAGATGCGGAATTTCTTGAGAGAAATTAAAAAGGAAGACGCGTGGCATGGACGTGAGCATGCACAAATATAAAAAATTGTGTACCCGGGATTGGTAATTCTTCATAGCGTGAACATGAGAAAAAAGGAAAGACTCGCCGTGAGGGCCATGTCAAAGAGGAAAATCATGGTCAATGGTGGAGAAGGGTAGCTCCACCAAGAAGATAATCGAATGGCCCAAGAGGAAGCGTAGAGGGCGTAGTTGCATTCAAAGTTCATGGATAAATCAACAATGAAGGTAAAGGAAAATTGCGCATGATCGAGTCAGAGATCACATGTGAATAGGTCGACATCCATTGATAGTTCAAGGAGGGCATGTGCATGAAAAGGCTCACATATTGCATGTGCAAGAGAGGATAATTGTACATGGATTAATTATTCGATGAACCATGTATCCGAAGAGAACTCCCAGAGGACCTGCGCTTAGAGGCCGGTGACCCATGTAATCCGATAGATGGATTATTTTTTATATGGACATTGATTGATATGTATAAAGACAATAACACAATGAAACCAAAAAAAAATATTATAATGGAGTTAATGTTTTGCATGTAAATGGGCATACCTACAAGACCCGGTATGGCATGCGTACTCGGCTAATCACCGGTAAAGTCCGGGTTGAAGACCCAGTGTTGTGGGATGTCAAGTTAACAATTACCTTGGGTAAAAATTCTGAGGGGGGAAGAGCCAGAGTGAGCGTCGTCTCCACTTAAGGTTTGGTTGGATTTAGTCAATAATCCCCAAGTCAAGTTTAAGGGGGGAATTGTTAGGTAAACATGACTCCTGCAGAGTCAATGTTGACTATGGTAAATAAAGAGTGGCTTGGGCACATGCTTGTGCTCCCATGGTTTTGGCCCATGGTATTGCATGCACCGAGCCTATAAAAGGCTAGGAATACTCATTGTAATGCAAGGCTCCGGAGGTGAACGGTGAAGGCTCACTTGAATGGATTGGCCAGGGTTTCGTCAATGTTTAATGAAATTTCATTGGTTGCTTTTCCCCGGAGTTTGGGGTTTTCCCTGATAAACATCCGTGTTTATGTTAATGTTTTGTTGCTAGTTCTTTTCGTGATTATTATTCCCCGGTAAATTTATTATTTCTCCAAAGAAATTCTTAACGCATTCGAATATGAGAGATTAATTGCTTTGACTGATCGTATCAAGTAATCGTTGGAGAAGAGCGTGTTAAGCCGCAACTTAATGACTGCTTGGAACCATATGTCAATATATTTTTTATGCCACTCGTCCACTTGCTAAGTTGGATCACCTTGGATCTCCTCTTCTATTATGACATTCAAATCTTTCCTCTTTTTGTTGATTTTCTCTTGAACACATGGAGGAAATGCAAGTAAACATGAGGAAACTTTCTCAACATCTCGATTCGATGTCGAGTTCATCAAGCCTCTTTTAACTTCCTCATTTGGATCTTCTTCTTTCTTGATGTTTTCCTTCAATGACATTAAGAAAATCTCTTCTTTTGCAATACTTTTCTTGAACTAAGATGAATAACATCTAGATCAAGAGGAGATGTTTGGAAGTGTTGTACCTCAATTTAAGTGAGCCGAGATACTTCATTGTATGGGTTTGGAACAGGAAGCAGTAGTTGAGTGGGGGCGATATATATGAGATGGATGTGTTGAGGCTATGGTTGTGGTGGAGGTGGATGGTAGGGATAGTACGGAGTTGGGTATGGAGGATATGGATGGAAATATTGAGGATATTGTGGATTTTCCTTAATAAGGTCCTTGCCAACTATGTTGCCAAGATTGGTTTGGGGTTGAGATGGCCAAGGTTGTCGAGGAGGAGAGTGTCCCAATTAGTTTGATATGGATGTGAATAAGCTTGAAATTGTGAAGTGGGCCATTGCATCATATCAAGTTGACTAGGCTACCAGTTCCCTTGAGCTACGTAACATACTTCTTTGGTGATTTCCTCGCTCCATTGTCTTCCCCCGGTAAACTTATTTAAACTCCGGTGTAGATGGACAACATTTAGTAGCATATGGATTCTGCATGGATAACAAAAATATCAGCATCTTCTTTTTGCTCATTTTTCATTCTTAACATTTCTACTTGTTCACTTAGATTGCTAAGAAATTTTTTTAAAGTTGTCAAGAAAATTTTCATGTCTATCTTGCCTTACGAACAAGTTGGGAGGTGGATTTACTTATTCTTTCCCTCCTCCTCGGATATGTTTTGCATGTTTCACAAATTTCGTCAAATGACAATTGGTACATCTCTCCCACTCATGAGATTAAGCAGACAATCCACTCATCCCTAATTGTTCTAAGTAAGAGGTTTTGTAATATTCCAAAAATCACCTCTTAAACTAAATGGAATATTATAATGAGTTTATCACTAGGTAGGTGAATAAATGGGTGGAAGGCCCATGAGTCTCCTAAGAATCAATAAAAACACTCTAAGTGTGAAAGGAGACCCTTGCAGCTTAATAAAACACTTCCAAGTATGAACAGTGATTATACCATGTTGATTCAATCAACTTTGACCAAGTCAATAAGGTACTTGTGGAGGACCGGAGATTAATGAAGGAATAATGCAATTTTGGGGGGAGATGGATCTCATGAGGGAAATGACCTAATTGAGCCAAGGAAAGCAAGCTCACATTATATTTAAGGAAGAGGATGACAGCATTTGAAGGGGTTATCTTTTAGACTATAATTTTCGATTGGTCTCGCTTAGACTATCGTTTCCTCTTATTGTTTAGCAGAAGCAGCGTTTAGCACCGAGTGTTCCCGAGCAAGAATCCCACCTCTTTCCTTGAGGAGCCTCTTGGAAGAGTATTGTATTCATTTCCACATCCATGTTTTCAAGCCAAGCCATGTGCCTTCTTCTATTAGCGCAATTTATGCTATTGTGTCATGGTTTCAGTGGTGCAAAGAAAGGGAGGGGTTAGAACCCCACTTTCCGGAAGTTATTTTCATAGAGGAAGGTTTCCTTCTCTTGGGAGAGTTTTTTTGAGATATCTTGAGCACATTTCAGATCTATGGCATCGTGCCATACATGTCCCATCATTCCCAGTCACTGCTCCAAACCTAGGGAATGTGTTATTTTTGGAGGCAGCTCAAAGAAGAGGTCTAGTGGTTTCTTTGTAGTGTTTCCTTGTGATTGAGGGTTAATTCTTTCATGGGAGGAGACCTTGAGTATATCTATATCATATATATCATTATTCAACCTTATAAACTCTTGTATTTCATGTTTCAAAGGATTATTCAGTTTTATTTCTTAAGATCACCATTCTATTTTGAGTGTATGACAAGAAAACCCTCGCCGGTTCTCTTGTATTTTGTATAAGGAGACTAGATCTCACTAAGCATTATTGATTAATATATGAATAGATCTACTTGTTCTCCAAATTTTCTGAGTTGAAACCCTCATAATACCGCGCATTCTCTCTCATGTAATAATTCCGTGTGCGTTGTATTGGGGTTTTAGTGATTTCCACCGCACTAGTGTGGGAGGTCTGTTTACCTCACCTAGTTTCTTTGTTTTTGATATCCTCTTGGATTTCATATGATATATGGATATATCTAATGGATCAAAATGATGGTTTACATTTTTATGGCATACATTTTTGAAATGCGTTTTTTAGTGCATGCAGACACAGTACCATTTGGAATATTATAAGATATTCCCAATACCGCTATTTTCCCTATTTTGGAATATTACAAAGGTATCAAAGCATGGACCTTGGGCTCATCCTATGGATATCGTGCCATTATACTATAAGAAGAAGGAGATATGGACAAGAAGAAGACTCCATCATCTAGAGGAAGAAGGAAAGAGGAGAGCCTCAAAGCTTCTTCCCGCGGGCCGCAGCATCAAAGAAGATCTCGAAGAAGATGATAAGGGAGATGGAATTCCAGAATATTTTGGATCTAGAGTCATATCTAGATTTGCACATAGTAGGTGTGAGCATGCAAACGCCTACACACTATGATGCACAAACTTACCAAATACCCGCATTTCCAGAGAGAGAGGGAAGAAGAAGAAATGCCCGAGGGAAACTCTTAGTGATTTTCTCAAGAGTATGAGTCTCAAACTCGTAAATTTAGAGATCATCTCACTTTTTTCGCAGTTTTCCAAGATCAAGGTGAAGAGAAGCAAGTGGTGCGATGATATGGATAGATTTCTTCTATCTAATTTTTATAGTTCACCTACATATTCAGCTTAGAGCTGGGGTGAAGGAGCTAGACTCCTATTTGCAGCAACACCACATTTCTGAAGATGAAGCCATCAATGTTGCAGCACTACATTTTGAAGCTAAGGCCTATAGTATTTGGTGGATATTTGAATCTTTTCTTTGAGAAATTCAAATACTTCTTCTTATGCAAGGTTTACTAAGACATTGGTGGAGAAATTTGATGGAAAAACTCTCTAAAACACATGTAGTGAAGTCAAACAAGCATAGACAAACAAATACCTTGCATGTGATGAGAAAATATAACCCATCCCACTTCATAAAACCATGGAGGAGGCCGATATCTTGCACCATGGCTCAGAGGCAAGAGCTTTACCTCATATTCTTGAGCAATAGGGTATGGATGTCCTTTTTCAAAAGAGGATCCAATCATTGGGAGGTTGCCCATTCATGTTGAAGAGGTTGAGGGCAACAACGTTGTCACATATAGAGCACATATAGTACCTCATACAAAGGAAGGAAGAGCACGGTTCCCAACAAGATGGATTCTTGTATCGTAAGGTAAGGAATTCCTAGGATTCATGTGGAGATCAAGGGCACAAACTCAGGATCAGCATGTTGCTTTGCTTTACGATGGTGAAACCATGCATGGGAGAGGAGAAGGAGAATGACCAACCTCATTTGATGAGGATCACACACACATATCCCTTTTCATAAGGCTGATGCACGTAAGAGGGAGACTGATTATAGCTGAGGGCGGTGGACAAGTCCGTCCACCCATATATTCCGCCCTACTCTTTGACACTAATGTCTCATTACATGGAGGCATTCCACATGGGAGGCCACCGTATAGAATTGGTGGGAGACACCTTGTCATTTAGTTCACCACTCTCATATTCAGGAAGGGTTAAGACTTTGGACGATGAATTTGGCATGGGGATGTCAAAGGAGTGTGACAGCAGTGATGAGGAGAGCTTCACATTCCGCATCAAATTTCGCCGTTGTCTCTTGGGAGGATTGATCCATATTGGAGGTCTTAACTCTTGGTAGAGTACTCCAAGGATATTGGTGCATGCATTCTTGATGACCCAGATGGAGATGATAGATATATGGTGGATGATGTGGTCATCTATTCTTATGGCGAAGAGTGTTCTTGACTAGAGCTTCTAGTCTCAAGGAGAAGTTGCTACTTGCAACACATGAGGACTTCCTTTCCATGCATTATGATGCATATATTTCTTGCGTAGAAGTTAACTGGGAGGGCATCCAACATGATATATTTCACATATGGAGAGATGCATAGCCCGTATGGTGATAGAGAGGATGTCACAGCCACCTTCCTACTCATTGGGAGGAGGGAGCATTTTCAAGTGGAGCCATTTCAGCTCAAGAACCGAAGTACATGGTAAAGAAGGTATACACTTGCATTATGATTTGCCTTTCTTTACTTTATATGAGCAGATAAGTTGTATTAAGGAGGATCATCCTTCTCATACTTTATATTATGATGTACTTGAGGCTAATTGCGTATTGAGATTGGCTATCTGAGTTAGAGTGGTTTGTGGGGGAAGCCACATGATTCTTGGTGTGCACCACTGACACCACATTGTACTTTCATGTCTCTATCTTATAGAATGATTAGTGGCAGCGAACAAGTGGTTGGGAGAGCACTTGTTATTACTTGTTTTGATGCAGCAAGGGATGCACTATGTCAGTTCCATGTGTGGAACTATGATCCACTTTTCGGTTGTCATGTGACAACTTGTTTTTACTGGGTTTTGCTTCCATGTATGGCCGATATTTCTATGTTCATGGGAATTTTTTGTTTGAGAGTGGGATATGAGATGGAGATGCTCATTGGGATTGCGATTCTCCCTGGGTTTTTATTCATGTTGTATGTTTCAGAGGATCACGGGCAAACCATGATTGCCACATCACATCTCCTTTCTTCATATGGGGTGAGCCATTTGAATAATTTGAGTGCTTGGAGGAGGCATCATGGTTGAATTGTTTGATGGGGTAGCTTGGGTCATTCTTGGAGGCCATGTCATTTCAGCCCAAGGACATAAACAGCCCCATACTTATCATAAACGGAGAGAGAAACAATGAAAAGGGAAAATTAATCTTCCATCCCTTGTACCACCAAGGTATCAGACAAATCGAGGGTTGGTGTTTGCTTTGATGAGCTACCTAGAATGGCTCATTTCATTTGGATGATAGGATGGGTGAGGGAGTCACTCGTTGGGAATGAAATTTCATGTTGTTCATCACTCCTACCTCGAGGGAGGCCATTGGACAACAAGAAGGTTTCCACTCACACCTTCCACCTTTTTATGATGAGAGCCATTTGGTTTTGCATGCTTGGGAGGAATTGGAGGGCGTATTTATCGTTGTGACATTTTGAGTAGTGGTGGGGACTATTGATGAGGAGGCCACAAGAGGAGAGGAGGAATTTTTCTTCTCCTTTATACAAACTTGCTTCGAGGACAAGCAACATTTTGAGGGGAGACTATAATATTCCAAAAATTCAAATTTTTAAACTAAATGGAATATTATAGTTGAGTTTATCACTAGGTAGGTGAATAAATGGTGGGAAGGCCCATGAGTCCCCTAAGAATCAATAAAAACACTCTAAGTGTGAAAGGAGACCCTTTTACAATAGTAATAAAACACCTCCAAGTATGAGCAAGGATTACACCATGTTGATTCGACTAACTTTGATCAAGTTTGGTTGGAAGGCAGCTGGTGTGGAGGAGTGGAGATTAATGAAGGAATAACGCAATTTTGGAGGGAGATGGATCTCATGAGGGAAATGACCCAATTGAGTGGGGCCAAGGGCAGAAAAGCTCAAATTCTATTTAAGGAAGAGGTTGACAGCATTTTAAGGGGTTATGTTTTAGACTATTATTTTCGTATCGGGGTTTGCTTAGACGATTGCCTCTTGCCATTTAGCAGTAGTTGTGCTGCTTAGCACCGGGTGTTCCCGAGAGGGAATCCCACCTCTTTCCTTGAGAAGCCTCTTGGAAGAGTATTGTATTCATTTCCACATCCAGGCTTTAGGCCAAGTCAGCCTTCTTCATCAACATAGTTTTGTGTTATTGTTGTGTCGTAGGGTCTGGGCAGCTGGAGGGGTTAGAACCCCACTTTCCGAGCCATTTTCTCATAGGAGGAAGGTTTCCTTTCTCTTGGGAGAGTTGTTTGGAGAGATCTTGAGAAGACAGATCTGTGGCATCAGGCCATACATTTCCCATCATTCTCGCCGTTGTTCCGCCTAGGGAATGCGTTATTTTTGGAGGCCGCAAGAGGTCTTAGGTTTCTTTCGTTAAAGGTTTCCTTGTGATCGAGGGGTTCATCCTTTCATGGGAGGAGACTTTTCGAGGAGATATATATCAGATATTTCATTATTCAGCCTTTATATACCTTCTTATTTAATGGCAGTTGATTATTCCGCCTTATTTCGAAGATCACCATTCTATTTTGAGTGTATGACAAGAACCTTTCAAGTTCTCTTGTATTTTGTATATGAGACTAGATCTCAACTCTTAAGAATTGGTTGATTAATATATGATTAGATCTAATTTTTATCCAAATTTCTAAGTTGAAACCCTCATAATATCGTTACCTCTCATGTAATACCCCGTGTAGCAAGCATTGGGGTTTTAGTTATTTCCAAATTTCGCACTAGGTGTGGGGAGGTCCGCTTTTTACCTCCCTCACCTAGTTTCTTTTGTTTCTGATCTCCTCTTGGATTTAGATGATAGATGGATATATCTAATGGACCCAAGTGATGGTTTACATTTTTATGGCATACATTTCGGAAATGCAATTTTTAGTGCATTCATTGGCCGAGCAATCCATTTTTGGAATATTATAAGATATTCCCAATACTCGCTTATTTTTCCCTATTTTGAAATATTACATTTTTAGTGTGTCAAATCCCAAATGATGCAATTTTTCCCTCTTAACATTAAACATGAACCTATCTTTGAAATCCTCAAGGCTCTCATCCTCTTTTTGATTCATTCTAAAAATTTCTTCTTTAAGATCATGGTTTTTATATTTTCCTAGAAATATTCGCATATCATTTCATGATCTTATTGAATTAGTATCTAGACACGTGAACTATTTAAGAGATTTATCCTTCAATGTTGGAGGGAATAATCTCGCTTTTTATAGTGCGTGTGATAAGTGTTTTAAGATCTAAGCAAAGTATCTCAAATTCAAAGAGAAATGTTTCTAGATCCTCCGTCCATACCAGTTGGGAAGGAAAGATGGAGGGATGTTCTTCATATGTACACTGATTTCCATATATTGAATGGGAAACCCAATAAGGTCTTTGTCATTGTCGTCATATCCACCCATCTCTTCCACCTGTAGTGTATGGTGATGTGGTTCTTACCGCACCACGTGGTCAAGTGGGAGGGTTGGTATTGGAGAAGTATTTTAAAAATTCCCGAGTATCTCCACTCCTATGAGGTATGAAAAATAGATTTTTTTGTATTTTTCAATATTTTGGAAACAACATGAAAAAGGAAAGCCGAAAATAATGTTAAAATAGAATCAAAGCATCTACTAGACACCTCCACCCCCGCAACGGCGCCAAAAAGTGGTGAGCCCCGGTATTGCACCAAGAGTGCCGCAACTCCTGCGTCGCTCGCCTACTTTTTAGTTTATCAATCCGGGGTTCATATAAACTCTCGGGAGGTGATAGTGCTATATATACGCGTATGCATTCTACTCATGTCATCCTCTTCCGCTCTATGAAAGGGTCCTACTTCTTAGGTTTCTCAAAGGAAGTCTCTCACACTTCATTGAAACTAAACCGAATCGTTTAAATGAAACTAAATTAAATTGTTGAAAAGAAATGACAAGAAAGGAAATTCAATTCTAACCACACTTATTGGGCCAACGGCTAAACACACTTTACTTTATCATATGATCTATCTAACATGCTATCATGCTTCTAACCATGCAACTATTCATGATCTAACTAAACTTGGAAAAGTGTTGCTTGGCAGCTTGAGGAAAAAGGGCTAAAGACGCTAATGGAAGCATTAACACATGTGACAAGTCTTAGAGGTAGAAACAGGGGTTTATACTTCATTAACACTTATTATATCGCAAAAATTCTTTGGAGAGGGAGGCTTTGAAAAGTGTGGGATGTATGTTAATTGCAATGGGAGGACAAAAGTGTGATATGATATAGCAATTCGCAATATCGCAAAGTTGGAGGAGCTTGAGGAAGTGATGTCCGGAGCAGGAGAAAATGCAAAATGCGATGGGACCGGATTTCCATTGCGATGGGTGATGTATGCGAGATGTAAATGCGATATCAAAACTCCAAGACCGCAAAGTCGGAGAGTAGGAGGAAGTGTTATTCCAGGAGCGAAATGCGATATGCGACGGGTGACGTGGTAGAGTACGGAAATAATATCGCAACTGGATAGAAGCTTTTGGGCATTACAGAACCAAAATGAAAAATGGGATTTACTAACAAGTGGGGTGAAGGAATTGTTAAGTCTTTGAAGGAAAAAGGATCGGTTCTAATGTTTATGAAGTTCTTTTTACCGATAAGCTAAGAAAGGTAAGTGCGAAGGAAATATCGCAATCAGGGCTTGGAATGGGAGAGCATAAACAGAGAACGCAAGAGATCTGCGATTTGCGATGAGTGAAGTATGATGAGCGGGAGTGTCAAGGAGCAAGGGCAGAGGTCAAACTTTTAATGTTTTTTCAAGTGTTTTGTGAATAAAAAGCGCAAATAACCCAATAAAAAGAAGAAGGAGGGAGAGAGGGCCGGCAGGGGGCATTAAACACAGCACAGAGATGGAAATGAAGCGAAGGCGAGGGTGAACTTCTTCCCGGAACTTTAATACCGATTTCGCAAACAAACTCGTGATTTATGCATGGAAAAATGGCATAAAATGTGTGATAAATACGTGGAAGAAAGACGAAATTGTTATTGCACTCTACTCTAATATGAGAATCAACGAATAATAAACAGACATTAGGGGAATTTTGAGGTCTAAAATGAGCCTCCTAAGAAAAATGTACAATCAAAATCCACTTTATGAGAACCAATCACATTTTAGGGGATGCCATAGTCCCCAATGGTTGAGGTGGCATTGCTTGAGTTGAAGGTACCTATTTGTTACATTCTCAATGGTGGATAAAAATTTCATGGTTAACCATGGTAATGCTTTAAGTACTTTTAAAGTCATAAAGTAAATTAATAATAATAAATTTCATTTCGCATTTTTTGAATCAAATATTATTATTGTCATTTCATATTTTTTGAAAGAAACAATGCATCTCCTTACATATTCTTCATGTCTTTACACATTTTTCAATAAATATTATATTTGTATATTTTCATATATTTATTTTTGAATTATATATTCATCTCATTTTATTTAATATTATAATTTCAAATTAGTTATAAGTTAATATCTATACATATGAAATCAAAATAAATAAAAATATAACCTTGTAATTTTATGATAAATCAAATATATGAATAATATTACTATAATATTAATAACAATACAAAAATATTAAAATTAAATAGAAAAGGTATATTAGTTTTGTATGATAAAAAAACGTACATTAGTTTTGTATATTAAAAAAAAAGTACATTAGGTTCAATATAGTTTGGGGCAAAAAAATATAAAATTTCAATGTCTATAAATCTCATATTATATTTATAAATATAAATATAATCTATTTCAATACTATTTTTTCTTTAATTTTAAATACAACTAAATTAATTTAATTATGATTATATTAATATTATATATTATTATACATGTTGCTATGAAAAATAATCTAAATGTTATAGAATATATATTATATTCCTTTTTATATTATATATTATTTTTTCTTATGTTATAAATCAAATCAATTCAATATAAAAATACATAAAATAATATATTACATTTATTATATTACATTATTTTAGTTTTATATAGTATATTAACTACATGTTATTATATAATTTAAATAATATAACTTTTATTAATAGTATATTATACAATTATTAATTTATATTTATAATTTATTTTTAAGTTATTTAAGTACAAAGGACAAATGGAATAGGTGTTCAATGATAATGACATTTTATTGAAAAGTTTATTCTTATTTATAGTCACATCAATACAATTTTTTAATTAATTTTATTTTGGTACACATTTTCAATTGAATTTAACTATGGTTACATAGATTGTGGTGCAAAAAGTAAAATGAAAATGTATAAATATTATTTTATTGGTTTAGCTATTATTTTATTATTTCCTTAGGAAGTCCATTTTTTAGAACCTTAAAATTTCACTGAAGCATTTTTAGTCTCATGAGAAGGTTCACCCTCCTGGCTTTACCTCCATTAGGATGAGGAAGGCTACTCCATAGTTTTATGGAGTTCATCAAATATTCTTAATGTCACAGAGCAAGGCATTAAATCCACAACAACAACTATAACAAAAAATGAAAACACGTAACAAAAGTTAGTTAAATGACAGAAAGAAAAGTATGAAAATGATAGAGAAGTTTAGGCGAATTGGGCCCTAACCCACGAGCCCAACCTTCCTGAACTAAATTCAAGAAATGGATGGCTTGGCTCTGCAGAGAGAATATCCCCGTTACATTTCCTAAATTTTAATCACTAAGTACAACATTAAAATTCTTAATAGCTTGGCAAAGCAAAATTTATGAATGGAATCGAATCACTTCTACCTAGCTCGCTCTATTTATTCTATGTAAGCGCTACCAATGCCTCCCTAGAAAATAGTGAATGAGTCCATTTTGACTCCAAGTAAACCATAGACTGAAAGGGCACTTCATCCCCGCTTGCTTCGTTGCCTTTTACAGTTAAGGAGGGTGACAAACCCTTTGAATCTTCCAAGATTTCTCCATAATTTCCTAACACGTGCTCATTTATTCTTCAATATTGATCTTTCCAAAGTACAGGGAGCAAGTCCCTTAATTATCTCCTTCTCCAAATCACATCCACCCAATATGCTCCTAATATTCTACAAAAATAACCAATATTAGGCACAAACATGCAATTACCTTTAAACATTCCCAAGGACATATTAAAGTACAAGAAAACATTAATAACTCCAGATGAGAGCTTTAAAAATATCTTTTATGTGTGCATAAGGAAGGGTTATATGGGGTTTTAAGAAAGGCTATATGGCCTTATTTATTTCTAATTTATGTCTACAAATAAGTCATTACTAGTACATTTGGGGGAAATTCCAAGACGCTTTAACCAAATGTCGAAATTTCCCTAATTTTTTTCAATCCTGCGCCCAAAACCGTCGCTATACCTAGATGTTTGGATAAAAGCATTAATACCTACACTTAGAAAAAGTGTTGCACCGCGACGTTTGGAGAAAGACGCCGCAATTGCGACACTATGCCCTGTGCCGCCGCTATTGCGACGGCCGCCCAAACGTCGCAAGTGCGATACAAATGTCTAAGTCTCGCAATTCGTGCAACGTTTGGATGGCATCCGTCGCAACAGCCAGACTTTGTCCGCCGTTTCCGTATAACGACACTTATATGCGCGTGCGAAATGATTTTATTAAACTACATTAACGTCCGATATCATGCGCCGCATTCGCCCTCAACATTCGCCCCCGCCCCTCTCGCAACAATATTCGCCCTCGCCCCGCAATGTGCGCATTCGCACCTCTTGCAAAAATGGCAAGTTCTTACCGGCAGCCCTTCCTCCCATAGTAGGGGGTTGACCCCCTATTTGGTTTTTTTGAAGCGACACAGTAGCCACCGACAAATTTTTGTCATACTAAATGGTGGCTAAATGATTTTGGAGCCTTCAAGAAACAGTATTTTATCGCAAAAAGTGTTACCTCTTGAAGTCTCATGAAGACATTCGGGGTCATTAATCTTAAAACTTTACTATCGTTTCCATTTCGTACTCCGAAAAATTCTCGCTATTTTCATAAGTCAAAGACCGCTACAAAGACCCTTTTCCTCCTTCCACCACAAAAACTAACCTTCACTTCTTTACCTCTTTCTTCTCCATAAAATTCTCTATTTTTTCATGAGTTTCCTTCTTCCATTCATGAAAATCCACTTTGTAAGGTTTAAAACCCACTTTTTTAGCCTTACCGAAACCCTCGAATCCCTTTAAAAAAACATTGAAAAATCATAAAATTTCATGTTTTTTTAATAGCGTACTTAGCTCTCTTTGGGGCCTAAACCCTTAACCACTTACCCACATGCCCTTGCCATAAAAACTGTGCGCTACTCTCATCAGCACTTATCGTTATCAGCAACCAACGAGCACAAGTCTTTTGCCACGTTCCAAATTTCTCCGATGCGATTAGCCCTTGGTTTTAGAACCCCCCGATCTCATTATTTTTTCATATAAATCCCGTGGCTCGCGCCTTGCGCTAAAACCTCTTGTAATATTTTTCCTCGATGTTCTTTTTTCTTTGTAAAACCCACTACCTCCAAAGCTCGATCTAAAAACCCAAAATCACGTGTTAAATATCAAATGGGTAGATTAAAAAGACCGATTGTGCAATCGCATTTCCGGAATCACAATGGGTAGATTGAAAAGGCCGCATCGTAATTTTCTAATTCACCCTAGCCTATATGTATAAATCCCCCGCTTTCCCCTCCGTTTTTGTTCCATATAACTTGCGCCTAGACTAAGAGTTTAAGTACCGAGGCGCCAATCGCATTGCAAAACCCCAGCGCACAAGTTTGTTTAACATATTTCAAATATTTCGATGCGATTAATTTCTCTCGTTTCATGACCTCGATCGTATTATTATATTATTTTTTCACATAAACTATGGGCCCGCCTTCCGTGCTAAAACCTTGTAACAACTTTTCCGACTCTTTTTCCTTTGTAAAACCCAAAAAACCCATTTATCCAAAGTTTGACTTAAAAAGCTAAAATCACGTGTTAAATAAAAGATGGGTAGATTAAAAAGCCGAAACTCTTATCGCATCGGAAAAGTTGTAATGGGTTGATTGAAAAGCCTGGAAGCCTGAAGGCCTTGACCGCATTAGCCCTACATACATGAGCTCCTGGCTCATTCTGAGACCATATAAAACTAAAGCCTCAACCTCAGTGCCTAATCGCATCGAACTTTTCCTCGGGTGCACGAAATGTTTACCACCGCCGATTGTGATGGCTCGATCGCGCAATCGCATCACCTTTTTTCCTCCCACTGCGCAATCGGTGACCAAGAGTTTCCATTAAGCGATCTTAAACCTTGCGTGCGACCTTCCTCGATTTGCGATCTTCCGGGACACATTCTCCACCGTTGACCGATCTCGACAGTCCATTCACATCCAATCGCATCGGATTTTTTTCATGCGCTTTTCGCCCACTTATGCTTTACCTCGCATTCATTTACCACCGTCGATTCAATCTACCGGACTACCGCCCACGTTAATCGCATCGGAGATTTTCAGCCTTTTCTTTTTTTACCCCGCCGATTGCGATTCCCCCGATTAGATCCGGGGGTTCATCTATCCGCATTCATCCGACGGCTCGTATTATTTCCGAAACCCATTCGCCTTTTTTGTATTTTTCTCCGCCTAAAAGTTTTTAAACCGTTTTGACTTTCCGCTATTTTTTTGTTTATAATAAACTGTGGATCGCTCCTAACCGTCGATCTCTTCGCATCAATGGGTCCGACTTATATATCCCTCCGTTCTCCTTTTTAACCTTCCACGCATCTCCACCGCCTGGGATGACTGCCATCCGACTCGCCACGCTCCTTCCCAAAGCCCTCCGGGCTGGGCGAACCAATAAACACAGGATTTTATAATTTTTGTGTGTTTTTTCAAGATCTAAATGGATTCTCGAATGTTAAAGGGAAGACTGTGTCAAGACTAATATCCGTTTTTGTTTATTAAAAGGGATCCATTTAAGGTGCTCAACACCACGCTCAGCGGCGCATCGCTAGGGGTTACCGATACCAAAGAGACCTTCGTTGATCTTCATGACTCAACAAGACACCGTGAAGACACATACTGAAGAGCACGACCGACAACAAGAAATCAAAGTGGAAAATTATTTAAAGACTCGTTAACATAGTTTGGAAGGATACATAAATTCGACCGAATCAAGACCGATTCATGTTTAAAGAAAGTTTGAAGACTGTAATATTAAAACATTAGGCTTAATTAAAGACTAAAAATACGTAATTCAAATAATCAGTGTTTTAGGTTAAAATAAAAATATCTCACAAGCTCAAATAATCCTGACGCCAAGCACATCGGGGGAAATTGAATCCCCAATACCATAAAGCTACCCTACACTTAAAGCAATCAAAAGGGGAGGCCGAGTTATTGCCGTACCAAGAGAATTTTAGACTGAATGCAATGCAACAAATAAGAGCCTACCCAAAGGAATTTATTAAACTATAAACAAGTTATGTTAAGGATAACGTGCAGCCTTAAAGTCAAAAATTTCTTTCCAAGCAAGCTCAAATAGTTAATGTAAACCACCGACAGGAAATACTCTAATGTTCTCCAATGTGAAGCTCCCCAAAGGCCGAGATGGCCAGAACTTATTAATCTTAACTTAGAAGATATTTATCCTATTCCACCTCCTCATTCTTCATAAATACTTCCGTAGAAGATGAGAAGTTGTTGGTTGTTGTTTCGATCACTCGCTTGTAATACTAAACTTCCTAAATAAATACATAGTCCGGTTGAAGTTGAAGAAGAAACCGGAAGTCTTGGAAACCTTGATGATGTTGTTGGGCGTTCGTTTCCGAGAAGGCTCTATCATTGGGATCCATGAGCTTCGTCGTTGGTGAAGTATTCGAACTATTTTATGTTTTCCCTCGTTTTCATTATGTCTCCATACCCCTTACTACGCAGGTTGAAAGTTTTAGGCTAAGAAATGACTTGGAAGCAATTCTTTAGACTCGTTTCATCCTTCACCGTTTCATGTTTTCTCCGCAAAAGTATTTTAGAGTCTTTAATCTCTCTTTAATCTTCTGCCATATTTCTTGTTAGTCTGGGCCGCTGGTTTCGCATGATTTATGGTTCTCCCCCGCTCGTCCGTCGCCACTTAAAAAACTCGTTATCAAGTCTCCCTTGAATTTTTTGTCAGTGTTGAATCAAAGAGGTCCGTTTTGATCTTCCCCTTTGTCCTCACTCTCAAATGGGGCCATTTAAAGGTTATAGTAATTACATCATAGATGTTTAAGTGTTCCTCTTCTATGATTATAATTATTAGTAAATATTGCAGTGCTTCTAAGTCCCTTAAAATAAATCTTTGAGGAAATAGGTGTTCTCTAATCTTAGATTTCATTTTTAAAAGCTGTTTTGAAATCATTATTTGCTTAAAGGTGTGATTGCAGAATTTATGGTTAGCCTCCGTTCATCGAAAGAGCCTTTACTGCTCAAATCATGCTTTCGAATTCCCTTTTTCTCGAGAATTAAACCTCTCTTTTTCCAAACTATTAATGTTCATCTCATTCCAAAAACAAAAGGACCTCGTGGGCCAAGTTAGATTTGCCCTTTGATATCCCATATCCATCGATGAGTTTTTTGGTGACCTTTCGACTCCATTTCCCAATGAACGAGATATTTCTCTCATTCATATATTCTTCTCAGGCTTTTCATTTTCTTACAATGGCTCCAAATCCACAAACAAGCAAACAAACAAACACCGCACTTAATAACTAGTCTAAAAACTAATACTCAGCACACAAGATAAACCTTCGAGAACAAAACTTTTGAGAGATCCTTTCCTCTCGAGAATGTGGGGAATAGATCCCGTAACTCAACATTAATTTCATGTTGCCTTATCTTTTGATTTTCCAACCATCAAAACATCAGACACCAACAGTTAATTCCATTGGATTGTGTTAGGCTGACAGGGTTCTCTCTATGTCTTCCAATGTTCTTTCGCATGAGTTTCAAAGAGGATGTGTAAGATGTGTTTGTGCTTGCATGAATTTGACTCCACCAGCTTTCAAGAAGTTTAAGCTATGGATTTTAGTTCGACAAACTCATCCATCTCAACACCAAGAATTAATTTCTTGGTCCGATCTATATCAAGGTGAAGTAAAAGTGGTAGAGAATGGGAGACGAAAGTCATCAACTTTATCACAAGGGTAGTACTCCGCATCAAAAGTGATGAGCTTTATTTCTCTAGATTTGGGGATTTTCTTCGATATTTGGGGATTTTCTTCGATGACATACCAAAGGTCACATCCATACAACCATATCAAAGGTCAATGTTGGAGATTATTCTCTACATATAGATATAGGTCATTGATATATAGGGTTAATATCATCGTTTTATCCATGGAAACCTAATGGTTACAAAAATCCGTGATTGTGGTTGGCTCGGTCGAGTAATTATTACTCATTTATGGAGCCAGGAACACGAACATGGCCCAAGTAAGAAGCCTTTAATAATAAAAATGGAACTTGTCAAGTCACATCAATAACCAATAGCTCCACTTGAGAAAAACTTTTCATAATCTTGGGGTCGATATACTAATAAAGAAAGCAAACAATTGTAGTTATCATTCACTGTTTATATTAATATACTTTTTTATGTATTGGTTCCAATAAAGGAAATAAGTAAATGCTAGCTATCATACAATGATTTGACATAAGAGTTTTGAGTGACATACTTGAAAAAAAGAACTCATCCACCGATATTTATAATCATTTGAGTTATTCCAATTTAAACACAATGTCAAGAATCAAGATTCAACACCTCTATTATCTTCATCACCCAACATGCTTAAGATTTAAATTTTTCCTAAAGAAACGCTTATTAAATTGGCATCTATATTATTTCTCCTCGCTTTAAAAAACCCTACATTTAAATGAAAACAAGCATTGCATTTCAACTACAAAAATCTATTAGTGTCGAAATGTACATGCATCACTTGTGTAGGGTATTCCTTTTTCCACTTTCACATTATCCAAAATGTAAAAAGATAGTTCATATTTTTTGTGATTTAGATTATCTTGAAAAAGGAAAGGTAAATTACTTCCCCCATGGAAAAAGAAGGTTTTCCCTTTTTACGATCGAAATGGCAGAACAAAGTTCCATTTCTACTCGAAACTCCTATGAAACAGAACCAAATAAAGGCCATGTCCTCAATGGACATCATTTGCTTAAAAATGGCCATTGCACCATGTTGTTTCTTATATTACATCACGGATAGTTTCAGTCATTTCTTGTTTCTTGAGATGAACAACCAAAGAAATTGTGAAGATCCTTTCAAGAAATACCACCATTTCTCAATCATATCTCTGAAACTATTTTTTACTCTTTATTCACAGTTCTTTACTTCGAGAGAAATTTGACACTTTTAATAAGTAATATAACATAAAATACAAATGAAGAACTTATTGAGTAGATTACCTTTTAGTTGTTGTATTAATTACAACTGAGAACATTTTATGCATGTCTGTATCACAAACTGGATTCCTTCCTAGAGTTAGGACACAGTATTGAATCAAAGTTGTAGTTTCTAACTTCTTGTATTGGTTCATCAATCTTGAAATCTTAGCATCGCATGTCTTCATTGCTTCATGTTTGAATAATTTGGTATTATATCGTACAATAGGAAATTAGAATTATGATTATTATTACTTTACATCCGTTAAGTTACTTTTAAGTTTGCATGGTTTGAAGGTGAAGCTATTCTTTGTAGCCTTGGCAGTCTCGGTGAAGGAATGCGATGACCTGCAACCATATTTTTTAAATGGTATTGTTTATACCCAAAAACCCTCAACATCACTTTATTAGTTCTTAACAATAGTGTTGTAAATAATTTGAGAATTGATATAGCAAAATCTCGCACTTCTCAAGATAAAATCAAAGCTAAAGTGTGATACCATGTGTAATTCACTGGCCCCCCATCATTACCTCACCAACCTCTTTTCACTTTGGGCCAGCTCTCCTCCAACTTAAGGGGGTTCTCCCTAGCAGATGTTAGGACTCATGGCCCAACCAAACCAAGTCAAGAGCCCCCTAATTTCTATGTTTACTACTATCAATCAAAATATCGAACAATAGGTCGACATGCATCCCGAAGATAAAATTGCTGTAGTATTTTTGTGCAATTTCAAAGGAAAAAGTCCTGCAACACATATAACGAAGTTAATTATAACGTGATTTCAAACATTAAAATATCAAAAAAATCGTTTACATATTGAAAGGAAAAGGTGACAAAGATAGAAAGTTCTTACTAAATGTCAATACTCTTCAATAGTTGCTCCAAAGCTTCACTTCAAGGCCCTTCAAGATCGTTCTTAACAATGCTATACCATCACTTTCAACAATGTTGCTCCAAAAATGTCCTCAAGGTCTTCACAACAAGTTTACTAGAAGTTTCTCCAACAATACATTCATGGCCTTGGCTGTCAACTCGTCTCTGTTTGGGTGCCTTAATGTGCAATGACATGTTTGATCGAATTCAATGCAAGGCATATTTGAAACTCTAACTCTACTCTTCCATGTCTTATTAGAAATTATTTCTAAGCTGACATTTTGTAAGCTTTAAGAATATTGTTTTCAAGTTTACATTTATAATTTTACTGTGAATGTATAATTGATCAGTAAGGCAGACAGAATGAACTCAAGACTCGGGATGATTCGAAAGAGGCCGCCGAAGAACATGTAAAGTGCCAAACATTGCTCTATCTTCGTGTATTTTAGTTATTTACATAATTGAAATAATATTAATTTTTTTGTTCAAATATGCGTACACCTAGCCATGGTACGCCCGATGATTCCCTCTATGAGGAAGAGCTTTCATCCCTATCTCCACATTGCGAAAAAAGGCACTTAGATGCAAGGTTTTAATTTAATACTTTGATAGGTGCTACCAAATGACCAAACAGAAGAGAGGATAAAACAACTTATGACCCAGCTGTGAAACATATCGTGTAATAACAAAATTCAAAAGATATGTTCGCATGAGATGAATTGTGATATTTTGATTTTTAGTTTTTATATTGACTAAACTAACAAAAAGTTCTTTTGTATGTAGCGTTTTCTGGCACTTTCTGAACCCGGTGTTGGTGGTAGTGGGACACAAGGGAAAGAGATTGCCTAGCAACCCTCTCATACACCTTCTACTCCTTTAGGTGCCAGCCAAGAAACACACCCTGCCCAAGCAGACACCCAGCCAACCACTGAACATGTTGGCAGTGATGAGGCTGATATGGCCAACTACATTATTGTGTTTCCTGGAGCTACACGTGTCAGCTCCACAGGGACCATTAATGGCACGTTGTTGGTGAACGATGAAGGTGTCCCTATAAAGCACGTACAACTCCCAGGTAAATTTTAATATTTTAACTATTTCATGTACTCTATCTAAAACATATTTATCATTATTTTTATTTTTAAATTAATGATAATATATTTTTTTTCTGTGTAGGAAACAATGAGTTCTACAAGTTTTTGGAGAGCCATGCGTTGGTAATTTTTGGCCCAACCATACGCACAGGGTGGAATTCCCAGAATTCCAACCTGAAAAAAGAACTTCTAGATTATCTAGAAGCCCTTTTTGGGGTTGGCACATTTGACAGAACAACGGTGGCTCGGGTAGCCGACAAATATTTGAAATATACCAGGGACACCTATAGGAAGCAATTGCAATTTAACCCTAGATATGAGCATCCTCTCACAGTTCCAGAGAGTGAGTGGAGAGCACTCATCCATGACGAAAAAGAGAAAAGGGCAAAGAAAGAAGGAAAAATGCCAACTGGACCCGCAAGGTAAATTACAACTTTAATTCAATAGCTTTAATTTTCTCTATGTCTAAAATAAAAGTGTGCTACGTCATATCTGACTTCAATATTTTGATGCTAGGTTAAACCTCGAAGGCAACCAAAGCTAGGATTGAAAAAAAAGGGTCATCACAAGCTAGGCCAGGGCGACTACTTGAAATTAGCCGCAAGAATTGTAATTAAGTAGCTAAACATCTTATAATTAATTGTATCGCCTTGCAATGTTTTTGTAATCCTATAAAATATGATTAAAAATACACAATCATATGTAATGTAGGGTGATGACTTCGGAACAGAAACTACAGAGGAAGATAAAAATATCGCTTTCCATTTCGGCTATCAAGCTGTAGTTGAACGTCGCAGAAGCTTGGGGCAGGTCCCAAGATCCAGAATGGCTGATAAGGTAAAACATTAGCCTTTCAATATGTTTATTTTCGTCCATAAATTTAATTTCTAACAACTTTGTTTAAATCAGGGGAGCAGCACTACCGACGAGGCAAATAACCCAGTTTTAGAGCCAGATGTAGATGATCCTCACGTGCAACTTGATCATTGTAGTGGGGACCAGGCCGACAATGCTACTATCAGTGAGGGCCGTGACGGTAATTAATTTCCACTTATAATTTTTTCTAATTATACCTTGATGGTTGTCCTTATAATGTTTTTTGTTTAAATGATAGAGAATGTTTCCCTTGAGGATCTTACCACCAGAGAGGAAGACATGGCAACAGTCTCAACGGCGACAACTAGTGCACCAGGTAAATAATCTCATTGCAATTTTTTTTATTAATATTACCGAACTAGTTCAATGATATTTAAAAAGTGACAATTAAAATTTAATATTATCTGTTTTTGTAGGCGATGCCCCGTCACTGGATGAGCCCAGACATCGTGAATACGCAACTAGGTCAGCAGTGCGGGTTGAAAGGCACGAAACAGGAGGAGAGCACGATGATATTGATGATGTAATTAGGAGCTTTAAAAATAGGAAGAAGAAAAAGAAAATTTGACAATGTAAAATATTGTATTATTATAAGACAAACGTTACCATACTTGGAATGTTTTTTGCGTTATATAAAAAACTTATTTATCATACTATTTTTATGTCAAGCATTAATTGCAATGTTTCCTTGCGTACTTTTTGTTGAATTGTTTTTTATTAGTTATTGAATATTTTTTTTTATGCTCATGAAAGTAAAAAATGAAATATAGATTGGGTATTGGGGAATTGAGAGTGATGTGAGGGGGGAGGGGCCATAAGAGCTTCCACCTTCACGTGGTTGGCCCTTTTTAGTAGAGAATAATTTATTGGAGCGATTCAATCTTGGAGAAAACCTCCCTCGATCCAGCATAGCAACAAAAAAGTCACTGTTGACTTAGTTGCTACTCTTTCAGATCGTGGGAGGCTTGTTCCAAGTTCATGCGACTCCAATAAATTGTTCTTGAAACGAAGAGGAGCTTATTGAGGTATGTTTTGACATTTTCAACATATGTTCTAACATTATCATAAGAATGCATCTTAGAGTAAAAAATACTACATCAATTACTTGTATTTATTGTATAGATAATGATGGATTTTGATTGACTTGGCAGTGCAAGTACAAATCCTCTTGCATCATGAGCAATACAACTTGTCAACCAGGGTCATGTCCAGGATACTTTTTCTTGTGTGCTTGACCAGGTTCGTAATGTCACATTTTTTAAGTTCCTTTACAGTTCATAATTTTGATTACCAAGAATTGTGGAAGAAAGTGTGTAGAAGCTGCATAAGTCGGTGATTTCCCTAGTGTCAGGATTCACAACCACATAACTGTTGACAACATTCTGAGTAGGATGGAGCCAATGCTCGACATCTTCTTCTAATAAATCAGGGGCCACTGCAAATTGAACCAAATAATTCCTTAGAAGCCTGGTTACCACTGGGACATCATGCCTCTCCATTGGCCGAAATCCTAGCATTATGGTGGTTTGTGGCAATCGATGAAATTTTATTGTCCTACTCATTGTCATTCGGGCCCCCAACCTCGAAAACCCAACATCTATAAGCTTCTTAGGTTTCAAAGACCTATGCCAGTATTAGCAAGTTGTTATCGATGTCGGTAGTACCACACCAGTAGTGTATGAAGCTTGCCATATATTCTCCAAATGTGCTTTCCTGGTGACCTCCTTGATCAGCACAGGGGAAAGCCTCTTAGACCTAAGTTTCTTGTGCACACATAAGAAGATGATCTCTTCTATCGTCACTACCCTATCACGAACTCTAATCCTAGTAGGGACACCGGTGATAAATCCCACCAGCTTCCCAGTGCCCTTAGTCCGGACACCAATATGCCAGCTCTTGTAATACCCTGGAGGCTTGAGTGCCCATCTCAGGAAATTCTTTGAGTAATGAAATATAAACATGTTCTCATCATCTTCCACGTAGTTTTTGTAAGCAAATTATATACATAATACATAAATTTATGCGAATTGAAAATTTCTCTCTATATATGTACCTAAGGCAGGCAGGAAACATCGAACTATTTTACCCATTGAACCTGTTGAACCAAGATTCTATTATCTACGTCATATGATTTGGGTATGCACCAAACCAACACAAGGAGGTTTATTTGGAAATCACGCACTCAAACGGTCTCACTCAACCGACATCATATTTCCTCTCTCTTGATTGAGAATCTTAATAAGTCTATAAGAGACTCGGTTCAACTATTAGGTGGTTGAATTCACTTCGTTGGGTTGATCGTTGGTAGAGTGCAGCCGCTTGGTCGAGGGCCTCTCAATGAGTGTTTTTCCTACCTAGTAAAGTGCCTCGCCATTCAGTTCTGGCTATTGCAAACGACTGGCTGTGAGCAGAGGTGTCGGTCATACCTAGTAAAGTGCCTGGCCATTCAGTTCTCGCTATTGCAAACGATTGGCCGTGAGCAACGAAAAAAGGGAGAGGGTGATAGGGGCTCAACCATTATTCATTAGAGAGGTCTAATGATGCTCTTAAGCAAGGTAGAGGACAGGGAGTGCTTGAGAAATATCTTCTAGTTCCGGGAGAATGGAAACAAAAGTGGCTTATTGTTCTCATTTTGTCTTCAACAAAGCAAGCTAAGCTGAAATCCCTTCATTTATTTATAAATGAAAATTGATAAGGGACACTCTACGGCCAGGGAAGACTCTTAACAAGATTCAAACCTTTAGGTTGGGGGTGTGTACTGTACGCCTACAGCTTAACCTGGAATGGGAAAATAGATATCCTGGGCCACGCTGTTTTGACTAACACTAGAAGGCTCTAGCGATCACAGTAACACTAGAGGGCTTAAACCACACTGAACCTGCTTCTATACTTAATGATGATCATGTTTATTTTTCTTTTTCTACTTGTACTTCTCCTTATGTTGGTGGTAGAATTTCGAAATATCTGGATGTATAGAATGGTGGGAAGAATAATGAATAATTTCACCGGACTGGATGGATAGAACCCCAACCTAGGCCGGGTAAAGAGCCCAACTTGGTTTAGGAGGAAACATGGTAAACTAGGGGAGAATCAATAAAAATGGGTTCAGTACAGTCTTGCTTCGCTCATAACAAGGCCGATTGACAGCCCTTTCGATAGTCCATTACTATGTATCCAGCCTTTTGGAAGTCCACTACAGGGTATTCGGCCGAGCTGAAAGTATATTTATGGGTTCAAGGACCGTAGTAAAAATAGTTCCTAGTGAGCTAACTCGTCTCTCTCTGTTGCTTTGCTCTTAGCAGTAGTCCTTAGAGCTCCCCTGCAGTGAGAAAGGAGGAGCGATGGTGGAAAATATGGTGGTGTTATTCATCAGTAATTTTTACCTGTTTAGATGACTAAATGCTTTGTCCAAGATTTCTAGAAACATAATTCAAGAATCATGTGAGTTCTAGAAATCTCCTCAAAGAGAAAAATTTTCACTATCCCACTTCCTTGTCAAAGCATGGCCAATCTATCACCCAGACAAGACCAAATCCTAGACTGATGTCCCAGACTCTCACTATGTTTTCCACCTCTACCTTAACACTATGTCTCTGTTTTCCTAAGCCCTCTATTTTCACACCTTGTTTCGCCAAGTAAATCGAAATTTTTCCCCTACTCACCAAGTGCCTCAAGCAATGGGGTTTCAAAAATCCCTTTCTAAAGCCCCTTTAAATAAAAACAAGGTTTTCTAGTTGTCTAGGATGGTAGTGCATGATAGAGTGTCAAAATCCTGTCTCCTCATCCAAACCCTGATTCAAGTTTTCAGTCAAAAACCTATTCCAAGGACATTACAATAAGTCAAATAGGGTCACCTAGGTTATGCACTATCATGTTTCTAAATTAAATATTTCCACAGGTATTCAAAGGTGAAGTCAAGTGAACATAAGGATGAGGCCTATCCTTGGCCAAAGAATATCAAAGACCTCCAAAGGTATCCTCTTGATGAAGCAGTAAGCCTGCAAAAGAGCAATTTACCATATCCAAGCATTTCTGCAGAAATGTTATGTAAATGGTCAACAGCAGAAACATAGGCAAAGAAGGAGACCTAAAAATCTCATAAAGGCATCTAGAGCTGGTAGCAAGATACAAACAGGCTTAAGTTTACAAGGAAGAACATGATCTCATGAGGGAGTGTTATGAAGTGTTGCCCATCAAAAGGCCCATGCAGGTCATAAAAGACAGTGACACATAAACAACACTGTACTTTAATCCAAAAGATCATTAAAAAGTTGTTTGGCTTCAAGCATGAATCTTGTAGAGGGACAGCTTCCCTTTGCTTACATTCTTGTAAAGAAAACCAAAAATCCATCAGATTAGCCATGAGGTAAGGTAAAAAAGGAGGATCATCGTGAGAGGACCATTCACAACCTAGAAGAAAGCAGCAAGGTATTTGTTTGTTGGGAATCAAGATTCATTGATTGTTTTGACCAAGAAATAGAGCAATGCTAAGGTTACAAAGGCAAAGAACACCTAAAACCCTTCAAAAGATCATTGAAGGCTTTAGACATAAAATAGTGAGTTTGATAAGTGTCTCTTTGAAAACTCAGAAGATAACACTGTTTGTTTTTCTGAAGTATCCCTAAAAACTCAGAAGCTTGGGAAGATAGACAAAGAGGGTCAAAATAGTGACCAAGAAACCTCCTTCATCACATCAGATGGTTTCAAGGGTTTTCCAACTACCTTATATGGTTTGGCAGACAAGCACTATACTCCACAATGTCAAAGGAAAGAATGTTTCAAATACAGAAATATCAGTCAAAGGAAAAAGTGGCCAGTCTGATAAAATTTGATGTGTATAAGTGATAAACATCATAAAGAGGTTCATTGTTTGAAATGGTTTAAAGCCATTGGTTAAGACTTGGTTGAAGGGTTGTGTTAGCACAAGAGAGACATCAAAAGGGCTCCCAGCACAGAAAGGAAACTTATTTTGCCAAAACATCACCTACAGGACCAAAAAAGGCTAAAAACACAGTAAGAAAAAGTAAAGCAAAATGAACCTTATAAAAGTGGGTTTTGGACATCTAATCATTTTCAAGAAGAAATATAAAGTCTCCTCAACTTATCTCGCACTTCATTTACCCCTACAGACAAGAGAGAGCCATTGGGAGCGATTTTGGAGGGTTTTGAGCAAAACCTGAAGAATTTTGCAGATGCTACGCACCGAGGCCAGCGTGATGCACTTGGCTCTCGACGCTACGCACAGGCAAGGCAGAAATAGTGTTATTTAACACTGCGCTACATTCCCAGAGCCCGGTGCTACGCACAGACATAGAAAAGTGCTCGAAACTGCCTGTCGGCCACTGGCGCTACGCTCCTAAAGGCCCGACTGGCCCGTCTCCGGCCTAAGCTGACCCGACGCTACGCACAGGCGAAGTTTGTCTAAGCTTGCTAAAAGGAGTCAAAAATTCGATTTTTCTCCTCCAAAATTCCTGAAATAAAAAACACAAGGTTGGTGGTTTATTTTCTTGCCTCCAAGCTTTCATTTTCCTAAGCAAAGAGATACTTAAGAGGCCTAATTAACCAAACCCTGGGTTGCATAAAAAATCAATTTTAAATATCTTTGCTTAGGGTTTGCAACGGAAAAAACTATTATATATGCCAGAGGAGGCTGAGTGACAGCAAACAAACCTCTAAAACACTGCGTGCACTCCTGGAAAGTTTCATCTTGGCCCCATTTGCAAAATTCGCCCATCACCTCACTCATTGCAGCGTTTTGACCTAAAATCTCTCAAACAAAATCTAAAAATCTTGTTGTGCTAGAACCAACCACCATGTCTGAAGGAGAAGTTCATACCAACAGTGATGAAAGCCAAAGACCTTCCAAGCCTAAGCACAAGGGAGGAAGGGCAAATAGATTTGAGCCCTTAGACACCATTCAAGTTACTTCCTCTCCCATGATCCTTTCATGCTTTCAAGATGTTGGGTGTTATCAGTTTTGTGAAAAGGTCAAGCAAGTCAAAAGCCACTCAGACTTGACTAGATTTTTCATCCTTGGCTTACAAAATCACCAAGTTAGCCTGGCATGAGTGGAGTTTGAGCTCTCATCTGAATCCATTTCTAAAGCAACATGTATACCAGACATTGGCGAGATATGGTTTAAACAAAAGAAGTTGGAGTTGAGATATTATGAGCCCTACCTAAAACCAAGCTGTCAACAGGGTTGCAAGGATGTTTTTCCTTTCTCCCACTTGCTAGAGAGGTATGCCTTACTGATGAGGCAGATTGTCAGGTATTTCACCTGTGAAGGGAGATACTCCAGGATTTACTCATATCATATAAGGTTACTAATGCACTTCACCAAAGTCAAAATGAGGAACCTACCATACTACCCTTTTCGAAGTATTGACAACATGGCCTCAGTTGTCAAGAAGAGAAGCTATGACCGCCAAATGCCAAGCCTTTTCCACCACTCCTTGATCAAAATGATTGTCTTACACCAGTTGGAGCAGCAAGGAATCCCTTGGGAAGTCTTCATCTCACATAATATGTTTACAAACCCCCAAGCCTTCATTCAACAGAATCTACCCTCCACTTCACAAACACCTACCTCCACTCCTTCATCATCTCTCCATATGCCTTCTCCACAAAGAAATTCACCTCCTATCTCTTCTCCTAATGTGCCAAGTGAAGAAGCTGACAGTGGCTCTAATAAAGAACAAACAGATGACAAAAATGAGGAAGAGGACTGTCAGTGAGGTAGAAACTAAGATGGATGAGGACAACAACGAAGAATACAACAGTACTGAAGGAAATGATAAGGGCAGTGACCATGAAGAGCAAACAAACAGCAATGACGAGGAGGCATATGAAATCAATGAAGAAAAAAAAATGACAGTTACAAGAATGTCAAAATAAGTCCAGAAACAAAGTTTGAAGTTGTTTTCAGCAGGCAAGAAAATGATAACAATAGGCCAAGTAATGAAGATAATTAGCAGGGCAGTGAAGAAGAGATCAGCCAAAATAACTCACCTAATGAAGAAGGAAATGACCCTCACAGTGATGGGAAGACTAATGAAGGTACCCAAGACAGTGACCCTACAAAGAATGCAAACAATGATACAAAGGATCAATTTGACAATGAATACAGTGGGTCAAAAGATGAGGAAGAAGACAGTCATGGAAATGAAGATGTGCCTAACACAGATCAAGGCGCCTCTAACAATGCATAAACAGAGGAGGATAGTCCTAAGGATCTTGACAGTGGTAATGTCATAAAAGATAGTGAGGATGCTGATAAAAAAGGCGGCCAAGATAAAGATAAGGAAGATTCACACACATAGATCATCTATGAGGAGGGAAACAGTCCAAAGGTCACTAATGATCATAGTTTGCAAATAAAACTTGTTGCACCTTTCACCAATACCTATCAAAGAGGAGAGATGCATGTGTTTTCTGCCTCCAAAGGGAAAGGGGCCATGCACTCCTCCTCAACTCCAATGAAAGACAAAGGTAAACAACAAGTGAAAGAGGAAAAGGAGAATCATGAGGAAGAAAGAGAATTTGAGCTCATTCACATAGACAGTGATGAGGAAAATGAGACAAAAATAGTAAACTCTCTTCTACAGGACCGGAATGCATAGATCAAAGACTTGGAATTTGAGTTAGAAAGGTCAAAGGATCTCATTCACTTTTTGCAGATGCAAAACAAACAAATGAGTTGCCCGCTGGCCATCTATGAAGCAAAGGCGCTCAAATATCAGAAAGAGGCTCAAAGGTCACAAGTGCAGTTGGAGGAATACATGGGCGCTTATGAGGAGGATAGTGGTGAAGAAGGACAAACTAGAAAGAGACCTAGGACTATGGGTCTTAGGAAAGCATTGGCACAACAAAGGGAGGAAGAATCAACCCAAGCACAACAATTTCCTCTCACCGAACTCCTTGCCATGGAAATTGAGCATGATAGGGAATCATGGCTTGAAAGGGCCAACATACATCTATAGGCCAAAGTGGATAAGGCCAACAAAAACTTGAGCTTGCAGAGGAGAATGACTGAGCACTATAAACAAAAAAATCACTTTGTAAGGAAGAAGCTCAAAACTGCCAAAAATGAGCGACCGACACCAAATGATGAAAAATACCAAGCTAGGCTTGGAATTTTGGCCCAATTTTCTCTACAAGTCTCCAAGGACCCATGAGGCACCTACCTACCAATTTTGCAGCAAATTAGACAACTTTTTGTTTTTTCCAAATTTTGACCCCTAGGAGCGTAGCACCCTAGGCGCTACGCACAAAATTGGTGCATATTCAGCTCTCAAAGTTTAAACTTTTGGATTTTTCACATCACCAAAATTCTACTCACCAATTTTCAGATCATTTGGAGCATTTTTACCCCCTCAAAAGGTCAAAAAAATCAAACATTTGACCTTTCTGCCTCCTTTTCAGACCAGGTGTGTTACACCATTTTTTGGTCATCTAACCTATTATCATTAGATGAACCCAAGTACACCATTTAAGACCAATTTTACCCTAAGTAAAATTTATTTCACTATGTGAATGATCTGAAATTGTGTGAACAAAATATTTCTTATACAGAGATTGACAGTAGGGGCTTTTACTGGTTATTTCACCTTTACTATAAAGGCTGAAACCAGAAGCTTCTCGCCCTCTTACTGGCTCTGCCTAAAGAAATATAATGTAAACACTAAATAGATCTGGCAATGAAAGTATTTGTTTATGTATGCAAAGTATTCATTAGCCAAAATTTTATGTGTGAATAAGCAAGTTCAAGTTTTATGCAATGGAAGTAATGTGGTTTGAAGTGAAACTAATGAGTTGTGATCAATGTATAAGTCTGATTGAGAAAAGTGGACTTATGAAAATTTATTGTTTAATGTAGTAAAATCTGAAATATAACAGCAAAATTGCACAGCATAACAGTAAGCATTTGTTTAAGAGGTTCACCCCTCTCTTGGGCTACCTTTGTTGGGTCCAAAAGCCTCCAAATAGGCTTTTCCCTCTTTCATTAATGCTAAAATTAAGTATTACACTATGTAGAAAGCCTCAAAAGGAAAAATTAGCTGAAAATTCAGAAACAGAGGACTGAAATCAGTAAAAATCGACTATTCATTCACCTCCAATGGATGAGTATATTCCAACACAGCTGATCTTTCATCAAGCCCTGGTGGCTCCACAACCAAAATCGCTGATAAAAACACTGATAGAGTGCCCTGATGGCTCTGTAACCTGTTCCAAAAGCTCCAGAATGCTTCAATACCCCAAAATAAAAAATAAAAATCGCTTCAATTGGACTTCCCTAGCCAAAGTTATGACTGAAACAACTTTTGCCCAGTTAGGGCTAGGAAAGCTCCACCAAATGTGGTGGAACTCCAGTTAAGCCCGACAATTTAGGGGCGAGCGCCTAAATAAGTGGAATCCACCAGTTAGAGGGGGCTTAAGTTAAGGGCCTTACCGCGGAACCTCCGGCCTATCACTTGAGTTAATGGCGGGTTTCTTAATGTTTAACCATATTATATAACTCCCCGCACCTTCCGCCGATCCACGTGACCGAATGTTCAAACTGTTATCCAAATGTTTGACGCGCCATTGTTTGAAGCCCAGGGTTTCGAGCGGAGGTCACGTCGTGTAGGGCGCTGGCCCTTGGGGGTTGGCCCCCTTTCGGGCCCCGCCCAAGCCAACATCAAAGCTTAAATATGTATTCATTGCCATGATTAAACAAGAACCACATCATGGCCCAACGGTTAGGCCGCTCGGTTGTTACCGCGCCCACCCAGGTTCAAATCCTGTCGTGTGCACATAAAATTTCGAAACGCCTTTTCGTTCCACCTTGGGGCCACGTGGCGCCCTTTCATTGGCTGCCTTCAGAATATTCCGAGAATATTATGTGGAATATTTCCAGAATATTCTGTGGAATATTCTTTTTTTAATAAAAATATTTTGTAAAGTCAATTTTGGCCATTTTTTTCACTGAAATTGGCAATTTTCAAAGCTGAATAACTTTCTCATACGACGTCAGTTTTCAGTGTCGTTCACGTCTACAGGATCGTTTTTTCGAGCTCTTTCCAGTCGATCTAGTTTGGACCAATTCTGAGCAACTTCATTTTTTAGCATTTTTCTACAAGAGACTGGATCTCCTGATCACACCTCCCAAATGGGAAGCTTTTGGACCCTCAAAAGCTTTCAATTACCTATTAAGAAGGTGAGGATACAACCTCCTCACCTGTTCCAACTCCATCCACTTTGCTTTGCTTGGCTTACTGCCTTTTAAACCAACCCTTAGATAATCAACATCTCCCCTCCTTGAAGTGCGTGTCCTTCTGTCAAGGATTGCATCTTCTTTCAACTCATCCAAAAATTCTGGCGAGAAATCTTCTATGGATGGTAGCTGAACATGATTTTCAGAATCATCAATAAGAGGAGGTTCATACAAACGTAAATTCTCCACATTAACAAC
This sequence comes from Pinus albicaulis, assembly GCA_034641835.2. Classification (NCBI taxonomy): domain Eukaryota; kingdom Viridiplantae; phylum Streptophyta; class Pinopsida; order Pinales; family Pinaceae; genus Pinus; species Pinus albicaulis. Next base: position 2,332,164 of record CM076575.1, on the reverse strand, counting down.
GGAATACATTTGCATGTATGAAGGCAAATCTAGTTGAAAAGCATTATTTCCAACTTGTTTAAGGATTTTGAATGGACCATAACGAATAGGCTTTAGATTTTTACCTTCTCCTTGCATTCTATCCTTACTTATATGCAACCATACCTCATCTCCTTCCTGAAACTTGTGATCAATTCTATGTTTGTCATGTCTTTCTTTGTACTTGCCTTGACTCTTTTCAAGCTATTCTTGAACTTGCTGATGAATGAGCTGAATTATTTCAATGAACATGCGAGCTTTGTCAATGTCACTATGCCCATCAATGGAAATATCCTTCTCAAGAATGAAGTCTAATGGTGACTTAGGAAAATATCCAAAACAAGCTTCAAATGGCGAAGTATTTGTAGAAGAGTGCTTGGCCCGGTTGTAAGCATGCTGAATGTAATGCAAATGCTCATCCCAAAGCTTGGGATGCTTGCTGCAATACCCTCTCAAAATATGCACAATGGTTTTGTTCACTACCTCTGTTTGGCCATCTGTTTGCGGATGGAAAGCAGTACTCTTCTTCAACTTGGTGTCCATCATCTTCCATAGATTGGACCAAAAATTCCCAACAAATATGGAATCCCTGTCACTAACAATAGAAGTAGGCAAGCCATAATGAACCCATACATGTTGAAAATATAAATCAGCAGTTATAGTTTTCTTACATGGCATAAGAATACACATCTTGCTGAAACGATCAACTACTACGAAAAGATAATCATGCTGCTTTCTAGATAATGGTAACCCCCCAACAAAATCCATAGAAACACTTTCCCATGGTCTAGAAGGTACCGGAAATGGAATATACAATCCAAGATTCCTATTGCTAGGCTTGCTTGTAGCACATAATGAAAAAACTCTAATGAAACGTGTAACACTATCTACCATGCGAGGCCAATAACAATACCTCTGCAGATGTGCCACCGTTTTACTTACACCGAAATGACCAGCAATAAGAGAAGAATGAGCTTCTCTCATCATGCTTAATCTCTCTCCCTGTGGTATACATAACTTTCCCAAGTGAAACAATAAATTATTATGCAAATGATAATCATTCTCCTCAACATGATTCCCTTTACTTAAGTTAGCATACACCTCTTTAAAATCTTCATCTGATGCATACTGTTCTATGTAGCTTTCATGTACAATAGAATCATTCTTAAGCAAAATACTAGCACTAATAATAGGCCTTGAAAGCATATCAACAACTTTATTGAGAATACCTTTCTTATACCTTATTACCAAGTGAAATTGTTGTAGGAAACCCATCCATCTGAAATGTCGTGACTGCTGCAATTTACTTTGCGACTGCAAATATTGTAAAGGCTGATGGTCGGTATGCAAAATTGTTTCTTTGCCCATCAAATAGTGCTTCCACTTTTTGACGCTTTGTACCAACGCATACAATTCCTTATCATACGTAGGATAATTCACAACAACACCATTAAATGTCTCAGAATGAAAAGCAATAGGCTTACCATGTTGTAAGAGAACTGCACCCATGGCATAATCACTAGCATCTGTCTGAATCTCGAATGGCTGTCTCAAATCTGGTAATGCAGGAACCGGAGCTGAATTGATCTTTTCTTTCAAAGATTCGAAAGCTTTTTGTTGCTTACTTCCCCATTGGAAAGCACGCTTCACACTTGTCACTGCATGCATAGGATCTGCTATGGCAGAAAAGTTAGCAATAAACTTTCTCCAATACTGAGTTGCACCCAAAAAACTTCTTACCTCTGTAATGGACTTGGGAGTAGGCCAATTCACAATAGCTTCTACTTTGGAAGGATCAATTCTCAAAGCGCCTCCACCTACTATGTGTCCCAAATAAACCAAAGAAGTCTTTCCAATTTCACACTTTGACATCTTAAGAAATAACTGATTTTTCTTCAAAACATCAAGTACTTTACTGACATGCATGACATGATCTTCTCTTGTCTTGCTGAAAATCAAGATGTCATCTAAGTAGACAATAACAAAATCATCAAGAAAAGGACGTAATACATCATCCATTACCCGCATGAAAGTTGCAGGTGCATTGCATAAACCAAACGGCATCAGAAGGCACTCAAAGAGTCCTTGTTTGGTTTTGAAAGTTGTCTTCCAAATGTCACTTTCTTCAATTCTCACTTGATGATAACCACTTCTTAAGTCTAACTTAGTGAAATATCTTGCATCTTTCAGCTGATCTAACAAATCATCTATTCTTGGAAGTGGGTAACGATTCTTTACCGTTATTTTGTTCAAAGCTCCAAAGTCAACACACATACGCCAAGTTCCATCTTTCTTCGGAATCAACACTATCAGTGACCCACATGGCGAAGTGCTTGGCCTTATGAAACCCTTTTCCAACAAATCTTAATCTGCTTCTTTATTTCAGCATTCTCCATAATAGACATGCGATACATGCCTATGTTAGGAAGAGGACAATCTGGATGTAAATGGATTTCATGTTGAATCTCCCTTTTAGGAGGCAAACCTGTTGGTTCCTGAAACATCTCATGATGTGCATCAACTACATCATATAAATCAGATTTAAGCTTTGCATCACAATTTTCAAATGACTCATGATTCACATCAACCTTTGGCTTGACCATAAGAAGTAAAAAACTATTGCTTGAATTGACTAGCCTTTTTACCTGTCCTACATTTCCCATCGCTACATTTGTCTTCTTGCGATGAGCTCTGACAATAAACTCCTTGCCATCTTTGAAAATATGATATTTATTTTCATGGCGATGGAAGATCGCTTTCCTGTCAAATACGTAAGGACTTCCCAAAACAATACCAGATATATCAAGTGGCACCACATCAAGTTCAACTGTGTCAATAAAGTGTGCAGTTATTGTGAAGCGCAATATGCACTTTCTTGAGACTTGCAAGTTGGCATCCTTGCATATCCACCCAAGTGGATAAGGCTTTGGATGTGGAATGGTCTCAAGTTTAAGCTTCTTGACCAAGTCTTCATATATGAAGTTAGATTGTGACCCACTGTCAAACAGTGTGTCAATTTTGGTATGTTTTGAAACTACCCTCACATGGAACAGTTCAATTCTTTCTTCCTCATTAGGAGCTTGTGTATGACAGTTTGAAGAACTAGCACTTGCTTGAGTTTCAATATCCTCCCCTTTCATACTTTTCAAACCCATGGCTGCAATTTTTGTTTCGTCACCTGAATCATCACCTAAATCTTGTGGTGTAGTTGTAGTAGCTGCATGTTTCTTCTTTCCCTTGTTTTTGTTAAACTTGTTTCTTTTTTCAGGATGAAGTTTCCAACAGTTTTTCTCTTCATGGCCACTCTTTGAACAATGTTTGCAAATGACCTTTTCACCCTCTTGTTTGATAGATGCATTTTTCTTGCCTTTTCCTTTGTTTTTCTCTTTGTTTTTTCCTTTGAAAGTCTTGTTTCTACCCTCATCAAAAGTATTCTTTCCTCTAGCTTCTAAATGTGTAGCCTGCACATAGACTTCATCTAAGCTGGTAGGATTGAACATTAGGATAGTATGTTTAAGGTAACTGTGCAAACCTCCTATGTATTTCAACAGGATGTCTTGACTTTGTAATTCTACTCCAAGTAGAAGTGCTCTCCTTCTAAACTCTTGGGTATAATCTTGCACATTTTGACCCTTAAGTTGCCTAAAATTTTGCCAATTCATGATTGCTTTCTGAATATGAGCAAGAGGATAAAATGTTTCTTAATAGCTGTAATAAACTCATTCCAAGTTAGAGTTATCTTACCATGCTTTTTAATTTCCTCCTTGGTCTTGGTTTCCCACCAAACCAAAGCTGCTCCATCCATTCTCAAAGAGGCTAATTGGATTTTTGTTTCATCATCATGCAAATTCTGAATTCTTAGATAGACTTCCAGCTGTCTAATCCAGTTATCCAATTTTTCTGCATTCACATCACCATTAAACATCGGCAACTCAAACTTTACATCAAGCTTTAACAAAGGATTTTTAAGAGATGTTTTTGTTTTGTGTGACTGATTAATAGAAGTTGAAGAGGATGATGTGGAGGAAGAGGATGACGATGGAGATGGTGGATCACCATTTCCTCCATTCCCTTTCTTAGACTCATCCTTGTCTTTCTTCCCTCTTGAAGAATCCCCTTCTTCTCTTTGGTTTCTAGACCCTTCTCTAGCAATCCTATCATTTCTCTCCTGGTATAGGATCCTAACCATCTCAGTCATGTCCAAGAAAGCTTTTCTAAAGACTCTTTCTTCTTCATTGGGATCCATTTCCTCATGTACTTCTCCTTCTTTGGAAGACATGTTTGTGGCTGATACTAAGGCTAATGAGGATGAAATGGAAGGTGGAGATAATGGCACCCTAGCCCTCCTTGGTTGAGGATTAACTTGTTCTCTAACCAATTGACCTTCCCCTCTTTTCAATTTCAGCCTAGTAAGCATCAAATTTTGCAGAATAACACAATCTTCTTGCAAAAATTTCACAAACTATTAAGCAAAACCTGGCTCTGATATGAATCTGATCTGATATTGTGTGAACAAGATATTTCTTATACAGAGATTGATAGTAGGGTATTTTACTGGTTATTTCACCTTTACTAGAAAGGATGAAACCATAAGCTTTTGGCCCTCTTACTGGCTCTGCCTAAAGAAATATAATGTAAACACTAAATATATCTGGCCAATGAAAGTGTTTGTTTATGTATGCAAAGTATTCATTATCCAAAATTTTATATGTGAATAAGCAATTTCAAGTATTCTGCAATGGAAGTAATGTGGTTTGAAGTGAAACTAATGAGTTGTGATCACTGTATAAGTCTGATTGGGAAAAGTGGACTTATGAAAAGTTACTGTTTAATGTAGTAAAATCTGAAATATAACAGCAAAAATTCATAACATAACAGTAAGAATTTGTTTAAGTAGTTCACCCCTCTTTTGGGCTACCTCTGCTGGGTCCAAAGGCCTCCAAATAGGCTTTTCTCTCTTTCATTAATGCTCAAATTAAAAATTACACTATGTAGAAAGCTTCAAAAGGAACAATTAGCTGCAAATTTAGAAACAGAGGACTGAAATCAGTATAAATCGACTATTCATTCACCTCCAATGGATGAGTATAGTCCAACACAGCTGATCTTTCACCAAGCCCTAGTGGCTCCACAACCAAAATCACTAATAGAGCACCCTGATGGATCTACAACCTATCCCAACAGCTCTAGAATGCTTCAATACCCCAAAATCAAAAAACAATTCGTCCCAAATGGACTTCCCTAGCCAAAGTTATGGCTAACTGAATTTTTTCCTAGTTAGGGCTAGAAAAGCTCCACCAAAAGTGGTCGAACTCCAGATAAGCCCAAAAATTTAGGGGCGAGCGTCTAAATAAGTGGAATCCGCCATTAATTCCGCCAGTTAGAGGGGGCTTAAGTTAAGGGCCTTACCGCGAAACCTATGGCCTATCACTTGAGTTAATGGCAGGTTTCTTAATGTTTAACCATATAATATAACCATATTATATAACTCCCCGCACCTTTCGTCAGTCCACGTGACCGAACGTTCAAACTATTATCCAAATGTTTGACGCGCCATTTGTTTGAAGCCCAAGGTTCCGAGCGGAGGTCACGTCATGTAGGGGGCTGGTCCTTGGGGGCTGGCCCCCTTTCGGGCCCCACCCAAGCCAACATCAAAGCTTAAATATGTATTAGTTGCCATGTTTAAATAAGAACCAAACCATGGCCCAATGGTTAGGCCGCTCGGTTGTTACTGTGCCCACCCGGGTTCAAATCCTGCCGTGTGCACATAAAATTTTGAAACGCCTTTTTGTTCCACTTTGGGGCCACGTGGCAGCCTCTGGGCTGGCCACGTGGTGCTCTGTGATTGGCCACCTACGAAATATTCCACAGAATATTCTATGGAATATTCCATGGAATATTCCCAAAATTTTCCGTGGAATATTCTTTTTTTAATAAAAATATTTTGTAAAGTCAATTTTGCCCCCCCTTTTTTTTTTCTCTGAAATTGGCAATCTTCAAAGCTGAATAACTTTCTCATATGGCGTCGGTTTTCAGTGTCGTTCACGTCTACAGGATCGTTTTTTCGAGCTCTTTCCAGTCGATCTGGTTTGGACCAATTATGAGTAACTTAATTTTTGAGCATTTTTCTACAAGAGACTAGATCTCCTGATCAATGAAATAACTTAGTAAAACACCTTTATTAAGTTGTTTATGGTCTGAACAGGAAGCCCCTAAAAGAAATAATAAACAAATCTATATTTTTTTATATTTCCCCATCATATTTAACCCAAAACAAGGAAATCAATTAAATAAACCCTTATTTATTTGATTATTTCCTAGGAATAAGTTATTTAAATCCTTATTTAAATAATATTCCTAGTTAAATTTGACTAAATCATTTATAAATAATTAAATAAATAATTATTTATTTAATTATATTTCCACTATTTCCTTAAAATAATAAATAAATCATTTATTTATTTATTATTTATAAATAAAGGAATTGACCCAAGTCAAAAATCATTTTCCCTCCAACAAATATAATAAAATATTCCTAAAGGGTGGTTCTAGAATTTGATTAATAATATTTTATTCATGCACCAAGTTCTAGACCACCCTAATATTTTGTTATAAATATAAGGGTTTTCCCATTCATTAGTCACCTTTCATTGCATTAGATCACTCTAGATCTATACTTTTGGTCACATTCTCCATTTTTGCCTTGTGAGCTCCCTTTGAGTTCTATGTTTGTCTGGGTTTTCTACACCAACAAGAGAGAGAAATTTTAGATCTGAAATGCTGAGGACTTTCAAGAACCCATCCCATTGAGGAGAATCGGAAACACCTTTCTTGTTTTCCTCTCAGGTGCCCCCTTTTAATATAAAAAAATATTTCAAATACATCGTTCTTATCTTGCCTATTGGATGCATGGAGTGACATTTTATTTTCACTGCTTAATGTTTTTTATGCTTAGATCTGGATTTGTGCAACTTTATTTGGATCACCTAACTGCATATTTAAAGATATTGGCAGCCATAATCAATGTTAGGGCTATTTGTTATGCGTAGCTAAAGTGGTCTTTTTCCGACGAAAGATTCATACTAACAAGGTGCTAAGCACAGAGCAGTGTTGGGAGATTTGATTTTTGAGCAGGTAAATGGAATCCACTCAGCACAACTCAAACTTTTTTGGAAAGTAGACTCATCAGGCTTTCCAATGAGCCATCACGGAGCCAAATCCGGTGTCGAGAAGACCTCCAAAAGACTGCTGCCTCATCAAACAAACCTCTAAAACACTGAGTGCACTCTTGGAAAGTTTCATCTTGGCCCCATTTGCAAGATTCACCCATCACCTCACTCATTGCAGCCTTTTGACCTAAAAGCTCTCAAACAAAATCTAAAAATCTTGCTGTGCTAGAACCAACCACCATGTCTGAAGGAGAAGTTCATACCAACAGTGATGAAAGCCAAAGACCTTCCAAGCCTAACACAAGGGAGGAAGGGAAAATAGGTTTGAGCCCTTAGACACCATTCAAATTAATTCCTCTCCCATGATCCTTTCATGCTTTCAGGATGTTGGGTGTTATCAGTTTTGTGAAAAGGTCAAGCAAGTCAAAAACCACTCAGACTTGACTAGATTTTTCATCCTTGGCTTACAAAATCACCAAGTTAGCCTAGCAGGAGTGGAGTTTGAGCTCTCATCTGAATCCATTTATAAAGCAACAGGTATACCAGACATTAGTGAGATATGGTTTAAACAAAAGAAGTTGGGGTTGAGCTATTATGAGCCTTACTTAAAACCAAGCTGTCAACAGGGCTGCAAGGTTGTTTTTCCTTTCTCCCACTTGCTAGAGAGGTATGCCTTACTGACGAGGCAGATTATCAGGTATTTCACCTGTGAGGGGAGATACTCTAGGATTTACTCATATCATATAAGGTTACTGATGCACTTCACCAAAGTCAAAATTATGAACCTACCATACTACCTTTTCCGAAGTATTAACAAGATGGCCTCAGTTGTCAAGAAGAGAAGCTATGATCGCCAAATGTCGAGCCTTTTCCACCACTCCTTGATCAAAATGATTTTCTTACACCAGATGGAGCAGCAAGGAATCCCTTGGGAAGTCTTCATTTCACATGATGTGTTTACAAACCCCCAAGCCTTCATTCAACAGAATCTACCCTCCACTTCACAACCACCTACCTCCACTCCTCCATCATCTCTCCATATGCCTTCTCCACAAAGAAATGCACCTCCTATCTATTCTCTTAATGTGCCAAGTGAAGAAACTGACAATGGCTCTAATAAAGAACAAACATATGACAAAAATGAGGAAGAGGAAAGTGAGGTAGACACTGAGATGGATGAGGACAACAACGAAGAAGACAACAGTACTGAAGGAAATGATAAGGGTAGTGACCATGAAGATAAAACAAACAACAGTGAGGAGAAGGCATGTGAAAGCAATGAAGAAGACAAAAATGACAGTGACAATAATGTAAAAAGAAGTCCAAAAACAAAGTTTGAAGTTGTTTTCAGCAGGCAAGAAAATGATAACAATAGGCCAAGTAATGAAGATAATGAGCAGGGCAGTGAAGAAGAGATCACCCAAAAGAACTCACCTAATGAAGAAGGAAATGACCCTCACAGTGATGGGAAGACTAATGAAGGTACCCAAGACAGTGACCCTACAAAGAATGCAAACAGTGATACAAAGGATCAATTTGACAATGAATACAGTGGGTCAAAAGATGAGGAAGAATACAGTCATGGAAATGAAGATGTGCCCAACACAGATCAAGGCGCTTCTAACAGTGAAAAAATAGAGGAGGACAGTCCTAAGGATCTTGATAGTGGTAATGTCATAAAAGATAGTGAGGATGTTGATCAAAAGGGCAGCCAAGAGCAAGATAAGGAAGATGCACACACATAGATCATCTATGAGGAGGGAAACAGTCCAAAGGTCACTAATGATCATAGTTTGCAAATAAAACTTGTTGCACCTTTCACCATTACCTATCAAAGAGGAGAGAGGCATGTGTTTGTTGCCTCCAAAGGGCAAGGGTCCATGCACTCCTCCTCAACTCCAATGAAAGACAAAGGTAAACAACAAGTGAAAGAGGAAAAGGAGAATCATGAGGAAGAAAGAGAATTTGAGCTCATTCACATAGACAGTGATGAGGAAAATGAGACAAAAATAGTAAACTCTCTTCTACAGGACCATAATGCATAGATCAAAGACTTGGAATTTGAGTTAGAAAGGTCAAAGGATCTCATTCACTTTTTGCAGATGCAAAACAAACAAATGAGTGGCTAGCTGGCCATCTATGAAGCAAGGGCGCTCAAATATCAGAAAGAGGCTCAAAGGTCACAAGTGCAGTTGGAGGAATACATGGGCGCTTATGAGGAGGATAGTGGTGAAGAAGGCCAAACTAGAAAGAGACCTAGGAGTATAGGTCTTAGGAAAGCATTGGCACATCAAAAGGAGGAAGTATCAGCCCAAGCACAACAATTTCCTCTCACCAAACTCCTTGCCATGGAAATTGAGCATGATAGGGAATCATGGCTTGAAAGGGCCAACATACATCTAGAGTCCAAACTAGAGAAGGCCAACAAAATCTTGAGCTTGCAAAGGAAAATGACTGAGCACTATAAACAAAGAAATCACTTTGCAAGGAAGAAGCTCAAAACTGCAAAAAATGAGGGCCCGGAACCAAATGATGAAAAAGACCAAGCTAGGCTTGGAATTTTGGCTCAAGTTTCTCTACAGGTCTCAAAGGACCCATGAGGCACCTACCTACCAATTTTGAGGAAAATTAGACAACTTTTTGTTTTTTTCCAAATTTTGACCCCTAGGAGCGCAGCACCCTAGGCGCTACGCACAAAATTGGTGCATCTTCAGCTCTCAATGTTTATATTTTTGGATTTTTCACATCACCAAAATTCTACTCACCAATTTTCAGATCATTTGGAGCATTTTTACTCCCTCAAAAGGTGAAAAAACATAAAAAATTTGACCTTTCTGCCTCCTTTTCAGATCAGGTGCTATGCACAGAGCAGTGTCTGGAGATTTGATTTTTGAGCATGTAAATGGCATCCACTCAGCACAACTCAAAAATATTTGGAAATTAGACTCATCATGCTTTCCAACGAGCCATCACAGAGCCAAATCCGGTGCCGGGAAGACCTCCAAAAGACTGTTACAAAAGGCCTATTTCTGCGCTACACATCTGAAAAATTTTCACTGTTTGACATAGTGTGCTACGCACCTGTGGATTAGTGGGAAAAATGTGCATTTGGAAAGTTTTCTCATGCTTGTTAGAGCGTAAAAGTCAATGTAATTGCTATTTTGGGCCGGAAAAGATATTTGTAGGATATTTTTGTGCCTTGGGCCTTGCAAGGCCTTACGGACAAGTTAGGATATTTCTCTTTGGCCAATAGGCTTCTAGATGCTCTAGTAGGCTCTCCTCTCCTCATTTGTTATATAAGTCACGAGGGTTTATTGTAAACAGTTGGGACTTGATGTGTTTAAGAGCAATACATGGTTTTATGAGCTTGGAGAAGATATTGGTTTTATGAAGTGAATGAATGGCTTGTTTGGCTTGATGATGGAGAAGCATGTTTGCAGGATTCCATAGCTTGGTGAATGGTGATGTTTTATTAACTTGTTAATGTTTTATTGTTCTCATTTATGTTTCATTTTTCTTGGTTGCTATAGATCAGAAACGTATAGGTTGAGACATGCTCATGGAAGCACCTCAAACCTCCTATTTGTTATAGCCTTGATGTTTTCCTCTTTTAGTCATCTTAAGGAATTCTTGATTGCTCCTTAGGCCCACTAAAACTTGTTTTTGTTTCATGAATGGTTAGTATGCTAGTTTATAAATATGATTCATGGTATGCCTTGCTTATTTAAAGTTTTCAAAACCCTATCTTGAAGCTTTTCTATGGAATATTGATTGATTAGGTTAAGACAAAGAGGTCTCGTTTTGATCTTGCCCTTTGCCCATGCTTACCAACTTATTTCAGAGTTTCCAATAACTTGATATATGCTGTTTAGGAGTTCCCTCTCCATAAATTGAGTTGTTTGTTTATCTTATGTGTTTTCCCAAAAAGCTGAAGGTGAATTTCTAAAGTTAGAAGTTCTAATGTTTCTATGTTTCACCAGAATGTTCATCTTACATGTTTATTAGTTTAAGTATTGTTCATAGAGATTAATGGTTTGCCCTACCTCATGAGTTATTGCTTTAGACTATATATGTTTAAGACCTCTTAGTTTTTTCCAAACTTAATGTTCATCACACCTCATACATCACCTAAGGATCCATTAACCTTGCTAAATCGGCCCTGCAATACACTCTGTTTCATCATTTAGACACCCTTGACTTCATCTGACCCCATCGCCTTATTGATTTGACAACCTCTCATTCCACCTATCCCACTTGATCATCTTACCCCAATCCAAAACAAACAAACAAAATTACACTTAATAACTAGCCTAAAATCAATCATCCAAAGTGAACAAGTTCACATCCTTCGCATAATAGAGAGAGCCCTCTCTGAGTCCAGGAAGGCTAGGTCCTAGGATTCCAAAGACAGGTCTGATGTTGCCCTGTCGTTTGGTCTACCAATCTGCCAAATCACGGAACCACAACAGGCGACATAGGTGGTCTTGGGCAAGAGGAATAGTTCCTAGTGAGCTAACTTATCTCTCTCTGTTGCTTTGCTCTTAGCAGTAGTCCTCAGAGCTCCCTCTGCAGTGAGAAAGGAGGAGCGATGGTGGAAAATATGGCAGCATAGTTGGTCGTGGGCAAGAGGGTGCTAGGTGTGGGCTTGTGTTGGATCCTATACGTGATGGGAGCAAGCGGAGCAATGTGGCAAACAATGGGTGTAATGGGCAGGCCCGCTCTGCCAACATTTCGTACTCTGTCCCACTCTTCCAACATTTCTTACTCCGTCGAGCTGAAAAAGTGAAAAATGCAAGATGCGAGTTTGAAATGAGAGTGATACATGTTAAAATATGATTTGCTGGAAGGACGAAAATGATGGCTTGGGATTGGCTGAGACGAATAGTGTTTGGCCAGCCAACTTCATAAAAAAAAAAAACCTTCAGTATAAATATATTATTGAATTTGTTTCAAGTTTAAGTGTCTTATACTAATAGATAATTAGTACAAACCATTTACACATAAACTATTTTAAAATGAAAATTAAAAAAACCTATTCTAACAGAACACAAAGGTCATAGATCACTAAGATAGAAAAAAAAAAACTTGTACATAAATCACTAAACCTAATCTAATAAAAATACATAAGGTACACTTTCATAACTTTTTCTATCAAAATGCTTACAGAAATCCTTCTCAAAATCAGTTAATCATGAAATCTTGGGATCTTAAATCATCTCATTATATTCACAAAATTAACCAAGACATTGAAAAAATAAAATATTCCTAAAATGATTCCCAATAAATATTAAGTTTTAAAAGTAAAATATATGCCTTGACTTCTTTAAGTAAGGGAAATCGGTTAATAACCTGAAAAATAAAATATTCCTAAAATGATTCCCAATAAATATTAAGTTTTAAAAGTAAAATATATGCCTTGACTTCTTTAAGTAAGGGAAACCGGTTAATAACCTGAAAACCATATACATAAGGGGATTGTGCCCTTACGCATTACGAACAAATTCTTTTAAATGGCATCAAATTATTTTAATTGTCACGGTTTATGAATAGTGATCATTCGCACCGCACTTTGACCATTATAATAGTTTCTGTCACCTTCATCGGGAGTAAAAAGAAACATAAAAAAGAACAAATGCACGAGAAAAAACAGAGGAAGCAGCCGTGGCTAACAACAAGAACACAATACGGGAGAAAGAAAGGATAGTTCTGTATGGTGTGGTCGTTTTCTCTGCGAAGGATTTTTGTTACTTGGAAGTATTGTCTTGTATGTACATCGATCATTATTGTTTTCATTTGAAGGTTATCCCAATCGCAAGCTAGCATCATTCCACTCACATCATTAAGTGAAGAAAGGGAAGGCAGGAGGCAGGTGGATAATGGGATCTACCGCTGTTTCACTCCAGTCTGTTCAAACTACTGAAACCGCACAAGGCAAACAAGGCAAGTTATCTTTACGTTTTATCCATTTCATCCCCATCTGGATCTTTCAAGTTAAATAAGTCCAGTTAATACACATGATAGGACGAGTAAAATAAACAGTATCGGCAAAAAAAGCTTGCCCTAGACTTAATTTGAATTCAATGGCCAGAGATTGGTGAAACTTCAAAGAGATCCTGAATGTAAGCTGTCTGTAACAGCAGGCGTTTATTAAGCTGTGCTGTTCCTGGATGCTGCTTTAGCTTGCGACATGCAGTGATAAACCCACATAAGGCTCTAGGCTCTTTATTATATTACTATTTTAAGTTACATTGTGGGATTGACATCAGATCGACCAGAAACAAGATTCTCTGCTCTAGCTCGATGGGTCATTTTAGAAAGTAGCATGTTGTCTCATATAATTGTTTATTTCTCAGACTGCAAATTGCTTTGTTTTGGACAGCGAATGAATTCAGAAGTCAAGAGTTAACCATGCAAAAGAAGGATGTTTCAGAGGTTCCAATTTTGTCGGTTTCTGAGGTATATCTCTCTCGTGACACGGACACAACACAGACACACATACCCACATGCAACCGCTCCAGAAATCAGAGTGAATTGCCTGTTGAGGGTGCGAGTGCCCTATGCCATTAATATCAGTCGAGTGTCTTTTAATTCGATTCGTATGTAAGTAGGTGCCGCAGTTGTTTTATAATATGGTATATTATCAAAAATTGCTTTTTACATTCATTGATTCAAGACTAAGTATTGATAACTGGATAAGCTAGGAATTGAACCCCAGATGTCTGGCTGCTCTACTGCTGAGCTACATCTCCATTTATGACAGAATCGTTAATGGTGTAACCTAGAAGCATGGATTGCTATCTCCAACCCCTCTTTTCAAACCACACTTCCGTTGAGGCCTTCTAGCCAATTTGGCTTAGATACTATGTTGAAATTTGGATACTCTAGGAATCAAGTGCGAGACCTGCCCTTGGCTGGCCAGCTGTTTTAACGCTGAGCTACATTCCCCTTCATAATAGGCACCCTTAAGGGTTCAATCTTGTAGTGTAGATTGTTATTTCCAATACCTCTCCTCGAATCACACCATGAAGGCTTCCTAGCCAACTTTGATACCGTGTTGAAAATTGGACAGGCTAGAAATTTAGCCTAAGACTCCCACCTTGCCCCGGTTGGCAGGTTGCCTTATCTTAATTTTGGACAACTACGTCCAAACTCCATGTTGTGATGCTCAGATAAAGATACCAATATTTTTATTGGGTTCCTCTTTCAGAGAGGTGCAAGATCGATCTAAAGATCATCTTGATCCGATGAGTAGAACATTTATTTTGAATTTATTTTTAATCTATTCGAAATATGTGCAGGTCGGCCTTAAGGTTTTGTGCCCCAGCAGATGTGTCACACACCTTCAATGATGGATATAAATAAGGTCAAAGTTGGAGGACATTTCACTCATCTCATCCTCACACATTCTCTCTCCTCATCTGATTGGTTCGATTCTCTCTCCTCTTCTGCTTGGCCACAAAGCCACCAAGTAATCACCGCAACATGGGTAGACTATAGTCATGTAGTAACTATAACATAAAAATAAAAAAAGGAAGATCTGGAATGCCCCTGCTAGACGAATACATTCATCATGTCACTACAATGCTTGAATATAATCATCAAAGTGTTCTTACTGCAACCATGTGTGGTGATCTAGGGAAATTTTTCCCCAGAGTTTCCTAGGTTTTCCAGCAAATTCCTCTTTCCTCACTTAAGATAATGACACCGGAAATTCAAGTAATGTAATTCTTTAGCAAAACAGTAACGTTTCCTTCAATAACATAAAAAACCTTCAATGCTGTAGCAAATTTTAATAGTGCCAGATTCAACAGATCCAGTATAATTTGAATTCAACAGACTATAGTACTGTGTTATACCAAGTTCCAGTTATACTAAACTAGTCCACAATCCTGAGAAAATGTTCAGTCAATAACCAGCTAACTTGAGACTGATAATGCCCTCCTTTCTCCATAGGACTTCCTTCACGAATCCGTTAAACCCTCATTACTACTCATGAACTGCCTCCGGAGATTTCGCAGTGGTTATAACACTGGGTCAGACCTTAGCCGAACCTTGGTCAATCCTTCTGACTTCCGCACAGGAGCACACAATTTCCCTTACTTCAGGATTGCAACGCAGAAAACCTCCTTCTTAGTTTGAATGAAATCTGGGTGAGTTCAGATGAGCTATAGGTATCTGAATGGCCTTAAAGTAGCGTTCAGCTTCAGATAGAGTCCCCGACGTGTTGGAAATACTGCGAGGGGGTTGAATCAATATTTCTTAACAATTAATAACTTATTAATCTTTTTCAGAGCATTAATTCATCTTCAACATCAGTTCAAAACATAAATGAGCAGTAGATAGTAAACGCAAGAATTTTACGTGGAAAACTCCCTTTGGAACAAAAAAAACCACTGAACGCTTTTCTAATAATTTTGTGAGTACATCAAATGCTTCAGCTCCAACTGAAAAGGGAAGCCCCAACTCCCTAGTACTCTAGAAAAACGTTGAATTTTCTAGCTCCAATTGGAAGGACGCTCCAACGCCCTAGCAAGCTCCAACTTGCCCTAGCACCACCCTACCACCCTGAAGTGTTTTCAGGCTCCAACTTGAAGGTGACTTCAACCACGTGCCTAGCACCACCTACCCTCCCTGAAAATGACAATATATTTTTGACAAACTGATGTGGGCTCCCGTACCAGGGGCAATGACCCACTTTACAATGAGATTCTGCAGTAATATCCCAACAAAACCCTAGTTCAAAACTCTTACTTGTTTACTATAAATCATGCTGCATCCAATACTGCTCAACTGTCCCTCTGTTCAAGTCCTTGTTTGCATTGATGACTCAGTGCTGCTTCAACCCTTACTAATTAAATCCTTGCGTGAAGATTAGATGCTTGACAGCTGTGCTGATGCCAAAAATTGTTGTCTTCAAGTGGGCTGTAAGCTGCCTCAGTTGCTTCAATGAAACCCTACTGTCTACTATGATGTTCAATAGTTGCAATCTTCTTCCTGTTGAAGGGTTACAATTGTACATCTGACTTTTGACTTGAGATCTTGCAACTGTCTATTTCAAACTGATGACTTTGAGAAGTATCACAAATACGTATACTGTGTGAAAATTCCCGAATCTACTTAACAAAAATTTCTATTGCAGAAATCTTGTTTACTTCTCCTACTTGTGTTTTTACATTTACAAGTTATTTTAAAAAATATTCATACAATAGCGAATTAAACACATACATACAGACCAAGTACTGAAGAATTAAACACTCATGACAAAGGACACAATATTTTTCGGACAAATGTCCCTGGAAAAACCCAATGCGGGAAAACCGGTGCAACAAATCTTGAGGGTTTTATTATTATGCAGAATTCTGAATACAAACAAAGGCACCAGTAGTCGTTTTCCCAACAGAGAAATCCCGACAAATGTACCTCTATCTTTCGGAGACAGAAAATATGGTTAATTCAGCTGAGGATGAGGAACCCCACAGGTGCCTACACATTCACTGCGTCACCCTTCAGTGTGGCTACGTCACCCCTTCTGGATCTGCTGAATACGAGCCCTTTCTGGCCCACTGAAACCCCAACATTGCAGCCTTAGGCTCTGTGTCAGCCTCTCCTGGCCTGCGTTGCCTCTCTGGTATGGATCTACCTCTCTGCAAACTCGGCCTCAGGTTTGAAATTGTTGAGAATTTGGAGGGCCGGAGATTAATACAAATTCTCTTCTTGATAATTACTTGTGAGCTTTCTTGAGTTATTTATGTCTTCTCTTCTTTAGCTTATTTAATCTTTCATCAAGTCAATTATCAAAATACATGAGACACACAAATTAGGCTCCTAGAGCCAGGGCAAAACCTCTCCCTCTTGGAGAGGAAAACCCATGAGAAATTCTTCTTATAGATCTTCAAATGACAAGTACCATGACCCAGACTTAGACTCTTGACCTGTGAATGCTTCCAAGACCTTATTACTTCTTCTTTGACGATCTTCCATGCTGATCTTTCTTTCTTGCACCAGTCTGTACTGCCCTTTCTTTTATTAACTGTGAGAGGGAAGGTTTACCTTCCCCTATTTTCTTATCTAGCAGTGACCCTTAATTTTTCACATCCACTTTAGACATTCATATTGCAAACCTGATTTTGTCATTAGAGAGATTGCCCGAATCTCTTCTTCCAAACTTGACAACAACATTCATTCGCATCATAGTAAATCACATACATCATGGTGATCCGTAATTCTTCTTGCACTTACCACTGTTCCATCTTAAATAAAAACATCACTTATTGACTGCACTATTACACAGAGAAATCCACCCTTCAGATCCGCATTGTGTTCACAGGTAGGTGCATGATAGTTTAGACTTCGTTACACTTGCTAACATCTCAGATAATGTCCGCACTGAAACACTGCAATTGACTTCAAACTCCGCATTTCAGTTTTGTGTAAACTCAAAGAGAATCCACACTTTGTCATAGGTATGATCCACACTTTTATCATAGGTATAATCCGCATTCTGTCATATGTATTATCAACACTTCTTCATATGTATAATCCGCACTGTATCACATGTATTGTCCGCACTTCTTATTACAGAGATCACCGAAAAACATTGTGTGAATGAGCCGCAGGTCATAGGTATATGTAGAGACAGATTTACTGCCTTGAGGCCGACCATACTTATAGCTTTTAGGCCGACTCATCCAGCAGTTTGAAGGCTGACTTGTAGCATATCATAAGCGCTTGACTTCCAGCGTTGGTGAGGGCTATTACAAGCCATTCTTCCACAAGGTCTTGGAGCATTCTCTAGACTAGATCCTTCATATGAATGACACTTAATTATATTTATTCTAGAAGACACAAACCCTAATAGACATCAAGAAGAAGTCTATTTAATCTATAATAAACTCTTGCTCAAGTGGCGACTCCAATTCTTTCATTTCTTACAAGAATTTTTGCTAAGAAGCTCGCTTTTTGTGGACCTCTTGACTTTTCTTGAACAAGGATCTATTTCTCTAACATCCATTTCGTTGTTCCATTTAAGCAAGTCATCATGGATGATTTTTTTGATCCTTTTGATTTTACTAACTTTCAGGGTGCTCCACATGATTTCCCGTCTTCGGTCGGTGAGACTATCGATGAGGTGCCCGCTTTTAGTGACAATAATGCTTTTACTGCCGAGGCTCACATTCAAAATTTCAACCTCTGTATAAGCAAGTGTCGCCCATATTCTGATCATGAAGATGTGAAGATGCAGCTTTTCATTCTCACCTTAGCTGGTGATGCTTTGGAGTGGTTCGCTGGCTTCCCTAAAAACACTTTTGATTCTTTCCAATCACTTATTGAGGCCTTTGAAAATAAATATGGAGATAAAGAAAAGGTTGAAGCAAAAGTTGAAGTAAATGAAACTATAGAAGTCAAAAATGATTTCATTAAGGAATTAACTCAGATGGTTAAAGATATGCAATTGAATCAAGCTCAGGTAATCAAGAATATGGAGGCCAACCAGGCTCAATTCATTAAGAATATGGAACTTAATCAAGAAAAATTAATAGCGGATCACGCTAGGGAAATTGTTTCTATGCAGAGCAGGTTATTGGCCTTAGAAGAAAAGCATATCGAGGAAATGACGATCATGGAATTTAATCACTCTAATCAAATGGCCACCATGCAGAATCATTTTATTACCATGGAAGCAAATTGGAGTGTAAAAACTCTGGTAAACTTGATAAATATATATTATTAATGATGAAAGATAAGAGATGATTACAATGAGGGATCGCCTAGGCTTTAAATAGCCTCAAGGTGTCCCTTGGCGAAGAGGCATGATCTTTGATCATGCCCTTTCAATTAATAAAACCTAATATAACTATATCTAACTAATAATTAATAAAATATTCATAACATTGCCCCTCTCTTAAAGATGCTTTGTCCTCAAAGCATATGTAATCGATGGACAACGTTGACGAATGTCTTGGTTTCCGTGAACGGCGAGCTCTTGCTTCCCATATTTTAAAAAGGTCATGGAGCATATTCTCGAGTTCAGTTTGTTGTAGATCTGGATAGTGAAAATATCTGATATCGACAGGGTCGAATCCTGTCTTGACTTTTGGCAACTCTTCGTGGCTCCCTTTTGAAGATAACATTTCTAACTGCTGACATTGTACTGCAGATGTTGGCGCTCCTATTTGAGTCATCTTCGTCATCAGAGAGGAAGATACGACTTGATTTTCTGGGGCTTGGAATCCATACAACTTGTATTTCTGCCCTTTCCACTTAAAACTTATAAACTGCTTCTGATGGTTGGCAGAATAAGTACTTAGAGTTCGGAGCCATTGAATTCCTAAGACCACATCTACTCCTCGTAATGGAACGGTGTAGAACGGCGATTCTAAATGAAAGTCTTTAATCTGCAATTTGACTTTATGGCATTTTCCTACTTGTTCAATCTTCTTACCATCGGCCACCATTACCTTCATATTAGGTATGGGAAAAGCAAAGAGGTTGAGTCTTTTGGCCATGTTTGAATCTAGAAAATTGTGCGTGCTGCCTGTGTCTATTAGAACCATTACATTGTTTTTCTTAATATGTCCTCTTAACCTTAGGGTTTGAGGTTGTAATATGCCTGTCATAGCTGATAATGACACTTGTGGGATAATTTCTCCATCCACTTCTGGAGAGAACTCTAAGTTGTCTTCTAATCCTTCTATACATGAATCAGTACTGTTAGCATCGTTAGTTGCTTCACAACTGTATAGATTCTTCGCTTTTCCATTAGCACATCTGTGCTTAGGGTCCCAGTTTTCACCGCAACGTTTGCACTTGCCCTCTCGTATTCTTTGTTTTTCCAGACTAGATTTTTCGTCTTCACGAGAATGGACAGGGACATATGTTGTGTCAACTACATTTTCAGATTGAGGAAACCGTCGTCTTGAATATACTTTTTCTGGTTTTGATAATCTTTCCAATTTCTTTTCAGCAGCTTTTGCTTTTTGCCTTGCTACTTCTACAGACGTGATTTCATGTAGTTCTAGCTCTTCTTGTATGTGGATTTTAAGTCCTGAGATGTAAGACTGGATTAGACGAGACTCCGACAATCCGGGTACTCGTGTTGCCAAAGTCTCCCATTCTCGCGTGTACTCATCCACATCTCTTTTTTGGCGTAATTTGATAAACGTTGAAAAGAACTTTTCTTCTTTTATGCCTTGAAACCTTTTGAAGAACGCATCCTTAAATTTCCTCCAACTGATAGCGAGCGTCGTCTTTTTCCACCACATATACCAATTATATGCTTCCCCTTCCATTTTCATGGAAGCATGCTTAATTTTTTCGTCATCACTAGTAATGTCATAAATCTCAAAATATTCTTCTGCCTTATTAAGCCATGCAACGCTATTTTTTTCATTACCATCAAATTTAGGTAGGTCGATCTTGGCTTTGCGCTGATATGCTAATGGTGGAACAAGAAGGGGATATTGATTAGCGAATGCATTCCAGAGTTGCTTATTTTGAAAATCTGCATTACTATCTTCTTGATGATGTGGAGAATCAGTCTTTTCCTGATGCTCTTCCGAGTTCCCTGAATCTGCGGAATTGTTTTGTTGATTATGCTCCCTGTTAGGAGATGTTGGGGATTGTGTCTGACTCAACTTATCTATTTTATCATTTAGCTTGTTGAAGAGTTCTGTCATATTGTTCATTGCTTCGCCATGCTCTGTCATCTTGTTCATTGCTTCGTTCAGCTTTTCTGTGGCCTCATGATGATTTAGCCACATTTGTCTTTCTATTCGATTTGTTGTATCATGAACCCTTTTGATGTCGTTGGAATGCCCTGCAACTGTACCTTCCAAATTGGCTAATCGCCTTCCAAATTCTTCGGAGTTATTATTAATTTGTTTCTCAATTTCTCCCAATTTCTTCTGGAATTCCGCCATCGACATTGACGAAGACATCGAGCGTGTATGAGGTGGGGAATATCTTTCTGCCAGTTTCTCCTCTTTTTTTCTTTAAAATTAATTAATTAATATTTAATTAATTTTTTTTTGAATTAATTAATTAATTAATATTTAATTAATTAATTAATTAATAATAATATATATATATATATATATATATTTTTTTTTAAAACTATATAATTATTATATATATATATAATTTTTAATTAAAAATTATATTATATATATAATTTAATTATATAATTGTTATATATATATAATTATTAAATGAAAATTATATATATATATATATATATATATGAATTATATAATTATAATATATATGTATATAATTCAATCAAACTATATATTATATATTTTATAAAATACGATACCAATACTACGCCAATCTGAGATATATCGATGCTCAGCGTTTTTTTTTTTAAACGACACACCTGTTCGTAATTTTCTCAAATCGATTTTAATATATCGCTGCCGTTTTAAAACGTTACCCTCTTTCCGATTTAGCACACGTGTTTACTGCTGCGGTTGATTGCTGGTTTACGATTTTTTTTACGGCGGAGTGCAGAAATGGCGGACGGTAGGGCAGGTGCCGGCTTTTACTGAGAGTGGATGCGGCTTTTACCCGGATTTTTAAATACAACACTGCTCAGAATTCCACACTACGCCTGAGAAAATAAGTGCCAGGTGGATGGGCGTCAGCAACAGGTGGTCAAAGTTACTGCAGACGGTAGTTAGTGGTGTATATGACACAAAGATTGGACGCAGTCAGGACGACAACTGGATTTGTTCGACAATGTGCAGAGAACGTCGTTGTAGTCACCGGAGTGTGGATATCAGCGAAATAAGTTTTTATTGCTCTGTCGAGTCCGCACGGGTGGCAGGGAAATAGAGCAAGGTGTCACTATAGATCCAAATTTGTTTTCAAACACACCACCACACATCCAAGAAATGCATCACAGGTTCAATTCTGCTTCTTGACAATTGTTTCAGCAAGTCCAAACAACTTATCTTCTGATGAATGGCCACAGGTCCGAGCTGTCCTTTTGATGAATTCCCATAGGTCCAAATATCTCAAGGATGGATGTCCAATCTTACTGCACAGTCTTTTGCAATTGATGACCGAGCTCCAAACAATGGTCTGAGGTTAGGTCTGTGTATAAAAAGTGTCACCGCAGTTGTGTCCCCAGATCCGAGAAGAGGTGCCTCCCACAGGTGGATTGTTCTAGTGTATTACCTGCCACAAATTCCAAGCATCAATTCTTTTGGAGGTGATTGTTATATAGTTTAAGGAAAGTTCTGTGATCCTGTAGCCTTTGTCCGAGCTTCTAGAAGAGCTAAAGTATACCCACTGAAACCTCAACCAGTCCACACTGCAATTTTCAGATTTCTGAGATGTTAAACCAAGCTACCCCTCAAGCTGTGACTGTCCTCAAGAAGTTTTAACCCTAAAACAAAAAATCTTTTCAGCCCAAACAATGATTTAAAAAATCCTCCTCGGCCTCCTGTCCTGTATCTTTGAAATCTTCACCGAATTTTTTTATGTTCACGATCTTGAAAAAATCTGCAATTCTGGAATTCCGTAATTCCGGGGTGATCACACAGATCCCAAAAGAGCGATGGCTCCGATACCAATGGAGTGTAAAAACTCTGGTAAAACTTGATAAATATATATTATTAATGATGAAAGATGAGATGATTACAATGAGGGATCGCCTAGGCTTTAAATAGCCTCAAGGTGTCCCTTGGCGAAGAGGCATGATCTTTGATCATGCCCTTTCAATTAATAAAACCTAATATAACTATATCTAACTAATAATTAATAAAATATTCATAATACAAATCATGAGAAAGAGATGAACTATATGCAAAATTGCTTCATGGCCATGAAAACGAATAATGATAAAGCAATAAAAAACATGGAAATCGGTCAGATGTTTCTTCAACACAAGTTGTTGACTATTGAAGAGAGTCATGAGAAGGAAATCAGTGTTGTAAAGGTTAAGCATTCTAATCAAATCACTGTTATTCAGAAAAAAATGGAAAGATCACAGAATATCCAACCCAAGTCAGAATTGTCAACAGATCATAGGCCTCCCAGTTTGCTGAAGCAAGCTCCATCGTATTATCAGGAGACCATTTCTTCCATTGAAAAGTGGTTGATTGAAGGCGATCCGGATAAAAGGAAAATTGAGGGAAATCAGGTTAATAGATGTGAAGTTAATCCATCACCCATGACAGAGCAAATGCGGAATGAAGAGAGACATGTCACACATGTCTTGAATACTTCGTCTGAAAGTTCACAAGCACAATGTTCCACATCATCAACAAGTTACAATACAGTCTGCCATGAAGAAAAGGCTCAAGCGAAAAAGAAAAAGAATAAGGAGACAACTTAAACAGAAAGATTGGGGATCAGGGTGACAGCCCCCGATATGAGCCATTGTCGCGGTGCCTAGACATTCTGTGCGACAACAGGTTGAAGCAAGCCCACAGGGCTTGGTATGAGAGGATGGATAGCTACTTGATGAAGCAGGGCTTCACTCGAAGTAATGCTGATCCAAACCTTTATTTTAAGGTTGATAGAAAAAGGTCTCTCATTCTAGTTCTCTATGTGGACGATCTCTTCCTGACAGGTGTTGACCCTCTCATTCATTAGTGTAAGAGGGAGCTAGCTTCTGAATTTGAGATGAAATACCTAGGACTGCCGCATTACTTCCTAGGCTTGGAGGTCTGGCAGAGGCCAGGCGAGATTTTCCTTTCTCAAGGAAAATATGTCGTGAAGCTACGGAGAGATTTGGTATGGTGGACTGTAAGTCTATGTCGACACCGATGGAACTCACCTTAAAGAAGTTGTGTGGAAACGCTGTTGGGCCCGTGCTGGGAAATCCCACTGAGTATCGACAACTCGTGGGGGCCCTGATGTTCCTAGTGAACTCTCGTCCGGATGTATGTTTTGTCGTGAACACTTTGAGTCAACATATGGTTGATCCTCATCACATTCACTAGATTGGTGCCAAGAATCTATTGAGATATCTTCGGGGCACAATCAACCATGGGCTGAGATACACTGCCAGGAGTTTGAGACTCCATGGATATATTGATGTCGATTGGGCTGGCAGTGTGGTGGATCACAAGAGCACATCTGGATGTTGCTTCACTTTGGGTTCTGCTTCGATATCTTGGATGAGCAGGAAGCAGAAGTCGATGGCTTTGAGCATCGCTGAGGCCGAATACATTGCAGCGAGTATGCCTGTTGTGAAGCTGTTTGGTTGCGAAAGCTCTTCAGTGAGCTGTTTGGGCATGTGCTAGATACCATTGTTATCCTTTGTGATAACTAGAGAGGGATTCGTCTTTCTGAGAATCCCGTGTTCCACGATTGATCCAAGCATATTGATATCAGGTACCACTTTATCCGGGATATGGTACAGCGAGGCGCCGTAATGCTCGATCATATAGGAACTGATGAGTAGGTCGTGGTTATTCTCACGAAGACCCTGGGAAGGTCAAGTTCCTAACCTTCCGTGAGAAGCTTGGAATCGCGGAAAGACCCTATTGTGAGGGTCCTGCTTGAGTTGGACTATGAGCTCTGGGAGCTCCAAGGGGCTTGGGGATAGCTTCTTGGAGCTATAAGCACACACGGCGCTAGGCTTGTCGAACCTTGTTGTGCTTCTGCCCCAACGTTATGATATTGAGTTGGTTCACCTTTCTTTGATCTATGCCCCACACGCATCCTACCCATGGAGTTTCGGACTCATGGGAAGTACCTCTCATTTGGCCAATGAGGTGGGAAATGTGGATAGAGATCAATAGCAAGACTGATTGACGCATCGAAGATTGCCGTACTCTCTATGTCTAGGATTGCATGTGTCCAAACACCTTGATCTGGGATCAAGTATGATGAGGTTCTTACCTCTAAACTAACTTCAGGTTAGTAAACTAACTTGGGGTTAGTATGAGACTCTTTTTTGAGACCAAGAGAGGTTTTAACCTCTAAGCTGACTTCAGGTCAGCTGAGCGTGATGTCTTTGTGACTCACCTTTTGTTCTATTTGCGCAGAAGAGCCAACAAAGCAAGTTACGGCAGGACGATGCATGATGCTATATGATGGTACACGATGGTATTGATCTCCGGATGGCACAAGTGGACATATGGAGTTCTCCCTAGTTGAGAGGGAGTGTTAATTTTTGGCAACTAGGTCCAAACTCCATGTTGCACTGCTCATATGATGATCATATTTTTGTTGAATTCGTCTTTCGGAGTGGTGCAAGATTGATCTAAAGATCATCTTGTTTGGATGAGCAGAACATATATTTTGATTTTATTTTCCACACGTGCAAGGTTGGCCATATTTGTAATGTAGGCTCACAAGCCTAATAGATGTGTCACACACCCTCATTGATGGATATAAATTGGAGAGACTTGGAGGTCATTTGCTCATCAACTCATCACACATTCTCTCATTGTGATCTGATTGGTTCGATAGCCTTTGGAGGCCTCTTTCCTTCACATGTGCGGCGCTGAAGCTAGGGAAAATCTGCGGATCTGTTTAGGGCTGTTTTGCTGTGCGTTGACCAGCGTTGACCGTGGTCAACCCTTGATCGTTTGACCTCCAATCTTTGCTGAAAATCCTATTTTTGTAGGCCGTATAGCTGGGCACAAAAATCGAGAAAAAAGGTGCAGTTTGACCGAAGCACTAAATCTGCAGCGTTGACTTTTTGCGTTGACTGTCCTGCGTTGACTTTGACTTTGGTTGACTAGCGTTGATGTTGAAATTTGGTACCGGAGGACAGGTGGTTCCCTAAGGCTTTGATCTTTGGCCTAGGGAAAAGTGTCCAAAAGAATTTAATTTTTTCTCCTAAAGTGACTTTATAATTTTTATAAAGTCAAATCTAATTTAAAAGTGACTTAAGTGATAAAGTTACTAAAGTCTAATTTTAAAATGACTTTTAATAAAGTCAATGTAAAATTAGAAAGGAAAAAGTGACTTTGGAAATAAATGACTAAGTGGGTCTTTATTAAAGTGGGGTGAATTAAAAAATAGAAAGTGATATTTAAATGAGCATTTAATCTCAGCCCTAGATCTCAATCTATCTCAGCGATTGGATTTAGGGATTCCCCAAAAGTCACTTAGGGTTAGGTTAAAGGAGGAAAAGGAGGAAAAGGTCATTCATTCTTTCATGAGCAGATTGAGAGAAGGAGAGCAAGAGAGCAAGGGAGATTTCTGGGCAGTGAGGAGAAGGCGGCAGCAGCTTGGCACACATTCCAAGGCAGCGTTTCAGCAAGACATTTTTATCAAGACCGCAAATTCGAGCTTAGTACACAAAGAGGTGCATATTTTCAGCACATTTAGAAAAGGAGGTCGCACAAAGAAGTTTGCAATGTAAACCCGGGAGTGACCTCTATGGGAGGTAATGTGTATCTCTTCCGTACCTTGGCATGCATTTCTAGGCGTAATTCCAGGCCACTGCATATCCGTTTTTCGCATTAAATCGAGAAAACTGCATACCTTATTTTATGTATGCCTTGCACGCTTTTCTAGGCAAAGCCGTACAACAAAGTTTTAAGGCTGAATTAAGAATTATAAAAGACGATAACATTTATTGCCGTCATTTTTTGTTGCTGCATTACTCTTCCTGGAGGCGGTGGTTAAGCACGGAAAACGAGATAAGTTGTAAAAGTTTGTTTGCTGATTTTTTTTTGCTGAATATTTCTCTCACTGTAAAAAGCATTTTCCAGAAATAAGGAGGAGCTTTCGAACTGGTTTTCCCCAAGAGTTGTAGGGGGTTTTTCCAAGGTCATGTTGACCAAAAATATATGTGTCAAAATGTGTGAATCACTGTTTTATGTGTGCTAATATTTATTTCTGCATTTTCCAGCATTCTGTAATTTTTCCAGAATTTGTGTTTTCAGCAAAATTTATTTTCCAGCTTGTTAAATGTATGGATATGGGAAAGGGCATTTAACTATTTTGGAGTAATAAGGTGAAACTGAAAACCGAGGTGGAAAAACAGAAATTTCTACATGGTATCGGAGCTTGAGTGCTGAAGTGCAGTTTGGGACAGCAAGGAGAAAAATACAGCCTGCTGATTTTTCACTTAGAAAATTCCAGCAAGCTGATTTTTTCACAAACAGAATTTTTACCTTTACTACAGCAGTGCTATTTTTCAGTTTTAGGACAGCAGGATGTCTTTGGGACTGAGGGTGGAGGATAGGTTGGATGGGCATTCCAATTACAACATTTGGAAGGAGAGAATGCAGAGTATCTTT
Source organism: Pinus albicaulis (assembly GCA_034641835.2). NCBI lineage: Eukaryota > Viridiplantae > Streptophyta > Pinopsida > Pinales > Pinaceae > Pinus > Pinus albicaulis. Next base: position 2,304,767 of record CM076575.1, on the reverse strand, counting down.
GAGGAGGCAGAAGTCTGAGACATTATGGTGCATACCACACAGAACCCTGTAAATGTGCCTACTGATGCTACTCAGTTGGCAGCATATAATAAAAAGAACAACAAGGGTAAGAGATTGATTCTAGACGGAATCAAAGACCATTGCATTCCTCATGTGAGAGGAAAGAGAAATGTTCATGAGATGTGGACAGCATTGTCCAATCTCTACCAGAGTACCAATGAGAACCGGAAAATGGTCCTGAAGGAGAAGCTGAAGACCATTAAGATGGGTAATGATAGTGCAGCTGGATATCTCACAAAGATTACTAATGTGAGAGATGAGTTGGCAGCGATTGGAGAGGCCATTCCACCCACTGAGTTGGTGCGGATTGGAGTGAATGGTCTCCCCCGTTCATGGATGAACTTTGCCGATGGGGTTTGTGCACGTGAAACCCTTCCCACATGGGAGAGGTTTTGGGATGATTGCATTCAGACAGAGATCAGGAAAGGTCAGCTTGGGGCAGCCAAGCCAGTTAAGCAGGATGAGGATGTAGCACTGTTGGCAGGACGCAAGAAAGGCAAAGGGAAGAAGCAGGCTTCCACAAGCAATGGTGGGGGCAAAGGCAAAGGTAAAGGTAAACAAGATAACACACAGAAGGACTATTCCAAAGTGAAGTGTTGGAATTGTCAGAAGATGGGACACTATGCAGTTGTGTGTCCGGAGAAGAAGAAGAAGAAGGGGAAGAACTAGAGCATGGCAGCTTCAGCAGAGGTTGAGGACTTTGCAGATCGCTTTGACCGAGAGTTTGGGTTCATTGCGTGTGAGTCTTCTAGTGCAGGAGTACCTGCCACACAGGTTCAGAGGGAGCATGCATTTCCCTCGATTAGCGGAGCATCTTCGGGTATCTGGTATGTGGACAGTGGGGCTTCACGTCACATGACAAGAGTCCGTGAGTACTTCTCAGAGCTTTCAGAGAGTGGCACTGATATAGAGGTAGTACTCGGTGATGACAGAGTTGTTAGAGCAGTCGGTGTGGGAACATTGACATTTCAGAGGGAGTCTAAACCTCCCTTGAAAGTGTCGGATGTTCTTTATGTGCCAGGGATGAGGAAGAACCTCATATCCGTCTTAGCTTTGGAGGACAGAGGATATGAGGTACTGTTCAGGGGAGGACAGGTGTTGATGTATCCCAGGGGCACTCCAGCTGATTCAGCTAGAGTGATAGGTGTACGCCATGCAAAGGTGTACAAGTTTGCATTTCAGTCCCTTTTGGCATTGAGCAGTAGCACCGACAGCAGAGCTAGCAGTTCCGAGTTGTGTGAGATTTGGCACCGCAGGATGGGGCACATGTATCATGGAGCCTTGAGGACTTTGCGGGAGATCCCTACAGGTGTGCCAGATTTCAGTACTGATCACTTTGATACTTGCAGAGGATGTGCGATGGGCAAGTTTGCCAAATCCCCTTTTCCCAGCAGTGACAGCAGAGCGACTGGGATACTTGATTTGATTCATTCTGATGTGAGCAGTCGAATGTCTCATGTTTCCTTGAGTGGATATGAGTAATATGTGTTATTCATTGATGATCACTCCAGGAGGACCTGGATTTATTTCTTGAAGACCAAGAGTGAGGTCTTCAAGCGGTTTCAGGAGTTCAGAGCTCTTGTGGAGACACAGACAGGTCGGAAGATCAAGTCCCTGAGGTCGGAAAATGGAGGAGAGTACACCCTTGGAGAGTTTGTTGACTATTATGCGGAGGCAGGCATTAGGATGGAGTTCACTATTCCTTACAACCCCCAGCAGAACGGGGTTGCGGAGAGGAAGAACAGATCCATCGGAGGGGCTGCCAAAGCCATGTTACATGATCAGGGGTTGCCATTGTTTTTGTGGGCAGAGGCCCGCAACACAACTGTTTATTTGCAGAACAGGAGTCCGCATCGTGCCTTGGGGCACATGACTCCAGAGGAGGCTTTTTCTGGGAAGAAGCCTGATATTGGTCATCTTCGTATCTTTGGGTGCATCACATACTCCTACATACCCAAGGAGAAGAGGACCAAACTAGAGCCCACCACAGAGAAGGGTATCTTTGTGGGCTACAGTGAGACCTCAAAGGCCTTTCGGATTTACATTCCTGCGCAGAGGAAAGTTGTTGTCAGGAGGGATGTGAAGTTTGAGGAGGATAGGGCATTTAGGAGGTCACGAGATTTAGAGTATCTGGATCAGCCAGACCCTCAGCAGCAGTTGAGTCAGTCACAGGGATCCAGTGGGCAGGGATCAGGAGGATCCGGAGGTACATCTATGACGATGTCAGGTCCGTCAGTGGGGAGTGGCTCACCGAGTCAGAGAGGTGGTGCTACGAGCAGCATGCAGAGCAGTTCACTAGGGAGTCCACTAATGGACAGTTCACACGTTACCTCAGCATCTACAGGTTCAGGTGCAGGCAAGAGGACAGCAAACAGACAGTCAGGAGTTCAGGCTCCTGATGTTGAGGAGGAGGAGTTTTATTCTCCAGCAGGAGAAGTGTGCTCAGGGAAGAGGAAGCCCAAGTGGCTTTAGGACACCTTGAGAGATGCCACATCTGTTGCTGAGCCTAAGAGGCCGGTCAGAGAGAGCAGACCACCTGAGAGGTTTTGTAGCTATATGGCAATGGCTACCAACATCCTTGACTCTGAGCCTTCTAGCTATGAGGAGGCAGCTAGCCAGCAGGTCTGGAGAGAGGCCATGCAGGAGGAGTATTCTTCTATCATGAAGAATGATGCTTGGGAGGTGGTGCCTAGGCCTGAGGGCAAATCCGTGGTTACTTCCAGATGGCTTTACAAGGTAAAGCATGTTGCAGATGGCAGCATTGAGAAATTCAAAGCGAGGTTTGTGGCTAGAGGGTTCTCCCAGGTAGAGGGAGTTGATTATGAGGAGACCTTCGCTCCCGTGGCTCGATATACTTCGATCCGCTCCATTATATCGATAGCAACAGAGATGGGTTGGAAGATCCACCATATGGATGTGAAGACCGCATTTCTCAATGGCTTCATACAGGAGGAGGTGTACATTGAGCAGCCACAGGGCTTTGAGGTGCATGGGAAGGAGTCCCATGTTTGCAGACTGAAGAAGGCCCTTTATGGCCTGAAGCAAGCTCCCAGAGCTTGGTACTCCAGGATAGATACTTACTTGCAGAAGATGGGTTTCACAAAGAGTGAGGCAGATCCGAACCTTTACTATATTGTGATAGGTGAGGAGCCTCTCATTCTGGTACTGTATGTGGATGACTTGGTCATTACAGGTGCAGAGAGACTCATAGAGCACTGCAAGAGAGATCTTGCGGCGGAGTTTGAGATGAAGGACATCGACTTGATGCATTACTTTTTGGGTTTGGAGGTGTGGCAGGAGGAGGGGCATTTCTTCTTGGGGCAGGGGAAGTATATTGTGGATATCCTTAGCAGATTCCACATGGAGGATTGTAAACCCATGTCGACACCGATGATCACCAACTGGAAGAAGCTTCATGCTTCGGATTCCGAGTTGGTGGATCCCACATTGTACAGACAGCTGATTGGTTCCTTGATGTATTCGGTCAACACTAGACCAGATATTTGTTTTGCAGTCAACACGGTGCCAATGCACTTATGTGTGAGCTAGGAAGGTTCATCGGGTGGTCGGCCTGATGTCTAGAACACATTTTACAGACGGTAGGGGACAAAGGGATTATGGTCTCGGACTACAGGCGTGGGGATGGAGTGAGATTAAGAAAGTTACACCGATCGACAAGGTGTTGTGCTCGAAGAGCACTTCAGTGGTGGCCGCTGGGGTTGCCCTACAGTCATGGGAACTCACCTAAGCAGCTAGCCGTAGCATTGAGTTCACTGAAGGTATATATGGCGCGCTCAGCTGTCAGAGGCCATCCGGCTTCGCAAGATGTTGTTTGGCTTATTTGGTCAGCCGTTGAGACCTTCAGTGATTTACTGTGATAATCAGAGTTGCATTAAACTCACGGAGAATCCAGTATTTCATGACAGGTCAAAGCATATCGGGATCAAATATCATTTCATCAGAGACTATGTTCAGAAGGGAGCTGTGAAGCTTGAGTATATTCCCACTAATGAGCATGTTGCAGATATTCTTACCAAAGCCTTACCACGAGGCAAGCGTGTCTACTTCAGAGACAAGATGGGTGTGGTGAGGAACACCTTGCTCGGTAAGAGGGAGTGTTGAAATTTGGTTACCGGAGGACATGTGGTTCCCTAAGGCTTTGATCTTTGGCCTAGGGAAAAGTGTCCAAAAGAATTTAATTTTTCTCCTAAAGTGACTTTATAATTTTTATAAAGTCAAATCTAATTTAAAAGTGACTTAAGTGATAAAGTTATTAAAGTCTAATTTTAAAGTGACTTTAATAAAGTCAATATAAAATTAGAAAGGAAAAAGTGACTTTGGAAATAAAAGACTAAGTGGGTCTTTATTAAAGTGGGGTGAATTAAAAAATAGAAAGTGAGATTTAAATGAGCATTTAATCTCAGCCCTAGATCTCAATCTATCTCAGCCATTGGATTTAGGGATTCCCCAAAAGTCACTTAGGGTTAGGTTAAAGGAGGAAAAGGAGGAAAAGGTCATTCATTCTTTCATGAGCAGATTGAGAGAAGGAGAGCAAGAGAGTAAGGGAGATTTCTGGGCAGTGAGGAGAAGAAGGCAGCAGCTTGGCACACATTCCAAGGCAGCATTTCAGCAAGACCGTACAGCTAAGTTAGCACACAGTGAGGCAGATTTTCAGGCACGATTTTCTAGAAAAGGAGGCCGTACATCAAGGCCGTACAACAGGTTTGCACAGAAATCGAGGAGCAGAATTTAAGGGAGGCCGTACAGCAAGTGGCTGTACCTTGGCACACATTTCTAGGCAGAAATTTGTACAGCCGTACAGCTGTTTTTCTGCACAGAAATCGAGAAAACCATACAGCAGATTTTATGGCAGGTTGCACGCTTTTCTAGGCAGGCCGTACAACAACATTTAAGGCTGAAATTTGGCACGAAAATCGAGGAGGACGTACAACATTTATTGCTGTTCTGTTTTTTGCTGGTTGCACATTTTTCGAGGCGGTGGTTAAGCATGAAAAACGAGATAAGTTGTAAAAGTCTGTTTGCTGATTTTTTGCTGAATATTTCTCTCACTGTAAAAAGCATTTTCCAGAAATAAGAAGGAGCTTTCAAACTGGTTTTCCCCAAGAGTTGTAGGGGGTTTTTCCAGGGTCACCTTGACCAAAAATATATGTGTCAAAATGTGTGAATGACTGTTTTATGTGTGCTGATATTATTTCTGCATTTTCCAGCATTCTGTAATTTTTCCAGAATTTGTGTTTTCAGCAAAATTTATTTTCCAGCTTGTTAAATGTATGGATATGGGAAAGGGCATTTAACTATTTTGGAGTAATAAGGTGAAAATTGAAAACCGGGGTGGGAAATAGAAATTTCTACAGTTCACTTTTGATGAGCTGTCTTTGAGGGCTGTGTGTGTGACACTTGGAGGGTTGGCTGATCTAAGAAAGGCTTTACTGGCTGATGCATCCTGTTGACTGCCATAATGCACACTATCCTATATCTTTGCTGGACAAGAAGAATTGTAAAATCTGATCTATATTATTGGCTTGTCTTCTGTTGATATATTATTGTGTTCTATCAACATTTTACCTTCATGTTTATGTGATTGCTAAATTGAATCGGGCCTAAGAAAGATTGAAGTAAATTTGCATTAAGCATATAACACTCCATGTCTATCTAAGTTTAACGCAAGCCCTGGTGGGCAATGAACCTCCCGACCATAGTGGGGTTATTCACTGCTATACCTTACACGTCATGCTCTTATCCTTGATCCTCGAGCAAGCAAAGAAAAATCATAAAAGGCAAAAGGCATATAAAGAAGGGTGGAAAAATCAAGATCGGGGTATCTCATGCACCGCGATTGCTCCCTCCTATACATTATATACCCAAGTGTGGGCTTCCCTTTACTAGCTACCCTTGTACCCTGACATGTGGCCCAGGATTGCCCCTTTCATTCCTTACTCCATCCATCTCTTTATCACATGCTACCATCATTTGAAGGATGTACCTTGAACATACTATCCCATTTAAAGGTAGAAACCACCTAATAGGGTACTTGGTAACTCCCTTTGGAGCTTGGAGACATTAGCACCTGCTAAAGCCCACTATGGAAGGGCATGCCATTATGAAGTGCCCACCTGTTGTCCTTGGTTTGTAAGCTCTTTAAATCGATTTCCTTAAATGACTTGTTACACTGGAAGGCTAGGGGATGCATTAGATCTTATGCAGGATTGTAGATGGTCTCCATTTTGGGTTTGGTCTCCCTATACGGGGTCCTAACCCTCTAGAGGGCTACATTGGCACATGTAGGGTGTGTGTAGAGATCCATGGGCCTCCACAGCAGTAGAAAACATTCCATGGATCCACATAGATGTTCAAATATTGCTCGAGATGCACCTATTGGACGAGGAAGATACACCTGGTTCACCATGCCCAACCAAACCCACAGTTGCACCATGCACTTGGCAGATGAACCAGGACTTGTATGCTGATGTGGCATCACCTACACCATCATCTAAGCCCTTATAGATGGTCTACAGGCATCTTTGATCTACTTGGAGACCCATGAGGTTACTTGTGTGCCCCCACACCCATTGGGAGCAACACAAGTCTATTATGTGGAGAACAAGGGGCCAACCCCTTGTCCACTACTTTTTGGAGTCCTATTCATCATTATGGTACTTATGGAGTTCATCAGGTTTCTTAGAAAGCCCAACGAGATGTATTATTCATCATTCGACCTTCTGACAGGCTTATTCTTTTGTTTATGAGCTAGGTTGGTGGGCTTGTCACCAAAAGTTAGTTATTTTCCATATTATTTTATTTTAGGGGCTAATGTAAGCCTAATTAGCTAAATCAAACTCATTAAAGTGTATCAATACAAGTGATGTAAATTCCTTTTAGCATCATCACTTGGTTGGATTTGTATCTCTTTAGAGAACTTCACTATCCTTCTTGGGGGAAGAAATTTTGGAGCATGGAATGAATTTTGATGTTTGGATTATTTTCTCTTGTCTTAGAGCTTTTTGAATGGTAATGTTTTGATGGTTGGATATATTCTTAATACATGTAAGTACAATTTAATGTTATTTTCTCTTTATATTTTTCACATACATTGTTGCTGGGATTTTGCTATAATAGGGTTAATTTATTGCATCCATTTATGCGAAGTTGTGGAAATTCGGTTTCTAGATAGTGATGCTTCATGCATGGGCCATCTATTATGAAAGAATGTTCCTAGAGATGCTTCTTCATTGAAATTCATCTTTATAAGCCATCTAATTTGCAAAATGAAGTATAAAGTTCTTGAAGTTGCTTTTGTGGCTGCCCTAATGCTATGTGAAGTTGTGTTTGAGTCCTCCTTGACATAGAAATTGAATGTCCATAGTCATAATTTCTCTTGACTGCAAATCTCCCCAAAGGACTAGGCACTGGTCCACCATAAAGGTGATAACCTCAGATTATTTTCCTTCTCTCACCTTCTCTTTTCTAGGTCTAGCCCTCTAGGTCACCTAGGGCATCATTTAGCTTGCAAACCACCCACTGGAAAAATTCAATCTCTTGGAATCATCTGCGCTAGGGTCTCTTCAAGGCACCCTCTAGTTTGAAGATACATCGTTGGCACTTAAAGGCTAGATCACTATGAGCATCAATCATAGGCACATGATTGACATGGCATCTTTAGACTTCCTTATCCGGGATCTAGGGCATCTTCATGGTTAGTTCAAGGACATCATCATTAGGGTATTATGATCAATGGCAAATTCTTATGATGTGTGATGTTGCCTAAATGTCCATTGATCATAATACCCTAATGATGATGTCCTTGAACTAACCATTAAGATGCCCTAGATCCCGGATGATGTCCTTACCCTTAATAAGGAAGTCTAAAGATGCCATGTCAATCATGTGCCTATGATTGATGCTCATAGTGATCTAGCCTTTTAAGTGCCAGTGATGTATCTAATATACAAGCTCTGATTCCAATTGTTGGAAATACTTAGAGGGGTGCGAGTCAGTATTTATTTTCAATTGTTGCTTTTACCAGTTTAGATCTCTTATAATTAGAACACAAAATGAACAATAAGAATAAATACTTTTATTAATCTCTTCTTTACAATAAATCCAATACAATAGTATAGAGCTCCAACCCTAGATGAAGACACCAATCTTCAATCCTTCCAGGCACCAACCTGTACTATGCCAAACACCAACTTGGACTTCACTAGGCTCCGACCTCTAGGGCTCCAACCCTATCTTTCCAAGGCACCAACCTTGTCACTTTGAGGCTCCGACCTCTAGGCCTCCAACCCTATCTTTGGTATATGCTCCAACCTTTAGGGCTCTAACCCTATCTCTAGTACGGGCTCCAACCTGGTCCCTTGAGGACTCCTATCCTCTAGGGCTCCAACCGTATCTTCCAAGGCACCAACCTTGTCTCTATGAGGCTCCAACCCTTAGCTTCACTTCGTCAAGATGTGTTTGGTTATTCTTCACGACTCCCAATGTCTTCTTCAACGAGCCCAATCACACTTAGTCTCCACATCACATCATCAATGACAACCTTTTCTTTTTAGAAGGCGTCACCATTGCTCTTCATCGTACCCAAACAAAGATCTCCAAGGTTACTTCATGATGACATCAACGATGTATCATGATCTCCACGGGTGCCTTCAAGATGTCTCCAATAGGTAGCCCAAGTTCTGCACCTGCTCTAAACTTCTTCAAGGACTTCTCAAGGGAGTCTTCACTTTTCTTTCCCAACAAAGTATTTCTTCACAAGTTCTTCAATAGGTGCTTCAAGATGTCTTCAAGAATATCTCAAGACAACTCTAAATCTGCTTCAAGATGTATATCAATTCTACCAAGAAGTCTGCACCAAACTATGCCCAATATATTGCTCTCAATGTCAAAATATTCTTCAAGATGTGATGTTAATGTTGCTTCAACAATACTTCTAAAGATGCTCCAAAGTGTCACAAAGGCAGCTCAACACAAATTGTCTAAAAGTCAGTCATTGTCCTTTGGCAATGCCCACAAACCCAATCCAATTGGTGAAGCCACAAGACTGTCCACAACAAAGGTAAGCTACAGGTCTGAGGTATCTTAGGCAGTTGTCCTCAAGGTTTCCAAATTGTGATGTATGTCTTGTTAAAATTTGGGTACCAGAGGACAAGTGGTTCCCTAAGGCTTTGATCTTTGGCCTAGGGAAGAGTGTCCAAATGTATTTAACTTTTTCTCCTAAAGTGACTTTATAAGTGGTAAAGTCGAATCTAATTTAAAAGTGACTTTATAAATGATAAAGTTACTGAGTCTAATTGTAAAGTGACTTTAATAAAGTCAATGTGAAAGTAGAAAGTGAAAAGTGACTTTGGAAATAAAAGGCGAAGAGGGTTTTTATTAAAGTGGGGTGAATTAAAAAATAGAATGTGAGATTTAAATGCACATTTAATCTTAGCCCTAGATCTAAAGCTATCTCAGCCATTGGATTTAGGGATTCCCCAAAAGTCACTTAGGGTTAGGTTAAAGGAGGAAAAGAAGGAAAAGGTCATCCAGTCTTTCATGAGTAGATTGAGAGAGGAGGAGAAGAGAGCAAGGAGATATTTCTGAGCAGAGGAGGAAGAATAATACGTTGGCATGAATACCGAGGCAGCGAGATTTCAGCAAATCCATATAGCAAGCAGTAGCACGAAGTTCAAGGCAAGTGGCATGAATTTTGAGGTGAAAACAACATTTAATGCAACACAGATTTTGAGGTCCATACAATAGTTAAGGAGGCACGAAAATCGAGGTCCGTACAACAGCAAAACAATTTTGTTTTTTGGAATCCGTACAGCAGTTCAGCAGCACGCAAGTTGAGGTCCGTACAACAACCGTAAAATACGTTTTTCGAGGCAACAAGTGGCACAATTTTCGAGGGAGGTCGTACAACTGTTCCGACACTATTTTAGGTGTTGTCTGTACAACATTTCAGGCTGTACCTTTTGCTGTAATTTTCTGTTTGTATTTGGCACGGAAATCGAGGTGGAGTTTATGCACGGTTTTCAAGATAAGTAAAAATATATTTTTACTGTAGTTTTCATTTTTTTGTAAAAACAATATTTTGAAATAAAGAGGAGCTTTCGAACTGGTTTTCCCCAAGAGTTGTAGGGGGTTTTTCCAGGGTCATATTGACCAAAAATCAGCGTGTCATTTTCTGTGTGTGGCTGAAATTATTTCTAAGTTTTATTTCTGCATTTTCTAGCACTTCGAAATTTCCAGAATTTTTTGTTTTCAGAAATAATTATTATTTCCAGCTTGTTGAATGTATGTGTTGGTCAAGGTTGTCATTGATGTCAATATGGCATTGTTGGAGATGGCAAATATTCTTGTATTGTTGCCCTAACCTCATGTAAAACCTAGGAGACGTAAACTCTATCTACTTGACTTGACCCTAAGTACATGAGTGCATTAATGAAATTCTAGATTCTCAAAGCCCTAGATGCTCATAGTTCATGATCTATGATAACGAAGAAGGCTTACCTTGAAACTCCTGCTATATGACATCTTTGTTCTTGATGAAGAAGCCCCAAAGCCTAAATGACTTGCCTCATGATAATGATGATTGTTGAAGGTCATGAAGAAGCTCTAATCTTAATAAACTTAATGGACTAAGTCTATGATGAAGGAGCCCTAAACGTTAAATACCTAAAAATAAAATCCTAATGGTTGCCATGAAAAATAATAATGACAGTTTCACAAATATAATTTTCTTGATGGGAAAATGACCTCATCCAAGGATGAAATTGAGATCATCTCGTAGAGGATATTTTTCCCTTTCTAACGAGCTATTATATGCCTTGTAACTCCTCCTAGACTGTGAGGAATTGAATTTATGAGTTAGAAAATTTATTATTTTTGCCTAGCTGACTTGAGCCAACTTGTGTAGGCTGTCATGAACCCTCAAGAGACATGTCTCTTCGTTGGAGGTCAAACCAGTATATATATGACGTTAGACACCTCATTCCAGCCATAAAATTTCGGTGGAAAAACACAGTAGTTACAGGAGGCTGAGGTGAAGAAAAGGATTACAGTTTGGGCATATTTTTAAAAGGATACATTACAGTTCGTTTTTTATTCTTTGCTGGACAGTCCACTTCAGAAATTGCAGGCAGACTTACATTTGTGAGGTTCAAACTTTAACAACAACCATCTTTTGAAGCTCGAATTTGCAAGAACTTGTGACTATAATTGTGGACTGTTCTATGGGTGTTTTGGAGCTGCTGTAGGGTGGTGCAGCTGTAGGAAGAAGGCCACTACAGCCTGTTGGGAAGTGTATTTAAGCCTCAGATCTGAAGCTTACAACCGTGGAAGGCTCGTGGAGGCTCAGATTCTTAACAAAGTTGCAGCTCGGACCTGTTTCATCTGCTGGGGTTTGTCTGCAACTTTCAAAGGATTCAAACTTGTGGCAGCCACCTTGGATTGAAGACATTCATCACTAAACCTCACCTCAGCTTCATTTGTGGAGAAGCTGCAAGCTTCAGGACAGTCCTGGTCACGTATTTCAGAGGCTCGGATAAGCTCAGGTGGACAAGTCAATAATTGACTTAGGCTAAGTTTGGGTTGCTATACATATCTTAAGTCTTAAGCAACGAAGTAACAATGCTTTGAGGAAAGTATTTTGGGAGTCTTGAGATAGATTTGAATACACCTTCAATGTCATTAAAGTTGACCTTTGGAGCATAGTGAAGAATACCTTTTGCAGTAGCAGTTGAGGACCTTGGTTGAGCAACAGGTCTCTAGACAGCAGATAGTCAACATATCCTTGAAGCATTTCTTGTGAAGGAATTTGTAGAAGATTGAGGACATCCTCTAGACCAGTTCTTGAAGACAACCCTTTTATTGACTTAAGGACTTTTGCTAGATCTTGGAAGCTTAATTGAAGCACCATTGGAAAATGGATACCTAGGATCTATTGCAACTAGTCCCTCTAAGCATTCTGATGAAGCATTGTTGAAGAACTCGAGCTTCCTTGGGGATATTTTTGAAAACATCTTGGAGACAATTTGAACCATATATATTGAAGTACTCTCGAAGGAGCAGTGATTTTGAAGAATATTGAAGATATTTTGTGGAGAGGCCTTAAGTGATCTTGGAAATAACATTGAAGATCATGATGCATCACTGATGTCATCACGAGGTAACTTGGAGAAATTGTTTGGGTACGATGAAGAGCATTGGTGACACCTTCTAAGAAGAAAAGGTTGTCATTGATGATGTGACGTGGAGACTAAGTATGACAGGGCTCGTTGAAGAAGACTTTGGGAGCCGTGAAGAATAACCAAACATATTTTGACGAAGTGAAGTTGAGGGTTGGAGCCTCATAGAGACAAGGGCAGTGCCTTGGAATATAGGGTTGGAGCCCTAGAGGATTGGAGTCCTCAAGAAACCAGGTCGGAGTTTGTACCAGAGATAGGGTTGGAGCCCTAGAGGTTGGTGCCTCAAATTTACGAGGTTGGAGCCTTGGAAAGACCAAGTCGGTGCTTGGCACAATACAGGTTGGAGCTTGGAAAATTGGAGTCTTCATCTAGGGTTGGAGCCCTATATCATTATTGTACTTTACTTATTGTAAAGAAGAAATTAATAAAAGTATCTATTCCATCATTTTTCATTTTGTGTTCTTAATATAAGTGATCTAACTGGTAAAATTAACAATTGAAAAGAAATACTGATTCACCCCCCTCTCAATATTTCCAACTGTATGTAATGGGAATGGGCATTTAATTACATGGGAGTAATAAGGAGACACTGATAACAGGGTTGGGTCAAAATATCTACATAGTATCGGAGCTTGGGTGGCTGAAAAGTGCAGCTTGGGATAGTAAGTGAAAAATTACAGCAAGCTATTTTCACACAGAATACTAAACCATGGCAGCATTAGCAGAGATAGAGGACTTTTCAGAGGGCTTTGACTGGGAGTTTGGGTTCATTGCTTGTGAGTCCACTAGTGTAGTATCACCTGCCACAGAGGTTGAGAGGGAGTGTGCATTTCCCTCCACTTGCGGAGCATCTTCAGGTATTTGGTATGTTGACAGTGGGGCTTCTCGTCATATGACAGGAGTCCGTGAGTACTTCTCAGAGCTTTCAGAGAGTGGCACTGATATAAAAGTACTCGGAGACGACAGCATTGTTAGAGTAGTCGGTGTGGGGACATTGACATTTGATAGGGAACCCAAACCTCCCTTGAAAGTGTCGAATGTTCTGTATGTGCCAAGGATGAGGAAGAACCTTATATCCGTCTCAGCATTGGAGGACAGAGGGTATGGGGTATTGTTTAGGAGAGGACAGGTGCTTATATATCCCAGGGGCACTCCAGCTGATTCAGCTAGAGTGATTGGTGTACGCCATGCCAAGGTGTACAAGTTTGCGTTTAAGCCCCTTTTGGCATTGAGCAGTAGTATCGGCAGCAGAGCTAACAGTTCAGAGCTGTGCGAGATTTGGCACCGCAGGATGGGGCACATGTATCATGGGGCCTTGAGGACATTGCGGGAGATCACGACAGGTGTGCCAGATTTCAGTTCTGATCACATTGATGTTACATGTAGAGGATGTGCTATGGGGAAGTTTGCCAAATCCCCTTTTCCCAGCTGTGACAACATATCGACTGGGATTCTTGATTTGATTCATACTGATGTGAGCAGTCAGATGTCTCATGTTTTCTTGAGTGGATATGAGGACTATGTTTTATTCATTGATGATCACTCCAGGAAGACCTGGATTTATTTCTTGAAGACCAAGAGTGAGGTCTTCAAGCGGTTTCAAGAGTTCAGAGCTCTTGTGGAGACTCAGACAGGTCAGAAGATCAATTCTCAGGTCGGACAATGGAGGGGAGTACACCCTTGGTGAGTTTGTTGATTATTGTGCTGAGGCAGGCATTAAGAGGGAGTTCACAGTTCCTTACAACCCCCAACAGAACGGGGTTGCAGAGAGGAAGAACAGATCCATCGTTGGGGCTGCCCAAGCCATGCTACATGATCACGGGTTGCCATTGTTTTTGTGGGCAGAGGCCTGCGACTCTGTTGTGTATTTGCAGAATAGGTTTCCACATCGTGCCTTGGGGAATGTGACTCCGGAGGAGGTTTTTTCTGGGAAGAAGCCTGATGTTGGTCACTTCCGTATCTTTGGGTGTATTGCATACTCCTATGTACCCAAGGAGAAGAGGACCAAGCTAGAGCCCACTGCAGAGAAGGGTATCTTTGTGGGCTACAGTGAGACCTCGAAAGCCTTTCGGATTTATATTCCTGCACAGAGGAGAGTTGTTGTCAGGCGGGATGTGAAGTTCGAGGAGGACAGGGCTTTCAGGAGGTCACGGGAGTTAGAGTATCTGGATTCACCAGACCCTCAGGAGCAATTGAGTCAGTCACAGGGATCCAGTGGACAGGGATCATGAGGTACATCGATTACGGTGTCAGGTCCATCAGTGAGCAGTGGCTCGCAGAGTCATAGAGGTGGTGCTTCGGGCAACATGTAGAGAAGTCCGCAGACCAGTTCACTAGGTATTCCACTGATGGACAGTTCACACGGTACTTCAGCATCTACAGGCACAGGTTCAGGCAGGAGGTCAACAGATAGACATTCAGGAGTTCAGGCTCCTGATGAGGATGAGGACTTTTCCACTCCGGTGGGAGAGGTGTGCTCAGGGAAGAGGAAGCCTAAGTGGCTTCAGGATACCTTGAGAGAGGCCACATCTGTTGCTGGGCCAAAGAGACAGGTTAGAAAGAGCAGACCACCTGAGCGGTTCTGTAGCTATATGGCAATGGTTGCCAGCATTGTTGACTCCGAGCCTTCTAGCTATGAGGAGGCAGCTAGCTAGCAGGTCTAGAGAGAGGCCATGCAGGAGGAGTATTCTTCTATCATGAAGAATGATGTTTGGGAGGTGGTGCCGAGGCCTGAGGGCAAATCCGTGGTTACTTCCAGATGGCTTTACAAGGTAAAGCACGCTGCAGATGGCAGCGTCGTGAAGTTCAAGGCAAGGTTTGTGGCTAGAGGGTTCTCCCAAGTAGAGGGAGTAGACTATGAGGAGACCTTCGCTCTTGTGGCTCGATATACTTCCATTCACTCCATTATATCGATAGAAGTAGAGATGGGTTGGAAGATCCACCAGATGGATGTGAAGACCGCATTTCTCAATGGCTTCATATAGGAGGAGGTGTACATTGAGCAGTCGCAGGGCTTTGAGGTGCATGAGAAGGAGTCCCATGTATGCAGACTGAAGAAGGCACTTTATGGCCTGAAGCAAGCTCCTATAGCTTGGTACTCCAGGATTGATACGTACTTGCAGGAGATGGGTTTCACAAAGAGTGATGCAGATCCGAACCTATACTTTATTGCAAAGTAACAAAAATCGCGATGTTATCTCGCGAGTTTTTCAAGCGGCCGATTTAATCGGCGATTTTTTGAACGATTTTTTGAAAAAATCGTCATCGCGATAAAATCGCGATTTTTACGAAAAAATCGCGATTTTTTTGGTAAAAATCGTGGGCCCATAAAACATCAACCCTATAAGTTCAAAAATCGATTTTTTTTTGGGTCATTTTTGCAGCCTTGTCATTTTCCTGACACAGCCTGTTGGCAGTTCATGGTAATGTTAAATTCTTAAAGTAAAAGTGATATTTCCTTTATTTTTCATTTTCATCCTTTTACTTAAATTTTTAACATTACCATGAAATGACTCAGGATGTTTAAGAATGGTTTCGACCTCATTGGATTTCATATGGAGAAACTAGAATTTTAGATTTCACTCAAAATTCAGCAGACTTAATGGTTTTCAGGGTTTCATGGTTTGGGGATTTGCGTTGTTTCCATTTGATTCTATTATGTGTAAGGGTATGAGATTGGCATTTGATCAAGAGTATGAAGTCTTTTAAGAACCTTGATGTTGGTGGCATTGATTGTTGAACTTTGTTGATGTTGGTGGTATTGATTGTTGAACTCCCCTACTGTGGCCTTAACAAGAATGTACCCTTCACTCAAAGGAAAACAACTGGTTAGGCATGTTAATCTTTTCTACCGCATTTTAAGGTTGAGCAATCCAAGTCTGAAGACTTTGAGCTAGATGATGTTTATGTATCTCTTGTTGATGATCCCATTTCTAGTAGCGATGAATCAATGATGAGTTTCATGAGGAGGAGGAGGAGGAGCAACAATAGGAGGAGGAGGAGGAGGAGCAACAATAGGAGGAGGAGGTGACACCACCTACCCCTGCTACTGGTAGAGGACGTGGTCTACCTCCTTTAACTCCTAGTGCTTCAGGATCTGGAGCAAAACAGAGTCCATTGCCAGCCCCGCCAACTTCTTCGTCTAGAGGGAAAGCTGTTACATTTTCTCGCAAGAGGGGCAGAGGAAATCAGTAGTATAGGTTATTTGGTGCATTCCTTTGTATATAACATTATGACTCATGATATGAGATACATTATTATATTTTTTGTTTATATTTTGAGGTTGAGTTGAGACTTAGGACTTAGTATTCAGGACAGGATTCAGTTTTATGTGTGATGTAGCACTAGACATGATATTACACATCTTATATATTAGTTTTTTTTTTCATATTTATGTGTCAATGCATTTATTTTATGCTGTAGATGCTTTAGATATTAAAAAAATTGAAAAAAAATGAATATTTTTGTATGTGCCGATTTTTTCCCGATTTTTACGATTTTTTCCGATTTTTTCCCCTCGGCGATTTTATCCCGATCGCGATTTTTGTTACTTTGCTTTATTGTGATAGGTGAGGAGCCTCTCATTCTAGTGCTGTATGTGGATGACTTGGTCATTACAGGTGCAGAGAGACTCATGGAGGGCTGCAAGAGAGATATTGCTTTGGAGTTCGAGATGAAGGACATTGGCTTGATGCATTACTTTTTGGGTTTGGAGGTGTGGCAGGAGGGGTATTTCTTCCTGGGACAGGGGAAGTATATTGTGGACATCCCTTGCAGATTTCACATGGAGGATTGTAAACCCACGTTGACACCTATGGTCACTAACTGGAAGAAGCTTCACGCTTCAGATTCCGAGTTGGTGGATCCCACATTGTATAGACAACTGATTGGTTCCTTGATGTATTTGGTCAACACTAGACTAGATATATGTTTTGTAGTCAACACGATGAACCAGTTCATGTGTGAGCCCAGGAGAGTGCATTGGGTTGCTGCAAAACACATTTTGTGGTACTTGCAGGGGACAGTGGATTATGGTCTGGATTATAGACAGGGAGATGGAGT
The DNA here is from genome assembly GCA_034641835.2 of Pinus albicaulis. Lineage (NCBI taxonomy): Eukaryota > Viridiplantae > Streptophyta > Pinopsida > Pinales > Pinaceae > Pinus > Pinus albicaulis. The sequence goes on along the minus strand of CM076575.1, from coordinate 2,287,452 downwards.
GAGATTGGCAGGGTACATTGATTCTGATTGGGTAGGTTTTGCTTATGATAGGAAGAGCACTTCAGGGTGTTGTTTTGGGTTGGGTTCAACAGTTGTGTTGTGGTTCAGCCGAAAGCAGCAGTCAGTAGCATTGAGTTCAGCGGAAGCAGAGTACATGGCAACCAGTCTAGCTAGTTGTGAGTCCATATGGCTTCGCAAGATGTTGTTTGACTTGTTTGGTCAACTGTTGAGACCTTCAGTGATTTACTGTGATAATCGGAGTTGCATTAAACTTACGGAGAATCCAATATTTCATGACAGGTCAAAGCATATCGGGATTAGATATCATTTCATCAGAGACTATGTTCAGAAGGGAGATGTGAAGCTTGAGTATATTCCCACTGATGAGCAGGTAGCAGATACATTCACTAAAGCCTTACCACAGGGCAATCATGTCTACTTCAGAGACAAGATAGGTGTGGTGAGGAACACTTTCCTCGGTAAGAGTGTGTGTTAAAATTTGGGTACTAGAGGACAAGTGGTTCCCTAAGGCTTTGATCTTTGGCCTAGGGAAAAGTGTCCAAATGTATTTAACTTTTTCTTCTAAAGTGACTTTATAAGTGGTAAAGTCAAATCTAATTTAAAAGTGACTTTATAAGTGATAAAGTTACTAAGTCTAATTTTAAAGTGACTTTAATAAAGTCAATGTGAAATTAGAAAGTGAAAAGTGACTTTGGAAATAAAAGGCTAAGAGGGTCTTTATTAAAGTGGGGTGAATTAAAAAATAGAAAGTGAGATTTAAATTCACATTTAATCTCAACCCTAGATCTAAAGCTATCTCAACCATTGGATTTAGGGATTTCCCAAAAGGCACTTAGGGTTAGGTTAAAGGAGAAAAAGAAGGAAAAGGTCATTCATTCTTTCATAAGCATATTGAGAGAGGAGGAGAAGAGAGCAAGGAGATATTTCTGACCAGAGAAGGAAGAAGAACAGTACCTTGGCAAGCATACTGAGGCAGCTAGATTTAAGCAAATCCGTACAGCAAGCAACAACATGAAGTTCAAGGCAAGTGGCACGAATTTTGAGGAGGTGAAAACGACATTTAATGCAACACAGATTTTGAGGTCCGTACAACAGTTAAGGATGCACGAAAATCAAGGTCCATATAGCAGCAAAACAATTTTGTTTTCTAGAATCCGTACATTAGTTCAACAACACGCAAATAAAGGTCTGTACAACAATCGTACATGTTTTTCGAGGCAGCAAGTGGCACAGTTTTCGAGGCAGGCCGTACAACCATTTCGGCACTGTTTTTGGTGCTGTCCGCACAACATTTAAGGGTGTGCCTTTTGCTGTAATTTTCTGTTTGTATTTGGCACAAAAATCGAGGTGGAGTTTATGCACAGTTTTCAAGATAAGTAAAAATACTGGTTGCTGGAATTTTTACTGTACTTTTCATTTCTCTGTAAAAGCAATATTCAGAAATAAAGAGGAGCTTTCGAACTGGTTTTCCCCAAGAGTTGCAGGGGGTTTTTCTAGGGTCATATTGACCAAAAATGAGTGTGTCATTTTCTGTGTGTGTGGCTGAAATTATTTCTGAGTTTTATTTCTGCATTTTCCAGCACTATGAAATTTCCAGAATTTTTTGTTTTCAGAAATATTTATTATTTCCAGCTTGTTGAATATATGTGTATGGGAATGGGCATTTAACTACATGGGAGTAATAAGGAGAAACTGATAACCGGGTTGGGTCAAAATTTCTTCATGTCCAAGAATGACACAGAATCGAGCTTTTAATGAGCTTCCCCAACAATGCTGTGACCACAGGTGACTATAATTTTTATTCCTCCACTAGCTGCTACAGGACCGAGACTAAAGTCAAATGCTGGTCCAAGAGATAAGCTACGGGTCCGAGTTTCTTCCAAAAATGAGACTGTTCTTCGTCACTGGTGGCTGTCCTTCCTGAAGAGACTTGTCATAGGTTGTTGTTTTCATGGTGTGCACACCCAGAAACTCAGTTTAACAAGTGCCAGGTTTACTGGAGGTCCGAGCTTCCATAGATGATATCTGTCCACAGATTTTAGTATGGTCCAAACCATAGATAGTTTGAGTTAAATTCTTTAGATGTCCACTAGAAACTCCTTTTCTCTTTTGCTGTTCTACTTTGGATCTGAAATTATCTGAGATGAATTCTTGACTGAATTAGTGGCTAGATAACTGTGTTCAAGACCCAAAAACCATAACAAAAAATTGCCCAAACAATTTTCCTTTATGTCATCTCGGTCTCCTTGCTGTTCTATAGCTTGTCTCTGAATTTCTGTGATTTTCACCTAATTGGATGACTAAAATGAGAAGATATGACATGTATTTATACTGGTTTTGCATGAGGAGACACGTCACTAAGGCATGCCGACATTGGGATCTAGGACAGGTCGACTAAAAAAAATAATTATTGCACAACTTCAAAAATCAATATATTTCTAACCACGAGAGTTTTGGGGCATATGAGGGCTCGTTGGAAAGAGGAAGGAGTCCTCTTTAAGATGGTGAAGTAGCCATTTTGAAATGATGTCTTCAAGATGTCAAAAAATATTTTTTTTTATGACTATTTGGAATTTTTAGTGCAGAAGGTGATTAGGACAACAAGATGTCATTAATGGCTTCTCCATTGTTGTGTATCCAACAACGTCATTATATGTCATCAAGTATGGTGAGGTCATTCATGTCATATCTCCCATCATTGTCCATGTCATCATTATGTATGTCCTTATGTGTGATAGTGTAGCATCAATCATGTTACCAACCATGTCATATTGCAACATCCATTAATTTCCATCCAGAGAGCCCATCATGAGATTTATATTTCATCAATGTAAGGTCATTCATGTATAGTCCTCCATATGTCATCAAAGGCTTGTATATTAGATACATCATTGGCACTTAAAGGCTAGATCACTATGAGCATCAATCATAGGCACATGATTGACATGGCATCTTTAGAATTCCTTATTAAGGGTAAGGACATCATCCGTGATCTAGGGCATCTTCATGGTTAGTTCAAGGACATCATCATTAGGGTATTATGATCAATGGACATTTGGACATTTAGGCAACATCACACATCATAAGGATTTTCCATCACGAACAATGCGATATTGACATCAATGACAACCTTGATTAACAATTCCGATGGTGGGATTGTGAGATACCTCAAGCCCTATCTCAACCTTGCCCTTGGTTTCCTTAAGCCAAAGACCTCATTGGGATCTTCACCTTGTCTTGCATTGAAAATTTATTCTTTGGTCCCTTTCCCCTCCAGAATAGGTCAAGTACATCATTGGTTGCTAAACCCTATCCCCTTGACCTACCCCCCGAGTCCACTTGGTCCCATGTGGTCCCTCAAGCCATTACGAGTAATTCTTCAAAGACCACTTGGAATCCAAGCCTTTACAAGAATTTTAGGGTTTAAGGGCTTCCGTTATAAGATACATTCCCTAAACCTTAACCTTGAAATTCCCCTTGAGCCCTTCCTTGAGAGCCTTCAACCTTGCCTTCCAAAGCAAGCAAGCTTTATATCTGAGTCTCTCTCCTGAATAGGCCCCTAGGATCACCCCTCACCTTAGCATTTTCTACTTATTTTGTGGTCCTTATTATATCGGGTCTCTTCCCATCGGTGAAAGTCCGTAAAGAGTAGGGAGCCTTAGACGAGGTGACAGTGGGCTATTCCTCCATTTGTTGCCCTTAATATGGTAGTAGCCCTGCAAGGAGCCCCTTTAGGAGCCCCTGCTAGTTTGAGCGGTAACAACCATCACCCTAGCTCCTGTTACTGCTCAAACTAGCAGGGGTCCTAGGAGGGGGTCCGATAGGGCAACTACTAGGTCAAGGGAAACAATGGAGCGATAACTCTGATGAGCTCCATCATTAGACATATTTGGAGGGGTTAATGGTCACATTTTTGCCTTCTTAAATCTCTTTTTCTTGTATATTTATTGTTATTTGGTTTTATGATGGTAGTATAGGTGGTGATTAAGGCTAACATACTCTCAGTGCCTAATATGAGGTTGAGTGCAGAAAATCATGAGTAACTGGCATTATTTTTGAAGATTTTATCATAAAGAATTGAAGGAGACAACAAGGAGAAATTATAGGAGGGTTGTCCACCTTCCTTAACTCTAGAAGGCAGCCAAAGGATCCCCAAGGATTCTCTCCAACAATTCGAATTCCAGAGGCATCCAAGCAACTCAAAGACCAAAGTGCACTCATTCTATGTTTACTTGGAGTCAAGTGGACTCAATCACTATTTTCAAGGGAGCTGTTGGTAGCTGCCCTGTAGTATAAATAGAGCAGAGCTAGGAAGGAGTGGATTCTATTCGGAAAAATTGCTGCAAGCTGTTGAGCTTTTTTATTATTATACGCAGTGATTCAAACTTTCAGAAATGTACGAGACTATTCTTTCATGAAATGAGCAGATTGATTTCATTTTACTGATTTAGGTTCCAGAGAGCTAGGCCGTGGGTTAGGGCCTAATCCATGTGCCTTAGCCTCTCTGCTGTACTTGTTCTTTCCCTGCTGTCATTCAGTTAGATCTGCTTCTGATAGTTTCATTGCTGTTTAGTTTTTGCTCTCAGTGTGTTGCTGTAGGTTTCATTTGCTTATGAATAATAGAATAGAGGAGAAAACTCTAAAAGCTGTGGATCAAGACCTCCCTTCTTATCTCTGTCAATAGAGCTCGAGGAGGGTGAACCTTCCCACAGACCCAAAAATTGATTTCTGTTCACTGTTTCTGAGAATAGAGTAGAGTTGCATTACCATTTTCAGTCTTCCTGTTGCACTATATTTTCACGCATTTGTCTGTTTCTTTGTGCATAAGTTAGCAGGGTTGATTGCAGGAATTAGTGTTAAAGCCCCAAAGCAGCTCTGTGGTGCCTCCCTGCTTCATTTTCCATCACTGTCTTCACAACCTGAGCACTGCTGTTACGCCCTCCATTCCCTCCTTTTTCCGTTTATTCTAACTGTTGCACCCACCTTTTATCCCTAAAACACTTAAAATATCCAGCCCACCTTATTCCTTTGCTTTCATTAGTCACGGCCACCGCACCCTTTTTAACGCAAAACGCTTGAAAAACCATCAAAGTTGGACCTCCGCCCTTACTCCTCGAAACTCTCGCTATCGTATCACATTTTGTACTTCGCACTTTCCTCCTGATTGCACTACCGCTTCTCCGCCAACCCTGCGATATTGCAATATTGTGATATCGCATATCGCATAGTTCATATAACCCTTCCGCCTTGCCTCTGCCGATTATCACAAGATTATTCGAAAACCTTTGGAAACCGACCTTTTCCCTTTTTCCTTTAAAGACTTGCCGTAAATCACAAAACACATTTTCTATTGGTTTCCGTTAATGCTTTCCACCTCCGAACCCTGATTGCGATATTACTGTAGCACTCTGTCACGTCATCCCTATCACAAATCGCATTTCACAGTTTCTATCCCCATCGCATATCGCATTTCGCTCCCGCTTCGTTAACACTTACCGCTCCCAATCGTCGATTGTGACATTACTGTAGCACTCCGCCACGTCATCCCTATCGCAAATCGCATTTCGCAGTTTCTATCCCCATCGCATATCGCATTTCGCTCCCGCTCCCAACTGCTCTTCCACTTCTCCACCAGCATTGCGATATTGCATATCGCATATTGCATTGACACCCCCCTATTACAACTCCGCCATCGCACTTTTAAAAGCCTCCCTCTCCAAAACATTTTTGCGATATTAAAAGTTTTAATAAAGTTTTAAACCCCTTTTTCACTCCCCTAAGCCTTGTTTCATGTGGTTAAGCCCTCCATTAGCACCTTTACCCCTTTTTTCTCCAAACTGCAAGCAACACCTCTTCAAATTAGAATTAGGTCATGAATAGCTGCATAGATAGGAGCATGATAGATAGAGCAGGGCATGTTTAGCCGATTGGCCAAGTTAAGTGCAATTTAAATTAGTTTCCCTTCTGCCATTTCCTTTCTACAAATTAAATTAGATTCATTTCTGTCATTTCCTTTCTGCAAATTAAATTAGTTTCATTTCCGTCATTTCCTTTCTGCAATTTAAGTTAGTTTCCTTTCTGTCATTTCCTTCCAGCTATTTACTTTCCAGTTCTTATCATAGTTTAAGAAATAACACCCTTTCATAAAGTAGAAGAGGATGACATGAGAAAAATGTATCTGCTGTGTATATAGCACTGTCACCTCCAAATTTGTACGAACCCCGGGTTGATAAAGTAAAGTAAGGCAACCCCTGGGAGTTGCAGCACTCTTGGTGCAATACCAGGGCTCACCACTTTTTGGCGCCGTTGCCGGGGAGGTGTTTAGTAGATGCTTTGATTTTGTTTTAGCATTCGTTTCTGCTTTCCTTTCTTTTCATGTTATTTCAGAAATATTGAAAAAAATACAAAAAGATCTAATTTTCATGCCTCGTAGGAGTAGGAATACTCAAAGTCAAATTTTACCTAAAATCCCCACATCACCTCCTAGCCACCCTTCACTCTTCTTCAGTGGCTGTGAGGTTGAACTTCCTATAGGAGAGCGTTCTGAATACTTTGAGGAACCTATTGGGAAGAAGAAGAAGACCTTGGTCCAATTGAGGGACCTGTTTCACCTATCTTAACCATGGCTAAGATCCAGAGAGCCTTTCCCATAAGAGAGGCAGATGGGGAAACTAAGATGAAAAACATTAGCCCCTCAGCTCTTCCACACTTCCATGGACTTACCTCTGAGGATTCTGACACATTCATGTTTGAATTTGTTGTTGTTTGTAGGACTTATGACTACACCTCTGATGATCAGAAGTTGAAGCTGTTCCCATCCACCCTTAAGGATGCAGCCTTGCGCTGGTTCATGGGTTTCCTGGGGACAACATCACCACCTGGGCACAGGTGCAAGAGACCTTCAACAACAAGTACAGAGACTACTGTAGGTCCAAGGAAACTAAGGATGAGATATTTAGGATGACTCTAAGGCCCGATGAATCCCTAGAGGACTATGAAGAGAGGTTTCAATTAAACTATAAGAAAGTCAACTGTACTTTTGATCCTGCATCACTTAAACTTGTACTTCTTCGAGGGATCAGAGAAGAGATGATAGAAACCTTGAATATGCTATCAAGAGGAGATATCTACCAACTGCCTTATGAAATAATCAAAACTGTCTTCCGAAACCATTCTAGGGCATTTAGAGGACGGGTAGAGTTGGCCAAAACACTTCCAATACTCCTTCCTCTTCCACCTCCATAAAACATGAGATTGGAAACATGCTAGAGGATTTCAAGAGTGACATGCTGCACACGCTTGCTTTGCAAATGGACACAATGCAGGTCAAAAGGAAGCAAGAGGAAGCAGAGAGAGCCCTGGCCATATTTTGTCTTAAATGTACCCGGAAGCACCCAAGAAATGAATGTCCACTGAATGTCATGGAGGTTTGCTTAGGAGAATCTTGCCATAGACAAGTGTCCCTCCTTACCTGGACTTAAGGCTGTATATCAAGGTGGGGAAGCAGTGCCAGAGCAACTTTGTTTCATCAACTAGAGAAGGCCTCAAGGCCATAGGCCATATCAACAAGGTATGCAAGGTGCACCTTACTTTTACTATCACAACAATCAGAGTGCACCCATGCAACCTTGGTACATCCCCACTCTTCCATCCTTGTCTACACCTCCTACTTGGCCTTACAACCTTCCATATCATCCTCAGCCAGTGAATCAACCATTTCAGCAATATGTTCCACAACAACCTTAGTGGAACAATCCATCCCAAGGGTGGAGGCCTCAACACAATCAACCTCCTGCTCTAATGCCTCCACCCCAACCTCAACCTCAACTTACTCATGCTGCTCCACCTAGGCTACCTCAAATACCTGCACAACCCAATCCGAACCCGAACAACAGACAGGCACAACAGGTTCCCAGTGGAGAAACATCCTATCCAACTTATGCTGTGGAGATACAGGATGTTAATCTCAGGTCGGGAAGAGTACTCCCAGATAACCATCCTCCATCTCCACCCGTAGAGGCTGAGGAGGAAAAGGAAGAAGGTAACACTCAGATCCAACAACCTCCTTTTCCCGAGCACTTGAACCACCCTAGTTAGCACACCCTAGAGGAGACTGAACTTCTGGGAGAATTGGAAAATTTGTGTGTAAAGATACCACTTCTCCAGTCCTATAAGGATGTCCCTATCTACAATAGGCTCATCAAAGAAAAGTGCTTCAAGGGACCTGGGAGAAAGAAGAGAAATACCCCTACCATCAATGTAGTAGGACAACTGTCTGACCTAATGTTGGGAAGGGTGATCTTTCCAAAGTACCTGGACCCTGGTAGTCCAGTTGTTGATGTGCACATCGATGGTGTCATAGTCCCCAACACTCTGATTGATCTAGGGGTTGCCATCAATGTCATGACCAAGGAAACTATGTTGAAACTTAATCTCCAAGGGACTTTGAGGAAAACCACAACAGTTCTGCAACTTGCAGATCGATCCACAGTAACTCCGGAAGGAATTGTTGAGGATGTTATGGTTACCATTGACTCTTGGGAGTATCCTACAGATTTCCTGGTCCTGCGACCAAAAACCAATTTTAATGGTTATCCTCTCATCTTAGGGAGACCTTGGTTAGCCACTGCAGAAGCTTATATTAGCTGTCGGCCCGGAAACACGACTATAAAAAATGGGCCTTTGTCTAAACATCTAGTGTTATCCTCCAACCCAACCTTCCATTGATCATGATCTACCTATATGGTTGGAGGATGAAGAAGATGAGTTATATAACACTGCCCCTATGTGTACCATAGATGCTATTCTTAGAGGGGGGCAGCTTGATGAAGATGAACTCATCGACCATGCCATTCAAAACTAGTCCTCCACTAACATTCCTCTCGAAACCTTAGTCAAAGAGTCTGAAAGCCAACCTTGGATGGAAGTGCACTAAGTTGAGTCAACCTCCGAAACCACCAAGGCTATTGAGTTTGGCCCATCCAGATCTCTGAAAATCAATTGAGACCTCTCAAATGAAGAAGAGAAGCAGCTATGCCAGCTTTTGAAAGAGAATCTAGATGCATTTGCTTGGGATTACAAGGACATGAAAGGGGTGCATCCTTCAGTATGTAGACATCATATTTACATCAAAGAAGGATGCAAGCCTGTGAGACAACCCCAAAGAAGGATGAACCCGGCTCTGAAGGACATAGTCAAAGAAGAGCTGCAGAAACTATTAGATGCAGGGTTCATATATCCTATATCCGACAGTGATTGGGTATATCCTCTTGTCCTAGTCCCAAAGAAGAATGGGAAGTGGCGAATTTGTGTTGATTATCGAGAACTTAACAAAGCCACAAAGAAAGACCATTTCCCTTTGCCTTTTATAGACCAAGTCCTAGATGGCCTTACAGGGAGGAAGTTTATTTCCTTCGTAGATGGGTTTAGTGGGTACAATCAGATTCAAATCAACCCTGAAGACCAGGATAAGACTACTTTTACTTGTCCGTGGGGTACCTTCGCTTATTGAGTCCTACCCTTTGGGTTGTGCAATGCCCTAGCCACCTTCCAAAGAGTTGTCTTGAGCATTTTTCCCGAGTTAGTCCATGACTCTGTTGAAATCTACATGGATGATTTCACACCATATGTGAATGACTTCCAGGAAGCTCTCTCCAATTTGGGTAAAGTACTAAGAAGGTGCATTGAGATGCATCTCTCCCTATGCCCAGAAAAGTGTGAATTCCTGAAGAAAGCAAAGGTTGTGTTAGGGCACTCCATCTCCCAAACATGAATATAGGTAGACCCAAACAAAATCACTATCATCAAAAGGGTACCTGCTCCTCAAAAGCAGAAAGATGTAAGGAGTTTCTTAGACTTAGCTGTTTATTATAGAAGGTTCATCAAAGATTTCAGCAAGATGGCTTCACCATTATTTGGGTTATTGGCCAAATATTCCGAGTTTATTTGGTCTCGTCCTTGTCAAGAGGCTTTTGAGCTCATTTGTTAAAATTTGGGTACCAGAGGACAAGTGGTTCCCTAAAGCTTTGATCTTTGGCCTAGGGAAAGTGTCCAAATGTATTTAACTTTTTCTCCTAAAGTGTCTTTATAAGTGGTAAAGTCAAATCTAATTTAAAAGTGACTTTATAAGTGATAAAGTTACTAAGTATAATTTTAAAGTGACTTTATTAAAGTCAATGTGAAATTAGAAAGTGAAAAGTGACTTTGGAAATAAAAAGTTAAGTGGGTCTTTATTAAAGTGGGGTGAATTCAAAAATAGAAAGTGAGATTTAAATGCACATTTAATCTAAACCCTAAATCTAAAGCTATCTCAGCCATTGGATTTAGGGATTCCCCAAAAGTCACTTAGGGTTAGGTTAAAGGAGGGAAATAAGAGAAAAGGTCATTGAGTCTTTCATGAGTAGTTTGAGAGAAAGGAGGAAGACAGAGCTGGAGAAATTTCTAGGCTTGAGAAAGTGAAGGAGATGAATAGTTCAGCAAATTCATACAATAGCTAGAGACTGCACACTTTTCGAGGCAACAGTTCGTACAACATTAATTAGCACAATTTTTGAGACAACAAATCCGTACAACAATAGTGGGCACGGTTTTCGAGGTCCGTATAGCGCAAATTTTGAGGGGGATAAACAACAGTGGGCAAAACACATTCCGAGGCTGAGTGGGCACAGTTTTCGAGGCTGAAAGAGGCTATTGTCATTTCCGTACAGCAGTATGGAATTTCTGGCACGAATTTCGAAGAGGACATACAACATTAAATGCTGTTATCTCTTGCTGTAATAAATTTCTGTTTTGACTGTTTTGCTGATTTGGCACATTTTCCGAGGTGGAGACAAGCATGGAAAACGAGATAAGTCTGTTATTGTGTTTGTTGGAATCTTTCTGTATATTTCAATTCTCTGTAAAAGCATTTTCCAGAAATAAAGAAGAGCTCTCGAACTGGTTTTCCCTAAGAGTTGTAGGGGGCTTTTCCAGGGTCATATTGACCAAAAATTAGCGTGTCATTTTCTGTGTGTGGCTAGAATATTTTCTGAGTTTTATTTCTGCATTTTTCAGCACTTCGAAATTTTCAGAATTTGTGTTTTCTAGAAATATTTATTATTTCCAGCTTGTTGAATGTATGTTTATGGGAATGGACATTTAACTACATGGGAGTAGTAAGGAGAAATTGATAACCGGGGTTGGGTCAAAATTTCTACATGGTATCAGAGGTTGGGTGGCTAAAAAATGCAGTTTGTGACAAGAAGTGAAAAATTACAGCAAGCTTATATTTCACACAGAAAACTGAACCTTTACCACAGCATTGAAATTTTCAGTTTGTTAGGATAGCAAGCATGTCTTTGGGCTTGAGGGTGGAGGATAGGTTGGATGGGCACAACACCTACAGTACATGGAGGGAGAGAATCCAGAGCATCTTTGAAGAGGCAAAAGTCTGGGGCATCATGGTTCATACCACACAGCACCCAGTGGCAGTGCATGCTAATCCTGTTCAGCTAGCAGATTTTAATAAGAAGAATGCCAAGGGAAAGAGACTGATTCTGGATGGTATTAAAGACCATGTCATTCCTCATGTGAAAGGAAAGAGACTTGCACATGAGATGTGGACAACCTTGACCAATCTTTTACTAGAATACCAATGAAAACAAAAAAATGGTCCTAAGGGAGAAGTTGAAGGCCATTAAGATGGCAAAGACCAATAGTGTTACTGCATACCTCACAAAGATCACTAATGTGAGAGACGAGTTGGCAGCTGTTGGAGAGGCCATTCCACCAACTGAGTTGGTGCGAATTACAGTGAATGGTCTTCCCAAGACATAGGAGAATTTTGCAGATGGGATTGTTGCACGGGAGACCCTTCCCACTTGGGAGAGGTTGTGGGATGATTGCATTCAGAATGAAATTAGAAAGAACCATCTTGGGGTAGCCAAACTAGTTGAGGAGGATGACAATGTAGCATTGTTAGCAAGAGGCAAGAAGGGCAAGGGAAAGAAGCAATCTTCCACATGCAGTGGTGGGGGCAAAGGTAAAGGTAAGCAGTAGGTGAACAAGAAGAAGGACTATTCCAAGGTGAAGTGTTGGAATTGTCAGAAGCTGAGACACTATGCAGTTGTGTGTCCGGAGAAGAGGAAGAAGGGAAAGGATAAGACCATGGCAGTATTTGCAAAGATAGAGGACTTTTCAGAGAGTTTTGACCGAGAGTTTGGGTTCATTGCTTGTGAGTCCACTAGTGCAGGATCACTTGCCATGGAGGTTGAGAGGGAGTGTGCATTTCCTTCCACTAGCGGAGCATCTTCAGGTATTTGGTATGTTGACAATGGGGCTTCACATCATATGATAGGAGTCCGTGAGTACTTCTCAGAGCTTTCAGAGAGTAGCACTGATATAGAGGTAGTACTCAAAAACAACATCATTGTTAGAGCAGTCAGTGTGGGGACATTGACATTTGATAGGGAACCCAAACCTCCCTTGAAGGTGTTAGATCTTCTATATGTGCCAGGGATGAAGAAGAACCTTATATCCGTCTCAGCATTGGAGGACAGAGGGTATAAGGTATTGTTCAGGAGAGGACAAGTGCTTATATATTCCAGGGGCACTCTAGCTGATTCAACTAGAGTGATTGGTGTATGCCATGCCAAGGTGTACAAGTTTTCATTTCAGCCCCTTATGGCATTGAGCAGTAGTATTGACAACAGAGCTAGCAGTTCAGAGCTGTGCGAGATTTGGTACCGCAGGATGGGGCACATGTATCACAAGGCCTTGAGGACATTGCAGGAGATCACTACGGGTGTGCCAGATTTAAGTTCTGATCACATTGATACATGCAGAGGATGTGCTATGGGGAAGTTTGCCAAATCCCCTTTTCCTAGCAGTGATAACAGATCGATTGGGATTCTTGATTTGATTCATACCGATGTGAAAAGTGAAAAGTGACTTTGGAAATAAAAGGCTAAGTGGGTCTTTATTAAAGTGGGGTGAATTAGAAAATAGAAAGTGAGATTTAAATGCACATTTAATCTCAACCCTAGATCTAAAGCTATTTCAGCCATTGGATTTAGGGATTCCCCAAAAGTCACTTAGGGTTAGGTTAAAGGAGGGAAAGAAGAGAAAAGGTCATTGAGTCTTTCATGAGCAGATTGAAAGAGAGGAGGAAGAGAGAGCGGGAGAAATTTCTAGGCTTGAGAAAGTGAAGGAGAGGAACAGTTCAGCAAATCCGTACAACAGCTAGAGGCTGCATGCTTTTCGAGGCAACAGTCCGTACAACATTAAATAGCACATTTTTCGAGACAGCAAATCCGTACAACAATAGTGGGCACGGTTTTCGAGGTCAGTACATAGCAGATTTCGAGGGGGATAAACAACAGTGGGAAGCACACATTCTGAGGCTGAGTGGGCACGATTTTCGAGGCTGCTGTCATTTCCGTATAGTTCGTACAACAGTACAGAATTTCTTGCACGGATTTTGAGGAGGGCGTACAACATTAAATGCCAGTATCTCTTGCTGTAATAAATTTCTGTTTTGACTGTTTTGCTGATTTGGCACATTTTCCGAGGTGTAGACAAGCACAAAAAACGAGATAAGTCTGTTATTGTCTTTGCTGGAATTTTTCTGTATATTTCACTTCTCTGTAAAAGTATTTTCCAGAAATAAAGAAGAGCTCTCGAACTAGTTTTCCCCAAGAGTTGTAGGGGGTTTTTCCAGGGTCATATTGACCACAAATCAGCGTGTCATTTTCTGTGTGTCTGAAATATTTTGTGAGTTTTATTTCTGCATTTTCCAGCACTTTGAAATTTCCAGAATTTGTGTTTTTAGAAATATTTATTATTTCCAGCTTGTTGAATGTATGTTTATGGGAATGGGCATTTAACTACATCGGAGTAATAAGGAGAAACTGATAACCAGAGTTGGGTCAAAATTTCTACATCATTAAGGAAAAGTTGACTACTGCCCCCATTCTCTGAGGTCCAAATTGGGCTCTGCCTTTCCACATCCACATTGATGCATCCGACAAAGCTGTAGGGGCGGCATTAGGACAATTAGAGGACAAAATTCCTTATGCCATCTATTTCATCAGCAAGAAATTTTCTAAGGTCGAGCTGAATTATACTGTTACTGAGAAGGAGAAGTTAGCCATTGTCCATGCTTTGAACAAATTCAGACATTATGTAACTGGATATCAGACCCTTTTTCACACTGACCATGCAGCCATCAAGTATTTAATGAACAAACCGGATGTTAATACTAGGATAATTAGATGGTTGTTACTTTTACAACAAATTGATTTGATTATTGTTGAGAAACCTAGAAAGGAGAATGTTGTTGCAGATTTTTTGTCCAGGTTAGCTCTCCCTGCAGGTAAAGAAGGAATGGTGGATGACCAGCTGCCAGATGAGCATCTCTTTGCTATCTCAGCACTCTCACCATTGTTTGCTGATATAGCCAACTACTTGGTTGCTGGGAAACTCCCTCCTAATATTTCATTCAAGGCGAAGAGCAGAATCATCAGAAAAAGCGCCCCTTTCACATGGATTGGGGGAAATCGTTTCAAGCTAGGCCCTGATCAAATCCTCAGCAGATGTGTGAGGGAGGAAGAAGTTTTTGATATCCTATCTACATGTCTTGACGACCCATGTGGAGGCCACTTTGCTGCAAAGAGAAATGCTTACAAAGTTTTGCAGGCAAGATACTATTGGCATACCCTTCACTAAGATTCTAGAAGATACACCAACAGGTGTGATCAATGCCAAAGGATGAGGAAACCCACACAAAGGGATGAGATACCTTTGCACCCTCAGATGGCTCTTGAGCCATTTGAAAAGTGGGGCATGGATTTTGTTGGACCTATCGATCTACCATCTAGACAAAAGAAGTATATCATAGTTTGCATTGATTACCTGACAAAGTGGGTTGAAACAAAAGTAGTGAAGGTAGCAACCGAGGAGAAAGTAGCAGAATTTCTGAGGGAGAATATGTTTTACAAGTTTGGGTACCCCAGAGAAATAGTCACTGATCAGGGAGCACAATTCACTTCTCACCTCATTGAAAATCTTTTGAGGAAGCGCAAGATTAAGCATAGAACTTCTACTGCCTATCACCCTCATGCGAATGGCCAAGTAGAAGTACCTAACCGAGTTTTAGAGAGCATCCTCACCAAGGTTGTGAGCAGCAACAAAAAAGATTGGGCAGACATATTGGTAGAAGCTACTTGGGCCTACAACACTACTTGGAAGACAACAACAGGATTCACTCCCTGTGAAGTAGCCTATGGTAAGAAAGCTCTACTTTCAATTGAGTTTGAATTCAATACTTTAAGAATTGCAGCTGAATTAAATCTACATCTATCAAATGCCCAAAAAGAGAGGTTGCTACGACTAAATGGATTGGACGAGTTCAGAATGCAAGCACTTCTTCACATAGAGGTAGTTCAGCTGCAAAGGAAGGTATGGCATGACAAGAACATTAAGGAGAAGGCTTTCCAAGAAGGAGATTGGGCACTGATGTATGATTCAAGGTTTAAAGACTTTAAGGGCAAATTGATGACTGGGACCATAGACAGTGGAAAAATGTTTTGACAATGGCACAGTTCAAATCAGGACCATAGACGAGGAAGGAATCCCCTTGCTTGTCAATGGTCACAGACTTAAAATTTACAAGAAGCCCTTATCCAGGGCAGATTTCATAAATTCAATAAGCAGAGAGGTGTATGTAATGAGAAACTCCATAGTTTCCAACACCTCCTAACAAAAAAAAAAGAAAAAAAAAAGAGAAAAAAGAATAAAGATCCATGGGTGAAAACCTCTCTGAGGCGCTCAAGGCAAGCTCATGGGTTGAAAACCTCGATGGAGGCAACCCACTTGCTTTCAACAAAAAAAAGAAGAAGAAGAAGAGAGAAATACATTTGTATCTCTGTGTTTGCTGTTTTGCAGGTTATTAATGGTTTTTAGAAACACAGGGAAGCAGTGATCTTCTTCTCTCCCCTTCTATTTTACCATCCATCCCATCATTCACTCCATTCATTTCCATAACTCTTTCCATCACCTCCATATACCATATTCCTCCATTCCTGAGCACAATGTAGCAAAAGAAAGCAAGCCACAAATTGCTACAAACATTAGGAATTTCCTTCAAAAACAAAGTTGTTCATGGAATGCAAAGAAAAACAAGAAGTAAAGCTACATAACGGATTCCAGGAGAACGAGAATGCCATCCATGGCATCTCAAGCACCCCACGCAGCATCTACGGTAGAAAGAAACAACAAGAAAAGATCAACAACTCACTTAGAGAGCTGCTCATTCAACAAGCTACTCACTCAGAGAACATGAAAGTAATGAAGAACGCAACATCTTGATAAAATTTGGGTACCAGAAGACAAGTGGTTCCCTAAGGCTTTGATCTTTGGCCTAGGGAAAAGTGTCCAAATATATTTGTACTTTTCTCCTAAAGTGACTTTATAAGTGGTAAAGTCAAATCTAATTTTAAAGTGACTTTATAAGTGGTAAAGTTACAATCTAATTTTAAAGTGACTTTATTAAAGTCAATGAAAAATTAGAAAGTGAAAAAGTGACTATGGAAATAAAAGGCTAAGTGGGTCTTTATTTAAGTGGGGTGAATTAAAAATTAGAAAGTGAGAATTTAATGCACACTTATTCTTAGCCCTTGATCTAAAGCTATCTTATCCATTGGATTTAGGGATTCCCCAAAAGTCACTTAGGGTTAGGGTAAAAGGAGAAAAGAAGAGAAAAGGTCATTCATTTTTTTCATGAGAAGATTGAGAGAAGGAGCAAGAGAGAGCAAGGAGAATTTCCGAGCAGGGAGAAGAAGAAGAGTAGAACCTTGGCACAAATCCCAAGGCATTTATTTCAGCAGTCTGTACAACAGTTTATAGGCACGATTTTCGAGGCAGCTTGGCACGAAAATCGATGAGAGAGAAGGCTACATTTATTGCAGCAGTTGAGGCATGATTTTTGAGGACCATTCAACTATTTTTCAGGCACAAAATTCGAGGCAGCATTCAACACTTTTCTAGGCACGAATTTTGAGAAATTTGTACAACTGGGTTTGGCACGAATTTCAAGGCAGTTCATACAGTTGTTCTGGCACAATTTTCTAGACTATCAGTACAACATTTAATGCTGTAATTTTGCTGTAAAAATTTCTGTTGTATTGTTGGCACGTTTTTCGAGGTGGTGGCTAAGCACGGAATTCGAGATAAGTAAATTTGTGGTTGTTGGAATTTTTCTTGTGTATTTCTGTTTCACTGTAAAAGCATTTTTCAGAAATAAAGAAGAGCTCTCAAATTGGTTTTCCCCAAGAGTTGTAGGGGGTTTTTCTAGGGTCACATTGACAAAAAATCACAGTGTTATTTTTCTGTGTGGCTGTAATATTTTTCTGTGTTTTTATTTCTTCATTTCCACCACTTGTGAAATTCCCAAATTTGTGTTTTCAGAGATTTATTTCGTTTCTAGAATTTTGAATGTATGATTATGAGAATGGGCATTTAACTATATGTGAGTGATAAGGTGAAACTGAAAACCAGAGTGGGGTCAGAATTTTTACATGGTATCAGAGCTTGGGTGGCTAAAAAGTGCAGTTTGGGATAACAAGTGAAAAATTACAGCAAGCTGATTTTTCACACAGAAAATTGAACCTTTACCACAGTTTTGAAATTTTCAGTTTGTTAAGACAACAAGCATGTCTTTGGGCTTGAGGGTTGAGAATAGGTTGGATGGGCAGAGCAACTATAGTGCATGGAGGGAGAGAATCCAGAGCATCTTTGAGGAGGCAGAAGTCTGGGGCATAATGGTTCACACCACACAGCTTCCAGTAGCAGTCTCTGCTGACCCTGTTTAGTTGGCAGAGTTTAACAAGAAGAATTCTAAGGGAAAAAGATTGATTCTGGATGGTGTTAAAGACCATGTCATTCCTCATGTGAGAGGAAAGACATATGCACATGAGATGTGGACAACCTTGACCAATTTTTACCAGAGCACCAATGAAAACAGAAAAATGTTCCTAAGGGAAAAGTTGAAGGCCATTAAAATGGCTAAGACTGATAGTGCTACAACATACCTCACAAAGATCACTTCTGTGAGAGAAGAGTTGGCAACTGTTGGAGAGACCATTCCACGCACTAAGTTGGTGCGGATTACTTTGAATGGTCTTCCCAAGACTTGGGAGAGTTTTGTGGATGGGATTGTTGCACGGGAGAACCTTCCTAGCTGGGAGAGATTTTGGGATGATTGCATTCAAAATGAGATCAGAAAGAACCATCTTGGGGCAGCCAAACAGGTGGAGGAGGATGAAAATGTAGCATTGTTGGCAAGGGGCAAGAAGGGCAAAGGAAAGAAGCAAGCTTCCACAAGTGGTGGTGGGGACAAAGGCAAAGGTAAAGGTAAGCAGGTAAACAAGGAGAAGGACTATTCCAAAGTCAAATGTTGGAATTGTTAGAAGTTAGGACACTATGCAGTTGTGTGTCCGGAGAAGAAAAACAAGAAGGGAAAGGACAAGACCATGGCAGCATCTGCAGAGATAGAGGACTTTTCAAAGAGCTTTGACCACGAGTTTGGGTTCATAGCTTGTGAGTCCACTAGTGCAAGATCACCTGCCACACATGTTCAGAGGGAGTGTGCACTTCCCTCCACTAGCGGAGCATCTTCAGGTATTTGGTATGTTGGCAGTGGGGCTTCTCGTCATATGACAGGAGTCCGAGAGTACTTCTCGGAGCTTTCAGAGAGTGGCACTGATATAGAGGTAGTACTCGGAGATGACAACATTGTTAGAGCAGTGGGTGTGGGGACATTGACATTTGATTGGGAACCCAAACCTCCCTTGAAAGTGTCGGATGTTCTATATGTGCCAGGAATGAAAAAGAACCTTATATCCGTTTCAGCATTGGAGGACAGAGGGTATGAGGTGTTGTTCAGGAGAGGGCAGGTGCTTATATCCTAGGGGCACTCCAGCTGATTCAACTAGAGTGATTGGTGTGCACCATGCCAAGGTGTACAAGTTCTCATTCCAGCCCCTGATGGCATTGAGTAGCAGTACTGGCAGCAGATCTAGCAGTTTAGAGTTGTGCGAGATTTGGCACCGCACGATGGGGTACATGTATCATGGGGCCTTGAGGACATTGCGGGAGATGACCACAGGTGTGCCAGATTTCAGTTCTGATCACCTTGATACATGTAGAGGATGTGCTATGGGGAAGTTTGCCAAATCCCCTTTTCCCAACAGTGATAAAAAATCGACAGGGATTCTTGACTTGATTCATACCGATGTGAGTGGTCGGATGTCTCATGTATCCTTGAGTGGCTATGAGTACTATGTTTTATTCATTGATGATCACTCTCGGAAGACCTAGATTTATATCTTGAAGACCAAGAGTGAGGTCTTCAAGCGGTTTCAAGAGTTCAAAGCTCTTGTGGAGACCTAGACAGGTTGGAAGATCAAGGTCCTTAGGTTGGACAATGGAGGGGAGTATACCCTTGGTGAGGTTGTTGATTATTGTGCGGAGGCAGGCATCAGGAGGGAGTTCACAGTTCCTTACAACCCCCAGCAGAATGGGGTCGTGGATAGGAAGAACAGATCCATCATTGGGGCTGCCAAAGCCATGCTTCATGATCAGGGGTTACCTTTGTTTTTGTGGGCAGAGGGCTGCAACACTACTGTGTATTTGTAGAACAGGAGTCCACATCGTGCCTTGGGCAATGGGACTCCGGAGGAGGCTTTTTCTGGGAAGAAGCCTGATGTTGGTCACTTTCGTATCTTTGGGTGCATTACATATTCCTATGTTCCCAAGGAGAAGAGGACCAAGCTAGAGCCCACTGCAGACAAGGGCATCTTTGTGGGTTACAGCGAGACCTTGAAAGCCTTTCAGATTTATATTCCTGCAAAGAGGAAAGTTGTTGTTAGGCGGGATGTGAAGTTCGAGGAGGATAGGGCTTTCAGGAGGCCAGATTTCAGTTCTGATCACCTTGATACATGCAGAGGATGTGCTATGGGGAAGTTTGCCAAATCCCCTTTTCCCAGCAGTGATAACAAGTCGACAGGGATTCTTGACTTGATTCATACCGATGTGAGTGGTCGGATGTCTCATGTATCCTTGAGTGGCTATGAGTACTATGTTTTATTCATTGATGATCACTCCCGGAAGACCTAGATTTATATCTTGAAGACCAAGAGTGAGGTCTTCAAGCAGTTTCAAGAGTTCAAAGCTCTTGTGGAGACCTAGACAGGTCGGAAGATCAAGGTCCTCAGGTTGGACAATGGAGGGGAGTATACCCTTGGTGAGGTTGTTGATTATTGTGCGGAGGCAGGCATCAGGAGGGAGTTCACAGTTCCTTAAAACCCCCAGCAGAATGGGGTCGTGGAGAGGAAGAATAGATCCATCATTGGGGCTGCCAAAGCCATGCTTCATGATCAGGGGTTACCTTTGTTTTTGTGGGCAGAGGCCTGCAACACTACTGTGTATTTGTAGAACAGGAGTCCACATCGTGCCTTGGGTAATGGGATTCCGGAAGAGGCTTTTTCTGGGAAGAAGCCTGATGTTGGTCACTTTCGTATCTTTGGGTGCATTACATACTCCTATGTTCCCAAGGAGAAGAGGACCAAGCTAGAGCCCACTGCAGACAAGGGCATCTTTGTGGGTTACAGCGAGACCTCGAAAGCCTTTCAGATTTATATTCCTGCAAAGAGGAAAGTTGTTGTTAGGCGGGATGTGAAGTTCGAGGAGGATAGGGCTTTCAGGAAGTCACGAGAGTTAGAGTATCTGGATTCACCAGACCCTCAGGAGCAGCTGAGTCAGTCACAGGGATTCAATCGATAGGAATTAGGAGGTACATCGATTATAGTGTCAGGTCCATCAGTGAGCAGTGGCTCTCAAAGTCAGATGGGTGGTGCTTCGGGCAGCATGCAGAGCAGTTCACAGGGTAGTCCACTGATGGACAGTTCACACGATACTTCAACATCTACAGGTACAGGTTTAGGCATGAGGTCAGTTGGCAGGCCTTCATGAGTTCAGGATTTTGATGAGGATGAGGATTCTTTCACTCCGGTGGGAGAAGTGTGCTCAGGGAAGAGGAAGCCCAATTGGCTTCAGGACACCTTGCGCGAGGCCACATCTGTTGCTGGGCCAAAGAGACAAGTTAGAGAGAGTAAACCACCTGAGCGGTTCTGTAGTTATATGGCATTGATCACTAGCGTTGTTGATTCTGAGCCTTCTAGCTATGAGGAGGCAACTAGCCAGCAGGTCTGGAGAGAGGCAATGCAGGAGGAGTATTCTTCTATCATGAAGAATGATGTTTAGGAGGTGGCGTCGAGGCCTGAAGGTAAATCAGTGGTTACTTCCAGATGGCTTTACAAGATAAAGCATGTTGTAGATGGCAACATCGAGAAGTTCAAGGCTCAGTTTGTGGCGAGAGGGTTCTCACAGGTAGAGGGAGTTGACTATCAAGAGACTTTCGTTCTTGTGGCTTGATATACTTCCATTCGCTCCATTATATCGATAGCAGCAAAGATGGGTTGGAAGATCCATCAGATGGATGTGAAGACCGCATTTCTCAATGGCTTCATACAGGAGGAGGTTTATATTGAGTAGCCACTGGGCTTTGAGGTGCATGGGAAGGAGTCCCATGTATCCAGATTGAAGAAGGCACTCTATGGCCTGAAGCAAGCTCCTAGAGCTTGGTACTCGAGGATTGATACATACTTGCAGGAGTTGGGTTTCACAAAGAGTGATGTAGATTCGAACCTATACTTTATTGTGGTAGATGAGGAGCCTCTCATTCTGGTGCTGAATGTGGATGACTTGGTCATTACAGGTGCAAAGAGACTCATTGAGGGCTGTAAGAGAGATCTTGTTTCAAAGTTCGAGATGGACATTGGCTTGATGCATTACTTTTTGGGATTGGAGGTGTGGCAGGAGGAGGGGCATTTCTTCCTGGGACAGGGGAAGTATATTGTGGACTTTTTTAGCAGATTTCAAATGGAGGATTGCAAACCCATGTCTACACCTATGATCACTAACTGGAAGAAGCTTCACGCTTCAGATTTCGAGTTGGTGGATCCTACTTTGTACAGACAACTGATTGGTTCTTTGATGTATTTGGTCAACACTCGACCAGATATATGTTTTGCAGTTAACACGATGAGTCAGTTCATGTGTGAGCCTAGGAGGGTGCACTGGGTGGCTGCAAAACACATTCTTCGTTACTTGCAGGGGACAGTGGATTTTGGTCTGGATTATAGACAGGGAGATGGAGTGAGACTGGAAGGGTACACTAATTCAGATTGGGTAGGTTGTGCTTTTGATAAGAAGAGCACTTCAGGGTGTTGTTTTGGGTTGGGTTCGGCAGTTGTGTCGTGGTTTAGCCGAAAGCAAGAGGAAGTTTCCACCTTAACTTCTTTGAGCACAAAGAGAAAAAGGCAGACCTCTATGTATTTCAGAACTAAAAAGAGTTAGAGTGTAAGTCAGAAAGAGCCAAAAACGCCTCCCAAGATCCGCATCAGCATTGAATATTTACCAAGGGAGGAGGAAAGAATCAGAGAGACAGTTCTGAAGGAGCAGCTGTAGATGGCACAGGCAGAGAATATAGCACTAAAGGAGCAATTGCAGCAAAAAGGGCAACAAGTAGCCACCATGGTAGACTTGTGCATAGAAGCCCTTCAACACAGATTCCCTGCTGACTCATATGTTGTGTACCTCAAGGAGAAATGGCTCCTATTTCAAATCAAAACTCTTGCCTCCCATGGATCCCTACCTTTCCAAGATTGTAGGAAATTCATGGATTTCTACAAGCAAGCTAGCATGGCTGATCAGGCAAAGATGGCAGAGTTTTATGTGCATAACCTCGCGCTGACAAATCTGGATACTTGGGACCCCAATTCTACAATGGGGGATATGCAGTTGATGGCTCTAGTATCTTGGATGATGAATGAGGACACTAGAGCAAAACATATATGGAGGTTCATGAGAAGAAGAAATAGAGAACCCTTACATATCAGACCAGAATTGTTCAGCCCAAGTGGAGTCATCCTTAACCGTCGAGAGATTGAAAGGGACCCTGCAATAGTTGAAAGCTACCTCCAGACTCAAACACAGGTAATGGGCCACTTTGATGATATTTCTAGGAAGATAGAAGATGAGTGCATTATGGCCAGCCAGAGGAGATGGAAGAACCTCCCTCACAACCTCAAGAATAGGGAGTACCACACTCCAGAAAGACTGAGGGGTGCCTTGGAAAGGGCACCATTATACAAGAAGGCCATGTAGCCCAAGAAGATCCAATGGCTTGGTCTCAAGCTCAGTCCACCTTTGATGTTGGGGCTGAATGATGAAAGGGACACAGATTCATAAGATAGAGAATGGGAGAATGCAGAAAAGAGTAATGGGTTTTACCCCCCTGAGGGGGCTCCCACCCTTCTTCCTCAGGAAGCCAGGGGGCTGTCAAAGCCTTGAAAACTGCAAGAGGAGGATTAGTTGCTTAGAGGATGAGCAACCATTCAGTAGGGGGTTGATGATGAGATCCATCATTAGACATATTTGGAGGGGTTAATGATCACCTTTTTGCCTTCTTAAATCTCTTTTTCTTGCATTTTTATTGTTATTTGGTTTTATCATGCTAGTATAGGTGGTGATTAAGGCTAACATACTCTGAGTGCCTAATGTGAGGTTGAGTGCAGAAAATCATGAGTAATTGACATTATTTCTGAAGATTTTATCATAAAGAATTGAAGGAGACAACAAGGAGAAATTATAGGAGGGTTGTCCACCCTTCTTAACTCTGGAAGGCAGCCAAAGGATCCCTAAGGATTCTCTCCAACAATTCGAATTCCAGAGGCAGCCAAGCAACTCAAAGACCAAAGTGCACTCAATCTATGTTTACTTGGAGTCAAGTGGACTCAATCATTATTTTCAAGGGAGCTCTTGGAGGCTGCCTTGTAGAATAAATAGAGCAGAGTTAGAGCTAGGAAGGAGTGGATTCTATTCGGAAAAATTGCTGCAAGCTATTGAGCTTTTTTATTATTGTATGCAGTGATTCAAACTTTCAGAAGTGTATGAGACTATTCTTTCATGAAATGAGCAGACTGATTTCATTTTACTGATTTAGGTTCCACAGAGCTAGGCTGTGGGTTAGGGCCCAATCCATGTGCCTCAGCCTCTCTGCTGTACTTGTTCTTTGCTTGTTGTCATTCAATGAGATCTGCTTCTGATAGTTTCATTGCTGTTTAGTTTTTTCTCTCAGTGTGCCGCTGTAGGTTTCATTTGCTTATGAGTAATAGAATAGAGGAGAAAACTCTAAAAGCTATGGATCAAGACCTCCGTTCTCATCTCTGTCAATAGAGCTCGAGGAGGGTTAACCTTCCCACAGACCCAAAAATTGACTGTTCACTGTTTCTGAGAATAGAGTAGAGTTGGATTACCATTTTCAGTCTTCCTGTTGTACAATATTTTCACGCATTTGTTTGTTTCTTTGTGCATAAGTTAGCAGGGTTGATTGCAAGAATTAGTGTTAAAGCCGCACAACAGCTTTGTGGTGCCTCCCTGCTTCATTTTCCATCTCTGTCTTCACAACCTGAGCACTGCTGTTACGCCCTCCATTCCTTCTTTTTCCGCTTATTCTAACTGTTGCACCCACCTTTTATCCCTAAAAACACTCAAATATCCAACCCGCCTTATTCCTTCGCTTTCATTAGTCACGACCACAACACATTTTTTAACTTAAAACGCTTGAAAAACCATCAAAGTGGGACCTTCGCCCTTGCTCTTCGAAACTCCGTCTACCGTATCACATTTCGCACTTCGCAGTTTCCTCCCGACTGCACTACCGCTTCTTCGCCAACCCTGTGATATTGCGATATCGCATATCGCATATCGCATATTTCATATAACCCTTTCACCTTGTCTCTGTCAATTATCACAAGAATATTCGAAAACCTTTGGAAACCGACCTTTTCCCTTTTTCCTTTAAAGACTTGCCGCAAATCACAAATCACATTTTCTATTGGTTTTCATTAATATTTCTCGCCTCCGAACCCCATGTAGAATTTCAACCCCCACTCCGATTATTAGTTTTCCTTATCTCTCCATGCATATAGTTTTAAATCTAACCATGATATAAATACTAAAATCTGGAAATGACAGAAATTTCTGAAAACACAAATTTGGAGATTTCACAACTACTGGAAAATGCAGAAATAAAACACGGCAAAATTATGATAGCCACACACAGAAAATAACACAGTGATTTTTGGTCAATGTGACCCTGGAAAAACCCCCTACAACTCTTGGGGAAAGCTAGTTTGAGAGCTCTTCTTTATTTCTGAAAATGCTTTTACAGAGAAACTGAAATACACAATAAAAATTGCAACAACCAAAATTTACAACTTATCTCGATTTCTGTGCTTGCACTCTGCCTCGGAAAACATGGCAATAGCAAACAAAAAATTACAGCAGAGAAGAACAACATTAAATGCTGTACAGACTCCTCGAAAAACATGCCCATAAATTCACAAAAAGGTTGTACTGCTGCACGGACTGTATGGAAAAGTACAACTATACTTTCTCCTTGAAATATGTGCCCAGCTACTCGAAAAACGTGCCCAACAACCTCAGAATTCGTGCCTTTAGTTTGCTGTCCTTTCACCTCGATTTTTGTGCCTTTGTCTTCCTTGAAATATGTGCTCAAAACTGTTGTATGGATTTTGCCTTGGAAAATGTGCCCAATAAATGCTGCTGTACGAACTGTTGAAATATCTCCTTGGGATACGTGCCAAAGATGCTGCTCTCCTTCAACTTCTTACTGCTCAGAAATTTTTCTCCTTGATCTCCTCTTCTCTTCTCTCAATAGCTCATGAAAGACTGAATTGATCTTTTCCTCTTCTCCTCTCCTTTTACCCTAAATGACCTTTTGGGTAACCCTAAGATCTAATGGCTGAGATTCATTTAGATCTAGTGATGAGAATAAATGTGCATTTAATTTTCACTTTCTATTTTTTAACTAACCCACTTAAATAAAAAATCACTTAGCCTTTTATTTCCATAGTCACTTTTTCACTTTCTAATTTTTCATTGACTTTAATAAAGTCACTTTAAAATTAGAATGTAACTTTACCACTTATAAAGTCACTTTAAAATTAGATTGACTTTACCACTTATAAAGTCACTTTAGGAGAAAAGTACAAATAAATTTGGACACTTTTCCCTAGGCCAAAGATCAAAGCCTTAGGGAACCACTTGTCCTCTGGTACCCTAATTTTGACACCCCGATTGCGATATTATTGTAGAACTCCGCCACGTCATACCTATTGCAAATCACATTTCACAGTTTCTATCCCCATCGCATATCGTATTTTGCTCCCGCTTCGTTAACACTTACCGCTCCCAACCACCGATTGTGACATTACTGTAGTACTCCACCACGTCATCCCTATCGCAAATCGCATTTCGCAGTTTCTATCCCCATCGCATATCGCATTTCGCTTCCGTTTGTGATATTGCGATATCGCATATCACATATCGCATTGCCACCCCCCTCTTATAACTCCGCCATCGCACTTTTAAAAGCCTCCCTTTCCAAAGCATTTTTGCAATATTAAAAATTTTAATAAAGTTTTAAACCCCTTTTTCACTCTCCTAAGTCATGTTTCATGTGGTTAAGCCCTCCATTAGCACCTTTACCCCTTTCTTTTCGAAACTGCAAGCAACACCTCTTCAAATTAGAATTAGATCATGAATAGTTGCATAGATAGAAGCATGATAGATAGAGCAAGGTGTGTTTAGCGGATTGGCCAAGTGAAGTGCAATTTAAATTAGTTTCCCTTCTGTCATTTCCTTTCTGCAAATTAAATTAGTTTCATTTTTGTCATTTCCTTTCTACAAATTAAATTAGTTTCATTTCCATCATTTCCTTTCTGCAATTTAAGTTAGTCTCCTTTCTGTCATTTCCTTCCAGCAATTTACTTTCCAGTTCTTATCAGAGTTTAAGAAATAACACTTTTTCGTAAAGCAGAAGAGGATGACATGAGAAAAATGCATCTGCTGTGTATATAGCACTATGACCTCCAAATTTGTACGAACCCCGGGTTGATAAAGTAAAGTAGGGCAGCCCCTGGGAGTTGCAACACTCTTGGTGCAATACCAGGGCTCACCAAACCCACTATCACCTTAGCTAAGGCTCCCTGCTCTTTATAGACTTTCACCGATGGGAGGAGACCGATATAATAAGGATCACGAAGATGAATGGATAAATGATAGGATGAAAGGTGATTCTAGAAGCCTATTCACAAGTGAGACTCAAATATATGGCTTGCTTGCTTGGAAAGCAAGATGAAAGGCTCTCTAGGAAGGGCTTAAGAGAATTCTAAAGGCTAGGGTTTGAGTATATGATTTGTCAAGGAGATTCCTAGACCCTAAAATTCTTGTGGAAACTTGGATTCCACGTGGTTTTTGTGGAGTTATCGTTGTGGGATGACACGAGACCAAGTGGATCCAAAATTAGGTCAAGGGGATGGAATTGATCAACCAAGGGTGTGCTTGACCTAATTGAGGGGGAGAAAAGGATTAAAGGAGAAATTTTCTTTGAATTTGATGCAATAATCCCAATGAGGTCACTAGCCAAGGGAAACAAAGTGCAAGAATCAATCTCGTAGCTAGGGCTTGAAATATCTCAAGATCTTGCCGTTAGAATGGCTTCAAATTTAGAGGGCTCCTAGGAGACACAACAACGCAATAGAGGCTAGGAGATCGATTTTTTTTGACGTGTAACTTGTGAGAAATGTGATGCCCTAGGTCCCCTATGGAGGCTAGGCCTAGAAGAAAGAGGGAGAGGTGATAAAGAATATGTTTTTGATGATCACCTATGGAGGACCAGTGCCTAATCCTTCGGGAGAAATGGAGTCAAGGACATTCCAATGCTTGTGATGATTTCACTTGGTCAAGGAGGCCTTCAAAACAATTTTGCATGGCAATTAGGGTATGGGACAATTGCTTTAAGGTCTTTATACTTCGATATGCAATATGTGATGACTTATCAAGATAAATTTCAACAAAATATCTCTAGGAACATTCACTTATTCAAACATGGCCCATGACATGATGCAACGATAATAAAAGACAAATTTCCACCATTACACACAAGAAAAGCAACAAATTTCAGCCTAGTATAGCGAAAATCCCCAACAACATGCATGTGACATAAGAAAAAGACAACTTAACATTAAAAGAGCACTTAAATGTCAGAACAAGTATATCCAATCATCATCATATGCCAATATAAAAGCTCCAAGACAAAATGAAGAGATCCAAACATCAAAACTCATCCATCCATCCAATTTCGTCCTCCAATGAGAATAGCGAAAATATCACAAGAGATAATGATCCAATCCAAGTCATGATGATCAAATGGTTCCATCACACTAATATTTATACACTTCCTAATGAATTCGATTCAGCTAATTAGGCCTAATTTAGCCCCTAGAATAAAATAATGTGCATAACAACAACTTTTGGTGACAAGCCCACCAAATAGCTCAATAATACATGAATAAGCCTCTCAAGAGGGTCGAATGATCAAGAAAGTGAGTTGTTGGGCCTTTGAGGAGGCCTAATGAAGTCCAAAGGGTGCCATGATGTAGTAATGGACTTCCATCATAGTGGACTAGGGGGTGGCCCCTTGTTTTCCAAGCAAAAACCTGTGTTGCTCCCAAGTGGGTGTGGGGGCACAAGGTCATCCTCATGGGTCTCCAAATGGATCGGAAGTGCCTGTAGATCATCTGGAAGGGCTGAAATGATGACATAAGCCTTACCTCTGCAACGGGGAATAATCCTCTGGACCCTGGAACATCTGCCAAGTGTATGGTGCATTTGTGGAGCCCACTGGGCATGGTGACCCAGGTGCATCATCCTCATCCAAAAGGTGGAATAGGAGCAATCAACGAACGCTGCTGGAGATCCATGAAGTATTCTCGGCTATGGTGGAGGCCCATGGCTCTCAACGCTCACCCAACGAGTGCCAATGTGGCCCTCTGGAGGGCTAGGACCCCGTACAGGGATGTTGAACCCTTAGTTAAACTGAGAGGGGGGGTGAATCAGTTTAACACATTCATGGACTTTTAAAACTTTTCCATTAAAATTTATTTACACCTTCATTTCATGTTCAACTTAATATGTGAGTAATCTTAGAATGTGAGCAGCAAGTATTAAGATAATGTAATAGCAGACTTAATATGAGAGCAGTAAGTATTAAGCAGATTAGATAAACCATATCAACACATCAACATCATGCACAGAGACACCAGATATAAGTGGAAACCCATAAAGGGAGAAAACCACATCTTATTATTGTTGTGATGCAAAGGCAAGCTCCAACTCCTTCTCACCACTAATTTTGGGCCAGCTCCAGGCTCCTACCTCATCATGGCTCCTAGCACACAAGAGCTCAACTCCCATCGGTTTAGGCTTCAGCCTCAGGAGGCTCCAACCTCAGCCAGCTACAACTGACTTCTATCAAGCTACAACTTGATATGGAAGCACCAACTTCCTCTATTTTCTGCAGGCTACAACCTACAGGAGGCTCCTACCTCAGTCAGCTACAACTGACATCTATCAATCTACAACTTGATAGGGAAGCTCCAACTTCCTCACTCTCTCAAAAAAAACGCTTGCTTATTTACCTAGATATCAGCTTTGTTCTGTACCATCTTCACTGCTCTGCACCAGCCTTCATATTTGCCCTGCATCATCTCTGCATTTTCTCAGGTTCTCTATCAACTCCTCCTTCTTCTCTGCCTCACTGCTTCATTTCTGCATTCTCTAACCTCTCTATGCATATCAATGTGATATCATTTATAGAGTTCATCACATCACTGTTTGTATTCCACAGGGAATTCAAAGTGAATAGCCTTGACTCTTTGCCTTGTACCTTCTCATTTCTTTGTCCAGCTCATTCAGAAAAATATAGCAATTTATACAATTTTCTGTTTTACAGTGGAGTTTTGTTTTCTTGCCGGAGACTTGCCTTTGCATCACAAACAATATATAATCAATTAAAACATTTACATTCACATTTTTAGTTACATACATCAATTTCACTCAGCGCCTTTTCTGGCTCTTGGCTTGCTGTGCGTTTGTCTTTTCTGCTGCTGTCATGTAACTGTTCTGCATACCTCTGTTTTCCATGCCTGTAAAATGCGCTCTCTTTTTCAGCTTCTGCATACTCCCCTGCTCACTGCAATTGTGTGTCTGCTGCATATATACCTGCTTTACAAGTTTAGCTCCCAAACAACTCTCAAAGTCTCATGCATATAAAAATGGATTCCCATTAATGCCCAATCTAAGTTCACTTTCTGGGCAAATTCAAACCTCTACGGAAGCTTATTTCAATTCCTGGTTATAAAAACCACAATGCCTATAATAGGTTTTTCTATTAAAACCAACCAAATCTCAACTAAGTTTTTCCTTCCAATTTAATGGTAGTCGGTCTTTCCAAAGAACCCACCGTAAGGTTGGATTAAAATAACTCACGACCTGTAACTTAGGCTTTATACATTACAACAAATAGTCATATTCGAGTCCCACTTTACCTTTTTCACCAAACTTCCTTTTATTAATTTAAGCACCTTACTTGAGGTTCTTCTCTTTTAATTTATCCGCAGCTGAACACTATAACCCTTTTCATCTTATATTCCGACAACATATATCATAAAGTCTTCTGATGCCCGGGCTAACTCACTTCACCCACATTCTCATTCTATCCATATAACAATAATGCACTTCAATGTTCTTCCGCATAATTTTAAATCTGTGAGACCTCTAACACTGTGCGGAAGCTTATTTTCTAACCTTATGGTTATTGACCTAAATAATTAGTCTCGATTTAGCCCTCATGCAGAGGCTTACATATGGTTCAAACCATAGCTTAAGCTCACTACGTTTATAAGCTGCTCTTTTATCAAAGCCCAAGTGCAAACTTCGGTTATCACATAAAAAATTCGTTATAGGCTAAACCACTACAGGCGCATATATATGTTTACTCACAACACTTATTAACCAAGCATCATATCCTTTCAAGCATATGGTTCCATCATAATATATAGGTCGACATATGATGCTAGGGTACCCCTCCTAACTCAAATTTTCAATCTCTGTGCATCTAAAAGTGCAATCCACATTTACATTCAAATCAATATCAAGCTGGCAATTTAAATAAAGCGGAGTTCGCTATATCCTATGGTTATGAAACCATAGCTATCAAAACTACATCTGCGGGGACTATGTTCTTCAATCAAAAACCCCTCGGAATGATATTCGAATTGATATTCGAGCTTTATGATTCACCCAATATATGATGGTTCATAGTAGAACGCATATGGTTTAAACTCAGACCTTTATTAAAGCCAACATCCAATAGTATTCGGGCCCACACAATATTAATGTGTATGTGATAATGCTTTACCAACCCGTCACATAATTATACCATACAAATGTTCCTTTGTCTAACAATCCCGACTTTGGATAACCCCCAAACACTATAGCGTCTGGCCCACACAAATCAATTGTAGACAGAAATGCGTTCAAACGCTTCCACTATCCCGAAGGCAATTTCACATTTCTACTCCATAATCGTCGACCTTGGCTTTAAACAACCCAACGATAAACATTATTAAGGTTCGGGCCCATAGCTTACCTTATCGTTAACTTACCTCCGCATCCAACGGTTGCAGGCTTCTCGCGCTCCCTTCCAGTGATCCAACGGATATCACGCTAGGAAAGCGCTCGGGGTTTAATTCTTAATCACACGCGATGAAACTAGTCTCCACACTTAACTCACCCCTCTCATCTGACGGCTGAGACGTCGTCGGATCAACTTCGATGATCCAATGATCATAAACGAGTATCGCGCTATGAAAGTGTGCGGAGGCTATCTCTCAAAAATCACGTGATGAGAGTGGTTTTTGGAAACCACCTATGGACACGCGTCGTTCAGTTTGTGGCATCGTGTTTTTTTGGTCGATTCCATTTACCACCCTTGTGGTCGCGCGATACCACCGGATTTCTTCCTCAAAACCGCTATTCTGGTTCTCCTCATGGTTCCGCTTCCTCTTTGACTCAGGGTTTCGCCCGTTCTCAACGTCTTATTATAAGGAAATTCCGCCCTCTCTCTCGTTATTCTTCCTCTCATGGTTCCATTAAAATGTAACCATTTCTTCACAGCTGTATCAATTCTCAACCCGACTTCAGTTCAAACGGAGGTTTCTTCGTACGGTCTAACTATACCTGAATTCCGAGATTGATATCACCTGCCTCTTTCGTCGAAGGAATCAACCTTCATCGACTGTTATTGAGTCTTTCACACAGGATTGAACACATTTAGTATTCAATTTTCAACGGATGCTCAGTCTTCGCCTTAACCCTGCAATCTTCAACCTTATATCGCTTCTCACAAGGAATAAACACATTGACATTAATTCATAATACAGTTTGTTATCACACACTTCACACAGGCTCATAACCAGACCCTCAAGCATTTATATCGCTGCCCAGGTATCAAACCCTTCCGGTTCGATGAGACTTATCTCACTGTCCTTCAATTTCGATTCAGATATTCTCCTACTGAGATGGTTACAAAAATGAATACAGGTTCTCATGACAGGATTCGTGGATCCTTAACCCAACTCAACATCGACTCTTCGTCATATAACCCTTACTACAGAGTTCTTTGGTAGATCTCATATGTCTATCACAGGCTTGAACACAGGCTCATATCCATGAATTTGTACACACTTAATGTAACATCGTCATAACATCGACTTCTTCAGTGGCACGCAGAACGTAACTAAACCCCAATTACAGAGATTATTCATACACAGTTCACGGAGATTCAACATTTTCACACAGGAATTAAATCAACAGTGCACATGTAATACTGTAACAATTCTTTCATAATATATGAATGAGTTCACTTACAAAACTTCTGGTCCTCGGCCAGGTCTTCTATTTCAATGGCCTTTCTACTCCTACTCTGCCTCTCTACAGATCTCCAGATCTGCTATCAAGTGGCCCTTCTACAACTGCCTCTGCTTCATGTCTGTCTCCTTTGTGCTCATTTTATGCTTTCTTACTGCTGCCTCCCTGCTACTTTGCTTTTCTCTTTTCCTTGTTGCTGTTTCAGATGCTCCTCCTTTCCCATCTCCTTTGCCATCAATGACAACATTTCCAACAGTCTCCCCCTTTGGCATTGATGGCAACACATCCACCAATAATCCAATGCTTCCTCCAAGTCTTCCTCTGCCTAGCTTCTTTTGCTTGCTTTTCCTCCTCCTTTGACATCAATGGCAAAGGGTTGCACATCTCTCAGTGTAGAATCTATCTTTGCATTTCCTCTCTCTGAGTTGTGTTTAGGCCCTTCTTCTTTTGACTTTGTACCCTGCTGCTCCAAACTGGTGTACAAGAGTTGTTGAGAGAACACTTTTGAGGATTATTGAACTTGAATATACACTGTAAGTTGATACAATCCCAAAGCACATACTCCTTGCACTTGTATAGCGTGTAGGTGATGATAGAACAATTCTATATAATCAGACTTATATAATCCGAGATGCATTCTTGGACCAAAAAAAAAATACTGAGAATGCTTCAAATATACTTCTCTCTAGTATGATCTTCATCAGAAATCCATATCTGTTGAGGAAGTTGTAGTTGGAATATGTCTTCTTCTGCAATACTCATCTGTAATACCACACCTGTTCAATTATGATGATGATGCCAATATATCTTTTATAGCTGAGGTTCACCTTTCCTGCCTGTTGGTGGTGATATGAGCTAGGATGCTGACAAGGATATTACACTCTATGGCTGAAAGGTCCTTGTTACTGATGTGAACAATGAATCAACCAGAATTTGATCTAGGAGATCAAATACCTTTACTGCTTGCATAATGTACTTTCAAAACAAACCCTTGAGGCTAGATACATTCGGTGTATTAGTCAGTCTCACTTATCAATCATGCAATTTCCTTTATGACATAAGGAGGTATGTATGTCAATGATCAATCTCTCTTTACTGATCAACTAGTCCTTCCTACTTCAGATGTTTTAACTGTTCTATCATGATGATCTTCCACACAAACATATTCAAGATGTTTAATTTTAAGTCTTAGCAAACAGACGTCACATGGTGTTATGAATAATCTTAAGAAAGAGGCCTTGAAGATATACATGTACTAACTTCAGGGAGGCATGCAATTATATATAGAAAAAGGTATGGCTTCAGTGCTCAATATAATGCTTCAAGTATAGATAAAATAATGAACCTTTTGCCCTTTCATTGACCCTTTTATGCTTTAAAATGCAAATAACGCTGGGATACTACCTTGATGTATTTTTGCCATAATCCCTTGAGTTAGAGAATCTTATGCATGAGATTTGGATTCTTTCTACAGGTTTCAGGAGTTGTTCATGACCACACTTATCCATATTTTCCAAACTTGATAACAATTTTATGACTGCACACCAGAGATTGACTGGGCAGTTCCTAGTTTAATGCATTTATGTTTGATTTCTGGCTCATTATGCTAACATATCAAATGAGTTTTAGCTCTTAGAGCTTTTGAGGTTGTTTCCAATATTCCAATCGTGTCCTTGGGCTTATGTTCTTATCTTTATGCATTTGTTTTGAGTTACTCTTTTACTAAAAGCAAATATTCTCTCTTGTTTACATCTGTTCATAATGATGGAACTTAATTAAGAAAACTAATCCCATTCTCTTCAATTTAATATACTAGCTTTTACATTGTTCTGATGTGCTTTTGGGTGCTTTGAAAACAGCTTAGTATGTTCATACTTTTTCAAGTTTATATGGAGATTTACATGCAGAAAAAATGACATACAAACATCTTTGTGGCACCCCATTGTGGCTGGAAAAGCACCAACCTTAATGTAAAATAAATTCTACACGATGGGCCTAATTTTCCTACAATTCTCACTTGAACCTGTTCACCCTTTTGGGACAGATTCATGTGATAGTACAACCTTGATGAATCCTTAAATTGGAGATTCCTTTTCAAATTTCTTCGTGTTACTAAACACAGTTTCTTCTACTATTGTAACGCAATATATTCTTTATGGATTGGACTCCTATATATGCACGCATGATCATCATGCTTCTACCACATCCTATCAGAAGTACAGGGATTTATATATTAGATGTCATTTTCCTCTTTTGTATTATTGTTCTACCCAACTTATAAATGCATAACTGATTGTTAACAATTCATTATGTTCCATACCAGGTAATAGATAAATTGCGAGAGAGATTGGGTGGGCGCTGCAAGCAACCTTACCCAGCTATGTATTCAAGCATATTTGGGGGTATTACCACTGATCCAACAATGATGCTAATTCCTATTGATGATCACATGGTCCACCGAGGGCATGGTGTGTTTGACACTGCTATGATAATTGATGGGTAAGGTATTATGCATTTATGGTCTATTTCAAAGTTTAAGAATTTTTTTTTAACTTGATGATAGGCATTTTGTACTTTAGAACACCATTTCTTAAATTTGAATTTTTTCTATAAGATCATGCCAATGTCTCTATTCCCCTCCTAGATTTTGAATGGATGTATATCCACGATAATAAATATGATGCTTGTCTTTTTTTAATTAATTTATTTATTTAAAGCCTAGTCGACTAGGTTGAGTGGTTGACTACTTTGAGCTTTATGCAAGAGGTCTTTGTTGGAAAATATGGTACCTATGGTCAGTATTTTCATCATGAAGAAAATTGAAAAAATTGAATTTTTATTTTTGCCTCCAAAATATATTTGAGTAGGCCTCCTATTATTTTAGGTCGGCTGGGCCCACAAGAGGCACCCATTCGACCCCCTTGGAAGTCTATATAAAGGAGGGGTATCCTCCTCATTTGGGACATCAATCAAAATCTCTTGTTGAGCTTTGATCTAGCCAAGTTGGGAGCAAAAAGAGGAGGCCAAAATCCGAAGGAAGGAAGACTTGGTAATTTTCTTGGGATCTCTCTTGTTCTTGGTTACTAGTTTGGCTATTATCTTACTATGATTATTTCTGATGTATTGATGAATTCGAAACTCTCTCTTTCTCTCTCTCTCATAAGGAAAGAATTTTTAGGGTTTTCCCCTTGTGGGTTTTTCCCTGGTCTCAGGCCTAAATCTCCATGTCCTTTTGTTTCATTGTCTCATGGTTACTTTACTGCTCTTTCATATTTTATGGTTGAAATTTTCTTCTATGTAACTGCTTAATGATATTAAAATGTTACTCATGCTAACTAATCATTGGAAGTAGTTACCTATTGAAGGAAAATACTTTTTTAGCTAGTGTGCCCTAGAAAACTTTGCATAGTTGAAGAGCAATTTGAAGGCAAGCATTCCTGTATTCTTGTTCCTAGACCAAGATTCTAAAGGTTATTAAGAGGCCTAAGTCTGTGACGTCTCCTATAGCACAACTTGTCCAAGCACAATCCAAGACTGTTATGGGCGTTCAGATCAAGTTTAGAAAGGTGAAGAAATCTCATTGCGAGTTATCTCTGTGGTCTATTACTTGTAATGACAATTGTCTATTTAAGTGAGCATTGTATGCGAGCTTTCCTACATTGTGTCAACCAAATTTCTTAAGGACTAGTTTCTTGTGGTTATGCGAGCTATTAAGGCAACCTTCCTGATCCCTTGAAGTTCTTTTGCTTTCCTTAGCATAAAATTAGAATCCTATGATAAGTTTTCTTTTAAGCTGGAATAAAAGTCAGAGTAATGAAAGGAGAGTCCCAACTCTCATTGAGGCAAAGTAGTCCCAACTTGGTAGCACTTACCTTTTGTGGAAATTGCAAACTGGTGGCACCTATATTTTATGGATATTTGCAAGCTTTGTGGTCCCTTCTTATGCGAGCTGCCTCAGTGGCATCCTATTATCTCAAGTATGCTGAGGAAGTATGCGAAGTAGGCGAGTTCTGTGGCATGAAGTATAAGCCTATGATTAATATCCATCTCTGTGATGTGATGAGCCTCTCTGTAATGCATGTTACCTATCTCTGTCCTAATGCACCTAGTTTATATTTGCAAATCTGAGATCGTATACCTGTAGTTCATGCGAAGGTTGTTACTTTGAGGTATGATCAAATTCTGGGTCCATTAAAGTCCCATCTATGAATTATTATAAAGCAAAGTTTGAGGAGGCATACTAGCTCCCTGAGACATCCGATCCGAATTTTGTGAGGTAACTGATCGAAACTCTGCGATAGTTTTGTTATGACATTATGTCAAGACTAAGTGTTACATAGCAATTTGTCACCGTCCCTGCAATTCCCCGTCCCGCACATTGGAGGGCTCTTTCCGTGACCTGTGAGCAGTGACATAACTTGAAAACACTTTCATGGCATTCCCCTAGACATGTACTTTCATTGCCCTGAAGACAACTCCTTGTGAAAAACCCTAAAAATAGCCTTTTTTGCATTGGCGCTGGTACACAGTTCAGCCCTCGCGCCAAGGGGGCAAATCCTCCAAAGAGGGCGCGCCAATTGGCGCTCTGTCTCAGAGCCGCACCTGCGCCAGGCAGGGTGTTTTTTAAAATAAATGGCGGAAGTTTGACCCCAACCAATTCCTAAACTGGTCTCTAAATTAAGTTGGGACGTTTGGCTCCGGATTTCCATGTAGAGGAAGTAGTTTGCCACCTCTCATGAAAGCTTCCTTGAGGATAGGGCCAATCCCATGATTGTAGGGATCCCAACTCCTCTTCCACCATCTATATAAGCTTGCCATTTCCCTTTGCAAGCTAATCTCTAAGAATCTCCAAGAATCTCCAAGAGCCTTCATAGCCTAAAGAATGCTGCAAGAGCTTTGATAGTCCTTATAGTGCCAAATCCATAGCAAGGAGATTGACGATCGAAGAGAGAGGCTTGTCCCCATTCCCGACAAGCTTTACCGAGATGTATTCCGCTGACGACCCGCCGAAGGAAGGTTCAGTGTCAGAGCCAGGTTGTATTTTCCTTTGTTGAATTAATGATAAGCGACTATTGGTTATGGTTCCACTCGTATTGTTCATTATGATCATGAGTTGTGTCTTCTCTGACTGATACATAATTGCATATACCAGGTTTTACGCTTGTGTTTGTCGTGTTTCTTGTGTGTGCAGGTGTTCGATCGCGGCGAGCGAGAGGATTGTGATTTGCTGGAGCGAGGAAACGGGAGCATCATCTCCTCTACAAACGACAGCGTTGGACTTGAGGTAGGCCTTCTTCACGATTTGGTTTATTGCAGTTAGGAACTTGCGCCATAGTGTGTTTTGATTGTTGCTAGACCCGGTCTGGGCTAGTAGGGATCGCCTCTGTCCGCAGAGGGGATTTACCTCCACAACAAATTGGCGACTCCACTGGGGAAAATTTTACCCCCCGACTTCCGCATCAAATTGCTCTTGTTATGCAAGTTGAGATCAATGGTCTTAACATCCATAGGGCCGTCGTAGATGAAGGTGCTTCTATCTGTGTCATGTCATCCGCTTGCTAGAAGGCCATTGGCTCTCCGGCTCTCTCATCGTCTCCCAATGCCTTAGAGGCATTTGATGGTCGGGAATCCAAACCCCTGGGTGTTCTCGAGAGTTTTCCGATTACGTTACAGGGGAAGACAGTCAACGTAGAAGTGGAAGTGGTTGACGCCAAGCTTAACTACAACCTGCTTTGGAGTGTAAAAACTCTGGTAAACTTGATAAATATATATTATTAATGATGAAGATAAGAGATGATTACAATGAGGGATCGCCTAGGCTTTAAATATAGCCTCAAGGTGTCCCTTGGCGAAGAGGCATGATCTTTGATCATGCCTTTTCACTTTTCAGTTAATAACCTAAGATAACTAAATCTAATTAATAAATAATAAAATATACATAACATTGCCCCTCTCTTAAGATGCTTTGTCCTCAAAGCATACGTAATGATGGACAATGTTGACGAATGTCTGGTTTTCTCAAGCGATGAGCTCTTGCTTCCCACATTTTAAAAAGATCGTGGAGCATATTCTCGAGTTCAATCTTTTGTTGATCTGGATAGCGAAAATATCTGATATTGACAGGGTCAGATCCTATTCCTGGTACTGCTGGTGATTCTTCTTTGTTCCTTTTTAGATTTAGAGGTAAGTTACCAACAATTATTGTCTGCTGTAACTTCTCCTCATCATCAAATGCTGCCTGCCTAACCACTGTATCTGCTTTAGCACCGAAGGCCTTAACAGCTTCTGGCGCTATATCAGTGGCTTCGGATGTGTTTGTCGCTTCACATGTGTCGTTAAATTTTGGGGATGAAACATTTTGCTGTTTAGAAGCATCTGTAGTTTCATGGTTTCTTTCATTTTCAATGACTATATCTGTTGTTGCCTCTATGATAGCAGTCTTGTTAAACTCTTTATGTGGCTCCTTCGCCAACATTGTTTCTTTTCCTGCCATTGGATTTTCAGTTCCCATGTTAGGAAATATTGGGGATTGTGTCTGACTTAACTTATCTATCTTATCATTTAGCTTATGGAAGAGTTCTATCATATTGCTCATTGCTTCGCTATGCTCTGTCATCTTGTTCATTGCTTTGCTGAGCTTTTCTGTGGCCTCGTGATGATTTAGCCACATTTGTCTTTCTATTCGATTTGTCGTATCATGAATCTTTTTGATGTCGTTGGAGTGCCCTGCAACTGTACCTTCAAGATCGATTAATCTTTTTCCGAATTCTTCAGAATTATTATTGATCTGTTTCTCGAGATCTCCCAATTTCTTCTGGAATTCAGCCATTGACATTGACGAAGACATCGAGCGTGTATGAGGTGGGGAATATCCTTCTGCCAGTTTTCTCCTCTTTTTTCTTCAAAATTAATTAATTAATATTTAATTAATTATTATTATTATTATTTTTTGAATTAATTAATTAATAATTAATATTTAATTAATTAATTAATTAATAATAATTTTTTTTTAAAAACTATATATTTATTATATATATATAATTTTTAATTATATATATATATAATAATTATACAGAAAAATGGATTCTTCAATGTCTAAGTCTGTATCATTTAGAGAGCTCGAAGAACAAGATCGAGCAGAGCAAAACCCGCTCAGAGATTTATTTGCGTCTAGTATTAGTCATGTGATCAATTAGTCTGATCACCTGTATGAAGAGGTTGAACTCTGGTCTTCAGATGGGTACTCCAAAAAGACAACCTTCCATAAGTGTTAACGATTTAGGAGTCCTGCACCCAAAGGCTACCAGAATAACTATTAAAGAAAGAATGTGGTTGCTATCATCGAGGAATAGCACGTTGTCCAATGATCCTTATTTTGAATCCCAAAGAATCCTGGGTTTGGTCAAAAAGGTTGGAACTGGCTACATTTGGGTTGTCAAGGGTCGGTATTCATGCTTTGGTATCCTGGGAGCTCGGGTACATATGCTGGCCACAATAGAATAACACATATTAAATATACCGATTCATTGATTGGAGGGATAGTGGCTCCACTATCAAACGGGCCAGTCTGGTTTGACTGTTACCCAAATTTCTCAGTGTTTGT
This sequence comes from Pinus albicaulis, assembly GCA_034641835.2. NCBI lineage: Eukaryota > Viridiplantae > Streptophyta > Pinopsida > Pinales > Pinaceae > Pinus > Pinus albicaulis. The sequence goes on along the minus strand of CM076575.1, from coordinate 2,246,873 downwards.
TTTTGATGAAACATTGGCCGATATTCTTCAACTTCAAATCCAAACCATGGGATTTGACATGAGAAGAAAAGATGAATATCGTCACTAGCTTTCTGTATTGCCGCCATACATCCACAATACCAGCCAAGGCCAGATCGTGCAAAAAGACTCAACAGAGTTTCAAAAATCAGCAGGTTATCCTTTGTCATCCTAAGAATCACAAGATAGAACATCAAGCCATCAAGGAGAATCTACACTCTTTGAAGATCGACTTGCTTCCAAATCCTGCACTGTCTTTCCAGATAAATCTTGCAACGCACATTATCAAGATCGGCCTTCAATTCTTCCCTAAGATTCATCACGATTTGCATATTAGAAGCAAATGTAAAAAGTCGCCTCGTTACATTTCACCCGATTGTACAGATACGGGTTGTAGTTCTGCAGTTTCAAATTGTCTTCATGTAGCCCTTTTTGAATTTGCACAGTTTGTAAATTTTTAGCCAGTTAAAGTTGAATGTCCTCAATGTCACCAAAGTGTTAACTTACAGAGTTTGGCTTATGCTATTTTACACAGAAATCATAATCCCAGAACTGGTGAAGCACCTCCAAGTACCTTTTTCAATCCTTGTCCAAATCCCAAGTGCTCTGACATTCCTTTCCCTCATGAAGATGAGCACCCACATGTTTTGATGATGCATCTTCTTCCTTCCCTTGAAGAAGAAGATCCCAGATTGACTGAGTTGATGATAAACCAGAGACCACCCAAGAGTCCTAGATATGGGTTGGGATACATTGAACAAGCCAATAAGTTAATACCAGAATGCAGATACAGAGATCTGCCCCCAGGATGTAAAAATCCCTTTGTACCAGAAATCCATAAGTTCTACACTCTCATGGATGGATGTCCTAGATCTGGAATCCCTGCAGAATGGATGAAACAAATGATCAATTGGGATTTGTTTACACATCCTCAGGCTGATGCTTTTGCAGCTGCCTATCCAAAGGAAGAGAAAATGAAGCTTGCTGCAGAGTGGAAAGAATATATGGAAGCAAAGCAGGTATGGATATCATTTTATGTCTGGAAGAAAAGGATGGAGAATGATGTAGTATTAATGGCTGATACTACTACATCTTCCTCACATTCATGGACTGCGACTGAGGGCAGTAAGATTGAGACCTCCACTACATACCCTCCTTTCAGAAGTATTGTGTTAGGAGAAGGCTCTAACACAGCTCATGCTAGCCCTTTAATTCATCATGATAATTCTTTGATAGGTTCTGAAGGAAGAGTTCAAAAGGTGGGTGAGAAGTTAAATTGGACCAATATTGCACTCACAGTATTCGAGAAGAATGTTGCAAAGACTGCCCTGGTCAAAGACCAGATTGATTCAGTTCAAGTCTCTGTGAATGATGTAAATAGATTCTTAAATTATGTATAGTGTGACCTACAGGCAGTTAGAAGTATTACAGAAAATTCTTTTATTAAATTTGATGAGATTGAAAATTGTGTCATAGATCAGTCCATAGCCACCAGACAGTCTGTCTATAAGCTATCTGAAAAATTTGAAGGACTGAATGTCAAGAAAGCCAGCAAACCCATTCCAATGTCATTTATTGCTGGTAAGGGTAAAAGTGTTGTGCCACATGAGATCCCTAAACTAGATTCAATCCCTCCTGTCTCTAGGTTTCCTCATCTCATGCCCAGAGAAGTTCCTCAGCTGTCTCTTACCCCTGTGTCAGAGTCAAAGCCTGAGTCATAGCCAGTTGAAGAAAGGTCCGAGAAAATTACCATTGCAGAGATCATGAAGGACCCAGAGTCTAAAGATCATGTCTTTCCTATCTATGAGCCCTTAGAGACTCAGTATACCAGACATGCACCCCCTGACCTTGCTGGTGTAGGGAAGATTCCACAAAGAAAAACGTTCCATGAAGGGAGTCACAAGGAGTGGAACATCGACAACATGTCTGCACATCAGATCAGGCAGATTTTGGATCAAATGATCATTGAGTACAAACTGATGTGTGCTGAAGGAAAGAATGAGGTTGAGGCCTGTAAAACAATCATGCAATGTTTTACTGGCACACTGGCCAGATGGTGGGAACTAGAATCCTCTCCTGCGTTGATTGAAAGAATGGAGAAGGAGATTCTAAAAGATGAACAGGGTGACATTATGTTCAACCCTGATGGCACTGCACAGAGCAATATGATCGGTGCTCTCACAGCACTGATTCAAGAACATTTTTGTGGTTTAGAATATGTTGCTGCAGATAAGCATGAAATGATTTTGATGAATCTAAAATGCAACAACATTAATCAGTTGGATTAGAATATGTTGCTGCAGATAAGCATGAAATGATTTTGATGAATCTAAAATGCAACAACATTAATCAGTATGAAGACTTCCATAGAGATTGGATCCAGAGAATATTCTGGGTAAAGGATCCCAGAAATTTATTATGGAAGCAAGTCTATCTAGCAGCTTTGCCTTCAAAGCTGGTAGACATTTTGAAGATGGAAGATGCCTTCCCTTTGCCTATGGAGACTTATGTGTGGGGAGATTTTTATGGCATCATAAAAAAAGTTTTAATTTCTTTGTGTACCAGGTCAAAGATGCAGAAGTCTATTGATAAGTTGAACAGACTTCCTGGTACTAAATATTTTTGCAGTAAATATGGCATCACAGTGGATGATCCCCTTGTGCATAGAAGGAAGCACAAGAGACAAGCAAAGAAGGCTTACAAAAGAAGTAAGTCTACTTACAGACTAAGCTCTGCTAAGAGAAGAGAGCTTCGCAGACCTAAGGAGCACAGAAGGCCTAGAGCCCCAAAAAGGCAATCCAGATGGAGGCCTAATACCCATTACTACCAGCCCCATGATATTCGGCCTAGAGATGCTAAAGTGGCAAAAATGAAAGATGTTGAATGCTGGTTATGTGGTCAAAAGGGACATACTTCAAATCTGTGTCCTACTGCTCTAGAATATAAAAGAGGTCTAGGTAAAAAGTCTACCAAGTATGCTAAGAATAAACAGCCTTCTACCTCCCAGACCACTATCAAACAAGATCCCGACGCCTGTGCCTATTGTAAATCTACTTCTCATAGGATTTCAGAATGTCCATCCTATCCAGGTCGTCATCTGTCTATATAGCAACATGCCATAGATGATAGTTTTTCTTCTGATGACTACTCTTCTTCCTCTTCCGAAGAGCAAGTCAATATGTATTGCCAATGCTCAGACCCAGATGCCTGCAAATGTGATTCTTCTGAGTCTGATTCTGAGTCTTCTTATTCCTCAGCTGTGGAAGATCCACCTCATGTTCTCATGGCCCAAACTGATGATGATCTCAAAGTTTTTGCCCAGATTCGAGCCATGGACGAAGGAGATTTGAAAAATGCTCTCCTTTCTGCCTACATGAAGAATCTTCCTGGTTCTTCCCATTCTTCCAGTTCCTCTAAGAAGCCCAATTTTGTCGAAGCTTCTTATGAGCACAATATGAAGACGTATCTTGAACAACATAACAAAGCTCGTGGACTCACTTTGGGGGAGGTGAGCAAGGAGATACATGATTTGAAAACTGAGGTGCGCAACATCAAGAATGAACTTGCTGTCTTAAAATCTCAGAATGCACAGCAGCCGACAGCAGTTTTGTCGAAACAACAGACAAATTATATCCAGCATACTCAGCCACATATTGAAGTCCAAACTTCATCAGGAAAATTTGTCTCATCAGGCTTCAGTGAAATTGGGGACATGCAAGTACTTGCAGTTCAGTATCAGCAACACCATGTCCTGGTAAATCTTTCTGTTGCTGGTCATCTTTATAAGGTTATTGCTTTAATTGATTTTGGTTCTGATCTTAACCTTATATCTAAGCATATAATCCCTTCGAGATATTGGACTACAACAGAAAAAGAAGTTCAGGGATTAGGAATGAAGCAATTGAAGTTTGAAGTTTCTGCAGCCACTGTCTGTTTTGATTCTAAATATGTGAAATTATCCTTAGCAGTCTCAGACATTCCTGTTGATTTTATTTTGGGTAATGTGTTTTTAGCAGCAGTAGAACCACATGGGTCATATAGATTTTGATATAAGTCTACGAATCTTGTGCGGTATTCACGGGAAAAGATTTGAATTCATATGTTTCCGGGAATAGATGCTCACCCATAGGATGCAAATAATGAAAAAAGAAAAAACTTCAGCGAAGTTGAGAAAAGTGGTTGAGCTCAAGATCACGGGGAGACCATCGAGTTAGTGGTGAGTTCTCAGTTATTGAGAAGAAAATTCTTTGAAATTCGGGGAAGAATTTGAAGAGACATCTTTCTCCCGAAGAGGCAAATGCCTTACGGCATGAAAGCGACACTTAACGCTGGAGGTTGCCTTACCAAGGAGGTTATCTTGTAAAGCCTAATAAGTCAGAAAGCATCCCTACGTCATCCATGTGACTGACATTGTTAGAATGATTGACGACTTCTAGGAAAAGTTGGAAGTCGGAAGAGAATCCGATAGCCATGAGCCCAGCACCTGATTCTGTAAATAAGAGAAGTGAACAAGTCAGAGGAGTTCCAAGATTAGTGATTAATTATAAGCCTCTGAATAATGTATTAGCAGATGACACCTATCCGATCCCTCATAAAGGTGATCTGATAAGGAGAATTTCAGGAGCTAAGGTGTTTTCCAAGTTTGATTTGAAGTCGAGCTTCTGGCAAGTAGCCATAGCAGAAGGTGACAGATGGAAGACTGCATTCAGTGTCCCACACGGAGATTATGAATGGAATGTGATGCCTTTTGGATTGAAGCATGCACCATCCAAATTTCAAAAGGTAATGGATTCTATTTTTAAGCCTTATGCAGACTGGTTGCTAGCTTATATAGATGATCTGCTGATATTTTCAAAGAATCTGAGTGACCACTTCAGACACCTGAAGATTTTTATGAATTTGGTCAAAAGGAATGGTCTTGTCCTAAGCAAGAAGAAAATGGAATTGTGCCAAACAAATATTAAGTTCTTAGGACATGAAATAGAAAATGGCCAGATTGCTCTGCAAAAACATGCACTGGAGTTTGCAGATAAGTTTCCAGATGTCATTCTAGATAAAACCCAGTTGCAGAGGTTTTTGGGTTGCCTAAATTATGTAAGCAATTTCTACCCTGACTGTGCCATTGACAGATCTCTGCTGAATCAGAGATTGAGAAATAACCCAAAGCCTTGGACTGACAAGCACACCCAAGCAGTCAGAGAAATCAAGTCTAAGGTTAAAAATCTGCCCATATTATATGTTGCTGATGATAACTTTTATAAGATTGTTGAAACAGATGCCAGTAACATTGGTTGGGGAGGTGTGCTAAAGCAAAAGCCTACAGAAGATGATCCAAAAGAAAAAGAACAGGTTGTTCTGTTTGTCTCTGGAGTTTGGAGAAAAGCTGAGAAAAATTATACTCCTACAGAAAAAGAGGTAAAAGCAGCCTGGTATTGTATGTCAAAGTTTTCTGTACATTTGGCTAATAAGTATTTCCTGCTTAGAACAGATGCTAAGGCTCTGGAGAAGGTGCTGACCAAAGAAATCAAGAACCCAGAAGATGCTAAGTTTGCTAGATGGCAAGCTCTTTTTGCATATTTCAGTTTTAAAGTTGAACATATTAGAGGTTCTGACAATTGTATTCCAGATTTCCTAAGCAGGGAATACATCCAGCATCAAGAACACGAGAATGGCCCTGAAGAAGAAGTGCAGCTACATTGTATGGTCATTCTAACAGAATGGAACCAGGCCTATAAGAGGGAAGAGCTCAGATACATTGCAGATGATGAGCCATGGCCTGTGTATACAGAAAAATGGAGGCCAACTTGGATTCTCCGTAACACCCAAGTGCTTGATGGAAATTTGCAAAATCATACTGATTTGCAGCACTTGGTTCCAGGAAGGAAAGTGTACCCGAAGGGAAATCGGTGGATACATGAAATGATGTATTCACATAGCATGGCAGCTTCACATGAAGCGGAAAGGTCACTTTCAGAAGATTTTTGGGATCTGTATGTCATTAGTACTGGAGGCAGTGACAGATCCAAAGAATATTACAAATCATTTGTAATAAACAGAGTTAGAAAGATCGGCCCATACATTCATGGCAAGTTCACTTCATGGCCGTATGATGATCCAAAGCTTTTATTTCCTGACATTGTTTACAATTTTGCAGGTTATGAGAGATTGTGGTGGGATTTACTCAACAAAGACGGACCAGAAGAAACTCACTACACTAAGCTGAAATTTTCCCCCACATGGATCAATGAGAAAGAATCTCAAATTCCATGGTTAACTAACTGGTGGCATCATTATGGGGTTAGCCCTTATAGTATGGATCCTAAATTTTATGAATCATATCACAGACTATTTTGTGATGATTGTCTTGCAGGACCAGCCGGTGAATGTTTTCACTATCCTTGTAAGACAGTAGGTAAAATTGCTAGTCTGGAACATAGACTGTTAGGAAATCCAATAATAAAAATGCACATGCAGATGCACTATCAGTGGTTAGTCATGACGAAGATCAAACATCAGATAGTACTCAACAAGCCTATGATCGTTCGGAGAATCTATACAAAGGCTTGGGATGACGAGTTCTATCATCTCAGATATCCGGGGATCAAGATTCTTGATGAGCCTGCAGCAGGAACCAGTACAAGTGGTCCTCGGGAGCCCCACTCATGAAAGGTTTTCCCTGTGTAAATAATGATCCCTAGTCACGGGTGTATAGTGACGAAGCTTTTCTCTTGGACTTTTCCTTCGTCCGAAAAGTATCCAATGTGTAATCAATAAAGTTTGATTCCTCGTGGGCCTTTGTAAGGTATCCACAGTGTAATCCACTAGCACTAAAGTCGGTCGGTATGACAGATCTCCGTGCGGATGTCACCTCATGGTGTTACCCGAAAACGATGATCTTCTGCCAGGTGTCAATAATCGGACGGTGCATAGTAATGTTTGTCCCCCTATCATTCCTATATAAGGAGAGGTTAGGCTCATTTGTAGGCACCAGTTGTTTGAGTCTTGTGTGTTGTGTTTTGAGTCCGAGTATTCTCTCCCTGCTCTGCGTCTGCGCCATCTTGGTGATCTGCTCGCATCACGGAGTTCTTACTCACTGTCCATAGGTTGAACTGAGAAGCCTGCATGTCTGTTCATGTGACAGGCAAGAACCTAAAGTGGCCAGTTCATTAGTGAGTCTGTATATTTTATGACTGTGTGTTATAGCATAAAGCTCTGAGACAGAGTCTGTTACTCGGCCAGGAAGCCTCTGGTAAAGATCGCTCATTCGTGAGTATCAAAGTCCAGTAAATGCCGAAACAGTCCAACATCGCTGATAACAACGACCGTTCCAAAATGACTTTGACTTGAAGGCAAACCATTTGATCCTGCAACTGGGATGGCCGTCACGTTGTTTCATTTCACATTATCGTGCATATAAAACACCATATTCATTTCTACTTCAGCTGCAGCAGCCGCCTTAAGGAAGATGACAAAGACGGTGGCCGTGGCAATGGCTAGAAACAGAAACCTGGAACCCATCGAAAAAGAGTGACAGAACTAGCAGTGAGTGTATCTGTGTGAGAAAGCCTTGCACCGCTTATGAAAAAATAATTAAAACGACATATCTTTCAGATTCTCTCTGTAATGGCTTTACTACTCAATAATACATAACATACATATATTTATCAAGATTCTCCCCCTTTTTTCCTATGTGCCTTTCGCTGTCAAAGTTTGATAACAAGATGCTGACGTACCAATTGCAGGTCAATTAAATATTCAAAACCTTTTAGGATATTACATATCAATTTTTTTTAATGGTCAATGAATCATAAAATGTATAATAATAACGTCACGTTATTGTAAATATTGTGCTTATTAAAATTTGGAAAAAAAAAAACCATACATTATATAGGTTTATAATTGCAAAATATTTATTTATCTATTAAAGCTTAAAATAATAATAAAAAAATGTATTTTAAATTTTAAAAATATATTTAATATTATTTAAATAGGGATATGGTGTTCATAAACTAATTAAAAAAATGCCTTCAATTTATTAAAAAAATGTTTAATATTATTTTGACAAAATCTAACTTGCAAAAATCTTTTGGAAAATCCTATGGTTTTATTTGAATATGATGATTGTCATTACATAATTAAATAAGGTTTGAAATATCTTATTGTTTTCTTCAAAATAAACATATATAGTCCATGTATTTTATTGATTGTGATGACAGGGAAAAAAAATTAAACAAGTATAATTAATAGGAATACTTCAAAAAACATAAGTGTTGCATTTCAAGTGTTATTAGAATTCTACATAACTCTTAAAATTTCCATAACATAATGGAAAACTCCATTTTATAGTGGATCTAGCTTAATTGGCTTGTTTGGGAACCAAGCAAGTGTTCAAAGAAAATAATATTTGTTTCAAATTGAATGTGAACATGTATACACTAGAAAAATATATCATTTTAACTCCATGAAGTCAAACATATCATCAAATAGGTCTTATTGCATCATCTCAGTAATTTTTTTAAGCATTACCTTGGAAGGTTATTGTGACATTAATATTATACTATCAAGCAAAATTTCACATCCTTTTTTTTTAGGCTGAGTAGGACCTTTCATTTGTTCAACAAAAGAACGTGTTACAACAAGATATAGCTTCCATGGCCTCAACCTGTCTGTTAAGGCCCTATATTAATAGTGTAGTCCCTTATTATGTTAGTCTAACCCCCCTTATCATTATTGTTGTACCCCTGTAACCCCCATATTGTTATTATTGTGCCCTTACATTATTATTGTTAGGTCAGCTAGGATTACATTGTGGCCCACAAGGATTACATTGTGGCCCCATGGACTCCTATATATAGAAAGGAGGTTTTGTCATTTGTGTCATCCAAGAATTGTTCATTTATGTAATGTAATGGAGGTTGCCCCCTCGAAGTGGCTCATTTCTAAGGCGTTTATATCTCTTTTCTTCTCTTTTTGGAGCTGGTTACACAACATTTGGTATCAGAGGTTTGGATTCTAGGGTTTCGCTGCTCCAAACAGGTCATCGTGGAATTTTTGCTATAATTTTTTTTCTACGAAGTTTCAGAAGCTGAAATTTTTAGGGTGCGAAGCTGAAATCTTCAGGAAGCTTTTATACAAATTTAAGAGCTTGGTTCGCAATAGTTTCGGAGATATGATCTGTGGAAGTCGGGTCTTGTTTCAGGCTCCTAAACAGGTCATCGTGGAATTTTCGCTATAACTTTTTTTCTACGAAGGTTCAGAATCTGAAATTCATATGGTGTGAAGCTGAAATCCTGAGGCAATTTTTCAAAAAATTACAGAGCTTGGTTCGTAATATTTTTTGAGATATGATCTGTGGAAGGTAGTGCTTTTTCAGGCTCCTGAATTTCATCTCAAAGAGGTGATCGTGGGAAAAATTCAATACCTCTCTCTCTGGGGATCGAATTGGAGTTCCATAAAAACTGGTCGCAAGTACACGGACTGTAGTTTCTGGGCTATCAATTTTAGAGAAAAAGGACAAAACAGTGACACGTGGCTAGTCATACAAGTTCGCTCTACTGAACCAGTCTAGAATTAGGTCATTGTGGGAGATTGGACACAACATTGTCTTGGGGAATCCAAATCAGGTCAGACCCGTGGCATTCAAAAGAGAATTTAGAGGGCTATTTCATTGCTGAATTTCAAATATTTAAAAGCTTCAATCACATAGATAATCCAATTTCAATATCGAGCTCCTCAAAAGCAAGAAAAAGGGTGTATTGTTTTTTCTGAATTGCATAAGTCTTGTTTGAAGGATCAAGTTGAATTGATTCCAAGGGCATATTGAATAATTTTTTTCAGTAATGGGTTCTTTTATGCCTCCAAAAAATAATTCCATATCCATTAAGCCCTCAGAAAGATATACTATGACGCATGAGGAGGAAGAATTGCAATATGAGATATCAAAATTACGGTACCAAGTGCAACAAATTTCGATCTTACGAAGAGCAGCCGAAGATGACATAGATGGTTTAAAAGAAAAAATGGAGGCTAATTTTGGATGGTTTGAAGGATCAAATAAACTCTATTATGGATGATAAAGTAGTGGAATATCGCAATGAGCATCAACAACTCTCAAGGGATAACCTAACTTTGGTGCAAAATCAAATGAAACAACCGAAAGAGCAACATCATATCGAAAGAAGTTCTGAAGCAGTCACAGAAACAAGAAATCGACAAGTACAATCAATTTCAAATTATCTTAGCAGGTGGAAGAACTTTCCTGTAGAAGATTCCACATGGGAGGATGAGAATTTTATACAGAAGCATCAAGAAATAATCAAGCATTGAGGACAACACTTGTTTGAAGGAGAGGGGAATGTTAAGGCCCTATATTAATAGTGTAGTCCCTTATTATGTTAGTCTAACCCCCCTTATCATTATTGTTGTACCCCTGTAATCCCCATATTGTTATTATTGTGCCCTTACATTATTATTGTTAGGTCAGCTAGGATTACATTGTGGCCCACTAGGATTACATTGTGGCCCCATGGACTCCTATATATAGAAAGGAGGTTTTGTCATTTGTATCATCCTAGAATTGTTCATTTATGTAATGTAATGGAGGTTTCCCCCTCGAAGTGGCTCATTTCTAAGGCGTTTATATCTTTTTTCTTCTCTTTTTGGAGCTGGTTACACAACACTGCCCACTGGGAAACAAGGTCTATTGGCCATCAGAAGGCATTATAAGCCAACAAAAAATGAAATGTTTTGAGTCTGTCCAATTCGGCTAGATAAGCCTTATTTTCCAAATCCCGTAATAAGTTTATATTTCTATGTCTAAACCTTCCTACTGCTATGGTCATATTCAAAATTAAACAAAACTAAACTGTTAATAGACATAAATAGAAATAAACTACTCCCTAGAGAACTCAATATGCATCAAGTCTTTAGCAGTAGACCCAGGAATTTCAGAGTGTTGAGGCCTCCAAAGAAGCTTATCAATTATGCCCAAGTGAGAATGTTGTTGCTGAACCTGAAACTGTAGTAGCTCAAAATAATTTTTTTATTTCCTAAAGGGAAGGGTTAATCTGCATGAAATCTGAAGTATGCATTATGGATTTGGCCACCAAATTTTTCATCATCCAGTATAGATGGTTTTTTTCCTTATATTGGGAGAGTCTGCATCTTGTATTTCCAAGATCAAGAGTGACAAGTTCACATTCCAAATTTGTTTCTTCTTCCTCCTCTTAGCGAGTGAGGTCCCCTTCCCACCCCACAATTATATTTCTAACTTGTTTTAGGATCTCCTTTACATAGGCCTGTGTTGCATATCTGTTATTTTTGGCTTGATTTTTTCGGTCAGATCTTCTTAGGGGGGTGGGAGGAGGGCTCACCCTCCTCTTTCCGAGCACCATGCTTCCATGTTTGTTGGCAAAATTTGGCCTCGAATTCTCCCTTGATTTCCTTTGCACGCACAATATACACCCGGGTGATTGTAAGGATCCGGTGTTCCCAAATAAAACAAATAGTTTGCAACCTGAAATAGGTCCACACTCCACACATGAGAAACGCCTCTACGAAAGGGATCAAGACTACACACAAACACGAAGCAACATAATTTTTCCATAAATTGTGAAACAAATACTTCCTTCCCACACAACAATGATTCTTTTGAACCATAATCAAAGGCAAAATTCAAAGCCCCATTTTAATAGGCACCTCACACATATCTCCATAAATAGTTTCCATAATCTTATTCTTCACCACAGAGGGTCGACAACTACCAGTCATAAACACAATATTCTCCACATAACTAACATGGAGGGAAGAACTTATCCACCATCCCTCTATATGGGTACCAAACCCTGTGAAATGAGGGTAGATATAGGAAAAGCTCTCCTGAAAAAAGCCTTAGACTCCCATTTTCTATAGAATTATGCCAAAGGGAATTGAAATCCACTCTATCAACCGAATTACTACAAATATAAACCACCCACGATGCCATGAAAGTAGGAGATTTGGTATCACCAACGGATTGTTACAATAAAAATTGGAAACATCCAAATTACCTAAAATATACATTCTCTTGTGACAGAAAAAGGAGAAGGAAATTATCGCATACCCTAGAATTTCTGAACTACATCTGCTTCTGGATTTCTCCTACCCATCGCTCCCTTCAACTACCTGCCAGAAGAAAACCACCTGGGGAATGTTGCACCGGTTGAACCAAAAAAAGTTTATTAACTATAGCCATCTCATACTCCAGACCACATTCCAATTTCCTTGATGATGGAGCTCTCTGACATTCATCTTTCCAGCTTGCACATGGCCAATGAAATCATACCTCCCATTCCACTTGCCACTGTCCTAACCAACCTATTGTCAAATAGGCTCCTTCTTAAATTATTCCATCATAATGCTCCTTGTTGTCCTCAATTGTATCGCACCTTGATTGGGGTTCCTTCCTAACCTCATCAATGTGCTTTCTAAAGTCCTGTTGGTAATTCTCAATAATTTTGATCAACGGCCCTAATTCATTTGGATAACCAATGTTATTATAAACATCTAGAGTGATTCCCATATGAGCACATTCCTTGTTTGCTAGGAATTACGCCCATTTTTTTGCCATTACAGAGGACCCATGATGGGATAATGTACTCAAAATATTGGAGGAGAGTGCCAACTTCCTAGACTAGTTGGGTTGTTCTCTAGATTTTTCTTACGTTTTCCCAAGTTACTCTCTGGTTAATGAATTTGATACTACCAATGACTAGTGATGAGTCTCCTTCCACCACTAGTTTTCTATAACACAGTCTACGTCCAATGATAAGACCATGTTTGACAACATTATAGTTAGCCTCATTCTTAATCGCATACCCACAGTCTGTGACATAGACATACAAAATCTAATCCATATGATTTTGAAATATTCCACCAAAAGCAACATCTCTAAGATTTCCCTTTGAAGCCCCATCGAAATTTAATTTAATTAAACTTGGGCTAGGTTCCTTATACTTAACTAGTGACACTTGGATGGGAGGTTGTAACTTCCATGAGGCAATGGCCAACAACTGTGGAATAAGATTCAAGGCTGTAAGAATACCTGCTTCATGTGGCGCCACTTTTCAGTCCTCTAGGAGCCAATTTTTCGAGAGGATTGTTTCCCAGATGTACTCGATTATTCCTTCTCACACTTGCCTTTGAGAATTGTTTTGGTTCTTAAAAAAAATTAGTGTTTCTCTTTCCACAGAGCCCAGAAAAGGAAGCTAGTATTGATGGTACAAGCTCTGTTTAATACCTCACTCTTGAAGACCCCAATTTTCCATAACTCCAGGATCGATGGAATATTATTAATATCTTTGTCTTTATCTCCAAATGTGTTAGCCAGATTCTTCCATAGATATTCTTCATATGGGTGTCAATTTAGCAAGTGTTCCCCGTCTTCCCCTATGACCTTACAAATAAAATATTGGGATGGTCTAATAAATCCCCTATTCATTAGCTAGCCCCATGTAAGGATTCTCTGTTTCAAAACTAACTAGAGAAAATGGGCCACTTTAGGGAATTGTTGGATTGTCCATATTTTCCTCCATATGGGGTTGTCATGGTCTTGAGGGGCTTTTGTGGAGATTTTGTAAGTTTATTTAATCGTAAATATACCTCTCGGCATATATCCCCATCTCAAATTATCCTCTCCTTCTGTTACAGCTACCTTTCTTAATTTTAATTCTCTGTCAAGAATCCTTCGTTGCTCTAAGTATGGTGGGTTAAGCCATTTTTATTTTATTTTACATAGTCTCCACCAATTATCTGTATCAGGCTATATGTATATATGATGGCGTCCCCTAAATTGGGATGAATGGACAACCTTACTCGTTGCGGCCACTAGTCTTGCCAGAATATTTCCCTTCTTCCATCCCACAACTTCCGAGGAAGTATGAGATCGAATGAGATCCTTGTAAATCGAGGCCAGGTTCCACATTGAGGATCCCTTTTAGGTGATGGGAATCCTTAATAATATTTTAGCAGATTGAGGCATCTAGTATTTATGAGTCTATTGTAATATTCTTTGGTTTTCATAAGTTAGAAAATTAGAGAAAAATTAAATATTAAAATGTTAAGTTTGGATATGAATAGTAAAATAAAAGAATAAAATTTTTTTAGGAATTTTGTAATTTGATTATTCATATCAAGAAAATGATAGAAGTATATTTCCCTAAAAAATGAAGGAAAAATAAAATGTTAGGAAAAGAATTGAAAAATGAATTCTTTAGCTTTATAAAATAAAATTTTCAAATTCTGCTTGTCTAAATGCATAATGAATTGTTAATTATTATTAATTTTCTATTTATCTTCTTCATTAAGAATTAATCCTTATTTTTATGATCAACATAAACCTTATTACAATAACCGACACATATTTTTATTATAAGGTTCACTAAAAGAAAAAGGATTTTTCGTTTTGCGTGATCTCTGGGGAAAATTTCGATAGCATATTATTTTCCCACCCAGATCAATTGCAGGGAATATTTTGGCACCCCCCTTGGCCATTTCCCGTTAACGACGGGGGATGGGGGGTAGGTGTTCGAAAAGTAGTTTCATTGATGGTAGGCCCTCCCTACGTATAACCCCCACATCAATTTGCAACCCCCCCACCTGCCCTCCCTGAATTCCTCTTCTCCCTTATTTGCTTTTTTTCTCCTGCCAATGGTTAGATGCCCCTACGCTTTGATCATTGCCTAAAATCAAATTGCATGATTCTACCTCACCTACATGTTTCCACTGCATCCCTACCATTACACCTCATTGGCCCATTATGATCCTACTCCCCCATCGTTGATTATCCATTTACCATCATGATCCCATGCCGTTAGCATTTAAATACTATGGTGATACTGTAAAACGTTTACCATATCCATTTCCACAAATCTATAAATAAAAATAAGCTCACCAGTTTACCACTTTTTCCATAATCTTTTTTAATGTTGTGTTGTAGGTATATAGATTTCATTGTGCACTGCGTTTGCGCAATTGTTATCACTTTCACAAAGGATAATCAATATTTCCCTTTGTCACCTTGTTCTCCTTTATTATTATTTCCTCTGTAAACATGGCCCCAAAGGGTACGACCAGGAAACCAGTTTCATATGAGAACCCTTCCACTGCTACCTCGGTCCACCTCCACCACATTCCACTTGCTGATTCATATTATAATATTATTGACACATAGTGTGATTTCGAGTTCCATGAAATTCACCTGCTGTTGAAGAAAAAATATCTTGATAAGCAAGATGA
Organism: Pinus albicaulis; assembly: GCA_034641835.2. Classification (NCBI taxonomy): domain Eukaryota; kingdom Viridiplantae; phylum Streptophyta; class Pinopsida; order Pinales; family Pinaceae; genus Pinus; species Pinus albicaulis. The sequence goes on along the minus strand of CM076575.1, from coordinate 2,231,582 downwards.
TGGGAAACTATGGGAATCCTTTCTAACCAACTTCTATTTTCCTCAAACCTATGACTTTCCAGACATGCCTATCTGGTGTCAAAATAGATATGATCCTGTTAAAAGAGGAGGGTTGGCTCAGAATGCTAAAATTATGATATCCATCACTGCTAAAACCATATCCATCACTATTGAAATCATCAACAACATGATTCTTATTCCCAGATTGATTCCTTGAGACTATTTTCCGAAGCAGCTCTTATGGAGTTATACCATAAGCTGACTTTTCCCCAAAGAGCTAAACTCTTTGAGACATTTTTAACAGATGATGTTTAATTACCCAAAAGGAGTCCACCCTATCCATCTTCAATGTTCCCTGAAGCCACTATACATATCATCTCCTTATTGTCATGTCTACTAGGATATCCAGATGATAAGACAATAGATGAATCCATCCTTGGATTATTTTCTATTTTCCCAAAAGGTCAGCAACCTTCTTTCATGTATAATTATAGTCAATTTTTGGTGGATAATATGCATGAGAATCTTATGAATTTGACAACACAAGGGATGTTCAAGTACACTTTTGTACTTCTATACGTGTTTTTTTTCCAGCAAGGAGACTCATTGCAAATTAGACTCAACAAATAAGATGAATAGGGGGTCAATCAACCAGTCATTCATTGGACAGATATGGCCAAATATACTTCAGCTAAATTTACCTTTTCAGACTTCATTGACACATTTATTCATCTTGTAGCAGAAATTCTTAGCAGCTAGGCTTAGCCCAGAATTGGTGAAGATATTAAAAGGATCCTACATTTAAGTGATCAAGTTAGGACTGGTGACTGGGATTTATACCAAAATTATACTAAAATTAGGGTATATGGTTGTGAGTTAGCACCATATAAGCTGCCAAAATATGTTCCAATGATAATTCTCTCTTTGGAATATATTAGGAAGATGATCAACATGTATGGCGTTCACATTGTCTCAAGTAAAAGAATGTCACAATTCAAGATTAAATAAAAAATTGGTTCGTTCATATAAAACACCAGATCAGTTGGTATTGAGGTAGATACACTTTTAAAGAATATGAATTTTCAGCCCAGCTTCACGTGGTCTTATGACCCCTTTGGAATCATTTCAAATCTAATGTTTGAATTAAAAAACAACTTCTTATAATCATACACCAGGACCAAAAATTGAGAAATTTTTTAATCAGGAGCAATGGACTGAAAATACACTCAAAGAAGTAGAAGAATAGATCCTTTCAACCTCCACCTTGTAGATTCCAGTTTCTCAAAGTAAAAAATAGAAAATGGTAAGGGAATAAACTTCAATTCCTATGGATCTAGTCAAAGAATTCATAATTCAACAGAAGAAGAAAAATACTAATTTATCAACCATAAATAATTGATCTTGGAGATACAGAGGTGTCTACATTAGCAACAGGTAGTGTTCCTAATACTTCCACAACATCTGTGCCTTCTCAAGAGCCTCTATAGATGATTTAGACTATGGGAACCAGCTCACTTAATTACCAAAATATATTGTCAAAAATTTTGGAGATAAAGCATAAGAAAGAGACACTGAAATCAAATTTTAATAGTCAATTCTGGAAGTATACCTCCACTTCATTACAAAAACTTCTTTCTCCTTTTGACAGTGAAAAAGGAAGAATACAAATGGATTTCTTGCAACATCAAGTTCATCTTCCCAACTCTGCATGAGATTACAATAAGACCATCTTTTCATTTTATACTAATAAAATTCATCCAATAGATCAAATCGATATGCGTAGACAATCTGGTGAGATTTTTTTCTCAACCATAAATAATACATCCATGTATTTGTCTAACCTTATAACTTCTTTATCAAATGTACAGTCACAACTCAAAATTGAGAAATTATCTTCTCTAGCTAAAGACAACAAAATAAAGTATTTAGAAGACATTGTGGTTAAAATTAGATACGATCCAAAATATTGTAATTATATAGAGGAAATCTTCAAGAAGAAAAGTTCAAATATTATAGCTCTATGAAAACAACTTAAGCTACCTTCTAAAAAAGATCTACACACAAAGGATATTGAAGAAAGTGAAGAAAATAGAGAAGAGATGCTCAAGATAATCATTGAGAAAAATATTTAGATTAAGAAGATGGAGGAGAATATTGAAGGACTGCTCAAGGTGAAATAATCAACTCAACATGCCATGATTCTAGTTACAGTAGTTCCTATAGCAGTTTCAAGTAAAGAACCCAGTTCTTCATCAACATCCATTGAATCTACATCAACAATAGGTGATTCAATTAGGATAGAAGAATAATTTCCCATACAAAAACAATAAAGTGAGAAGTTTCTAGAGAAATTTAAGGACTTAGAAACTCAAAAGATTAAAAATGACACTTTATATATGGAGGAAATGCAGAAATCTCATAGGTTGCGACTTAAAATTGTTAATTTACAAAGTGAATTGTTAATGGAAGACACCTTGGCCCAATCCAAGGAAGGTATATGGACAGAGATTAGTCAAGCAATGACAGATGTATGGCCATCCATAAAAATCATTTTTGAATAATAGGGATTGGTTAACAGATGCAGGACAATCATAGAGAAGGAACATGCAACACTCAAGACCAAACCATCGGAAGCATCAGATATGATAAAAGTGCTCAATTCAAAGAGAAAATAAGAGTTGGAGTATATTAAAATCGCAGACAGAACAACCACCATCATGGGTATCAAAAAAGGTCTACAAAATAAGAATGTATTTAATCAATTGGAGACAAAGTGTCAAAACGTGGACATTGTTGTCGAGAGGTTTCATTCAAAGTTTAATATGTTGAACTAGAAGGGACTGCTTGGATTGGTAGCTCCAAATGAAAAACTAATAAACCTGGAGGAATATTGCAAAATTTTTTATACCATTGCAATTCACAAGGTGAGGTTTGTAGGGATTAAATGATGTATAACAGGAAAAGCCTTTCTTGAAGCTTTGGAGTTTGATTTAATTATAAAACATCAAATCAAACATATGTTTCTCAACAGACCAACATTTGAAATATACACATAGGTGGATGAATTTTTCATAAAGGTGTTTAATATGGAAATTCTGAGTGAAGAAAGATGGGATAAGCTATGTGAAACCATCGAGTAATTTCTAACTCCAACAGCATGCCAACACAACGACATTTTTGGGCTGCATCATCAACTTTTTGCTAGAAAACTATGACAGATCACTCATCAATTTTTCTTTCCTATTATTTAATACTACTTGTTGGGGTTCCCATATTTTGGCCAGATTGGCAAGACCTAAAGATGAGACAACATCAGAACCACTTTGGGGCCCTAGGATCTAGCCCTCCTAGACTCGGAGAGGGATCTCTCCAAATAGAGCAAAGAATGGTATATCTTTGAAGCTCACAATTAGATGTTAGGCTAGGTATGAATCACAAAGGAGGTTTTTAAAATGATTTGGTTGGTTGGTTGCTGGGTTGGTCATGAGATCATAGACTGAGAAAGTAATGGAAGGAAAAGAACAAAACATCATGATGTTTCAGCAAAGATGACAGGTCAAGAAAGTTCCATCCATTGGGCTATGGTGTCATGAAAGGTCATCTAATAGTAAAGGGTCTTTTAGATTAGATGGTGGGATGGAACATTAAGGATTGAAAGGTGAAGCAAGGAAATAAACCTAATTTCTGTCTATAGATCAGATCAGAGGTCATTTAACTCTAGACCTGCTTGGACATACTCAGAGGCAACTTTCAATGGAGGGAGAAAGGGGAAGCTTATAGATCGAATGAAAGGTCATTTAACTCCAGGTCAGCTTTAGCATGCTCCAAGGGAAAACAGAGATAAGTTTAACAAGAGATATTGTAAAGGCCAGCTGGTTGCACAAGGATCCTAGTGGACAAGGCTAACTCTAATCCCTAGTGTTCCCAAATCTTCCAACTTAAACCCAACAAGAACAACTAAAGACAGATTCCATTTAACTCATAAATCAGCTAGCAGCATCAGGAACTACTACACTGGTTAAATTAACTGAGATTAGCCCTTAGATAATCACATTTAGCAGAAAAAATTAAGGCAAGGAAAGCAGAAGCATAGGGTGCCTAACAAGGGAAAATCCTATGCCAGATTTCTAATGCAAGCCAACAGAAAATGAACATTATGAAAATGTAATAAATAGAGTTAAAAAACATCACCAATAGTAATAGACCAGGATCCTGTGAAATGTGCTTTGATTAATTGATGCAAAACCAGTCACATACACTGATCTCAATGTCTGTTACAGTCCCAACTTATCCTCCTAGCCTACTACAATACAAACTACTCTGCTACTTTCTCCCAGAACCGTTCTAACAATCAAAACTGAATCTCTCTAACTACAACGACAGCAGCCGAACAACAACCTTTACAATATGTTCTACAGGGTTCTTATAGGAGAAATAATAACAATGGTAGTTGTAATCTTAAATGCAGCATTAAAATTCTGAAGTAGTAGGAGGGCCGAGGCTCCATTCGGTTTTAATTCTGAGCATTTATCTATTGTGCTTTTCAGATGGAAGCATGATCTTCATCAGGCTGCAATTTACTTCCAGGTGTGCCTATAATGTACTTGTTGTAGCCCTTTCTATAATTCTAGTGAATAAACCGAGGTGTATGGACAACTACGGGGTCTGCCATACTGTAACTAATGCACTGGCGCCGTAGGATTGTTGTCAAGTCTGGAAAATCTCTCTCGAACACGACATATGATGAGAAATGTATGGGAACCTTGTCCTTTTATGGAAGAACGTTCTGCTGATATGAAAACCCTGATGGTATAGTTTTCTCTGCTATGGACCTTCCAAGCAATCCTTGGGGTCTTAATTCTGGTGACCTTGCCTTCCAAAATCTCTGAACAAGCTCAAAAAATCTTCTATTTCTTGCCTCGAGCTCTCTTCTCCTCCCGTACTGTCTCTGTCTATGAAATTCGAGCTTTAATGGTGCTGGAGAGGGTTTTCAGAGTTTAAACTCTGTCCTTTGATGAAATCTATGATACAGACACCTTTCCGGACATTTTTCTGTAAAACCAGGCTCTAATTCCAGCTCCTTCTGTGCACTGTGCCTTAATAATAATGCGTATGGACCATGGTGGGTTTTACCACTTGATAAACCTGCAAAACACGAAAATGGTTACGAAAAACATTTATGGGGAGGGTGGTATGGATGAATGTGAGGGTGACAACATGGCGTGGACGAGGATGATGACTGCAGAGGCAACTATGGAGGAAAGCATCGCACAGTGGAGAATGCATGAGAAAATGTCAAGACATACATTTTAATGTAAAAACAATGAACTTCGACCTTGGAATGAACATATATAACGGGGGCAGGCGAATGTACAGCGGAGACACATGGGGGTGACGTCGCGGGACCGGGCGATGGCGGGGTGGTCAACAGCGGGGCAATTAAATTAGGACCGTTCGATCTCGGCAGAGATCAATGGTAGAAAGCACGTCGGAGGGCGATGGACTATGGGTAAGGGGTACGACGGCCATGGACTATCGTGTGCGCAGCTTCGTGGAGCGATGACCGTCGGATGGAGAGCTCTAGATCGGATGGTCTATGTGCATATCGCTTCGCGTCCTGTACCGAATGATAACGCGCGATGAGATGGCGGTTTTGAAATACTGCCCCTACCACGCGTCGGATGATGTATGGAATTGCTGGCCGATCGAAAAATACCGCCTACCTCCGAAAGGCAGTGCGATAGAAACTGGATGGTTTTTCAATAGTGCACGGCACGAACCACAGGGGTAGGTGCATTCTAGACCGTTGATCTGGCAGGTAAACGAACAATGGAGATGCGATCTGAGCTGTGACCGGGTTTGACGGTAGTTGCTGCGGCGGTGGTGATCACCGTCCATTCCTTTTAGATCAACGACTATAAACGCACCTGATGAATCATATGAGGTAAGCGCTCTTGTGGGCTGGCAGGTGGTTCTAGCGCCTGGGTCACGTGAGGGAAAATGGTTATGGGGCTAGCCGAAGGGGGCTAAGACCCATATACATGGAGAATATGGCTTTTGGGCCATTTTAATGGAATTTGAGGGTGGAAAAGGGAAACGATAGAGGGAAAAAGGGGAAATCAGGTCAAACAAGGGGTGCGAGGAAGATGTAAAGGGGATTTTGGGAGGATTTAGGGGATCAGAGGGAAAATTTACAAGGGGAAAACAAAGGTTAAAACGGGGCATTTTGTAGGGATACCAGGGGCAAATGAAAGCCTTTTAGAGCACATTTTTTGTAATCAGAGGGGCTTAATAATGGAAATCAGTAGAGGGGATTTATCAAAGGACAAAGGAACAAGGAGACTTCAAGGAGGATGTGTTTCCAGGAGAGATGCATTCATTGAAGGATCAGAAACAATTTATCCCCCTACTTTGCCTGTCAAAAATTTACAGGGGGCTAACACTACTATTGTAATCAATTTTAGATATTCCAAAGTCATAGAAACTAGTATAAATAACTCTCCATTCGAGTTATTAATGGTTTCACCCTTGGATGAGCATTTGTAAGTAGAAGTGTATGAGCTTTGATCATTGATGATAATAAAATGATTCTGGATTTTTTTCAATCAATTTTTTCTCTTGTAGGTTTTCAAGTTTTCATTACATCTTTTTTTATGCATACGTTTAATGTTTATCAAGATAATTACGTAAGAAAAAGTTGTGTTTCAGTCTATCTTAAATCCTTTGAGGTTATTATCTATAATAGAGAATGACTTATTGAAATGTTATTTTTTATAAGTCCCTATACATCAATTAATTATCAACATCTTCATAAATTTAAATATTTTTTGATAAGTTTTTAAACATTGTTTGACAATTTTTCCAACTTATGATTATTAAACATTAAATTTGAATATTTCATTCATCATACTTTCTTACATTTTCTCCTTTCACACATGCAATCTCAAATAACTATTTGAAGTAAAGAAAAAATCATTTCCTTATTAGTTAATATTATCTAATGTTGAATCACATCTATATGCAATTTATTTATACATTGGTCATCCAAAAACCCCAACTTAAAACAAACAAAATATTATACATTCTTCGGCATAATTTATTGAACCAAATTATCTTATAGGAGAACATCATATTGGCATTATTGTCAAGGATACAAAATTTATTTATTTATCCCTAGGACAACGATATTCCTATTCCTTTAAAGGTTAATAAAGGTGTAGTTAGGTCAAAATATTTCACCTAGCAACTTCGCTCAACCCAAGCTGGCTCCTTCAAGACATATCAAGTCTCATTCTGATTCTGAGATTGTTTTACCTCTATCAGATCCAGAGAGACTAGTAAGGAAATCCTCTTTCAAAAGAGGACATCAAACCCCTTCTTCTATTCCTCAACAAGAGACCACTAGAGTTCTTGATCCTTTTAGATATCAACCTATTCTCCAAAATTTAGAAGATCTACCACCTAGAGTGCATAAAATAGTATCCAAAGGAGTTTATTTCCAATCTTCTTTGTTAGTTCATTCATTAGAATATTATCAACTACCTTAATTACCTTATGAATCCCCTACATCAAAACACGAATTGGATTTACATTTACCTGAACTCAAACCAACTAATTTCATATCTCCTACCTCATATTCTTTTCCATCCACTTCTACACAACCATAAGATTTCTTTTCCCTCTATTCAAACCCTTTATTTGAACTCAAATAAGGAGAATAAGAGGTCCAAAACTTGGTCATTCATAAACCTCTAAGATTTATAAAAATATCTTAATCTTCACTTCTTCCTCCACCTTCTTTTACCCCTCCATATTCACCTCCTTCTTCCACTACTTCATCTTCTACATCTATTTCAACATATTCTACAACCACCACCACTTAATCTTCTTCATATTTATCACAAGGTATGGTTGGTTGTATACCTATTGTTCAAGAAATATATGCTTCCCTATTACTTCTGAACATACTCAATTATTTTACTGCACGATATTTAAAACATCTTCCAAGATTCAATGGAGAAACTCGTCTGTCAACTGAAGATCATTTAGCAGCATTTATAGATTTTGTTGATAACATGAACATAGAAAATGAAAATGTATATATGAGATTGTTTGTGCAGTATTTAGTAGGAAATTTTAGGGTCTGGTTTAGATAATTAACGGTAAATTCCACTAGATCTTGGGAAGAATTAAAAACTATTTTTAAGAATCAATGGGGTGTGCAAAAGGTTCCTGTCTATTTCTTCACAAGGTTTGAAGAAATTAAGAGAAATTATGGTGAACCAGTATATGATTTCATTAAATTATTTAACAAACATTATCATAAGATTCCTTCTGACTATAAACCACCAGTAACAACAGCGAAGGTTAGGTTCTCCAAAGCCTTTGAAGATGATTTTGTAGTCATGTTAAGGGAAAGAACATATCTTTCCTTAGAAGACATGCAAAAAAATGCTATTAAGGTCGAAGCAAATAGGTCTACTTCAGCTAAGCTAAAATCCAAAGCTAAAAAGGCTCAATGAAAAATAAAATCTAATCAGGAAGCCTCTTCTTCTTCTAAATCCAAAAAAGAAGATAAAAAATAGATGAAATTAAATCATTACATAGGAATCTTCCAAATAGGATTTCTAAAATTTAAACACAACCTAGTTCAGTCCAAAAAATTATTTGTAAACCTCAAACACAAAGTCAAGGTCAATTTAAGAAATCCCCTCAATTACAAATTCTTCAAAGACCTAGTAATGATCAACAAATTCCACTAGCTCTGTTGATTAATGATCAATAACCTGATGATAATACTATTTAAATCACAGAAGATAATAAAAAATTGATAATACATATGTTCATACTGTTATTGTCCCTATCCCCCAGAATTAAATGTCCCAAGAGGATCAAGAAAATTCTCAATTATCTAAATATCAAGCCTTCTTATCATTTTTAATTGATAAAATCAATAGAAGGTATGATTTAAGAACAAGGGAAGGTCCTGTAATATCTCTTAAAGATCCTATCATAATTAAACCACAAGTGAAATATGTTGAAACTCAAACTACTATCATTCAACCTTTGAATCTATTAGCCACCTACACTATTTTTTATACCAAAAGGTGGTTTAAGATCGTTTGAGCCTTCAAGGAACAAATTTCATGACTAAAAAATGTTGGCTCGAACACTCGAAGGCCTCCTCGTTATTCCTCTCATTCAAAGCTTCTTAGCTTCAACTGGATATTCTTATAATACACTTTAGAAACTCACATTTCCAAGCCAGATTACTACTGCAAAGGCCCTTTTCCTCCTCCCATTACAATACTAACCTTCATTTCTTTCCCTATTTCTCCATAAGACTCCTTTTTTTATCATGGGTTCTCTTTTTCCACTCATGAAAATCACTTTCACAACATTAAAGACTCCCTCTTTAACCTTTACCGAAACCCCCAAATCCATTGAAAACCTTGGAAAATTTCATAAAAATAAAGTTTTATTACTATGGTCTTAAGCCCCCTTGGGCTAAGTCCTAAACCCCTTTACCCATTAACCCTCGGGCGCATCACTTCCCATGCACCCGTGGCCCCGCAGTCGGGCGCTAGACCTTTTTATTTTATGTTTTTACGCCTTGCCCCTCTTAAAACCTTTGTTTTAAACCTTGGGTTTTAAATTATTTTACATTTTTCCACTGGTACCATTTTTAAACCGTTCCGCACCGTCGATCTGATCTGTAGATCGGATGGTGTAGAGTTCGTCTCCCGTGGTCCCCACCACCCATAAGCCGATTTCCCAAAACTGGCGGTATCCATCGCATCGCCTTTGGGCGAAAAGTTGTTTTCCCCCGATCGCTAGCGATTCCATACACTGCTTGACACGTGGCTTGACCACTGTTCCGAAAACCACTGTCCATCGCGCGTTATCGTTCAGACGAGGACGCCCAGCGATATTGCCATGGACCATCCGATCTGAAGCCGCCCATCCAACGGCTATCACTCGATGAAGATGCCTGCTGCTTAACATGGCCCCAGCGTGGTGTTAAAACATTTTCCGCCGTCGATCTGATCTGCAGATCGACGGTTCAGATTTCGTCTCCCTGATTTGATTGCCCGGTCAACGTTTCTCCATTTTTTACTTTCCCCTTCGCTCCCGACCGTTGATCTCTGCGTGATCGACGACCCTGATCTAATATTTCTTCTGCCCATTCTACGATCTCCCCGGATAAATCCTGACCGTTGGATGATGCCATCCAACGACCAAGCTCTCTCCACAAGCCTTTTGAAGCAGTAACCTATATATGCAGGATTTTATGACTATTTGTTGTATTTTGCAGGGTTTTTAAATGGTTCTCACGCCATTTCTAAAGAAAATTCAAAGGCAGAGGGTGACGACCCTATCTCCTTCGATTCACCTCAGAAATCATTCGCAGGTTTCCAATTTCACGTTTCATCGGTGTTTATCCAAGCAATAATGCCACATGACCCTGCTCGACCCTGCACATCAGCAAAAACCATGGATTTGACGCAAATGAAAGAATATCAGTGCTGAAGACCAGAATTTACGAGAACAGAGGATTAAAGGACAAATTTGTGGGGATTACGTCTAAGATGCTTATCAAAAGCATAATCCCCAAGTAAAATACAGTTTACAGAAAACCTAAAGTGTTCTATCTACAAGAATGCCTCCACCACCACATTTGAGGCAAATTGATTCCTCTCAGCGACCACAACGCCACCTGTGCCACAAAAGTACTCAATCAGAGGCCGAATTTATTGATCAGAACCAGATACCTGCCTCAAAATGCAACCAAAGAGGAAACCCTGCCAAGGAAATTAATGATGAACATCTGCAGAGTTACTTCAACACTACACAGAGCCTCAAAGGTCAACAAAAGCTCCCACCAATCTTAATCTTTATGTAAAAACATTTAATACAAAGGATACATAAGTAAGTTTCTTCATTTGAGCCCCTCAAAGGCCTAGAAATCATTAAGACTGTATTAATTGTAATTGAGATCTTTTATTAGACCTCACCTCCTCATCCTTCTATATATACTTCTTCAGAAGATGAGTGAGGGGTTGGTTGTAGAACTTTGATATACACTTGAGCTTAAGCTTATGATTGTACATAGTATTCATTGGCTCTTGGAGCTCTGCTGGTGATAGATAGGTTAGGCTGAGATGTAGATATTGCTAAAGTAAATAAAGCACCCTGATTTAAATGAATCTATTTGGCCATCAACAGTCGATTTATGGGATGAAGGCTCATGTTGACGTGGATGTTTCAATTGTAACTTGTTATTTTGTTTCTTTTTTTCACTCGTGTTTCATTCTCTTACAAAGAACAACATGTATAGAGTTAGGACCACTGTGACATCAAGAATACTCCCTTTTTTATCCGAAATTTTATCTCTAATGCTTCCAATCTGTGTTATTTAGGAATGATTTAATTCAGTTCGAGCATAGGAATGTTGGCGTTCCCTCATATTATTGTCTTAGCTTAATGTTATTCTTAAATGCTATTTTCAGTATATGTTTTGTGAAGATGAACTGAGGAAATTATGGTGAGCCCTGGTCCCAGTTTTATTCCCACCGACTGTATGAATGTTTCCCTTGGAATGTGTTAAAAGCTGGCTAGTTTCAAATTACTTACCAAATCTTAGGCCATTCTGTGTTATCTTTGTTTTTTTCTTGAAAGTAAATAAGTAAAGAAGAGCTAGGAGAGGATTTGTGGTGAGCCCGGCCTGCTAGTTTTACTCCAAAGGTTGCTTCCAAGTTTCCCTTTGTTTTAAATTGTGTTCTATTGAAAGTGGGCTGAAGGTCGTTGTTTCTAAAGTATCATCAGATTCCGGGTCGTTTCTTGTTCTGCATCTGTTCATTTCTTTTTCTTATTGTATCATTTCATTCCATAAATCAACCTTCAAAGAGATCCTTAAACATAGATGACTTTCCCCATGGACCACTCTTGCCTCTAGCTGTTCTAATTAAACCCTATTATGACTCCATAGCCCAATGGACTAAAACCTGCAATTATCTATCTTTTTGGCCGAAGCTTATTCTGGTTTCTTGCAACTTCTCACCTTTGGAACTTTTTACCTTCAGTACTTTCTGCCCCAAACAATAATCATGCTCAACCTTCCAAAAACAAACAAAACCCTTGGCCTTCATAACTAGCCTGATATCATAAACCCAAACTTCAAATACAAATCCATCTTTGCACTTATTGGAGAGATCCCTCTCCGGATTCAGGAGGGCTAGATCCTAGAATCCCAAAGTTGGTTGAAACGATGTTGCTTCTGCAGTTTTAGTCTTACCAATCTGCTAAAATTACAGATTCCTAACATTTCTCATATCTACTGGGATCGGAATCTTCCGTAATTAATTTTTATTTTGTTTAAACTTGAGACTAAAATGTTGTGCCTTCTTTTAAGCACTACCAAGAAATGGTAACTGTGATGAAACTTGTTTGAATCAACGACAAACTGACAAACGAGGTAAACCCTAGGGATTCTCTTAAGACTTTATCTAACCTTGAAAGATTAGTTGGCTTAGCCATAAGAGTAAACTGTCTTTGTCTCATAACCATAGCTAAGTTTTGAAACAAATTTAGGATATTATTAAAAACCATACAACTGAAAAATAACTTAGAAAAACCTAAAAAATATTTCGGATTGTTATCCAATAAACATGATGGTGGACCATAAAACCTTTTACCTCCTTAGGAGCTAAAAAATTCCACTTGGCGAATCCACAATCCTTAGCAGACCTTAAGACTCCACTGGGAAGAACCCACATCATTATAACATCATTCAAACTTAGTTAGAGGACTGTAGGATTAAGATTTGTGTAAACAGATTAGTTAACCTCTCAAAGACTGTCATACCTGGTTGAACTTTTCTTGTTTATTTGGGTCTAATAACACAGCATAGTGGCTCCCAGAAAGATTCACACTAGAGCCTATCCTGACCCAGACCCACCTAAAGTAGTTGATAACCCAGAAGGTATCCTTAGGAAATCTCCTAATATTAAATTGTCAACTTTTTTCAGGTCACCCTTGAGAGCTAGTTCAGTTCCTGAAAATCTTTTAGCTCTACAAAAATCTCAAGTTGAATTAGTAAATCCATTTAGAACTAGGTCTCTTGGTGATTTAGATCAGTTAGATTCTGTGTCTTCACTATCATCTCCTCAAACTGGTGAACCTCTTGGTAGCAGAGAAACAACACCTCCTGATTTACATTTCCTTCATAACTTAGGTGTCCCTCATCCAAGATCAGCTCAGCAGTCTTTTCCTGGTCCATCCCCTTCTGCTCACCCTAAATCCACTGTTTAAACCACTTCATTTCAACCCACTCTTCCTGTTGTCAATCCACTCCTTGTAAATCCCCCCCCCCACCACCTATCATGGCAGCATGGTATGCTCCCTTAGTCCTTCCTGTACCACTAGTCAATCTTCCATAGGACCATCAGTCCAAGATTCCATTATATGATGCGAGAAATGCTACAACTGCATCACAACATGTAGATAAAATTAATGACTACTTTGACAGAAATGAAATTGATGATGATTCTGTCAAGCTTAGGTTATTTGCTCAGAGCTTAGGGGGAGAAGTGAGAAAATGGTTTAAAGGTTTAGCCCCCCATAGTATCAATGATCTCCAAGGCTTCCATCAAATGTTCTTAAACAAATGGGAAGTAAAGAAGAATTTGCTCCAAGTCCTTTTTTATTATAAGAACCTCCATATAAACACTGGGGAAAGTGTGCAAGCTTACTGCACTAGATTCAATAATGTATACAATGCACTCTCCCTAGAACTAAAACCTCCACAAGGCTCAGCTTTAAACAAGTTTCCTGAAGGGTTTGACCCTGAGATGGCCTATCAGCTGAGAGAAAGAGATTTTTCAACTCTTGAAGATATGAAAAGGGGTGATCTTTCTGTGGAAGTAAATTTAATGGAGAAGAGAGCAAAAATGAAAAATGAAAAGAGAGTGTATTTTAGAGAGGAAAACACACCTTCTACTTCAAACTCAAAGATGGAGAAAATGATGGAAGAAATGATGAAATAGATGAGCATAATTAAAATAGCACAAGAAAATCAAAACCAAACTACTCCTGAAAATAGAAATCAGAACCAGAATCAAAATGTCAGAAGGAAAGTGTAGATGTTGAAGGCGATATTATAAGCCTTCAGGATGAAAAACCATCAGTAGTATTTGGTACAAGTTCTAACATGATAGATGAAACAATACCACCATTTTATGTAACTTTGAAAGCACATGATTCATTCCTATACAATTGTATGTTAGATTTTTGAGCCTCACATAATATTATGACTAAGGTTATCATGGATCACTTAAATATGGAAATCACTCTATCTTATCATGACCTATACACATTTGATTCTAAACAAGTACCATGTTTATGGCTTATAAAGGACTTAGTGGTATCCTTAGCCCAAATACCAGTGAAAAGTGTAGTCCTAGATATTGTTGTCACTAATATTACCCCTATGTTTGGAATGATCCTTTCAATATATTGTTGTGCTAAACTAGGAGGCAGTCTTCAGATAGATGTGTATTTTGCTACAATTCCTGTATATGAAGGAGAAAGTCTTAGATTGTATAGAGAGGTCAGATCTATTCATACTTTTTTTAAAGAATACCAAGTGAGAAACCATCCCATATATGCATTTGACAAATATTTTGGTTGTTTCCAATTATCTTCAAATAATTCACCAAATTCCCAACTTAAAATTGAAGATGTAGTTGAAACTCTCAAAATTCTTGAAACTGACATTTCAAAACTTTACTTCGATGGATATTGTTTTAATTATGGAGTTGGAGCTAGTGTTGTTCTAGTTTCATTACAAAAAGATAACATAACCCAATATTTCAAGTTGGATTTTGATGTACCTATAATGTTGCAGAGTATGAAGCTTTTATTCTAGGTTTAGAGCTAGCAAGAAGCCTCAAAGTGAAAAATTTAAGTGTTTTAAGAGATTTTGAACTCATAGTTAGACAAGCTAGGAATAATTTACAAACAAAGCATCCTAGGCTTAGGTCTACAGAAATGAATTTGGGATTCAATAGAATTTTTTTTCGTACATTCAACATTACTTCCATCCCTAGAAATGAGAACATTCATGTAGACTCCTTAGTTGTTTCAGAAAGCTCCTTCAAAATACTAGACCAAATGCAAGTGAAATATAAAATCCAAGTAAAATATAGGCCATCCATTCCTAATAATCTAAAATACTAGCAAATATTTGAAGACGATGAACAACTTAAATATTTTCTTCAATTCATTGATGAATTCTCCATTTTACAAATTGAAGAAGATCAATCAAATATGAATTAACTTGTTAAAGACAATAAAAATATGATTGAAATACAAAAGTGGCTGATCATAATATCATCCAATTGTTAAAAAATTTCATTCTTAAAGGCCCAGTCCCTTTAGAAAAGCTATTTGACCAAAATGATGTCCGTAGAAATCCATTGTCAATTTAATTTGAGGAGGATATCGAAGAATATAACATTGGAATAGATGAAGACATTAATAACATTAAAATTTATGCATATCTACTTACAGAAGTAAAAACTTAATATATAAAACTTCTTAAAAATTATAAAGATGTGTTTTCTTGGTCTTATGTTGCATTGAAAAATTATGACACCTCTCATAGAGCATCAAATTCCATTGAAACCTGAAGCAAAACCTTACAAACAAAAACTAGGAAGAATTAATCCAGTTTTTCTTCCTACTATAGAGAAAGAACCTAAGGATTTTATTGATGCCCAAATAATCATTCCCTTAAGATACTCAGATTGGGTAGCTAATTTAGTTCCTTCTATTAAAAATAATGGGGAAATCAGACATTATGTAGAATTTAGAAACCTAAATAAGTCATCTTTAAAAGACAACTATCAATTACCCAAGATGGACCAGTTGCTCAAAAAGGTTTCAGGTGCTAATTTACTTTCCATTTTTGATGGTTTGTCTGGGTATAACCAGATAATGGTGAGTTTATAAGATAGAGAGAAGGATTACTTTACCACTCCTTGGGGCACATTCATGTATGCCAGAATGCATTTTGGGTTAACAAATGTTGGAGCAACATTTAAAAGAGTTATGGACTTAGATTTTGTGGGTAAGAAAAAAAAAATTGTGGTTATATATCTTGATGATCTTACTGTATTTTCTAAATTAGATCAGAAACATTTAAAACACTTGATGAAAGTTTTTGGTAGGTGTGGAAAATTTTGGATATCTCTCAACCCCAAGAAATATTTGTTTGCTATCAAAGAAGGAAATTTGTTGGGTCACATCATTTCGAAGGAAGGAGTGGTGATTGATCCTAAAAGAATATCAACAATTCAATCACTTTCATTTCCAATGAATAAGAAGGAGATCCAAGATTTTCTTGGAAAAATTAACTTCTTGATGAGATTCATTCCTAACTATGCCGAAATAGTTAAAGATATAATTTATATTCTTATAAATAATCATGAATTTAAGTGGACTATTCCTACTAGGTATGCTTTTGATCATATTAAAAAGGCCATCTCTAAAGAACCAACTTTAGCTAGCTCCAATTATTCTAAGCCCTTTAGTATATTTTCCTTTGACTCTGAAACCAATTAAGTTGTCCTTTTATAGGAAAAATGAATATGGTGATGATCAACCCATAACATTTTTCAGTAAAGTGATTAGAGATGCAGAAATCAAGTATGAAATTATTGAAAATAAATCCTACTCTCTAGTCCAAGCCTTAAAATATTTAAGAATTTATCTCCTCCACTCAAAAATTATTGCTTACGTTCCTAATAGTGTTGTAAAAATTGTTCTTACTCAACCAGACACTGATGGGAGAAGAGGAAGATGGATCACCCAAATCCTCGAGTTTGATGTCAATATAAAAACCACTAAGTTAGTAAAAGGTCAGGGTTTATCCAAATTTTTAGATGAATCCAACTGCAAGGTCCTAGGAATAAATTTTTTTTTTTAAGTTCCAGAGAAAAATACACAAGAACCTTATTCCAACTCTCATGGGTAAAATCCATAAGAAACTTCATTAAATGCAGACGGGGAGAGTCCACAAGAACCTTCCCAAGATTCTAAAGGGAAGAACACATAAAAACCTTCATCTTTAAACCAAACAGTCCCTGCTCATATTGATGAAATTTTTTTACTATGAGAGTGGTATTCATATATTGTACATTTTTTGATCAACTTTGAGTGTCCTAGTAGATTTTTAAGAAATAAATGTAAGAAAAGTAAGTTGAAATCTATAAAGTATTGTATCATGAATGATAACTTGTACTAGAAGGACACTCTCAACATCATGTTTCTTTGGTTGACAGAAAGTTAAATAGAAGGAATCATTGAGAATTTTCATACAGGGATATGTGGAGGACATTATTCCTGGAGAGACACATCTTAAAAAATACTAAGCGAGGGATTCTATTGGCCTACTATGTTTTCACAAGTACGATCAAAGGTTAGAAGCCGCATTCCATGTTAGATGTTTGCTGGAAAGGAAAAAATTGCAGCCCTTCCACTAGTTCCAATGTTAGTTTCAGCACCCTTATTAAAATGGGAATTATATTTTATAGGAGAGATTCATCTAGCCTCAAGTAATCAAAACAGATGGATCTTAACTACCACAAACTACTCCACCAACTGGGTGGAGGCAATTTCAATAAGAAATGCCACAGATAGAGTAGTGATTAAATTCATTGAAGAAAACATTATGTCCTGATTCATATGTCCTCAACAGATAGTAACTCATAATATAACAAAACTTAGTTGTTGAAAAATGATTTAGTTCTGTGAGAAGTACCAAATTTTACTACATCATTCTACTCCTTACTATCCAAAATGAAATGGTCTTGTAGATTCATCAAACAAGAGCGCGGTGAAGGTAATTAAAAATAATTTAGAACACCGTAAGAACAATTGGTAGAACCATATTATCTATACAGTTTGGGCTAATAGAATATCTCCCAAAAGGTGAATAGGTAAATCTCCATTTCAGCTGGTCTATGGTAAAGAGGCCATCTTTCCTACCAATTTATCTTTCCCTGTTCTTAAATTTTTACAAGAGGTCAATGAAGAATCTCATGATTTCTCTAGAAGTATAATTCAAATTATTGAATTAAATGAGAACAAGGATGAAATTCAATATAATATAAGGAAATATTAGAGTAAGATGAAAAGTCGTTTTGATAGGAAGGCAAGGGAAATATATTTTATGGGAGGAGATATAGTTTTGATATGGGATGCTAGGAGGGAGGACAGAGGAAAACACGGGAAATTTGATAACCTCTGGTTTGGACCTCTTAGCATTTCTAAAGTAAAGAGTAATGATACCTTCATTTTACAAATTTTTCAAGCACAATTTTCCTCATTGCCTGTGCATGAAATATTTCTAAAGCATTATATCCAGTACTGAAGATGTAGAAGAAGATTCAAAATCATCATTGCACATTATCGACTTGTTACATTTTTTCAAGTCTGATTTGTTTTCACTTCAAAGACTCGATTAGCTTGAGGATAAGGCAGTTGGATCTTCTTTCTCTTTGCATCCTACAGGAGGAGGCAGTCCCCAGTTGGAGCCGCTGTTATAACATTATTTGGTTTTGATAAGTTAGAACATTAGAAAAAAATAAAAGATTAAAATTTTATGTTTGGATATCAATAGAAAAATAAAAGAATAAAAAAATATTAGGAATTTGGTAATTTGATTATTCATATCAATAAAATGATAGAAGTAGACTGCCCTAAAAAATGAAGGAAAAATAAAATTTTAGGAAAATCAATGAAAAATGAATTCTTTAGCTTTACAAAATAAATATTTCAAAGGTTTCTTGTCAACAACGTGAAAGCTTTTTTCACCCCCTTGCCCATTTCCCATTAACGACGCAGTGGGGCATTATGGTGGCGGTCGGAAAACTGGTTTCATGGATGGTGGGTGCTCCCTACATGTAACCCCCACATCAATCCCCCCACCCCGCCCTGCACCCATGTAAAATCGAAAACCATCACCTACTCCCCCCCCCCCCCCCCCACACACGTAAAACCAAAAACTGTCGCGTACCCCCTCCTCGCTTCTCCCTCGTTTATGGTTTTATTCTTGCCAACAGTTGGATGACGTCATGCTTTGACCGTTGCTCGACATCAAATCACGTGCTACCACCTCACCTCTCTATTTCCATTGCGTCTCTACTGTTATTCCTCATTGGCCCATTATGATCCTCCCCCCAACCATTGATTAGCCATTTTCCATCATTGTCCCATGTCATTAGCATTTAACCGCTACTGTCATACTGTAAAACAGTTACCACATCCATTTACGTAGCTTTAGAAATAAAACCAAGCTGCCAATTTACCACTTTTTCCATTATCATTTATTGTTGTGTTGCATGTATATAGAGTTCATTGCACATTATCTTCAAGTAGTTGTTATCACTTTCATAAAGGATAATCAATATTTCCCTCTATCACCTTGTTCTCCTTTCTTATTATTTCCTCTGTAAACATGGCCCCAAAGGGAAAGACCAAGAAACCAGTTTTGGATGGGAACCCTTCCACTGCTACCCCGGTTGGCCTCAACCATATTCCACTTGGTAATTCATATTATAATATTGCTGACACAGAGTGGGAGTTCGTGTTTCATGAACTGAACCTATGGTTGAGCAAAAAATATCTCGATAAGAAAGATGAAGTGAAATGATGGTAATCCATTCTGTCCCCCTTCTCTTTTACTTATACCTATGACGTTGTAGACCTAGTTATCTAGTGTCAAACCAGATATGATTATGTCAAAAGAGGAGTGGTGGCTCAGAATGGCGACATTATGATATCCATCACTGCTAAAACCATTAGAAACATGCTTCTTATTCCCAAAAATGATTCCTGGAGCATATTTTCCCAAACATATCTTACGGAACTATACCATAAGAAAAAAATATCCCCAGAGAACTCAAATATTTGAGATATTTTTACGAGATGATGCTGAATTACCTAAAATAAATCCACCCTATGCATCTTCAATGTTCCCTAAAGCCACTAGACATATCATCTCCTTATTGTCTTGTATAATAGGATAACGATATGATAAGAAAATAGAAGAATCCATCATTGGATTCTTTTCTATTTTCTGAAAATGTCAACAGCCTACTTTCATGTATAATTACAGTCAATTTTTGGCTAATAATATGCATGAGCATGTTATGAATTTGAAAACACAAGGGGTTTTCAAGTAAACTTATGTACTTGTATACATGTTTTTGTTTCGGCGAGAAGACCCATTGCCAATAACACTGAACAAATAATATGAACATGGGATCAATTAGTAAGTCATTCATTACACAACGATTGTCAGATCTGCTTGAGCTAAATTTACCTTTTCAGATTTCATTGACACATTTATTCATCCAGTAGCACAACTTCTCAACAACCATACTGAGCCTAGAAATGGTAAAGATATCAAATGTACCCTGCATTTTAGTGATGAAGTTAAGACCAGTGACTAGTATTTATAATAGAATTATACTGAAATTAGGGTATATGGTTGTGAGTTAGCACCATATAATATAAAAAAATATGTTCAAATGATAATTTTATCTTTAGAATATATTATGCAGATGATTAACTTGGATAACCTTCACTTTGTCTCAGGTAAAACAAAGTCACAATTCAACATTAAATAAAAAACTAGTTCATTCATCTACAACACCAGATCAGCTGGTATTGAGGCAGATACACTTTTAAAGAATATGAATTTTTAGCCCAACTTCACCTGGTCTTATGACCATTTTAGCATTATTTCAAATCTAAGGGTTGAGTTAAAAACAAGTCCTTATAATCATACACCAAGGCCCGAAATCGAGAAATTTATGAATCAAGAGCAGTGGATTGAAAATACACTGCAGGAAGCAGAAGAAGTTATCCTTTCAAACTCTACCTTTAACACGCTAGTTTCTCAAAGTGAGCAACATAAAAGGGTAGGGGAAGAAACTTCCTATGGATCTAGTCAGAGAATTCATAATTCAACAAAAGAAGCAGAAGAATTATTTATCAATCTCCATAGAGTAGAATAAAAACAACCAGAAATCATTGATCTTGGAGATCTAGAGGTGTCTACATCAGTTGGAAGGATTATTCATAATACTCCTACAACATATTTTCCTTCTCAATATCCTGTAGAGATCATTTGGACTATGGGAAACAACTCACCTAATGACCAAAATATATTCTCAAAATTATTGGAGATAAATTAGAAGAATGATACTGAAATCAGATGTTTACAGTCAATTATAGAAGCATACCTCCACTTCACAACACGACTTCTTTCTTCTTTTGAAAGTGAAAAAGGAAGAATGCAAATGGATTTCTTGCAAGATTAGGTTCATTTTCCCAAGTCTCTATCGGATTACAAGAAGACCATATTTTCATTGGATACTAATTAAATTCATCTAATAGATCAAATTGATATGCATAGATAGCCTGGTGATATGTTGTTCTTAACCATGACTATTACAACCATTTATTTTTCTAAGCATAGAACAAGATTATCAAATGTATAGTCACAACTCACAATTGTGAAATTATCTTATCTAGCTAAAGACAAAAGATTAAGTCTTTATAAGACCTTTTGGTTTAAATTGGATATGATCCAAAAGATTATAATGTTGTAGAAGAAATCCTCAAGAGGAAAAATATAGATATTACTTCTCTATGAAAACAGATTAAGTTACCTTCTACAGAAGATCCACAGAAAAAGGAGATTGATTAAAGTGAAAAAAATAAGAAGAAGATATGCTCAAGTTAATCGTGGAGAAAAATATTCAGATTAAGAAGAAGGGTGAGCATATTGAAGGACTGTCTAACGAGAAGGAATCAGCTCAACTTGCCATAATTATAGTAACAACAGTTCCCATAGTAGTTGCAGGCATAAAATCCTATTATTCATCAAAAGCCATTGAATCTACATCAACATCAAGTGATTTAGTGAGTATATCACAAGAATTGGCCATACAAAAACAAGAAAATGAGAAGTTGCTAGAGAGATTTAAGAATTTCAAAAATCAGAAGATTAAAATTGAAACTTTATATATGGAGGAAATGCATAAGTCTCATAGGTTGAGAATTAAAATTATGAAGTTAGAAAGTGAATTGTTAATGGAATACACCTTGACTCAAGCCAAGGAAAGTATATGGATAGATATTACTCAAGCAATGACAGATGTATGGCCATTCATAAAGATAAATTTTGAATAGCAAGATTAATTAATAGATGGAGGACAATCATATAGAAGGAAAAGGTAGCATTCAAGACCAAACCATTAGAAGCATCATATATGATAAAAGTTCTCAATTCAAAGAGGAAAGAATACATAGATAAGATTAATATCTCATACAAAACAGCCACCATCATGGAGATCAAAATGGTTCTACAAAAGAAGAATTTACATAATCAATTGGAGAGAAAGGGTCAAACCTTGGAGATTTTTGTCCAGAGGTTTCATCCAAATTTTAATATGTTGAACCACAAGGGATTGTAGGGATTGGGAGAACCAACTGAAAACTGATAAATCTAAAGGAATATTGTAAAAAGTTTTATATCCTTGCAATTATCAAGGCAAAGTTTGTAGGGATTAAAGGACATATAACAGGCAAAGAATTTCTTGAAGCTTTGGAGTTTGATTTAATTATAAAAAAAAAAAATCAAAGATATGTTTCGCAACAAGCCAACATTTGAAATATAAATAGAGGTGGATGAAGTTTTCAGAAAGGTGGTGAATATGGAAATTTCGAGTGAAGAAATATGGGATAAGATATGTGAAACCATCGAATAATTTCTGACTCCAACAACATGCAAACAAAGCAGCATTTTTGGGTCATATCATCATCTGTTTCATTAAAAACAGCTGTTAACACTGGAAAATCGTATAGTAGAAGACGACAAAAATTAATGTTAAGCCTAATGATTTACAGGGTAGGAACACATTATGGAATCAAGAAGTATTTAAAATCTCTAAGGTTTTAAGAAAATCATATTTGAACTAGTCATAAATTCTGAATTGTGCACTTTATCCTTTGAGAAGAGTGCCCTCTACGTGCCTTTTTTCCTGATAAGCGCGCATTCTTGGAAATGGAAAAATTTCTCTTTCCGGGACCACACCAAGAATTGGACAGTTACTCCTCATGTGAAATCCACCTAGGGACAGCCACCAACACCTCCTTAGACACTATGTGAGCACACAAAAAAATATTTGAGCACAAAATAGAATCATACCTCTCCCTTGGGTCACTATCCATCATGTACCCAGGGAGGGAAGGAGGATTTGAAGATCACCTATATAAAGCCACCAAGAGATGAAGAAATGGTGATCACATTGTTATGCTTGCCAAAGTTTCCCAAGAAACACCAGCAGTGTGTAACCCAGAGCTGGAGCTAAAGAGGACTCGAGCATTGGCCACCCAACATATTAGTCCACCATAACAGAGAGAGAGATGGAGACTGCATCAGAGGCAGAGCTTGGAAGGCAACATCCTTGCATCAGGACCTAGAGCCATTTCCCAAGGGGCCTTTGGCAAGTGGGTAAAATTTCTTCTCTCTTTCAAAAATTTAATAAGCAGAGGCTGTAATATTCACAATTAGCCAAGCTAATGGGAATATTCTATTTTTCCTTGTTTTATTTTTCATTTCATGATTGATGAATAAATTGTAAAGGATGACATGTAAAACTTCTGGAAACCAATAATAAATCAATGCCTATGTGAATAGAGCCATATCTGGGCTATGTAAATAAACTCTTGTAGGTGTGAATGGGTTTAAATCACAAGTATTTCAAAAATTTAATAATGAAGTTTTATAGATATTCCACCCAGTGCTTGAGTGCATCACGGAATATTCTATTTTCCTTGTTTTATTTTGCATTTCATGATTGATGAATAAATTATAAAGGATGACATGTAAACTCTGACTCAAAATAAATCAATACTTTATGTGAATAGAATATATCCAGGAGCTGTATAAATAGGCACTATTTAATTCTGAATGAGTTTACATGTGGAATTGAATCAACTTTGACCAAGTCACTTGTGATTCATTTTAGAAATCAAGGCGGAATTGGCAACACGACCCGCAGAAGGAATGAAGCATATGCGAGGTCTAGATATATTTATTCCATCATCTAATTACTTTAGTAAAAATTTATTCCATAGGCACCTAACATTGTTCTAGGTTTTCCATCGGACACAGAACACTGCTATGGTGTAAATCACATAATAAAAGGAACTTGAAGATATATTTTAAGATGGTCAGACAAATGAAAATCTAACCACTATGTGAATCATATGATGAATAACCTCAAACTCCAGCTTTGAGAATATCATCTCGATATAGAAGGCAGCTAGAAAGGTATAGACCATCTACTTTATGTTCAAATTTTTCTTTATCTATTACTGATGATGATCCAAAAAATATCAATGAGGTAGTATATTCATAGGATGCAAAACTCTGGAAAGAGGCCATAGTTGATGAAATTTAATTTTTGAGAAAAAATGAGAATTTGGGCCTAGTGGAGTTTCCAGCTGGAAGGAAACCCATTGGAAGAAAATGGGTGTTTAACAAGAAGATGAATGTATAAGTCAAGGTGGAGAAATAAATATCTCATTTGGTAGAAAAATTTTATTCCAAAGTGCTGGGAAGTTAATGAGCCTCAATATTGCAACAAGAATGTTGCAACTCCCAAGGATAGAAACTTTAATTATCAACCCGGGGTTTGTACAAACTTAAGAGGTATCGTAACTATATGTGCATCATACAGTGTGTCCCTATTTTTTTGATATGATGTAATGGAGTGGAATTCATGAAATAAATTCCTAAACTAATTGCATAAATGGAAGTGTTGCTTGGAAAACAAATTAAACCTAGGCGAGAACAACAATTTGTAATTGAAATCCTAAGAGTGTGAATTCAAATAAATAGCTATAAAATACCTTGTAAAAATGCATACCATAAGTGGCATTTATCCTCCTTCAACCATATATTTAGATCCCAAGGTTCATGATTCAAGACTAAGAGACAAAAACCAAGCTTTGGGAGCAAATATCCTCTAGTTTACACATGCTACAAGAGTGATACAAGAAGTTCTCTTTTTGCTACAGGATGTTCTATTTTGGATATAACTCACCGAATTACCAATTAAATAAAATGATAATGTGAGGGGAAATATTTTTAATAATTAGGATTTCTTATCTCTCCATTCCAAGTGGAATCACTCCAAAATACCTCTGTTCACACGTACTAAAAAATGGCAAAACATTACTACACTAAAATCTAGAAATTCAAGAGCTAGTGAGCTAGTTAATATATTAAATACCTAACCTAATCAAGTGAAAATGAAATGGGGTAAATTTTTTTATTAACTTTAACATTATTATGACCTAATACAAGTGGAATCAATTCAAATGAATCTCATTAACCCATTATAAAAAATAATAGAAATGTACTACTCTTTCACTACAAGGCATTTCCAGAAATCTTATATTTGTGAACTAGTAACCAAATCCAAGTAGATTAATGATTAATATGACCTTAAAAAGTTATTCTAAGGATAAATAATTAATTTTAATTTTTAAATAACCTTAAAAAGAACTCACTTCAACCATTTAACACAATCCTACAACAATAAAAGAAACAATACTAAATACAGAAATATGCAAAATAGAAATGAGAGTGGCATGCGAATAAAAAGTGAAAATAACATAAATAAATTATGAAAGAGGGCCCCGAGGCTCCTGGAATGGCCAAGACCTAGGATACTTAGATTTTTATGGAAGAAACCAAACCTTAAAAGCTAAAAATGGCACCAAACTTCATTATTGAGTCAATCAAAGTACATCCCTACAAGAAATTAAAATGGAGCTGCTAAACAACAAGTTTTCTCCACAAGAAGACTAAATAATACATCCCCCTAAAGGCCAATTCGAATTGGTAGCTATAAAAAATAATAATGAAGCATTCTCCTTGAAAGGAGGAATATTTCCCCACGAAAATCCGTCAAACAATGGATCTGGTTCTCAACACTAGGAATCTGCATTAAATGAGAGGGAACACATTCCTAGTTTTTCTCAATCATTGGAGTTCCACAATTACTCTAAATTTTATAAATAATTTCATGATAGTTTTTTCATTTATTCTCCAATATTTATCCTCCAGTAGTAGGTCGCAAGTTCCTAAATTATGTCCTTCTCCAAATCTTCATAATCTTCCCAATATTCTCACAATATTATTCAAAAATAAATAATATTAGGCACAAATATGAATTTATCTCTAAAATTTCCTAAGAACATATTAAATTTAAAAAAAAAAATTATTAACTTTATAAGGAGATATTTAATGTATATTTTTTGTTCCTAATAAATTTTAGATGGGCCTTAATTTATGTCTAATTTAGAGGCTCATCATACCCCCTACTGAAACTGTTGCTCATCCTCTCGGCAAACTATTCATCCCCCCTGTCGTATGGTTCTTCATGTATGGTGGCTTTTTCGTTCTCTGTTTGTCGTTTCATATTTTGTTCCTCCTGCTACTATTCTTGCTAATATTCTTCAATTGTAATGGTTTCTATTTGTGAGGGAAACACCTTTCTTTGGGTTTATCTTCTTATTATTCCTATGGGATTTCTCCTTGTGAAAAGAAGGATTTCTTGGCATCCATTACCTCATTATCAATTCATTCTCATTGAATTCCAATCCTCTTACTTGAGATACAAATTCTTGGTCATGACACATCATATTATACATCAAATTCTTTTGAACACCCTTAACTAACAATCTAAACACTTCACAAAGAGCTCTTTCTTCTTAGAGAGGAAGAAATGATGGTAAATAAACTTAAGAAAAATAAAGGAATGATGTGATGATCAAAATGGTGATTTGAATACTTTTCACCCTTCGATAATTTACCATGTTGGTAGCAAATAATTTGTAGCTCTGTTGTGTTTCCTTGTACCTTTTAACTATTAATTAATCATTGCCCAATACCATAGTAGAAAAATATTTCTCTTACAACCCTCTGTTAGATTCTTGTAGAAAATTTTGTGCCTGTAGAAACTCTATTTTTCCTGTAGCAACTAATATTTGCATGCCAAGAGGTGGTGGGTCCACCTTTTTTTTTTAATTTTTAATTTTTCTCTTTCTCAAAAAATTTCATTTTTTTCCCCTTTTTCAGAATTTTCTTTTTTTTCATTGCATGCAAAAGAAACTCATATTTGTTTTTCTATTAACTGATTTTTCTCTCAATAACCCCCTGGAGTTTCTTGTCCAACTGCTTACTACCCAATTTCTCAAGTCTCTTCACTTTTGTCTTGTTCCTCTCCCACATGTGCATGTGTGTTGGTGGAAGAGTGAAGTTGACTTCTAGATAAGGCTGAGGTTTCTCTGCTATTTATTTTGGTTATAAAAAAACATTTCCTTCTCACACTTTTAATGTTTTCTTATTTATTTAAGGTTAAAGAGTTGCATACCTGAACCTTACCCTTAATGTGTTTTTGCAGGATATATTAAGGCTCTTGATATGATTGTTGAAGCTGTCTTTGGTCATTCTAAAACTGATACTGATGATCCTGAAGTTGCATGTGATAATTTGTTGGAGGTCCTATTGCTAATAGCCTTGAATATGGAGGTCTTATAGGGTCTTTTTGTTGTTGTTGTTGCTTCTTCACATCCCTAGATAAAATGTTGCTGCTGAGATGCTCATGATGTGAGTGTTGTATTTGATGATTTTTCTTCTGTAAAAGTCTTCATTTAATGATGATTCTTTGACTCATAGCCTTTTGTGTGTGCATTGTTCATGTTGTGTATTCACGTGTATGTATGATTTATGGGGGATCCCCCTTGTAGTGCCATTGTTGTCTTTAGATTAATCTCACAAGTATTATTCGTCTCCGTGATTGGTTAAAGCCATATTCAATGATTTTATTGTGCTTACACAGGGCTTGCTACATGACGTTACTTTTTATTGTAGCAACCTATTTCTCTACTTGTTTTAGGATTCTAGATTTGTACGAGTGATGAAGGAGAGTGTGAGGTGATATTAGAGTGATGGTAGGATGATTATATAATGATGAGGAAGTTGTGTGGCCTTGGAAAAATTGAGTGAAGTAACTCTGTGTTTTTTTTTTCAGAAAAAATCTTATTACAGGGGTGACAAAGTGTAGGGTTTGACTGAAAAATCCTTGTTCTTGAGATGGAGGATTGATGAGAAGATTGTAGGAAATGATGGGAAGAATCTCTTAATTGATTTTTTTACATATATAGGCTCATTTTGACAAGTTTTTGTCCTTAATTCACCTACATGTAATTTTTTGTAACTTCCTGTAGCAATTACATAATTTCTTGTAGCAGTTAAGGACAACACCTTGTAGTAGAATTGTTCTAGCCATATATCTCAAATGATAGATAATATTGATCTTAAATTTATTGAGCATGTTACCATCATCCATATTAATGTCTCTCTAAACAATCTCTACCATTGGATGCAGGAATATCGAGAAAAAATAAAAATCGTAGTAGGTGATGGAGGTTGATTTATCATAAAATGGGCACCTGAAATTTCTGAAATTGACTGAGAATGTGACCATAATATATATGCATCTCCCCCTAAAACAACTTAGAAAATGGATACATGGTTTTGAGATATAATAATAATAAAAATTATGCTAAAAACAAGGACTTCCTATAGCAAAAACAAGGTTTCCTGTAGCATTTTAGGAAAACTAGGAAAATGAATGAGAAAATATTGGAAATGGATGAGGGTGATGGGTTGGAATAACCTTGTCCTTTTGGATCATATGAGAAAAGGAGGAGGAATTATACGCTTGACTTCCTTTGACTACAGTTTTGACCAACTTTTTATTTTATTTCCATCCTATTTTTTTTTTGCTTGCAAAGGCTGGAGAGCACCTGAATTAATTAGAGATACAAACATGGAAAAAATACATTTTTTATTTTAATTTTTTCACTTTTTTCTTTTTTCTTTAGGCCTACTAGCTGCCTTTGAGGTTTTCAACTAGTCGGTTGGCCTAGGCACCTCAAAGGAGGTTTTCACCTAGGATATTTTTTCTCTTATTTTCTCTTTTTTCCCAGCCCATTGACTTCCTCATGGAGGTTTTCAATTAGTGAGCCAATCTCAGGTGCCTCAAAATATCTTTTCACTTGATATTTTATTATTTTCTTTATTCTCTTTTTCCATTTTTTAATTTTTTCTATCCTACCTTACTTTAAAAAACAAAATCTCTTTCAGGTATAGGAATAATACCAATGGAACCATGTACACATCATGATGAAAAATAAACTCATGTGCAAGATCAAAATGTATGCTTGGACATGTACCTGAATATGATATACCAAATGCTTTAACTAAGATGAGATGAAGAATTGTTGAAGGAGAGTGTGTTGCTGAAACTTAATGATTGTGTGGAACCATTATTAAATATAGTTGTGATACCCTTAGTCTACTTGCAAATTTGGATCATCTTCGATGTCCTCTTATACCATGAAGTTGTAATATTCCCAAATGGGAAAGCAGCAATACATCACTTAAACATGGAAAGTAGCAGTGATTACATCAAGATACCATTATATGAGACAAATGTACAACCATATTATTAAAAATATCAACAAATAATGTGCACAATATATTAAGTATCTAATCACTCGAGCAATAAAAAACAAACCTCCACAAGCAAATATGACAATACATGAGAAATAGTTGCCATACAAATGCCTTGAGCTATGATAGCGCATTTTTAGGGCATAAAATGTTGCATAAATATGGATCAATGTAGATATACTGTTATATAGCTTAGATAATGCTAGGAGTGAAGATATATCCTCCTAGACACCTTTCCAAGAGAACCTGGGAAGGGTTTCTGGAAATGGACACAAATACAAATGGTGATCTACAACCCTAGGACTGAAGAGTCACTGCAAACTAAAGCTCACGAAATATAAGGTTGGAATAATATGGATCTGATGTATATCTCCTCAAGGGTCTTCTCCAATGAAATGTTGAACCCTTCACCTACAAGAAATCACTCTAAAAGAGCCAATAGGTCCTCCTCTAAAACTGCCCTCCAAAATAACGTAATTCGCAGCTAAGACCTACACTGTGAATGATGGGGATAGGCTGGCCTGGTGCCAAATATCTGAAATGACTTCAAGAAACCTCCTTGATAATCTCCAAAGAGAAGGAATCCTCCCCCCTATAAACAAAAATAGCCCACAAAGTGGGTTTCTCAACCCTCCATTGCAACACCCTGCAACACAACACAAATTTGAATAGAAACTATGTTGTAGCTGAAGACTGAAGCTTGGCTAGAATTCCAGACGTGTGGAAATGATAGACCAATACTCTCCCAAGAGGCCTCTCAAGGGAAGAGGTGGTGGGATTCCCGCTCGGGAACACCCTGTGCTAAAAAACACTATAGGCTTAGCTAAACAACTGAAGAGAGCAATAAATTATAAACACACATATCAAAATAATAATCATAACACAACCTCATATGGCTACCATCCACTTCCTTATAAACAATGTCAGCCTGCTCACCTTGGGTCCCACTGATTAGGGTTTCCACCATCATGCAATGAATCTCCCTCCAAAACTACGTTGTCCCACCATTAATGCCACTCCTCCATATCAACGCTATTTGATTTGGTCAAAGTTGTCCAAGACTTCGTGATCCAGTCCCTTTTCACACCTAAGGATCTTCAATCCAGCTTTCATATGACCTCCATTAACACTAGGAGTGTATTTTATTCCTACTAAGGAGATTTATGGGCCTCCCTACCCTCTTATTCCTCTATCTAAGAGAAAAATAAAAAATTAATATTCCAATTGGCTGTGTGCTAATTTAGGAATATTACAGTCCTCCCCTCCCACATGTTGCTTGTCCTCAAGAAACTGTAAGGATAAAACTGAAGAGCCTCTCCTCTTCCTCTTGTAACATCTCCATGTGATAAGCTCTTCCAATGAACAAGAGGTTGTCTTACCATTATTACCATGTAATGAGAGTAATCTGATAAAAAGGTCCATGAATGAGCCCTCCATAGTGGTATGATATACTCCCATGAAGAGGAATGAACTATCTGATGCATGTAGATATTTCTTCTTATGCTTGAAAGTCCAAGTTAATAAGATCATATCATGGTAATATATGTCTCCATCCACTACTCCATCACTCTCATCTCCTAATTTCCCATTAAGTGCATCATATGTGAAGTGATCCTGGGGACACTCCATCAACAAAGCCAAGCTCCCAAGTGACAGCATTGTTGGCCTTTGTAGTAAGGCTCTTGTCATCTCATCACTCCATTCTGTGACATACCACTCGTCAAATCCATCAATCATAATGCTTTTATATATGGGATATTCCTTCAAAAGTGGAAGTACCTCCTAATCCTCTAAGGCTAAGGAGTAGCCCCTTTGCACCATGATAGTGCCACCACCTACTCCTACAACATTATGCAAAGTATGGAATGGAATTATTCCATATCCTCCAAATACAAACCAAAGAAACAAAAACTCTTGTTGCCTCCCCACACCATCACCATATAGAATATGGAGCAACAACATGATGGTTGACATGAAATATATCACATCATTGCCATATACCCAAACTCCTTACTGCCATATGATGTAAGTGTCATGACAAGACACATCCACCAACCTACTTTTTGAAATATAATGTATCATATGATGACAAAACTATTTCAAGAGTAACCAACACAGTCTTTCCCCCTGCTTCCCAGTGTCATAAATCTGCAAGTTGCTTCCCAACCTCTTGCTTATCAACATCACCCATCCAGCCAATGGTGAGTGTCTAACATTATGCCCAAAATAGGTATCCCTCCAATGGAGAATACCATCCTCCCAAATCAGATTTCTATCATTTCATTTCATGGAATGTTGAAATGCAATCTCTGGAGATCTCCAAATGATGAGCACTCATTAATGACCATGTTGACCACATAAGGATCCAAATAAGTAGTAGGTAAAAAATTCTCATCAAAATGTCAAGTGCTCATCAAGGAGTGTCCATCATAATAATGGAATATGTCATCCCTCATAAGATGCCCTCCATCAACCATCTGCCTATCCTCTGCTATACCTGTAGAAAGGTCATTGGAATTCTCCAATAATGGTTGGGGCCCCAACTCATCACTGTTTATCAATGACAGCACTTTTGATCTCCATAATGGTGCATCTGTTGTCTTATGATCATGCTCAATGTTGAACACATAGTTCTGCATGGCATGGTTCAGGACAAAACTCATCCCATCCTCCAGGACTCTACACTCCAACCCCAAGAGTTGTGTGCAGCTAAAAAATGATACACTAGGATGACTGTATATCTCGTCATTGAAAAAATCAAGGCTGCTCAGCACAGTGATAGTCTGCTGCTCCAAATTAATATTGTACTTTGACCCTAGGTCATGCAGTAGTACATTCCCACAATCCTCCATATGATGTGATGAAATAATGGAAAGTGGAAACATGTGCATACCTTGGTAAAGTTTGGGAACATCTTGTACTACTACAAGGGTTCCTCTTTCATGTGTGATGGCTTCGCCAAATACTGATGATTGTGACTTCTCTTCTATGGCTGAATCAACATTGGTACAAGTCTCCTCCTCCTCATGCATCTCCAAAATAGTGCATGGGACTCTAGCTGTCAAGAGATCAAGACCACTTTGCAAAGGTGCAAGCGTTCTTTCTCCTGATGCAAGTGCTCCTACAACAAGTGGTGGTAAAGTCCTATTCCCCTCTGATTTCTTCTTTTCAAACTTCTTGATCAACCTTTGAGTAAAATCTGCATATGCAATCACTTTTGCATGACTCAAATGGATGAACCACCAAATTTTTGTTTCACCCTCAAGGTGTAGCACTGCAATCTCAACGGTTTCTTCCTCTACTACTGGATGTAGAAGGAAAAATGAATCCAATCTCATTCCCTAAGCTCTTACTATTCATGAGGATGACCCATCAAAGGTTGAAAATAAAAATATATTTCCTTTCTTCTTTGAGTTGAATGAAATGTGGGAGTGTTAGATTCTCCTTGAAAGCTCTAGGTTGAGACTTAGATTTTGCAAGATACTCACTTAGAATATCATGATATAAGTGTCCTTCATATCCATGCCTCTTGTCTTCTTCTTGAAAATAAAATGGGATAACATGTTTCTTTCGAGCTCTATCCAATACCGGTTCTTCTTTTTGGTGATAGGAAGTACATGGACCTTCCTCATCTTGAAACCCTAGTTGGGCTTCACTCCTTTTCTCCATTTTCCTTTTCTTGAACTCCTAAGTGAGGTCCTTATTATATATAAAAATAGATGAGATAAGACTCATTAATTCCACCATTTTGATCTCTTTATCCTTCTTCTTATTCTTTTGATAGCATAATGGCTGAGATCCATAGGCTGAGCCACGATTATGCTTCGATACCACTGTAATATTCCCAAATGGGGAAAGTGGCAATATATCACATAAAAATGGAAAGTAGTAGTGAATAAATCAAGATAAAATTACATGAGACAATTTTATGACAATTTATTAAACATATCAACAAATAATAGGCACAATATCTTGAGGATCTAATCACTCAAGCAATACAAAATAAGCCTCCACAAGCAAATATCTCAATACATGAGAAATAATTTCCATACAAATGACTTGAGCTATGATAGCAAATTTTTAGGGCATAAACTACTACATAAATATGGATCAATGTAGATCTATGGTTATATAGCTCAAATAATTCCAGGATTGAAGATCTAGCCTCCTAGACACCTTTCCAAGAGAATTGGGGAACGGTTTCTGGAAATGCACCCAAATAAAAATGGTGATCTATAGCCCTACGCCTGAAGAGTCACTGAAAACTGAAGATCGTGAAATATAAGGATATAATAATATGGATCCAATGTATATATCCTCAATGGTCTTCTCTAATGAAAGGCTGAACCCTTCACCTACAGGAAAACACCCTAGAAGAACCAATAGATCCTCCTCTGAAACTTCCCTCCAAAATAAGGTAATTCCCAGCTGAAAATGTGTTGCAAATGATGGGGATAGGTTGGCCTCGTTCCAAATATCTAAAATTTTCTCAAGAACCCTAATTTCTGATCTCCCAAGAGAAGGAATCCTTCCTCCTATGAAAAAAACGAGCCCAGAAAGTGGGTTTCTCGACCCTCCACTGCAACACCCTGCAACAAAACACAAATATGAACAAAAAATGCATTGTAGCTGAAGAATGAAACTTGTCCAGAATGCTAGATGTGTGGAAACGATAGATCAATACTCTCCCAAGAGGCCTCTAAAGGGAGGAGGTGGGATTCCTGCTCGGGAAGACCCCGTGCTAAACAACACTGCAATCTTAGTTAAACAACTGAAGAGAGCAAAAAACTGTAAACAGACATATCAAAATAATAATAATAACACAACCTCATATGGCTCCCATACTCTTCCTTATAAACAATGTGAGCCTTCTCAACTTGGGTCCCACTCATTAGCATTTCCACCATCATGCAATCAATATCCCTCCAAAACTGCGTTGTCCCACCATTAATGCCACTCATCCATAACAACGCTGTTTGATTTGGTCAAATTTGACCAAGTCTTCATGATCCAGTCCCTTTTCACACCTAAGGATATTCAATCCAGCTTTTAGATGACCTCCATTCACACTAGGATTGTATTTTATTGCTAATAAAGAGATTTATGGGCCTCCCTCCCCTCTTATTCCTCTATCTAAGAGAAAAATAAAAATCTAATATTCCAATTAGCCATGTGCTAATTTAGGAATATTACAGAAATTCAAATATTCCTCTTTTTTTTTTCTCTCTCTTGAACATATGGAGGATATGATGTTAAACATGAGGGAATCCACATAGTCTCTTATTTTGATGTCTTCTCTCCATAAAGTGTAGCCCATGAATCTTTCATCTTCTTCTTTGAATATTATTCTTCTAGATGTTGTCCTTCAATGACATGAAGAGAATCTCTTTTTTACAGTAATTTTCTTGAATGAAGATGAATACCATTTAGATCAACATGATATGTTTGAAACTGATATACTCAACATTGTAAGTGGTTGAGTTACTTCTTTGTATGGGTTTGGAAATGGTGGTATAGGTAGTTGAGTGGGAGTGGCCCTCCATGATATGGATTTGGCTGATTTTTTTGTTGTGGTGGAGGTGGATGGTAGGGATAGCATGGAGTTGGGCATGGAGGATATTGAGGAAGATATTGAGGATAATGTGGATTTATCCCATAAGGTCCTTTCCAACCTTGTTGCCAATATTGGTTTTGGGGTAGAGATGACCAAGGTTTCCAAGGAAAGAGTGTGTTCCAATTACTTTGAGATCGATGTGAATATGATTGAAATTGTGAAGTAGTTCCTTGAATCATATTAAGTTGACTAGGTTCACATGGTCTTCTTGGAGCTACATAACATATCTTTTTTGGTGATTGACTTGCTCCATTGTCCTCCTAGTACAATTCCTTCAACCTTGGCAATGATGGGCAATATGATTCTCCTTGGACAACACACATCTGATCATATTTTTTTTCTCATTTTTCATTCTTAACATTTCTACTTATTTTCTTAGATTGCTAATATTTTCTATTTTAAAGTTATCAAGCAAATTTCCAAGTTTAGCTTAACCTACTGATCTTAATGTTCATTTACTTACTCTTTCTGTCCCTCTTGATATGCACTTGCATGTTTCACAAATTTCTTCAAATGAAAATTGGTATACATCTCCTCTACACATGAGATCAAGGAGATCAATCCACTCATCCCTAATTGTTCTAAATAAGAGGGTTTTTAGTGTTTCAAATCCTAAATGATGAAAATTTTCTCCCGTAACATTATACATGAACCTTTCTATTAGATCCTCAAGGCTCTCATCTTCTTCTTGATTCATTCTAAAATTTTCTTCTTTAATATCATGAACATTATATTTTTCTAGATATATATTTTTAATATCATTCCATGATATTATTGAATTAGTATCTAAACTCATGAACCATTTAAGATATTTATCGTTCAGTGTTGCAGGAAACAACCTCAATTTTTTAGTGTGTGATAAGTAGCCATAAGATCTACAAAGTATTTCAAATTCAAATAAATTTTTTTTCGGAAACTCTGACCTCATACCATGGATCTTGGGATGGAAATATGGAGGGATGTTCTTCATATACACATTGACATTACTATCTTGAATGGGAATTTAAAGAATGTATTCTTCATTATCATCATCTCCATCCCTTTCTTATACCTTCTCTACCACCTATTATTCTTCTACATGCAAAATTTGACAGTGATGTGGTTCTTACTGTACTACATGATCAAATGGGGGGGTGGGGGGTTGGTGTTGGAGAATTATTTTTAAATATTTTTTTTGCATAAGAATGCTAATACAATGCAATTTTCTATTTTAAAATGAAATATGACTAATGCCATTTTTTGGATTTTACAGAAAGAAAATAAATGGATCAACAAGGGAAGAAAACAATGCATACTTTGAGACCTCCCCGGCAACGATGCCAGAAAGTGATGAGCCTCAATATTGCAACACCTAAGGCTACCAACTTTAATTATCAACCTGGGGTTCGTACAAACTTAAGTGGTATCAACACTATACATGCAACATAAAATGTGTCCTTATTTTTCTGATAATATGTAATGGAGTGAATTTCATGAAATAAAATCCTAAACTAATTGCAGAAATGGAAGTGTTTCTTGGAAAACAAATCAATACTAGGCAAGAGCAATAATTTGTAATTGAAATCTTGAGAGCATGAATTCAAATAAATATGGATAATCTACTTTGTCAAAATGAATTTCCTTAGTGTTTTTTATTCTTCCTCAATCATGGATTTAGATCCTAGGGGTAATTATTCAAGCCTAAGAGACAAAACCAATCTTTGGGAGAAAATATAGTCAAGTTTACACATGCTACAACAGTGCTACAAGAAGTTCTTTTTTGTTACATCATGTTCTGTTTTGGAGATAACTCACAGAATGAGAAAGTAAATAAAATTAAAATGGGATGGGATGAATTTAATTCATAAGTAGGATGTATTAGGTCTCCATTCCAAGTGGAATCATTCCAAAATACACATGTTCACATGTGCTAAAAAATAACTGAAAATTACTACTCTAAAATATGAAAATTCAAGAACTATTGAGCTAGTTAATCTATCATGTGCCTAACCTAATAAAGTGAAAACAAAATGGTGTAAATGTTTTTATTAACTTTAACATTATTATGAACTAATCCAAGTGGAATAAATTTAAATTAATATAATTAAACCATTCCAAGAAATAACATAAATTTACTACTATTTTGCTACAAGGCATTTCCAAAAATCCTATATTCGTGAACTAGTAACCAAATCAAAGTATTTTAATGATTAATACGACCTTAAAAAGTAATTATAAGGATTAATAATGCTTTTTAATTTGTATAAAACCTGCAAAACAACTCACTTCAATCATTTAACTCAATCCTACAACAAGCAAAGAAACAATACTAAATATAGAATTATGCAAAATAGAAATGAGAGTAGCACATGAATAAGAAGTGAAAAGAACATAAATAAATTCTGAAGGATGGTTTTTAGGCTCCTGTGATGGCCAATCCCTAGGAGTGTCAGAGTACTATGGAATAAACCAAGCCTTAGAAGCTAAAAATGGCACCAAAATTCATTATTGGATAAATCCAAGTACATCGCTACAAGAAATGAAAATGGAGTCGTTAAACAACAATTTTTCTCCACCAGAAGAATAAATAATACAAGCACCTAGAGGAAACTTCGAATTAGTCCTATAAAAAATGATGAGGAAGTATTCTCCTTGAAATGGGTAAGCTTTATCCTCCAAAATCCCTCAAATAGTGGATCTGGTTCACAACACTTATAATCTACATTAAATGACAAGGAAAACATTTCTAGATTTTCTCAATCATTGGAGTTCCACAATTACTCCATATTTTCTTAATAATTTCATGATATTTTTTTCATTTATTCTCCAATATTTATCCCCCAGTAGTAAGGAGCCATTCCTTAAATTATCTCCTGCTCCATATTCATAATCTTCCAAATTTTCTCACAAATTTGAAATTATCTCTAAACCTTCCCAAGAACATATTAAAGCTTAGAAAAATTATTAAGTGTAGAAGGAGAGATTTCATATATATATTATGTCCCTAAGAAAGGTTATATGGGCTTAATTTATGTCTAATTTAGAGACCCATCAGAAATCATTTTGGTGATATTTTTTCTCCTGTTGCCAAGTTAAATTCTATTAGATTGCTTTTATTTGTTGATGTTTCTTTTGATTTTGAGGTAGAAATGATGGATGTGAAGACAAAATTTCTTCATGGGCATCGGGAAGAAGATATGCACATGGATCAACCTGAAGGCTTTGTATTAAAGAGTGAGAAAGAATATTTATGGAGGTTAAAAAATTCTTTGTATGGGTTAGAACATTTACCGAGGATGTGGTATCAGAAATTTGATACACATATAGGAGCGCTTGCCTTTAACATAAGCAAGGCGTGTCACTATGTGTATTTTAAATTAATTGGTGATTTTGTTATTTATTTGGTCTTGTATGCGGATGATATGTTGTTGATAGGAAATGACAAAGAAATTATCCAATATTTGAAGACCCAATTGTCCTCCAAATTTGACCTGAAGTATCTTTGTGTTGCAAACTATATTTTGGGCATGGAAATTAAATGAGATCAGGTAAAGAGGAAGCCCTGGTTAAATGAGAGGAAGTATGTTAAGACAATACTACAAAGGTTTAATATGCATGATAGTAAAATGGTGAAGGTTCCTATTACTGTAGGTGTAAAGTTATCTGTTGAATGATGTCCCAAGATAGAAGAAGACGAAGAGTACATGTCCCCTGTTCCATATGCAATTGCAGTCAGTAGCCTCGTGTATGCAACAACCTATATTAGATTATACATTGCACATGTAGTGGGAGTATTGGGAAGGTTTATGTTAAAAATAAGCAAGGAGAATTAGACATGAGTGAAGAAATTTTTTTGGTATTTGCGTGGAACTAGTGATTATGTTATATGTTACCAAGAAAGACTAGGATTGGACAAAGTTTTGGAAATATGTGGCTTTGTTGATGCAGGTTGGGTTGGAGATCTGGATGGGCTTGATATCTGGATAAAATTATATCTACAAGTGGGTATGTGTTCAATTTATTCAGAGGATAATTTATTTGGATGAGTAATAGGTAGCCCGTAGTGGCTCTTTCAACTAGAGAGCCTGAATACATGGCATCCACTCATGAAAGAAAGGAAGAAGTTTGGTTGCAAAAATTATATTCAAGTATGGGATTGGTACAGCAAGCTATAAGTATAGACTATGATAGCCAAAGAGAAATTTTCTTGGCAAATAACCCTGCTTATTAATCAAAGGCAAACAACATTGATGTTAAGAATCACTTTGTGAGAGATATGGTTGATTAAAAAAAGGTATTGATGTTAAAGTTGGGCACCTTAAATAATGTTGAAGATGCATTGAATAAGTCTGTGATAAATTATAATTTTTCTTGGTGTAGAGAAACAATGGGCATTGCAGGTCTGAAGCAATGAATAAGCTCTCCTGTGACAGCCTTTGTGGAAAGGAAAACAACAAGTGGGAGAATGTTGGGTGTGTTATATTCTTTGTACGACTAGTTTAATGAGTGGGGGGGTTGCAAGGGGGGACACAGATCCCCCTTTTCATTGCGTCAAGCACAACAAAGGTGTCACACGTGGGACAGAAGCCCCCCTGTCGGAGGTTTGGTAGGGGGAGGTATCCCCACTACGTGGGTTTTGCAACAACATCCCGGTAAAAAAAAAATTGGACCCTATATTAGATGGGTAGACCTACCAATGGTTTTGTGCATGGGTTTTGCACATGGTTTTGGGCATGATGGTTTTCTACCCATGGTATTTTGTATATCTAGTCAAGGTAACTATGATTATGTTTTAATATAGGGTTAATGGATTGGGGTTTATGAATGCTTCAAAATGTATATAAATTTATTTTAACAATGAAATGAACAAACTGAAAAATCAATTTGATAGTCTTGGTTTTGGGATCCACAGGAAAATGTATGTGTATATTTGTTTTATGTTCTCATTACTCTTTATTTTTCTTTTTCAAGAATTCATTCGTAGGTAATTTTTTACAGGGTTAAAAGAAATAAAGGGATCCTAAGAAGCTCCATATTTTCAAATTTTGTTTCATCACATCCAAGAACTAAGGGACGTATCTCCATTCCAGTTTTTATGGGAAGTGGTTAGATTGTCAACTTGGTAATTCCTTGAATCACTTTATGACCTTCGTATTGGCAACGATGTAATGGTACTTCTTTGGTGTAGTGTAAAAATATAGGTTTAGAAATCCATTGGGGCACAATAAACTTGGGTAGAGTTAACATGTTTGATCTTGGATCAAAAGGTCATGGGTTCGACTCCCACTTTAGTTGATTTTTCACAAAATTTCATTGAAATTCGTAATGTCTATGTCACGGATTTTGCATGGCCATGTAACAACCTTTGACCCTATAGTATTGGGATAGTTCGACTCCCTCTATGGTATATTTTTTTTCTTTTTTTTCACAATATTTTCATTCAAATTTTTAATTTTTATACCTTGTGCATAACCATGCAACAAGCTTTGACCCTATAGTACTAGTTTAGATTTAAAATATTTTTTGAGTTCTTGGATGATGAGGTCATATTGTAAACTCACAAAATTGGTTCTCTAGCCGTGTGCTGTCTCTAAAATTAGACCGTGGAATTCATAACAACTTGGAACACTTTTATTGAAAAATAATGAAATGTTATTCAAATGTTATAAAACTCATTCACCCAAATAAAGGTGTAATTAAATATAAGTAAAGGGAATATTTTGTGAAAATTAATTTAACATATTATATACATATATAATCTATTTGAAAACTTTACCATGCATGAATGGTCCTTGGTATAAAATCTACTCTGTACTTCGCAGGCATTGTGAAGCTTCCAACAATATCTGGATCACCATCTCCTGCACTCCATGATTTATGATCTAGGAACACATTGGAAAGTAAATCCAGTTGTATGAAATATATTTAATACTAACTTATTGTTGAGCCTCTAGACCGTCTCTGTTTTGACATCCATTTCACTACATTTT
The DNA here is from genome assembly GCA_034641835.2 of Pinus albicaulis. Classification (NCBI taxonomy): domain Eukaryota; kingdom Viridiplantae; phylum Streptophyta; class Pinopsida; order Pinales; family Pinaceae; genus Pinus; species Pinus albicaulis. The sequence continues at coordinate 2,190,331 of CM076575.1, read as the reverse complement.
TCTCGTCTTTGTCAAAATCCATAAGCTCAATCAATATTGGTTTGCACATTTTCAGTATGGTAAGGTATCTAAATGATCTATTCTTTATATTTTAAATGTTTCTTATTATTTGAATAAAATTTGTATTTAGCTACAGAATTCATGAAATTCTATAGCTAATCTCCATTTCTGTAGCTATGGACATTGTTTAACAGGTTCCAAAGAAGGAATGGAGGATCAAAGTACACGGGTAGTTTGGAAATTATCCACTCATGGATTCTACCCTATCTACCTGTCCAATATCAAGAAGGATAGTGACTAAAATCATGGTGAAAGGGTTTGTCGAAGACGAGAACCGAGACAAGAAGTGAGAAAATGAAGCTTCTGATTTTCTCTCCACATAGAAAATATTGAAAGCTATGAAGATCGCATTTCTATTTAGAGTTGTATTCCTATTTTGATTAGTATTTTATGCAAGATCTCCTTAAACATTCAATTTGACTCTGTTGTAAATATCGGGCTTTGTAAACCGGAAGCAAGTTTGATTTTTATTGTAATACTACCATCCATTGAAACTTTATTTTTATCAATCCAAGGAGAAGTTGTTTTCAGAATCATCGATGCGTAATTAGTTGAAAGTAAATTTAGAACCATTCTGTTCTGGAGGGCCCCTACACAGAAGAGGTTTATTAGTTTAGTTTTCTGCTATTTCGTAGTTTATTTCTTCATGATTTTCGTTGTGTTTTCCACATAGTTAGATGTTATGTTTTCTTTACTTTTCTTATCATAATTAATAGCATCACTCTGCTATAATTCACATTTCATATATTAAACCTTTATTGCATTATTTTTCAGAGTAGACAAATATGTCATTTTTTGTTTCATAGATTAAATATGCATTCTAGTTTTGCACAATAGATACGTGCTCTGTTTTCTTCCACATTGCAAATAGTTTCTGAATCTCATTAGTATACTTAGATTTTATATTTTTCCTTTATCATTTCCATATGTAGAACTTAGTTATGATTAATATTGATGCTCTACTTTATAATTGAACAGGCTTCGAGTTAATTCAAGTAGACACTCTGCTTTTTAGAAATAACTCAGAAAGATATTCTATTTGATAAATTAGAGATAGTTTTGATATATACTTTGCTAGATTTAGAAATAATTTATATTAATGTTTGGTTTATAATTGAATAGACTTAGATATGGTTTAATTTAAATATTTTTTCACATAGTTACTTAGATTTAGAAGTGATTGAGATAGATGTTTTCGAGATAATTTATCATAGTTGTCGTCATAGGATGATTTGATATAGCTTAAGATTTATCGTTTAGATTGATTTCTTTTGATCCAATATAAATTTATCATAGATCAATTTTATTTCTTAGATGAACATTTCCTTTTCTTCCTTCTTAGTTCTATTTTTCAAGAATTAAAATTCGTCTTTAGGTGTGGTTACTTCTTTTTTTTTTCATAAAATCTAAAAAAAATACAAGAATATTAAAGTGTTTTCTTATTTCTAGTTCCCTTGAAGTTAATCATTCATATTTAGATAAGCTGGAAATAGAATTCTCATTAAAGATTTGAGATTTAAATTTAGGCTTCATTTTAAAAATTATTTCTTCATTTCTCAATTTCATTTTAGACACTCAATATAAATAAAAAATCCTAAAAACATCATATAAAACCAACACAACGAATTAAGTAAGAAAAGGCTTCTAGCATATATACTGCACCTGCACTTCATAAGGTTACTAACTCCAGTCGATAATTGATGATAGCAATTTAAGACATTAATTTGACTACAAATTTTGTCGTCGTTTCCAGGGAGGTGTAATTAGGAGCCTTATCTCTTAAATCTAAACAAAAATTAAAAAACAACAAAAAAAAAAAAAAAGGCATATGTAGAGAAAGAGATTGTAGGGGTAGATTTCTAGCTAGAGGTACACGTTTGATCCCAACAACACCAATCACTCCATAAATACCTTGTAGTGCCACACCATATACCCAAACTCATATTCGATTCTTAGCAGTAAGACATAGACTTCATGAAGTCTTAAGATAAGAAAGTTAGCCTAAAGACTCTCCAACTTCATCAACTGAAGCAGTTATAGAAGAAGAAGACCCTAGATCCCCAATCGAAGGAGTTGTAAGTTTAACCTCTACCGGAGAAAAAATCATAGCCCAAGAGCTCAAAATCCATAGTGGATAAGAGGAAGAAATATTCTTCAATATACCATTGATAAGGGAACCAGAAGAATCAGAAGAGGAACAACTCAATCCAAATATAGAAACCTAAATTAGTTATGAAGAATCTACAATGGCTAGAGAAGGAGAAGGAGAAATACACAATCTGAATGATGAAAAATTAATATTATGAGGAGGTCCTAGGATTGGAGGAGGAGGAGGAAGAGGTGGAGGACGAGGTAGAGGAAGAGGAAGAGGAGAAAAAAGACAACAATAAGAGAAGGAGGAGGAAATAGAGAAGAAGTAGATCCTATTGGATTTCCTTTATAAGATGAAGATACAACTGCTACAATGAAGAATATATCACCCTCCATCCTCTCAAACTTTCATGGATTAAGGAGTGAATATCCTAAAACATTTATGTTTGAATTAGAATTTCTATGTAGATCATATGACTACTTGATTCTAAAAATTTGAAATTGTTTCCTGCAACACTTAAGGATACAAAGTTAAAATGGTTCATGGGCTTAATAACACATAATATTAGGACATGGGAAGAAATGAAAAGTGAATTCTTACAAAGATAGAAGGATTAATCGAAACCTCATAATAAAAAATATGAAGGTGTTAAGATGATGCAATGGGGAGATGAAAACTTAGAGGAACTAATTGAAATATTCAGCTACAATCTAAAAAGGGATAGGATGGAAAATTTGGATGAAGATACTTTAAAATATCTCTCGTTGAAATCCATTAGAGATGAATGGATATATATTATTAATATGATTGGAAAGGGAGAAATACCTCAACTATAATTACCTGATATCTTTGAATTATGCATACATATTTCAATAAGGAAGTCAAGAACTAGGAGAAGTCAAAGAGATTCTATTCTCTCTAGAGTGAATAAATTTGCAGCTGGAATAGTAAGTAGGGAAGAGATATAATTTTTCTTGATGAATTTAAAAGAGATATTTTATGAAGTATTAGTGAACAAATAAACACCTTAAAATTAAAAATCAAGAAAAGATCTGAAAGTGATGCCTTATCTCTCTTATTTCCTAAATTCAAAAAGAAGGGTGACTTAAGAGAATTTCCTCTTTATTTAAAAATCATAGAGACCTATGCCATATGTAAATAAAATCATGAGACAAATAAATATCCTTCTATACTAGGTCTTAAGGTTGTTTTCCAAGAGGAAATAGCCCCACACCCAATAGATACTTTTTGTTTTGTTTCTAGAAGACCATGGAAAGTGCCACAAACTCAAGGTTTTAACACTCAGATGTATACCCATCCCCCACAAAATAACTATAATTCATCAATGCCATGGTAGCAACCTTGGACTCAACCTCAACGTTGGACACAAGGAATCCAAAATCTTATGTTATATATTCTCAATATCACCAATATCCACAATATTAGTCGAATTATACACCACAACATTTTCCTCAAACCAATCAGCAACCTCAATTTCCAAATCATAATCCACAACTTTCATTACCATTTCCACATAGGCCAAACCGACTACTTGCTTAGCCACTCCAAAACACAAACAATAAAAATTCACAACCTATTTATAACATGGAGCAAATTTTTTTTAAGACTTATATGATAACTCCACTAGATATTAACAATGTTCAATTTAGATCTGGTAGGATATTAGAAAAGAAAAATCCCTTTGTTGTTATTCAGGAAAAAACTGATTGCTTTAATGAGGAGTTTTTTCTTCATCGAGATCAAAATATTCAAAATAATAATTGTTCTGGAGAATGGAAATATCTTCATCAAAATCAAAATTTTCAAAATCAAACACAAGAAAATCCAATAAAATAAACTCATATCATAGAGTAACCTTCAGTATCTATATCAAAACCTCCTTTCCCTGAAAGATTACAAATTGACAAAGCAGTAGAAAAATAAATCATGTTTCCTAACTATCATATATTAGATGAATTGAAGAATGTTTGTATAGAAATTCCTTTGTTAAAAGCCATTAAGGAAATTTCAGTCCTTGAAAAAGAAATAAGAGATTTGAGTATAAAGAAATCTAGAAGAAAAAAAAAAATAAGTGAAAAGAATATAGTTCGTGGGAAAAATTGCAGATATGATGATGGGAAAAACATCCATAAAGAAATATTTGGATCTATGAAGTCCCATTGTAAAAACACATATAAATGGTATTGAGATCCAAAATACATTATGAAGAACCTTTAGTTAAGATGAGAGGGGGGGTGGATCAGTTTAGTACATTCATGTACCTTTAAAACTCTTTTCCTTACACCCATTAACTACTTCATTTTATAAGCAGCTTAATACATAATGAATCAACAAGTTGAATGTGTGGACATCAAGTGATTAATTAGATTAAAACATCGCATTCACACATAATCATCACACACATAGACACCAGATATAAGTGGAAAACCATAAGGGATAAATACACATATTATTATTGTTGTGATGCAAGGGAAAGCTCCAACTTCCATCTATTTTTTGCAAGATACAACCCACAAGAGGCTCCTACCTCAACCAGCTCCAACTGGACATCTATCAAGCTACAAATTGAAATAGAAGCACAAAATCCCATGTATTTTCTATAGGCTACAACTCATGGGAGGCTCCTACGTCAATTTCTGCAAGCAACAACTTGTACGAAAGCTCCAACTCCCAAATATTTTCCATAGGCTAAAATCTACAGGAGGCTCCTACCTCACCAAGCTCCAACTAGAAATTTATTAAGCTACAACTTGAATGGAGACTACAATCCCCTCACTCAACATGAAACTAAAATGATGATTAACTTGGATATCAACTCCGTTATACTCCTCCACTATTACCTCTTAACCCTTCATATCTACTTCATATCAACTCATGATATGCACAACATCTCTATCATCTCTCTATTATTCTTCCACTCTCCAACCTTCTGCAGGTCTCTTACATTCTTCTTCTTTCCAACCTTATGAAACTCTCTTATATTATTCCTCTCTAATCAATTATGAAGCTTTCTAACGTCCTTTTGCACACTGATATTACATATCTTATATAGATAACTACAAGATTATTTGCATTTTATAGGGAATATGAAGTGAACAGTCCTGACCTTATGGCTTTCATCCATTTGATTCCTCACTCTTCATTTTAGATTATTACATCAAAAACAATCATTACATCACTCATGGAGTTTTTCCCATGCCTATAGAGACTTGCATTTTCATAAAAAAAAATATAAAATAATCAATGAATTTACATATACAACTACAACAAGTATATTTCACTCATCCCTTTGCTTTGTGTCGGGTTCCTTACCCGAGCCTTTCTTCTCACATTCAGACTTTCTGCCATTATCAATGCGTAACTTCTTTACTCTTTACACATAGTGTTGGGTCTTATTCTACCCAAGTCCTTATACCGCATTCAACCTTTTCTTCATAAACCATTTTTACTGCATCAACCACTGTTTTGCATGAGTGTCAGGTCTTATTACTTACAACAGTATTTTATTGCGTTCAGGATTTCCTTTTTGTACACCCAGGTCAACTCTTCGTTCAACTTTACTTATCTGCAAACAGTTGTATCCATAGAGAACCCTAGATCTGAAATGTATTACAATGGAACTTCTGAATGAAATCGCATCCGACCTCATTTATATAATTTCAGCATTTTTGGTGTGGTTCTAGGTTATATTCATCTCTTCCATTCTCCAATGTGATTTCTTAACAAAAATGCCCTACATATAGATTTGAAATCCTTTAAAAGTCAGTTTTGACCTCCATCGTGTCCATCCTCTTTATCGCACTTTGAAACTTGGCGTTTCAACACAATTCTTAAGAATTTATCCTCCTGAGCTTGTGAATTGCAATATTCGATTGGGTCCCACAGTTGGACTTTAATTATTTATCATTTGGTTTTGTAGCTCCATCACATTTTCTCCTCATACCGCATCTCGCACTTCAGAAATTTAACATGGTTCTTGAGCGCTTATCCTCCTGAGCTAGTAATGTGTGATATGTGGGCAAGGTCCATGTCATCATGCCACATCACCTTGCCATGTCATTGCCACGTGATCGCCACTTCACTTCCATGTCATCGCCATGTCACTACCACATCATCGCCATGTCACTGCCACGTCATCCCCACGTCACTTCCATTTCATCACCACGTCACTACCATGTCACTACCACAACATTTCCATGTCGCTACCATGTCATCGTCACGTCATATCAAATAGGCCCATCGCAATATCGCAGTTTTAACCACATCGCAATGTTTGCGATTTTGTGATTTCGCAAATCACTACAAATACCTCATCACATGTCACAATATTTAGCTCATAACAATAAAAATATTCCTCTTTTCATCTGTGATATGCGATCGCATCGCATCGCAGACCCCAATTCTTATCGCACTGCGACTTAAAACAATTTCCTTGCGATAACTTAACATATAAATATAAAAATCTCTGATAGCGATGTATGCTCATAATATTATGACCGAATGAAATATAATCTAGATCGTAAATTATACTACTTTATGTTCGCGATATGATCCTAACCTTCAATATCTGCTTCCCTCTGCGGTTTGATCTTAACCATCCATCTCTCATCCTTCAACCCAGTTTTCCAACTTGACCCACACATTCATGACTTTCTCCATTTGTTGAACGTGTTCATTAATTTTTTTAGCACGTTCACGACTTTTCACACTCGTGCATGACTCAACCCAGCATGTTCACGACATGACCTAAGATTTTTTCCTTTGCTGCCTTTACTACCTTTGCTGCCTTTGCTCTTTTGTTGCCTTTTATCCTTTGCTCCTTCATAAATATTTTAATGCTACTCGTTGCCTTTTTATTGTTGCTCTCTACTCCTTTTCCTTAATTATAATTCTATTGTTGATCCATGCCTCCTTTTTTCTCCTCTGCCTTGCTCCTTTGGCTCTACTACTGCTCCTTTACCTCTCTTTTACTATTTCATGTGTCTCTGCCTCTCTTTTATGCTTCTCCATTTAAATTTTTTGTTCTTTGCCTTATTTCTCCTTTATACTCCAGCTGATCCTGATCTGCTCCTTGTTCTCAATGATGGTGCTTCTGATTTCTTCTCCTTTTCCATCAATGACAATATTTCCAACACATTGATCAAGTTAGGAGCATCCATAAACATCATGAGTAAACAAACCATCGAACGACTAAAACTTCCAAATATTCAATATACACCAACATTACTACAAATAGCAGACATATCAGTAATAAAACCTGATGATGTATTAGAATACATTTATTTATCCTTAAATTCTTGTGAATATCCAATTAAATTTATGATTTTAACTCCCAAGAATAACTTAGGAGGACATCCATTGATATTACAAAGATCGCGGTTAGCTACAGATGATGCTTTCTTCAGTTGTAGATCTCGTGATATGTTTATCTCTGATGGAATTTCAACAAAGAAATTCACTTTATAATCCTCCAGCAAAAGCAATTATATAAGTATAAAATGAAAAATGGATGGATGAATACAATGGAATACAACCTACTTTTACTATCTCGCACATTAGTGAACAAAGTCAAATTCTAAATTCAATAGAAAATCACGAATCATATTCACAATGTGAGAATAGTCAAAAATTTCAAGAACAGTTTAATATTGCATACTTATCATCCAAACAAATGTCTTTATATTATATGGAAGAATTTGACAATTCTTCAATTGAAATATTTCCAGGTAAAATTTTAAACATAAACAAAAACCTAGAATAATTTCAAAAATAACATTTAATAAAAACATTGCAAAAACGTTCTCATGCATATGCATGGGAATACGCTGACATGAATGTAATCAATCCTGAAACTTGCATTCCTCATATATATATTGAGGAAAATTCTATACCAATCAGAAAACCCCAAAGAAAAATGAATCCAAATCTTAGGGAAATTTGAAAGGAAGAACTACAAAAACTTTTTAATGTAAAATTTATTTATCCAATATTAGACAATCAGTGGGTTTAGTATTTAGTAATTTTCCCTAAAAATAATGGAAAATGGAGGGTGTGTATTGATTATAGGGAGTTGAATAAAGCTAGGTTAAAAGATCATTTTCCATTACCTTTCATAGATCAAGTTTTAGATACATTAGCAGGGAAGAAATATTTTTCATTCTTGGATGGTTTGAGTGGGTATAATCAAATTCAGGTAGCACCCGAAGATACAGACAAAGCCACATTTACCTGTCCATGGGGAACTTATGCTTACTGAATACTTCCTTTTGGATTATGCAATGCACCTACAACATTCCAAGGAGCAGTATTAGGTATTTTATCTGATTTAATTAATGGTTGTGTGGAAGTGTATATGGATGCTTTTATAATTTATGGAAATTATTTTAAAGAATCGCTTGATAATTTGGAAAAAGTTCTCATAAGATGTAAGAAGCAAATATCTCATTAATTCATTAAAAAGATTTTATGATGTTTACTGAAGGAATTTTTTTAAGACACCATATCTAAGGAAATGGAATTAAGGTGGACTCATCTAAAGTTGAAGTTATTTTCAAATTAGCAATCCCAAATTGTCAAAAAGATGTTAGTATTTTTCTTGGTTTTAAAGGACACAGTAGAATATTTATAGAAAAATTCACAAAAATTGCATCTCCGCTCTTAAAATTGCACACAAAATATTTTGAACTTAGCTAGAACCCTAAGTGCCAAAAAGCACTTAAAACTTTGAAAGAAAAGATATCTGAAGCACCCATTTGAAGAGGACCACACTGGAAAATACCTTTTCATCTCTCAACTGATGCCTCAGATATATCTCTAGGAGATGTATTAGAAAAGAAAATTTTGACCCCTTTTTCCATTTACAATACAAGTAAGAATTTAACTCCTGCTGAGTTAAATTATACTATTACTGAAAAAGAGTTTCTAGATGTTGTCCATGCTATTAACAAGTTTAGACATTACATCACTGGCTATGAAATCTTCATTCACACAGATCATTCTGCAATCAGATATATAATGATTAAATCTGTCACTAATGGTAGAATATAAATATTGTTACTATTATTGGAAGAATTTAATATCACCATTTCAGATCGACTTGGAGAACAAAATATAGTTGCTGACGTTTTGTATAGAATTCAAAATGATAATAATGATACACCAATAGGAGATAATTTTCATGATGAATATATTTTTGCAATATCTACAAAATCTTCATGGTTTGCAGACATTTCTAATTATTTAGCCATAGGAAAACCATCATCATATTTGTTTCCTAGAGAAAAGAGAAAGATAATTCAAATGAGTGCATCATATTAATAAGTAAATAAGGAATTGTACAAGATAGGTCCAGATGTCATCATTAGAATATGTGTAGGAGAATTTGAAATACCTGATAATGAAAGCATGCCATGATCATGCATGTGGAGGAAACTTTGTTGATAAGAGGATTGCCTAAAAAATCCTTATTTTAGGATATTATTGGCCTTTCATTTTTAAATATGCCGAATAATATGTTAAAATATGTGACAGTTGTCAAATAATGGGACAACATGTTCGTTAATATAAAATGACCTTACAACCACAGGTACTTATCGAACCCTTTGAAAAATGGGCTATGGATTTTTTTGGACCAATAAATCCACCATCAAGACAAAAGTGGTATATTCTTGTATGCACATATTGTGTTAATAAATGGGTAGAAGATAAATCTCTTTCCTTTGCTAATGAAAATCTTGTAGTTTCATTTCTTTTTTAGGATAATTTTACTCGTTTTAGTGTCCCAAGGGAAATTTTGAGAGATCAAGGAACTCAGTTTACATCTAGAATGGTGCAAAAGGTCATGTAAGAATACAAAATAAATAATAGGAAACCAATCCATACCACCCATAGGAAAATGGAAAAGTGGAGTCTAGTAATAAAGTGATTAAGGAAATCCTCACAAAGACTGTACACTTGCATATAAGAGATTGGGAATAAAGGATTCCTGAAGCTTTATGGGCTTATCAGACTACGTGGAGAAACACAACAGGATATACTCCGTATGAACTTGTTTATGGGAAGAAAGTCTTATTTCCAATAGAGTTCCAAATCAGAACCTTTAAAACAACAGTCAAATTGGGACTTGACTTGTGAGAAGAAAAAAATCATGGAATGGAACAACTCAATGAGCTTGATGAAATAAGAAAACATGTAGTTCAAAACACCAACCTAGTTCAAAAGCAAAGATCCAAATGGCATGATAAATACATTAAATAAATAAAATTCCAAGCAGGAGATTGCGCACTTATTTTTTATTCAAAGTTCAAATATTTCAAACGGAAATTTCAAACTCATTGGCTTGGGCCTTATGATATTGAGAGAGTCTTTGATAATGGAGTAGTCAAGATTACAGCTATTGATGATGAAAATTTTCCTCTCCTTGTAAATGGACATCGACTAAGGTCTACCATAAGCCATTGACAAAAGAGGAGTTTGTCATGATTTTTCAAGATAATGCTGATATGAGGTTTGTCAAGAAGAATATTTCTTCTTCCCCAACTTAGTCTTCTTTTTATTTTCATATCTAAAATAAAACAAAAAATAAATAACATATATATTATTCAAAAAAAGATTGTATAAGTCTGAAAACCAATTATTGTTTGGCATTTTTATACAAAAAATATAAGGTGAAAATTAGAATTTATTTTTGACATCTTACATTTTCTTCATTCCAATTCTAAAATCCAAAATACTTTGAATTTCCCTTTATTTAAAACAAAAAGAAAATTAGCTACAAAATTTTTGAATTTCTGCATCTCTCATAAAATTCTGCAGCTGTTATACACCTATGCATCCTAGATATAATAGGGCTATTTGATAGAAGAAATTGAAGACTATATTGAAGATCATACTGAAAATTTACTAGAGAATACCTGAAGAACCAAGACAAAGAAGAAACAATTAAGGCTAGCTATATATAAGGTATGCAAATACAAAATTATGTTTAAATAATAAGGTTTTAAAAAATGATATATATGAACTAGATTATCATATATCACCAGCTCAAATGTCATCATTAAAAAGACTAATTATGCCAAATGAATATCTAATGTCATGATTTTCTAGTAAAACCTCATCATGATCTCCCCAATGATCAAATCTGATTTCGTCTATTAATGATCTAAATGGTCATTTTCCATTCAGAAACCTCACTCATGCCCCTGAAACCTCACACATTCACTCATTTACTGGCACATCTCTACCATTTCATAACATAACTCATCCAAGTTTCGAAGCTCATACTGAAACCCTCAACTCACCTAGTCAAAAGTGGCAATCTTGGAGGTGAAACTCTCAGCAAGATATGCGTCTAATTGTGAGAAAAGAGCTCGTGGGAAAGAAATTCATGGAGGTATATCCACAAATGAATGAAGTATTACAGAACATGCAGTGGCTTAACTTCATGGATAAGTTCGACGAGTTTCATAAAGGTAGTCACTAAATATTTTTCTAGGGCCTTCGATAGAGTAGAAGTTGAAATCAGTGGCATGAAATTTGCTGTCACAGAATCTTTCATGGAATAAGCTACCGAACTTCCAAAGACAGGGGATAGATGGTTTAAGAATAGAGGAATCAGTGGACAAGAATGGAAAATCCTCTTGAAGAACCTAGGTATGGACACTAGCATTTAAAAAAAAGGAGTTCCTAGAATAGTTCTTAAAAGTAAACGGAGAAATATGTTGTTGATAATTCAAAAATGTATTCCCTGTAAATGGAGGTTTAGATGTATGTTATTCTATCATGCTAGTTTATTAATGAATTTTCTAGAAGATAAAGAGATAGATCTTCCATACTTTTTACTGAATAGCTTAAGGAAGATGGTAGGAACTGTTAAAAAGAGGATTCAATTCATAGATAATGCAATTTATCTTCATGTATTGATAAAAATTCTTATTGAATTTCATTTAAAAAGACTAGGAGATACTTGGGAAGGTTTCTTAATCCGAAATCATCTCCAAGAAAAATAACAAGAGCAACGTAGTGATAGTAAAGGAAAAAGAGGTGGAAAAATAAAAGTTGAGAGCCTTGTTGAGAATGAAAAACCATCTCAAACAAAGTCTGAAGATGCAATTCCTTTTGTAAATTTTTTTGGAAAACTCAATAAACAAATTGATAAAAATAAAGAAGGCAACATGAAAGGAAAAGAAAAAGTCATAACCGCATAGAAACAAAAAACTTGAAATCCTCTATAGCCAATAAGAAGAAGTTACAGACTTAGAAAAGTAGCCAAAAAGCCACCTTCAAAAGTAACACAACTTGTTGATTTATAAGAAAATCCTGAGGTGCGATCACCTATTATTGCTTCCCCTACACGGGATCCAAGCAGAAGAACTCTAGAAATTGATCCATTTGAGGAAGAAATTTATGATTACATTGAGTCTTTAGAAAAAATAAATGTAGGAAAGACATAAAATCTTGAATAAAAGCCTTCTAGTCCATAACAACCTCTAGTAAATACTCTAAAACAAGAAATTTTTGAACTAGAGACACTAAATAGGCATATTAAGCAGGAAAATAAAGCTCTGAAGATGCATAATGAAATTGAGAATACCATCAATGATAATAATCTTTTACAGTTTGGGTTATGGTTAAAAAAGAAGAAGAAGTTGGAAAAGAAGAATAGATATCTGAACAGACAAGTCATAAATTTAATGTACAAACTTCTAATGAGGAAACCAAGGGTAGAAGTCACCTCAAATAAGGGAAAGAGGATAAAGTTATATGTCCTGGCATAAGTATCAGAGCATATGTAGTGATAAGATGAAGAATCACAATTTTAAAGTTGCATGAGGACATGCAATGGTCTCTTAGTGGGGCTATGTTCAGCCTCAAGAATGTCTCTATTTTGACATCCATTTCACTAAATTTTCCTGCTTTTAGTCAAAATCCATAAGCTCAATCACTACTGGTTTGCACATTTTTAGTCTGGTAAGGTCTCTCAATGATCTCTTTTTTATATTTTAAAATTTTCTTATTATTTGAAAAAAAAAATTATTTAGCCACAAAATTCATGCAATTCTGTAGCTAATCTCCGTTTCTGTAGCTACCGACATTGCTTAACAGTTTCCGAAGAGGGAATAGAGGAGAAAAGTATATGGGTAGTTTGGAAAATGATCCACTGATGGATTCTATCCTATCTATCCAAGATCAAGAAGGATAGTGCCTAAAATTATGGTCTAAGGGTTAGTCAAAGCAGAGAACCGAGACAAGCGAGTCAGAAAATGAAGCTTCAGGATTTTCTCTCCACGTAGAAAATTGTGAAAGCTATTAATATCACATTTCTGTTTATATTTTTATGCCTAGTTTGATTAGTCTTTTAGGTGAGATCTCCTCAAACATTCAATTCAACTATGTTATAAATACCGGGTTGTGTAAACTAGAAACAAGAATGATTATTATTTTAGTATTTTCATCCATTAATACTATATTTTTATCAATCCAAGCAGAAGGCATTTTTAGAATCATCGATGCGTAATTAGTTCCAAGTAAATTTAGAACCATTCTATTGTGGAGAGCCCCTACACAGAAGAGGTTTAGTAGTTTAGTTTTTTTTTTTTCGTATTTTAATTCTTCATGCATTCATTATGTTTTCCACATAGTTAGATGTTCTGTTTGCTTTACATTCCTTATCCTAATCAATAGCATAACTATGTTACCATTTGCATTTTTTTAGATTAAACCTTTATTGCATTCTTTTTCACAGTAGACAAATACTTCATTTTTCCTTTCATAAATTAAATAAGCGTTTGTTTTTTCACAGTAGATACACGCTCTATTTTCTTCCTCATTACAAATAGTTTCTGAATCTCCTTAGTATACTTACTTATATTTGATATTGTTCCTTTATCATTTTCATTTGCACAACTTAGTTATGATTAAGATAGATGATCTACCTTATCATTGAACATGCTTACATTTAATTCAAGTACAAACTCTGCTTTTTAGAAATAAATTATATAGATATTCTATTTTGTAAATTAGAGATAGTTTTGATATATGCTTTACCATATTTAGAAATAATTTAGATTAATGTTTGGTTTATAATGGAATAGACTTAGAGATGGTTTAATATAAATATTTTGTTACTTAGTTACTTAAATTTAGAAGTGATTGAGATAGATGTTTTTGAGATAATTTATCATAGTTTCCAAGACAATTTGATATAGCTTAAGATTTATCATTTATTAATTTCTTTTGATAAAATGCAAATTTATCATACATTAGTTTTCTTTCTTAGATGAACATTTCATTTCCTTTTTTCTTCTAAGTTTTATCTTTCAATCACGAGAATACTTTCTTTAAGAGTAATTCATAGATTAAATTTGTTTCTTAGATCAATATTAAAAATTCATTTTTTGTCCTTCTTAGATTTATTTTTCAAGCATTAAAATTCTTCTTTATGTGTGGTTAAATTCTTGTTTTTTAATAAAATCTACAAAACATACAAAAAGATTAAAATCTCTTTTTATTTCTAGTTTCTTTTAAGTTAATCATTCATCTTTGGATAAGCTAAAAATAGAATTCTTATTAATATTTTGATATTTAAATTTAGATTTCATTTTACAAATAATTTTTTAGTTTCTCAACTTTATTTTAGACACTCAAGATAATTACAAAATCCTAAAAATAATATATAAAACCAACACAACTAATTAAATAAGAAAATGCTTCTAATATATATATAGTACACATGCTTCATAAGATTACTAATTCCACTAAATAATTTATGATAGAAATTTAAGACATTAAATTAACTAAACACTTATTTACTTTATTTTCAATTTAATTTTTCAAAAAAATCAGCGATGGAAACATCTAGCTGCAAGATCACAATGAAATAGTTGATATGTTATCAAAGGATGGTTTATAATGAAACGAGGTTTCTATTTTCCTTGTATAAAGCCGATAGACTTTTACATTTATGGATAAGTAATTCCCACTTTCACAATCTTATATGGAGTTGCATGTACGCATATTTATATTACTGTCATATTTAGTATAATAATGTTTATAAAATATGTGTTATTATAAGTTAATATGGTTGTGATAATTATTAAATATAGTCAATTTTAATTAATGAATAAAGTGTTTTTATTTATTTATTATTTTTTAGTTAATTTTGTTTAAAATTTAATAAATATTTTTAAAATTTTATGGGATTTAATTTGTAAAGTTTAAATTTCTGATGTTATGTATATTTATCTATTAAAAAATACATGTTAAACAATAAAAAATTCATAATTTTGCTTAAAATTATATCACCAAATTCCCATAAAAATAACCGAACATTATACTGTGCCATTATCCATCTATATATATTAATTATAAAACATACACCCACCAAAACAGACTAACAAGTTATACTGCTGGACCTTATAGCGGAACAGACTAACAAGCTGGACATAACAGACTAACAAGTTATACCGCTAGACATTATAGAGGAAGTTGACGCAAGAAAACAAACTATATAATATTAATGAGTGCGGAGAGTGGTGTTGAACAGAATTCTGGCCAGAGAGGAACTCAGTAGTAACGACTGCATAACCGCGAGCATATCTGAATTTGCCCGTTCCTCCAATGATATCATACTCGTGCTGTGGCCGATTGAACCTATCAGTTCCGCGGAGCTCTAAGGAGCTTCCGTTCTACTCCAAATCGTTGAAGATTAATCTGAAAACCATTAAAAAATCAAGCCCAGTAACAAGGTTTGCAGTCACGTACGTTCCTTGCACTCGACCCACAATACTCTGAGAGTCAATCTCTAATAATTGTGGGCTTTTAGTGATAACATCGCTGATAACAACGACCGTTCCAAAATGACTTGGACTTGAAGAAGAACCATTTGATCCTGCAACTGGGATGGCCGTCACGTTGTTTCTTTTCACATTATCGTGCATATAAAACACCATATTCATTTCTACTTCAGCTGCAGCAGCCGCCTTAAGGAAGACGACAAAGACGGTGGCCGTGCCAATGGCTAGAAACAGAAACCTGGAACCCGTCGAATAAGAGTGACAGAACTAGCAGTGAGTGTATCTGTGTGAGAAAGCCTTGCACCGCTTATGAAAAAATAGTTAAAACAACATATCTTTCAGATTCTCTCTGTAATGGCTTTACTGCTCAATAATACATAACATACATATATTTATCAAGATTCTCCCCCTTTTTTCCTATGTGCCTTTTGCTGTCAAAGTTTGATAACATGATGCTGACGTACCAATTGCAGGTCAATTAAATATTCAAAACCTTTTAGGATACTACATATCAATTTTTTTTATTGGTCAATGAATCATAAAATGTATAATAATAACGTCACGTTATAGTAAATATTGTGCTTATTAAAATTTGGAAAAAAAAAACCATACATTATATAGGTTTATAATTGCAAAATATTTATTTATCTATTAAAGCTTAAAATAATAATAAAAAAATGTATTTTAAATTTTAAAAATATATTTAATATTATTTAAATAGGGATATGGTGTTCATAAACTAATTAAAAAAAATGCCTTCAATCTATTAAAAAAATGTTTAATATTATTTTGACAAAATCTAACTTGCAAAAATCTTTTGGAAAATCCTATGATTTTATTTGAATATGATGATTGTCGTTACATAATTAAATAAGGTTTGAAATATCTTATTGTTTTCTTCAAAATAAACATATATAGTCCATGTATTTTATTGATTGTGATGACAGGAAAAAAAAATTAAACAAGTATAATTAAGAGGAATACTTCAAAAAACATAAGTGTTGCATTTCAAGGGTTATTAGAATTCTACATAACTCTTAAAATTTCCATAACATAATGGAAAACTCCATTTTATAGTGGATCTAGCTTAATTTACTTGTTTGGGAATCAAGCAAGTGTTCAAAGAAAATAATATTTGTTTCAAATTGAATGTGAACATGTATACACTAGAAAAATATATCATTTTAAGTCCATGAAATCAAACATATCATTAAATAGGTCTTATTGCATCATCTCAGTAATTGTTTTAAGCATTACCTTGGAAGGTTATTGTGACATTAATATTATACTATCAAACAAAATTTCACATCCTTTTTTTTTAGGGTGAGTAGGACCTTTCATTTTCTCAACAAAAGAACATGTTACAACAAGATATAGCTTCCATGGCCTCAACCTGCCCACTGGGAAACAAGGTCTATTGGCCATCAGAAGGCATTATAAGCCAACAAAAAATGAAATGTTGTGAGTCTGTCCAATTTGGCTAGATAAGCCTTATTGTCCAAATCCTGTAATAAGTTTATATTTCTAAGTCTAAACCTTCCTATTTCTATGGTCATACTCAAAATTAAACAAAACTAAACTATTAATAGACATAAATAGAAATAAACTACTCCCCATAGAACTGAATATGCATCAAGTCTTTAGCACTAGACCTAGGAATTTCAGAGTGTTGAGGCCTCCAAAGAAGCTTATCAATTATGCCCAAGTGAGAATGTTGTTGCTGAACCTGAAACTGTAGTAGCTCAAAATAATTTTTTTATTTCCTAAAGGGAAGGGTTTCTCTGCATGAAGTCTGAGGTTTGCATTATGGATTTGGCCACCAAATTGTTCATCATCCACTATAGATGGTTGTTTTCCTTATATTGGGAGAGTCTGCATATTGTATTTCCAAGATCAAGAGCTACAAGTTCACATTCCAAATTTGTTTCTTCTTCCTCCGCTTAGTGAGTGAGGTCCCCTTCCCACCTCACAATTATATTTCTAACTTGTTTCAGGATCTCCTTCACATAGGACTGTGTTGCATATCTGTTATGTTTGGCTTGAGTTTTTTGGTCAGATCTTCTTAGGGGGGTGGGAGGAGGGCTCACCCTCCTCTTTCCGAGCACCATGCTTCCATGTTTGTTGGCAACATTCAGCCTCGAATTCTTCCTTGATTTCCTTTGCACGCACCATATACACCTGAGTGATTGTAAGGATCTGGTGTTCCCAAATAAAACAAATAGTTTGCAACATGAAATAGGTCCACACTCCACACGTGAGAAACGCCTCTATGAAAGGGATCAAGACTAGACACAAACACGAAGCAACATAAGTTTTCCATAAATTGTGAAACAAATACTTCCTTCCCACACAACAGTGATTCTTTTGAACCATAATCAAAGGAAAAATTCAAAGCCCCATTTTACTAGGCACCTCACACATATCTCCATAAATAGTTTCCATAATCTTATTCTCCCCCACAGAGGGTTGACGACTACCGGTCATAAACACAATATTCTCCACATAACTAACATGCAAGGAAGAACTTGTCCACGATCCCTCTATATGGGCACCAAACCCTGTGAAATAAGGGTAGATATAGGCAAAGCCCTCCCGACAAAAGCCTTAGACTCCCATTTTCTATAGAATTATGCCAAAGGGAATTGAAATCCACTATATCAACCCAATTACTACAAATATAAACCACCCACAATGCAATAAAAATAGGAGATTTGGTATCACCAATGGATTGTTACAATAAAATTTGGAAACATCCAAATTACCTAAAATATACATTTTCTTGTGACAGAAAAAGGAGAAGGAGATTATCGCATACCCCAGAATTTCTGAACTACATTTGCTTCTGGATTTCTCCTGCCCATCGATCCCTTCTACTACCTGCCAAAAGCAAACCACCTGGGGAATGTTGCACTGGTTGAACCAAAACAGGTTTATTACCTATAACCATCTCATACTCCAGACCACATTCCAATTTCCTTGATGATGGAGCTCTCTGACATTCATCTTTCCAACTTGCACATGGCCAATGAAATCATACCTCCCATTCCACTTGCCACTGGCCTAACCAACCTATTGTCAAATAGGCTCCTTCTTAATTTCTTCCATCATAATCCTCCTTGTTGTCCTCAATTGTATCGCACCCAGATTGGGGTTCCTTCCTAACCTCATCAATGTGGTTTCTAGAGTCCTGTTGGTAATTCTCAATAATTTTGATCAACAGCCCTAATTCATTTGGATAACCAATGTTATTATAAACATCTAGAGTGATTCCCATATGAGCACATTCCTTGTTTGCTAGGAATTATTCCCATTTTTTGCCATTACAGAGGACCCGCGATGGGATAATGTACTCAAAATATTGGAGGAGAGTGCCAACTTCCTAGACTAGTTCGGTTGTTCTCTAGATTTTTCTTACATTTTCCCTAGTTACTCTCTGGTTAATGAATTTCATACTACCAATGACTAGTGACGAGTCTCCTTCCACCACTAGTTTTCTATAACACAGTTTACGTGAAATGATAAGACCATGTTTCACAACATTATAGTTAGCCTCATTCTTAATCACATATCCACAGTCCGTGACATAGACATACAAAATTTGATCCATATGATTTTGAAATATTCCACCAAAAGCAACATCTCTAGGATTTCCCTTGGAAGCCCCATCGAAATTTAATTTAATAGGTTCCTTATACTTAACCAGTGACACTTGGATGGGAGGTTGTAACTTCCATGAGGAAATGGCCAACAACTATGGAATAAGATTCAAGGCTGTAAGAATACCTGCTTCATGTGGCGCCACTTGTCAGTCCTCTAGGAGCCAATTTTTCGAGAGGATTGTTTCCCACATGTACTCGATTATTCCTTCTCACACTCGCCTTTGAGAATTGTTTTGGTTCTTAAAAGAAATTAGTTTTGTTCTTTCCACATAGCCCAGAAAAGGAAGCTAGTACTGATGGTACAAGCTCTGTTTAATACCTCACTCTTGAAGACCCCAATTGTCCATAACTCCAGGATTGATGGAATACTGTTAATATATTTGTCTTTATCTCCAAATGTGTTAGCCAGATTATTCCATAGATATTCTTCATATGGGTGTCAATTTAGTAAGTGCTCCCCGTCTTGCCCTGTGACCTTACAAATACAATACTGGGATGGTCTAATAAATCCCCTATTCATTAGCTAGCCCCATGTAAGGATTCTTTGTTTCAAAACTAACTAGAGAAAATGGGCCACTTTAGGGCATTGTTGGATCGTCCATATTTTCCTCCATATGAGGTTGTCATGGTCTTGAGGGGATTCTGTGGAGATTTTGTAAGCTTATTTAATTGTAAATATACCTCTCGACATATATCCCCATCTAAAATTGTCCTCTCCTTCTGTTGCAACTACCTTTCTTGATTTTAATTCTCTGTCAAGAATCCTCTGTTGCTCTGAGTCTGGTGGGTTAAGCCATTTTTATTTTATTTTCCATAGTCTCCACCAATTATTTGTATCAGGCTATATGTATATATGATGGCGTCCCCTAAACTGGGATGACTGGACAACCTTACTTGTTGCGGCCACTAGTCTTTCCAGAATATTTCCCTTCTTCGATCCCACAACTTCCGAGGAGGTATGAGATCAGATGATATCCTTGTAAATCGAGGCCAGGTTCCACATTGAGGATCCCTTTTAGGTGATGGGAATCCTTAGTAATCCTTTAGAAGTTTGAGGTATCTAGTATTTACGAGTCTATTGTAACATTATTTGGTTTTGATAAGTTATAAAATTAGAGAAAAATTAAATATTAAAATGTTAAGTTTGGATATGAATAGTAAAATAAAAGAATAAGAAAATGTTAGGAATTTTGTAATTTGATTATTCATATCAAGAAAATGATAGAAGTATATTTCCCTAAAAAATGAAGGAAAAATAAAATGTTAGGAAAAGAAATGAAAAATGAATGCTTTAGCTTTATAAAATAAAATTTTCAAAGTCTGCTTGTCTAAATGCATAATGAATTGTTAATTATTATTAATTTTGTATTTATCTTCTTCATTAAGCATTAATCCTTATTTTTATAATCAACATGAACCTTATTACAATAACCGACACATATTTTTATTATAAGGTTCACTAAAAGAAAAAGGATTTTTTGTTTGGCGTGATCTCTTGGGAAAATTTCGATAGCATATTATTTTTCCACCCAGATCAATTGTGGGGAATATTTTTGCACCCCCCTTGGCCATTTACCGTTAATGATGGGGGGTGGGGGGGAGGTGTCTGAAAATTAGTTTCATGGATGGCGGGCTCTCTCTACGTATCACCCCCACATCAATTTGCAACCCCCCCACCCCCCCCGGCCTGCCCTCCCTGAATTCCTCTTCTCCCTTATTTGTTTCTTTCTCCCACCAACAGTCAGATGGCCCTACACTTTGATAATTTCATAACATCAAATCGCATGATGCTACCTCACCTACATGTTTCCACTGCATCCCTACCATTACGCCTCATTGGCCCATTATGATCCTGCTCCCCCATTGTTGATTATCCATTTACCATCATGCTCCCATGCCATTAGCATTTAACTGCTATGGTGATACTGTAAAACGTTTACCATATCTATTTCCACAAATCTATAAATAAAAATAAGCTCACCAGTTTACCACCTTTTCTATAATCTTTTTTAATGTTGTGTTGTAGGTATACAGATTTCATTGTGCACTACCTTTGAGCAATTGTTATCAATTTCACAGAGGATAATCAATATTTCCCTTTGTCACCCTGTTCTCCTTTATTATTATTTCCTCTGTAAACATGGACCCAAAGGGTACGACCAGGAAACCAGTTTCATATGAGAACCCTTCCACTGCTACCTCGGTAGACCTCCAACACATTCCACTTGCTGATTCATATTATAATATTATTGACACATAGTGTGATTTTGAGTTCCATGAACTTCACTTGTTGTTGAAGAAAAAATATCTTGATAAGCAAGATGACGGGAAACTATGGGAATCCCTTCTGACCAAATTCTATTTTCCTCAAACCTATGACTTTCCAAACATGCCTATCTGGTGTCAAAATAGATATGATCATGTTAAAAGAGGAGGGTTGGATCAAAATGCTAAAATTATGATATCCATCACTGTTAAAACCATATCCATCACTATTGAAATCATCAACAACATGATTCTTCTTCCCAAACTGATTCCTTGAGACTATTTTTCGAAGCAGCTCTTATGGAGCTATACCATAAGCTGAATTTTCCCCAAAGAGCTCAAATCTTTGAGACATTTTTAACAGATGATGTTGAATTACCCAAAAGGAGTCCACCCTATTCATCTTCAATGTTCCCTGAAGCCACTAGACATATCATCTCCTTATTGTCATGTCTACTAGGATATCAAAATGATAAGACAATAGATGAATCCATCCTCGGATTATTTTCTATTTTCCCAAAAGGTCAGCAACCTTCTTTCATGTATAATTATAGTCAATTTTTGGTGGATAATATGCATGAGAAGCTTATGAATTTGACAACACAAGGGATGTTCAAGTACACTTTTGTACTTCTATACATTTTTTTTTTTCTTCAGCAAGGAGACTCATTGCAAAGTAGACTCAACAAATAAGATGAATAGGGGTTCAATCAACCAGTCATTCATTGGACAGATATGGCCAAATATACTTCAGCTAAATTTACCTTTTCATACTTCATTGACACATTTATTCATCCTGTAGCACAACTTCTTAGCAGCTAGGCTTAGCCCAAAATTGGTGAAGATATTAAAAGGATCCTACATTTAAGTGATCAAGTTAAGACTGGTGACTGGGATTTATACCAGAATTATACTAAAATTAGGGTATATGGTTATGAGTTAGCACCATATAATCTGGAAAAATATGTTCCAATGATAATTCTCTCTTTGGAATATATTAGGTAGATGATCAACATGTATGACGTTCACATTGTCTCAGGTAAAATAATGTCACAATTCAAGATTAAATAAAAAATTGGTTCATTCATCTGAAACACCAAATCAGTTGGTATTAAGGAAGATACACTTTTAAAGAATATGAATTTTCAGCCCAGCTTCACATGGTCTTATGACCCCTTTGGAATCATTTCAAATCTAAGGTTTGAATTAAAAACAACTCCTTATAATCATACACCATGACCAAAAATTGAGAAATTTTTTAATCAGGAGCAATGGACTGAAAATATACTCAAAGAAGCAGAAGAATAGATCCTTTCAACCTCCACCTTGCAGATTCCAGTTTGTCAAAGTAAAAAATAGAAAATGGTAAGGGAAGAAACTTCAATTCCTATGGATCTAGTCAAAGAATTCATAATTCAATAGAAGAAGAAAAAGACTAATTTATCAGCCTCCAAATAGGAGAATAAAAATAAACCATAAATCATTTATCTTGGAGATACAGAGGTGTCTACATCAACAACAGGTAGTGTTCCTAATACTTCCACAATATCTTTACCTTCTCAAGAGCCTCTATAGATGATTAAGACTGTGAGAACTAGCTCACTTGATTACCAAAATATATTCTCAAAATTTTTGGAGATAAAGCATAAGAAAGAGACACTGAAATCAAATTTTAATAGTTAATTATGGAAGTATACCTCCACTTCATTACAAAAAATTATTTCTCCTTTTGACAGTGAAAAAGGTAGAATACAAATGGATTTCTTGCAACATCAAGTTCATCTTCCCAACTTTGCATGAGATTACAATAAGACCATCTTTTCATTTTATACTAATAAAATTCATCCAATAGATCAAATCGATATGCATAGACAATCTGGTGAGATGTTTTTCTCAACCATGACTAATACATCCATGTCTTTGTCTAACATTAGAACTTCTTTATCAAATGTACAGTCACAACTCAAAATTGAGAAATTATCTTTTCTAGATAAAGACAACAAATTAAAGTCTTTAGAAGACATGGTGGTTAAAATTAGATACGATCCAAAATATTGTAATTATATAGAGGAAATACTCAAGAAGAAAAATTCAAATATTGTAGCTCTGTGAAAACAACTTAAGCTACCTTCTACAAAAGATCTACACAGAAAGGAGATTGAAGAAAGTGAAAAAAACAGAGAAGATATGCTCAAGATAATCATTGAGAAAAATATTTAGATTAAGAAGATGGCGGAGAATATTGAAGGACTGATCAAGGTGAAATAATCGACTCAACATGCCATGATTCTAGTTACAGTAGTTCCTATAGCAGTTGCAAGTAAAGAACCAAGTTCTTCATCAACATCCATTGAATATACATCAACAACAGGTGATTCAATTAGGATAGAAGAATAATTGGCCATACAAAAACAATAAAATGAGAAGTTTCTAGAGAAATTTAAGGACTTAGAAACTCAGAAGATTAAAAATGACACTTTATATATGGAGGAAATGCAGAAATCTCATAGGTTGCGACTTAAAATTGTTAATTTACAAAGTGAATTGTTAATGGAAGACACCTTGGCCCAATCCGAGGAAGGTATATGGATAGAGATTAGTCAAGCAATGAAAGATGTATGGACATCCATAAAAATCATTTTTGAACAATAGGGATTGGTTAACAGATGCAGGACAAGCATAGAGAAGGAACACGCAACACTCAAGACCAAACCATCGGAAGCATCATATATGATAAAAGTGCTCAATTCAAAGAGAAAGTAAGAGTTAGAGTATATTGAGATCTCAGAAAGAACAACCACCATCCTAGATATCAAAAAGGATCTACAAAATAAGAATGTATTTAATCAATTGGAGACAAAGTGTCAAAACATGGACATTGTTGTCGAGAGGTTTCACTCAAAGTTTAATATGTTGAACTAGAAGGGATTGCTTGGATTGGTAGCTCCAAATGAAAAACTAATAAACCTGGAGGAATATTGCAAAGTTTTTTATACCATTGAAATTCACAAGGTGAGGTTTGTAGGGATTAAATGACGTATAATAGGAAAAGCCTTTCTTGAAGCTTTGGAGTTTGATTTAATTATAAAACATCAAATCAAACATATGTTTCTCAACAAACCAACATTTGAAATATACACATAGGTGGATGAAGTTTTCATAAGGGTGGTTAATATGGAAATTCTGAGTGAAGAAAGATGGGATAAGCTATGTGAAACCATCGAGTAATTTCTAACTCCAAAAACATGCCAACGCAATGACATTTTTGGGCCGCATCATCAACTGTTTCCTAGAAAACTATGACAGATCACTCATCAATTTTTCTTTCCTATTATTTAATACTACTTGTTGGGGTTCCCATGTTTTTGCTAGATTGGCAAGACCAAAAGATGAGACAACATCACAACCACTTTGGGGCCCTAGAATCTAGCCCTCCTGGACCCCGAGAGGGATATCTCCAAATAGAGCAAAGAATGGTATATCTTTGACGCTCACAATTAGATGTTAGGCTAGGTATGAAGCACAAAGGGGGTACTTAAAATGATTTGGTTGGTTGGTTGTTGGGTTGGTCATGAGATCATAGACTGAGAAATTAATGGAAGGAAAGGAGCAAAACATCAGGATGTTTCAGCAAAGAGGACAGGTCAATAAAGTGCCATCCATTGGGCTATGAAGTCATGAAAGGTGATCACATGCAACAAAAGCTTTCAGAGCGCAAGTCATCTAATACTAAAGGGTCTTTTAGATTAGATGGTGGGATGGAACATTAAGGATTGAAAGGTGAAGGAAGGAAAGCACCTAATTTATGTCTATAGATCAAATCAGAGGTCATTTAACTGCAGACCTGCTTGGACATACTCAGAGGCAGCTTTCGATGGAGGGACAAAGGGGCAGATTATAGATCGGACCAGAGGTCATTTAACTCCAGGTCAGCTTTAACATGCTCCAAGGGAAAACATAGATAAGTTTAACAAGAGATCTTGTAAAGGCCAGCTGGTTGCACAAGGATCCTAGTGGACAGGGCTAACTGTAATCCCCAGTGTTCCCAAATCTTCCAACTTAAACCCAACAAGAACAACTAAAGACATATTCCATTTAACTCATACATCAGCTAGCAGCATAAGGAACTACTACACTAGTTAAATTAACTGAGATCATCCCTTAGATAGTCACATTTAGCAGAAAACATTAAGGCAAGGAGAGCAGAAGCATAGGGTGACTATCAAGGGAAAATCCTATGCCAGATTTCTGATGCAAGCCAGTAGAAAATGAACATTATGAAAATGTAATAAACAGAGTTAGAAAAACATCACCAATAGTAATAGACCAGGATCCTGTGAAATGTGCTTTGATTAATTGATGCAAAACCAGTCACATACACTGAGCTCAATGGCTATTACAATCCCAACTTATCCTCCCAACCTACTACAATACAAACTACTCTGCTACTTTCTCGCAGAACTGTTCTAACAATCAAAGATGAATCCCTCTAACTACAACAGCAGCAGCCGAACAACAACCTTTACAACATGTTCTATAGGGTTCTTATAGGAGAAATAATAACAATGGTAGTTGTAATATTAAATGCAGCATTAGAATTCTGAAGCAGTAGGAGGGCCGAGGCTCCATTTGGTTTTAATTCTGAGCATTTATCTACTGTGCTTTTCAGATGGAAGCGTGATCTTCTTCAGGCTGCAATTTACTTCCAGGTGTGCCTATAATGTACTTGCGGTAGCCCTTTGCAGAATTCTGGTGAATAAACCGAGGTGTATGGACAACTGCGGGGTCTTCCATACTATAACTAATGCACTGGCAGCATAAGACTGTTGTCAAGGTTGGAAAATCTCTCTAGAACATGGTATATGACGAGAAATGTATGGGAACCTTGTCCTTTTATGGAAGAACGTTTTGCTGATATGAAAAACCTGATGGTATAGTTTTCTATGCTATGGACCTTTCGAGCAATCCTTGGGGTCTTAATTCTGGTGCCCTTGCCTTCCAAAATCTCTGAACAAGCTCAAAAAATCTTCTATTTCTTGCCTCGATCTCTCTGCTGCTCCTGTACTATCTCTATCTGTGCAATTCGAGCTTTAATGGCGCTGAAGAGGGTTTGCAAAGTTTAAACTCTGTCCTTTGATGAAATATATGATGCAGACACCTTTCAGGACATTTTTCTGTAAAACCAGGCTCTAAATCCAGCTCCTTCTGTGCACTGTACCTTAATAATAGTGCGTATGGACCATGGTGGGTTTTACCACCTGATAAACCTGCAAAACACGAAAATGGTTACAAAAAAAAATTTATGGGGAGGGTGGTATGGATGAATGTGATGGTGGCAACGTGGCATGGACGAGGATGATGACTACAGAGGCAACTATGGAGGAAATCATCGCACAGTGGAGAATGCATGAGAAAACGTCGAGATAGATGTTTTAACGTAAAAACAATGAACTTCGACCTTGGAACGAACATATATAACAGGGGCGAGTGAATGTACGACGGAGACACGTGGGGGTGACGTGGCGGGACCAAGCGATGGCGGGGTGGTCAACGATGGGGCAATTAAATCAGGACCATTCGATCTCTACGGAGATCAACGGTAGAAAGCACGTTAGAGGGCGATGGACTGTGGGCCAGGGGTACGACGACCATGGAATATTGCGTGCGCAGCTTCGTGGAGCGATGACCGTCGGATGGAGAGCTCTAGATCAGACGGTCTACATGCATATCTCTCCACGTCCTGTACCGAACGATAATGCACGATGAGATAGTGGTTTTGAAATAGTGCCCCTACAACGCATCGGATGATGTATGGAATCGCTGGTTGATCGCAAAATACGGCCTACCTCCGAAAGGAGGTGCGATAGAAACTAGATGGTTTTTGAATAGTGCGCGGTGGGGACCACATGGGCAGGTGCATTCTGGACCGTTGATCTGGCGGGTAAAAGAATGATGGAGATGCGATATGAGCGGTGAATAGGTTTGATGGTAGTTGTTGCATGGGCAACGATCACCATCCATTCCGTTTAGATCAACGGCTATAAATGCGCCTGATGAAACATATGAGGTAAGCACTCTTGTGGGCTGGCGGGTGGTTCTCGCGTCCAGGTCACGTGAGGGAAAAAGGTTATGGGGCTAGCCGAAGGGGGCTAAGACCCATATACATGGAGAATATGGCTTTTGGGCCATTTTAATGCAATTTGAGGGTGGAAAAGGGAAACGATAGAGGGAAAAAGGGGAAATCAGGTCAAACAAGGGGTGCAAGCAGGATGTAAAGGGGATTTTAGGAGGATTTAGGGGATCAGAGGGGAAATTGACAAGGGGAAAACAAAGGTTAAAACGGGGCATTTTTCAGGGATACCAGGGGCAAATGAAAGCCTTTTGGAGCACATTTTTTGTAATCAGAGGGGCTTAATAATGGAAATCAGCAGAGGGGATTTATCAAAGGACAAAGGCACAAGGACACTTCAAGGATGATGTGTTTCCAGGGGAGATGCATTCATTGAAGGCTCAGAAACAATTTAGCCCCCTACTTTTCCTGTCCAACATTTACAGGGGGCTAACACTACTATTTTAATCAATTTTAGATATTTATAAGTCATAGAAACTAGTTTAAATAACTCTCCATTCAATTTATTAATGGTTTCACCCTTGGATGAGAATTTGTAAGTAGAAGTGTATGAGCTTTGATCATTGATGATAATAAAATGATTCTGGATTTGTTTCAATCAATTTTTTCTCTTGTAAGTTTTCAAGTTTTCATTACATCTTGTTTTATGCATACGTTTAATGTTTATCAAGATAATTACGTAAGAAAAACTTGTGTTTCAGTCTATCTTAAATACTTTGAGGTTATTATCTATATTAGGGAATGACTTATTGAAATGTTTTTTTTTATAAGTCCCTATACATCAATTAATTATCAACATCTTCATAAATTTAAATATTTTTTGATAAGTTTTTAAACATTTTTTGACAGTTTTTTCAACTTATGATTATTAAACATTAAATTTGAATATTTCACTCATCA
Source organism: Pinus albicaulis (assembly GCA_034641835.2). Taxonomy (NCBI): domain Eukaryota; kingdom Viridiplantae; phylum Streptophyta; class Pinopsida; order Pinales; family Pinaceae; genus Pinus; species Pinus albicaulis. Next base: position 2,161,411 of record CM076575.1, on the reverse strand, counting down.
TACTTTCTTACATTTTCTCCTTTCACACATGCAATCTCAAATAACTATTTGAAGTAAAGAAACAATCATTTCCTTATTAGTTAGTATTATCTAATGTTGAATCACATATATATGCAATTTCTTTATACATTGGTCATCCAAAAACCCCAACTTAAAACAAACAAAATATTATACATTCTCCGGCATAATTTATTGACCCAAATTATCTCATAGGAGAACATCATATTGGCGTTATTGTCAAGGATACAAATTTTTTTTATTTATCCCCAGGAAAACGATATTCATGTTCCTTTAAAGGTTAATAAAGGTGTAGTTAGGTCAAAATATTTCACCTAGCGACTTCGCTCAACCCAAGCTGGCTCCTTCAAGACATATCAAGTCTCATTCTAACTCTGAGATTGTTTTACCTCTATCAGATCCAGAGAGACTAGTAAGGAAAGCCTCTTTCAAAAGAGGACATCAAACCCCTTCTTCTATTCCTCAACAAGAGACCACTAGAGTTCTTGATCCTTTTAGATATCGACCTATTCTCCAAAATTTAGAAGATCTACCACCTAGAGTGCATAAAATAGTATCCAAAGGAGTTTATTTCCAATCTTCTTTGTTAGTTCATTCATTAGAATATTATCAACTACCTTAATTACCTTATGAATCCCCTACATCAAAACACGAATTGGATTTACATTTACCTGAACTCAAACCAACTAATTTCATATCTCCTACCTCATATTCTTTTCCATCCACTTCTACACAACCATAAGATTTCTTTTCCCTCTATTCAAACCCTTTATTTGAACTCAAATAAGGAGAATAAGAGGTCCAAAACTTGGTCATTCATAAACCTCTAAGATTTATAAAAATATCTTAATCTTCACTTCTTCCTCCACCTTCTTTTACCCCTCCATATTCACCTCCTTCTTCCACTACTTCATCTTCTACATCTATTTCAACATATTCTACAACCACCACCACTTAATCTTCTTCATATTTATCACAAGGTATGGTTGGTTGTATACCTATTGTTCAAGAAATATATGCTTCCCTATTACTTCTGAACATACTCAATTATTTTACTGCACGATATTTAAAACATCTTCCAAGATTCAATGGAGAAACTCGTCTGTCAACTGAAGATCATTTAGCAGCATTTATAGATTTTGTTGATAACATGAACATAGAAAATGAAAATGTATATATGAGATTGTTTGTGCAGTATTTAGTAGGAAATTTTAGGGTCTGGTTTAGATAATTAACGGTAAATTCCACTAGATCTTGGGAAGAATTAAAAACTATTTTTAAGAATCAATGGGGTGTGCAAAAGGTTCCTGTCTATTTCTTCACAAGGTTTGAAGAAATTAAGAGAAATTATGGTGAACCAGTATATGATTTCATTAAATTATTTAACAAACATTATCATAAGATTCCTTCTGACTATAAACCACCAGTAACAACAGCGAAGGTTAGGTTCTCCAAAGCCTTTGAAGATGATTTTGTAGTCATGTTAAGGGAAAGAACATATCTTTCCTTAGAAGACATGCAAAAAAATGCTATTAAGGTCGAAGCAAATAGGTCTACTTCAGCTAAGCTAAAATCCAAAGCTAAAAAGGCTCAATGAAAAATAAAATCTAATCAGGAAGCCTCTTCTTCTTCTAAATCCAAAAAAGAAGATAAAAAATAGATGAAATTAAATCATTACATAGGAATCTTCCAAATAGGATTTCTAAAATTTAAACACAACCTAGTTCAGTCCAAAAAATTATTTGTAAACCTCAAACACAAAGTCAAGGTCAATTTAAGAAATCCCCTCAATTACAAATTCTTCAAAGACCTAGTAATGATCAACAAATTCCACTAGCTCTGTTGATTAATGATCAATAACCTGATGATAATACTATTTAAATCACAGAAGATAATAAAAAATTGATAATACATATGTTCATACTGTTATTGTCCCTATCCCCCAGAATTAAATGTCCCAAGAGGATCAAGAAAATTCTCAATTATCTAAATATCAAGCCTTCTTATCATTTTTAATTGATAAAATCAATAGAAGGTATGATTTAAGAACAAGGGAAGGTCCTGTAATATCTCTTAAAGATCCTATCATAATTAAACCACAAGTGAAATATGTTGAAACTCAAACTACTATCATTCAACCTTTGAATCAACCAAAAGCTACTACTCAAATTGAAAGAACTGTTTTGAACACTTTTAATATTGAAAGAGAGTTAGAAAGAGTCAAGATTACCATTCCATTGTCAAAAATTTCAAAGAATCCTGGATATAAGAATCAAGTCACAAAATGGATTCAAAACTCAAGTGTAGATGTTGAAGGGTATGTTATAAGCCTTCAGGATGAAAAACCATCAGTAGTATTTGGCCCAAGTTCTAACATGAGACATGAAACAATACCACCATTTTATGTAACTTTGAAAGCACATGATTCATTCCTATACAATTGTATGTTAGATTTTGGAACCTCACATAATATTATAACTAAGGTTATCATGGATCACTTAAATATGGAAATCACTCTATCTTATCATGACCTATACACATTTGATTCTAAACGAGTACCATGTTTATGACTTATAAAGGACTTAGTGGTATCCTTAGCCCAAATACTACTAAAAATTGTAGTCCTAGATATTGTTGTCACTAATATTAACCCTATATTTGGAATGATCCTTTCAATATCTTGTTGTGCTAAACTAGGAGGCAATCTTGAGATAGATGTGTATTTTGCTACAATTCCTGTATATGGAGGAGAAAGTCTTAGATTGTATAGAGAGGTTAGATCTATTCATACTTTTTGTAAAGAATACCAAGTGAGAAACCATCCCATATAAGCATTTGACAAATATTTTGGTTGTTTCCAATTATCTTCAAATAATTCACCAAATTCCCAACTTAAAATTGAAGATGTAGTTGAAACTCTCAAAATTCTTCAAACTGACATTTCAAAACTTTACTTCGATGGATATTGTTTTAAATATGGAGTTGGAGCTAGTATTGTTCTAGTTTCATTAGAAAAAGATAAGATAACCCAATCTTGCAAGTTGGATTTTGATGTACCTATAATGTTGCAGAGTATGAAGCTTTTATTCTAGGTTTAGAGCTAGCAAGAAGCCTCAAAGTGAAAAAGTTAAGTGTTTTAAGAGATTTTGAACTCATAGTTAGACAAGCTAGGAATAATTTCCAAACAAAGCATCCCAGGCTTAGGTCTACAGAAATGAATTTGGGATTCAATAGAATTTTTTTTCGTACATTCAAAATTACTTCCATCCCTAGAAATGAGAACATTCATGTAGACTCCTTAGTTGTTTCAGAAATCTCCTTCAAAATACTAGACCAAATGCAAGTGAAATATAAAATCCAACTAAAATATAGGCCATCCATTCCTAATAATCTAAAATACTAGAAAATATTTGAAGACGATGAACAACTTAAATATTTTCTTCAATTCATTGATGAATTCTCCATTTTACAAATTGAAGAAGATAAATCAGATATGAATGAACTTGTTAAAGACAATAAAAATATGATTGAAATACAAAAGTGGCTGATCATAATATCATCCAATTGTTAAACAATTTAATTCTTAAAGGCCGAGTCCCTTTAGAAAAGCTATTGACCAAAATGATGTCCGTAGAAATTCATTGTCAATTTAATCTAATGAGGATATCGAAGAATCTAACATTGGAATAGATGAAGGCATTAAGAACATTAAAATTTGTTCATATCTACCTACAAAAGTAAAAACTTAATATATAAAACTTCTTAAAAATTAGAAAGATGTGATTTCTTGGTCTTATGTTGCATTGAAAAATTATGACACCTCTGATAGAGCATCAAATTCCACTGAAACCTGAAGCAAAACCTTACAAACAAAAACTAGGAAGAATTAATGTAGTTTTTCTTCCTACTATAGAGAAAGAACCTAAGGAGTTTCTTGATGCCCAAATAATCGTTCCCTTAAGATACTTAGATTGGGTAGCTAATTCAGTTCCTTCTATTAAAAATAATGGGGAAATCAGACTTTGTGTAGAATTCAGAAACCTCAATAAGTCATCTTTAAAAGACAACTATCCATTACCCAAGATGGACCAGTTGCTCAAAAAGGCTTCAGGTGCTAATTTAATTTCCATTTTTGATGGTTTGTCTGGGTATAACCAGATAATGGTGAGTTTATAAGATAGAGAGAAGGCTTAATTTACCACTCCTTAGAGCACATTCATGTATGCCAGAATGCATTTTGGGTTAACAAATGTCGGAGCAACATTTAAAAGAGCTATGGACTTAGATTTTGTGGGTAAGACAAAAATGTTTGTGGTTATATATCTTGATGATCTTACTGTATTTTCTAACTTATATCAGAAACATTTAAAACACTTGATCAAAGTTTTTGGTAGGTGTGGACAATTTTGGATATCTCTCAACCCCAAGAAATATTTGTTTTCTATCAAAGAAAGAAATTTTTTGGGTCACATCATTTCGAAGGAAGGAGTGGTGATTGATCCTAAAAGAGTATCAACAATTAAATCACTTTAATTTCCAATGAATAAGAAGGAGATCTAAGATTTTCTTGGAAAAATTAACTTCTTGACGAGATTCATTCCTAACTATGCCGAAATAGTTAAAGATATAATTGATATTCTTATAAATAGTCATGAATTTAAGTGGACTATTTCTGCTAGATATGCTTTTGATCATATTAAAAAGGCTATCTCTAAAGCACCAACTTTAGCTAGCTCCAATTATTCTGAGCCCTTCAGTATATTTTCATTTGTCTCTGAAACCAATTAAGTTGTTGTCCTTTTATAGGAAAAATGAATATGGTGATGATCAACCCATAACATTTTTCAGTAAAGTGATTAGAGATGCAGAAATCAAGTATGACATTATTGAAAATAAATCCTACTCTCTAGTCCAAGCCTTAAAATATTTAAGAATTTATCTCCTCCACTCAAAAATTACTGCTTGCGTTCCTAATAGTGTTGTAAAAAATTTTCTCACTCAACCAGACACTGATGGGAGTAGAGGAAGATGGATCACCCAAATCCTCGAGTTTGATGTCAATATAGAAACCACTATTGATGAAGAAAATGTTCCTCTTCTTGTAAATGGAAATCCACTAAGGTTTATCATAAGCCATTGACAAAAGAGGAGTTTGTCATGATTTTTCAAGATAATGCTGATATGAAGTTGGTCAAGAAGAATATTTCTTCTTCCCCAACTTAGTCTTATTTTTATTTTCATATCTAAAATAAAACAACAAATAAATAAGATATATATTATTCAAAAAAGAATGTATAAGTCTGAAAACCAATTATTGTTTGGCATTCTTATACAAAAAATATAAGGTGAAAATCAGAATTTATTTTTGACATCTTACATTTTCTTCATTCCAATTCTAAAATCCAAAATCCTTTGAATTTCCCTTTATTTAAGAAAAAAAAAATTAGCTACAAAATTTTTGAATTTCTACATCTCTCATAAAATTTTGCAGCTGTTATACACCTATGCATCCTAGATATAATAGGGCTATTTGACAGAAGCAACTGAAGACTATATTGAAGATCATACTGAAAATGTACTAGAGAATACCTGAAGAACCAAGACAAAGAAGAAACAATTAAGGTTAGATATATATAAGGTATGCAAATACAAAATTATGTTTAAATAATAAAGTTTAAAAAAATGATATATATGAACCAGATTATCATATATCGCGAGCTCAAATGTCATCATTAAAAAGATCAATTATGCCAAATGAAGATATAATGTCATGATTTTCTACTAAAACATCATCATGATCTCCCTAATGATCAAATCTGATTTCATCTATTAATGATATAAATGGTCATTTTCCATTATGAAACCTCACTTATGCCCCTGAAACCTCACTCATTCACTCATTTACTGGCACATCTCTAGCATTTCATAACATAACTCATCCAAGTTTCGAAGCTCATACTAAAACCCTCAATTCACCCAGTCAAAAGTGGCAATATTGGAGGTGAAACTCTTAGCAAGATATGGGCCTAATTGTGAGAAAAGAGCCCGTGGGAAAGAAATTCATGGAGGTATATCAAAAAATTAATGAAGTATTACAGAACATGCAGTGGCTTAACTTTGTGGATAAGTTCAACGGGTTTCATAAAGGAAGTCACTAAATATTTTTCTAGGGCCTTCGATAGAGTAGAAGTTGAAATCAGTGGCATTAAATTTGCAGTCACAGAATCATTCATGGAAGAAGCTACCGGACTTCCAAATACAAGGGAGAAATGGTTTAAGAACAGAGGAATTAGTGGAGAAGAATGGAAAATCTTCTTGAAGAACCTAGGTATGGACACTAGCATTTTAAAAAAAGGAATTCCTAGAATAACTCTTAAAAGTAAAAGGAGAAATATGTTGTTGATAATTCAAAATGTATTCCCTATAAAATGAGGTTTAGATGTATGTTCTTCTATTATGCTAGGTTATTAATGAATTTTCTAGAAGATAAAGAGATAAATCTTCCATACTTTTTACTGAATAGCTTAAGGGAGATGGTAGGAACTGTTAAAAAGAGCATTCAATTCATAGATAATGCAATGTATCTTCATGGATTGATAAAAATTCTTATTTAATTTCATTTCAAAAGCCTAGGAGATACTTGGGAAGATTTCTTAATCCGAAATCATTTCCAAGAAAAATAACAAGAGCAACGTAGTGATAGAAAAGGAAAAAGAGGCGGAAAACAAAAGTTGAGAACCTTGTTGAGAATGAAAAACCATCTCAAAAAAAGTCTGAAGATGTAATTCCTATTGTAAATTTGTTTGGAAAACTCAAGAAACAAATTGATAAAAATAAAGAAGGAAACATCAAAGGAAAAGAAAAAGTCATAACCACAGAGAAACAAAAAACTTGAAATCCTCTATAGCCGATAAGAAGAAGTTCCAAAATTAGAAAAGAATCCAAAAAGCCACCTTCAAAAGTAACACAACTTGTTGATTTAGAAGAAAATCCTGAGGTGCGATCACCTATTATTGCTTCCCCTACACAGAATCCAAGTAGAAGAACTCTAAAAATTGATCCATTTAAGCAAGAAATTTATGATTACATTGAGTGTTTAGAAAGAATAAATGTAGGAAAGACATAAAATCTTGAATAAAAGCCTTCTAGTCCATAACAACCTCTAGTAAATACTCTAAAACAAGAAATTTTCGAACTAGAGACATTAAATAGGCATATTAAGCAAGAAAATGAAGCTCTGAAGATGCAGAATGAAATTGAGAATACCATCAATGATAATAATATTTTACACTTGGGGTTATGGTTAAATAAGAACAAGAAGTTGGAAAAGAAGAATAGATATCTGAACATAAAAGTCATAAATTTAATGTTCAAACTTCTAATGAGGAAACCAAGGTAGAAGTGACCTCAAATAAGGGAAAGAGGATAAAGTTATATAATGTAAAAACTTCTAATGAGGAAACCAAAGGTAGAAGTGACCTCAAATAAGGGAAAGAGGATAAAGTTATATGTCCTGGCATAAGTATCAGGGCATATGCACTGATAAGATGAAGAATCACAATTTTAAAGTTGCATGAGGACATGCAATGGTCTCTTAGTGGGGCTATGTTCAGCCTCAAGATTGTCTCTATTTTGACATCCATTTCACTAACTTTTCCTCTTTTTTGTCAAAATCCATAAGTTCAATCACTATTGGTTTGCACATTTTTAGTCTGGTAAGGTATCTAAATGATCTCTTTTTTATATTTTAAAATTTTCTTATTATTTGAATAAAATTTGTATTTAGCCACAAAATTCATGCAATTATATAGCTAATCTCCATTTCTGTAGCTACCGACATTGTTTAATAGGTTCCGAAGAGGGAATAGAGGAGCGAAGTACATGGGAAGTTTGGAAAATGATCCACTGATGGATTCTATCCTATCTACCTATCCAAGATCGAGAAGGATAGTGCCTAAAATTATGGTCTAAGGGTTAGTCAAAGCAGAGAACCGAGACAAGCGAGTGAGAACATGAAGCTTCACGATTTTCTCTCCACGTAGAAAATTGTGAAAGCTATGAATATTGCATTTCTGTTTAGATTTTTATGCCTAGTTTGATTAGTCTTTTAGGCGAGATCTCCTCAAACATTCAATTCAACTCTGTTATAAATACTGGGTTGTGTAAACTAGAAACAAGAATGATTTTATCCATTAATACTATATTTTTATCAATCCAGGCAAAAGGAATTTTCAGAATCATTGATGCGTAATTAGTTCCAAGTAAATTTAGAACCATTCTATTGTGGAGAGCCCCTGCACAAAAGAGGCTTAGTAGTTTAGTTTTTTTTTTCGTATTTTAATTCTTCATGCGTTCATTGTGTTTTCCACATAGTTAGATGTTCTGTTTTTTTTTATATTCCTTATCGTAATCAATAGCATAACTATGTTACCATTTTCATTTCGTAGATTAAACCTTTATTGAATTCTTTTTCACAGTAGACAAATACTTCATTTTTCATTTCATAAATTAAATAAGCATTCTATTTTTTCACAGTAGATACACACGCTTTTTTCTACCTCATTGCAAATAGTTTATGAATCTCCTTAGTATACTTACTTATACTTGATATTGTTCCTTTATCATTTTCGTCTGCAGAACTTAGTTATGATTAAGATAGATGCTCTACTTTATCATTGAACATGCTTACATTTAATTCAAGTACAGACTCTTCTTTTTAGAAATAATTTATATAGATATTCTATTTTGTAAATTAGACATAGTTTTGATATATGCTTTACTATATTTAGAAATAATTTAGATTAATGTTTGGTTTATAATTGAATAGACTTAGAGATGGTTTAATATAAATATTTTGTTACTTACTTACTTAAAATTAGAAGTGATTGAGATAGATGTTTTTGAGATAATTTATCATAGTTGCCGAGACAATTTGATATAGCTTAAGATTTATCATTTATTAATTCCTTTTGATAAAATGCAAATTTAGCATACATTAGTTTTCTTTCTTAGATGAACGTTTCATTTTCTTTTTTATTCTAAATTTTATCTTTCAATGACGAGAATACTTTTTTTAAGAGTAATTCATAGATTAAATTTATTTCTTAGATCAATATTAAAAATTTCCTTTTCATCCTTCTTAGTTTTATTTTTCAAGCATTAAAATTCTTCTTTATGTGTGATTAAATTCTTGCTTTTTAATAAAATCTACAAAACATACAAAAATATTAAAATCTCTTCTTTTTTCTAGTTTCTTTGAAGTTAATCATTCATCTTTAGATAAGCTAAAAATAGAATTCTTATTAATGTTTTGATATTTAAATTTAGATTTCATTTTAAAAAAAAAATTAGTTTCTCAATTTTATTTTAGACACTCAAGATAATTACAAAATCCTAAAAACAATATATAAAACCAACACAACTAATTAAATAAGAAAATGCTTCTAATATATAGTACACAATGCACTTCATAAGATTACTAATTCCACTAAATAATTTATGATAGAAATTTAAGACATTAAATTAACTAAACACTTATTTAGTTTCATTTCAATTTAATTTTTCAAAAAATTCAGCGATGGAAACATCTAGCTGCAAGATCACAATGAAATAGTTGATATGTTATCAAAGGAGGGTTTATAGTGAAACGAGGTTTCTATTTTCCTCGTATAAAGCCGATAGACTTTTACATTTATGGATAAGTAATTCCCACTTTCACAATCTTATATGGAGTTGCATGTACGCATATTTATATTACTGTCATATTTAGTATAATAATGTTTATAAAATATGTGTTATTATACATTTCAATAAGTTAATATGGTTGTGATAATTATTATATATAGTCCATTTTAATTAATGAATAAAGTGTTTTTATTTATTTATTATTTTTTTAGTTAATTTTGTTTAAAATTTAATAAATATTTTTAAGATTGTATGGGATTTAATTTATAAAGTTTAAATTTCTCTTTTAAGATGTTATGTATATTTATCTATTAAAAAATATATGTTAAATAATAAAAAAATTCATAATTTTACTTAAAATTATATCACCAAATTCCCATAAAAATAACCAAACATTATACTGTGCCATTATCCATCTATATATATTAATTGTAAAACATACACCCACCAAAACAGACTAACAAGTTATACTGTTGGACATTATAGCGGAACAAACTAACAAGCTGGACATAACAGACTAACAAGTTATACCGCTGGACATTATAGCGGAAGTTGACGCAAGAAAACAAACTATATAATAGTAATGAGTACGGAGAGTGGTGTTGAACAGAATTCTGGCCAGAGAGGAACTCAGTAGTAACGACTGCATAACCGCGAGCATATCTGAATTTTCCAGTTCCTCCAATTATAGCATACTCGTGCTGTGGCCGATTGAACCTAGCAGTTCCGTGGAGCTCCAAGGAGCTTCCGTTCTACTCCAAATCGTTGAAGATTAATCTGAAAACCATTAAAAAATCAAGCCCAGTAACAAGGTTTGCAGTCACGTACGTTCCTTGCGCTCGACCTACAATACTCTGAGAGTCAATCTCTAATAATTGTGGGCTTTTAGCTCCGATACCAATTTCTAGCAGAGGCTTCTCAAAAGCTTGCTTGCGGTCGTAAACCAACCGACTTGGCCTTGTTAAGTGTCTTTGAACACTGCTCTATGCGAACTCAAGTGTAAACCCAGACAGAACCTACTCAACCCTCACGCTCTAGCGGCCTACCACACGGCTTCCTTGCCTTCAAACGGCCTTAGCGATCCGTAGTCTTTTGCGAACTCCAGCGAATCTGGCGAACTTTCGAGCAATGCAAGTGTCTTAACAGCAATATTAAAGCACACAGAGTAATAACACTTTTAATGCGGAATTTCAGATGAAAACTCTTCTCTCTTTATTATCAGAATGCTTCTCAATCAGATTACAATATGGATTCAGTCTCTGTATCAGAGATGGACTATTTCGGCATTTACTGGACTTTGATACTCATGAATGAGCGATCTTTACCAGAGGCTTCCTGGCCGAGTAACAGACTCTGTCTCAGAGCTTTATGCTATAACACACAAACATAAAATATAGAGACTCACTAATGAACTGGCCACTTTAGGTTCTTGCCTGTCACATGAACAGACACGCAGGCTTCTCAGTTCAACCTATGGACTGTGAGTAATAACTCCGTGATGCGAGCAGATCACCAAGATGGCGCAGACGCATAGCAGGGAGAGAATACTCGGACTCAAAACACAACACACAAGACTCAAACAAACGATGCCTACAAATGAGCCTAACCTCTCCTTATATAGGAATGAGAGGGGGACAAACATTACTATGCACCGTCCGATTATCGACACTTGGCAGAAGATCATCGTTTTCGGGTAACACCAAGAGGTGACATCCGCACGGAGATCTATCATACCGACCGACTTTAGTGCTAGTGGATTACACTGTGGATACCTTACAAAGGCCCACGAGGAATCAAACTTTATTGATTACACATTGGATACTTTTTGGATGAAGGAAAAGTCCATGAGAAAAGCTTCGTCACTATACACCCGTGACTAGGGATCATTATTTACACAGGGAAAACCTTTCATGAGTGGGGCTCCCGAGGACCACTTGTACTGGATTCTGCTGCAGGATCATCAAGGATTTTTATCCCCGGATATCTTAGATGATAGAACTCGTCATCCCAAGCCTTTGTATATATTCTCCGGACGATCATGGGTTTGTTGAGTACTATCTGGTGTTTGATCTTTGTCATGACTAACCACTGATAGTGCATCTGCATATGCATCTTTAAAACAAGATTCACTAACAAACTATGCTCTATATTTGTAATTTCTCCAACTGTTTTACAGGGATAGTGGAAACATTCACCAGCAGGTCCTGCAGGGCATTCATTACAAAATAATATACAATATGATTCATAGAAGTTAGGATCCATACTATATGGACTTGGTCCATAATGATACCACCAGTTGGATAACCATGGAATTTGTGATTCTTTTTCATTGATCCATGTAGGGTCAAATTTCAGCTTAGTGTAGTGGGTTTCTTCTGGTCCGTATTTATTAAGCAAATCCCACCACAGTCTTTCGTATCCTGCAAAATTGTAAACAGTGTCAGGAAATAAAAGCTTTGGATCACCGTGTGGCCATGAAATGAACTTGCCATGAGTGTATGAGCCGAGCTTTCTGACTTTGTTTATGACATATGATTTATAATATTCTTTGGATCTGTCACTGCCTCCAGTACTAATGACATACAGATCCCAAAAATCTTCTGAAAGTGACCTCTCAGCTTCATGTGAAGCTGCCATGCTATGTGAATACATCATTTCATGTATCCACCGATTTCCCTTCGGGTACACTTTCCTTCCTGGGACTAGTTGCTGCAAATCAGTGTGATTCTGCAAATTTCCATCGAGCACTTGGGTATTACGGAGGATCCAAGTCGGCCTCCACTTCTCCGCATACACAGGCCATGGCTCATCATCTGCAATATATCTGAGCTCTTCTCTTTTATAGGCCTGGTTCCATTCAGTTAGAATGACCATGCAATGTAGCTGAATCTGTTCTTCTGGGTCATCCTCTTGTTCTTGATGCTGGATGTATTCTCTGCTTAAGAAATCTGGAATACAATTGTCAGAACCTCTAATATGTTCAACTTTAAAGCTGAAACATGAAAAAAGAGCTTGCCATCGTGCAAATTTTGCATCTTCTGGGTTCTTGATCTCCTTTTTCAAAACCTTTTCCAGAGCCTTAGCATCTGTTCTAAGCAGGAAATACTTATTAGCCAAATGTACAGAAAACTTTGACATGCAATACCAGGCTGCTTTTACCTCTTTTTCTATAGGAGCATAATTTTTCTCAGCTTTGCTCCAAACTCCAGAGACAAACAGAACAACCTGTTCTTTTTCTTTTGGATCGTCTTCTGTAGGCTTTTGTTTCAGCACACCTCCCCAACCAATGTTACTGGCATCTATTTCAACAATCTTATAAAATTTATCATCAGCAACATATAATATGGGCAGATTCTTTACCTTAGACTTGATTTCTCTGACTGCTTCGGTGTGCTTGTCAGTCCAAGGCTTTGGGTTCTTTCTCAATCTTTGATTTAGCAGAGATCTGTCAATGGCACAGTCAGGATAGAAATTGCTCACATAATTGAGGCAACCCAAAAACCTCTGCAACTGAGTTTTGTCAGTGATAACATCTGGAAACTTATCTGCAAACTCCAGTGCATGTTTTTACAGAGCAATCTGACCATTTTCTATTTCATGTCCTAAGAACTTAATCTTTGTTTTGCACAATTCCATTTTCTTCTTGCTTAGGACAAGACCATTATTTTTGACCAATTTCATAAAGATTTTCAAGTGTCTGAAATGGTCACTCAAATTCTTTGAAAATATCAGCAGATCATCTATATAAGCTAGCAACCAATCTGCATAAGGCTTAAAGATAGAATCCATTACCTTTTGGAATTTGGATGGTGCATGTTTCAATCCAAAAGGCATCACGTTCCATTCATAATGTCCGTGAGGGACACTGAATGCAGTCTTCCATCTGTCACCTTCTGCAATGGCTACTTGCCAGAAGCCAGACTTCAAATCAAACTTGGAAAACACTTTAGCTCCTGAAATTCTTCTTATCAAATCACCTTTGTGAGGGATTGGATAAGTTTCATCTGCTAACACATTGTTCAGAGTCTTACAATTTATCACTAATCTTGGAACTCCTCTGACTTGTTCACTTCTCTTGTTTACATAGAATCCATAGCAGTTCCATGGACTACTGGATTCTCTGATCAACTTCTTCTGTAGAAGCTGCTCAATCTCATTCTGACAATGATGCCTGTCATGGACAGACATAGGGATGCTCCTTGACTTACAAGGCTTGCCAGTATAACCCTCCTTGTAAGGCAACTCGATGCTATGCTGCTTTCTATGCCAGAAGGCATTCGGCTCTTCAGAGCAGCATGTTTCTTCAAATTCCTTCTGAATTTTAGCAATTTTCTTCTGAACATCTGGAGAACTCAATTGTTCTTCAACTCTGATGGTCTCCTTGTGATATTTGAGCTCAAACAGACTTTTCTCAACTGCTTGAAATTTCTTTTCCTTTTCTTTCATTATTTGTACCATGGGTGAGTATCTATTCCTGGAAACATATGGTAATTCAAATCTTTTTCCAGAAACAGTAATAAAGATTCCTGCAGATCCATCAGGAAATCTATATGACCCATGTGGTTCTACTGCTGCTAAAAATACATTACCCAAAATACAATCAACAGGAATGTCTGAGACTGCTAAGGATAATTTCACACATTTAGAATCAAAGCAGACAGTGGCTGCAGAAACTTCAAACTTCAATTGCTTCATTCCTAATCCCTGAACTTCTTTTTCTGTTGTAGTCCAATATCTCGAAGGGATTATATGCTTAGATATAAGGTTAAGATCAGAACCAGAATCAATTAAAGCAATATCCTTATAAAGATGACCAGCAACAGAAATATTTACCAGGACATGGTGTTGCTGATACTGAACTGCAAGGACTTGCATGTCCCCAATTTCACTGAAGCCTGATGAAACAAATTTACCTGATGAAGTTTGGAATTCAGTATGTGGCTGAGTATGCTGAATATAATTTTTCGGCTGTTTCGACAAAACTGCTGTCGGCTGCTGTGCATTCTGAGATTTTAAGACAGTAAGTTCATTCTTGATGTTGCGCACCTCCCCCAAAGTGAGTCCACGATCTTTGTTATGTTGTTGGAGATACGTCTTTGTATTGCGCTCATAAGAAGCTTCGAAAAAATTGGGCTTCGTAGAGGGACTGGAAGAATGGGAAGAACCAGGAAGATTCTTCATGTAGGCAGAAAGGAGAGCATTTTTCAAATCTCCTTCGACCATGGCTCGGATCTGGGACAAAACTTTTAGATCATCATCAGTTTGGGCCATGAGAACATGAGGTGGATCTTCCATAGTTGAGGAATAAGAAGACTCAGAATCAGACTCAGAAGAATCACATTTACAGGCATCTGGGTCTGAGCATTGACAATACATATTGACTTGCTCTTCGGAAGAGGAAGAAGAGTAGTCATCAGAAGAAGAACTATCATCTATGGCATGTTTCTATATAGACAGACGACGACCTGGATAGGATGGACAGTCAGAAATTCTATGAGAAGTAGATTTAAAACAGGCACAGGCGTCGGGATCTTGTTTGACAGTGGTCTGGGAACTAGAAGGCTGTTTATTCTTGGCATACTTGGCAGACTTTTTACCTAGACCTCTTTTAGATTCTAGAGCAGTAGGACACAAATTTGATGTATGTCCCTTTTGACCACATAACCAGCATTCAACATCTTGCATTTTGGCCACTTTAGCATCTCTAGGCCGAATATCATGGGGCTGGTAGTAATGGGTATTAGGCCTCCATTTGGATTGCCTTTTTGGGGCTCTAGGTCTTTTGTGCTCCTTGGGTCTGCGAAGCTCTCTTCTCTTAGCAGAGCTTAGTCTGTAAGTAGACTTACTTCTTTTGTAAGCCTTCTTTGCTTGTCTCTTGTGCTTCCTTCTGTGCACAAGGGGATCATCCACTGTGATGCCATATTTACTGCAAAAAGATTTAGTACCAGGAAGTCTGTTCAACTTGTCAATAGACTTCTGCGTCTTTGACCTGGTACACAAAGAAATCAAAACTTTTGTTATGATGCCATAAAAATCTCCCCACACATAAGTTTCCATTGGTAATGGGAAGGCATCTTCCATTTTTAAAATGTCTACTAGCTTTGAAGGCAGATCTGCTAGATAGACTTGCTTCCATAATAAATTTCTGGGATCCTTTACCCAAAATGTTCTCTGTATCCAATCTCGATGGAAGTCTTCATACTGATTAATGTTGTTGTATTTTAGATTCATCAAAATCATTTCATGCTTATCTGCAGCAACATATTCTAAACCACAAAAATGTTCTTGAATCAGTGCTGTGAGAGCACCGATCATATTTCTCTGTGCAGTGCCATCAGGGTTGAACATAATGTCACCCTGTTCATCTTTTAGAATCTCCTTCTCCATTCTTTCAATCAACGCAGGAGAGGATTCTATTTCCCACCATCTAGATAGTGTGCCAGTAAAACATTGCATTATTGTTTTACAGGCTTCAATCTCATTATTTCCTTCAGCACACATCAGCTTGTACTCAATGATCATTTGATCCAATATCTGCCTGATCTGATGTGCAGACATGTTTTCGATGTTCCACTCTTTGTGACTCCCCTCATGGAACGTTTCTCTTTGTGGAATCTTCCCTACACCAGCAAGGTGAGGGGGTGCACGTCTGGTATTCTGAGTTTCTAAAGGCTCATAGATAGGAAAGACATGATCTTTAGACTCTGGGTCCTTCATGATCTCTGCAATGGTAATTTTTTCGGACCTTTCTTCAACTGGCTCTGACTCAGGCTTTGACTCTGACACAGGAGTAAGAGATAGCAGAGAAACTTCTCTGGGCATGAGATGAGGAAACCTAGAGACAGGAGGAATTGACTCTAGTTTAGGGATCTCATGTGGCACAACACTTTTACCCTTACCAGCAATGAATGACATTGGAATGGGTTTGCTGACTTTCTTGACATTCAGTCCTTCAAATTTTTCAGATAGCTTATAGATAGACTGTCTGGTGGCTAAGGACTGATCTATGACACAATTTTCAATCTCATCAATTTCAATAAAAGAATTTTCTGAAATACTTCTAACTACTGAAAGATCACACTGTACAGAGTTTAAAATTCTATTTACATCATTCACAGAGACCTGAACTGAATCAATCTGGTCTTTGACCAAGGCAGTCTTTGCAACATTCTTCTCCAATCCTGTGAGTGCAGTGTTTGTCCAATTTAACTGCTCACTCACCTTTTGAACTCTTCCTTCAGAACCCATCAAAGAATTATCATGCTGGACCAAAGGACTAGCATGTGCTGTGTTAGAGCCTTCTCCTAACACAATAATTCTGAAAGGAGGATATGTAGTGGAGGTCTCAATCTTACTGCCATCAGTTGCAGTCCATGAATGTGAAGAAGATGTAGTAGTATCAGCCATTAATACTACATCATTCTCCATCCTTTTCTTCCAGGCATAGAATTATATCCATACCTGCTTATCTTCCATATATTCCTTCCACTCTGCTGCAAGCTTCATCTTCTCTTCCTTTGGATAGGCAGCTGCAAAGGCATCAGCCTGAGGATGTGTGAACAAATCCCAATTGATCATTTGTTTCATCCATTCTGCTGGGATTCCAGATCTAGGACATCCATCCATGAGAGTGTAGAACTTATGGATTTCAGGTACATAGGGCTTTTTACAACCTGGGGGTAGATCTCGGTATCTACATTCTGGTATCAGCTTATTGGCCTGCTCAATATATCCCAACCCATATCTATGACTCTTTGGTGGTCTTTGGTTTATCAGAAGCTCGGTCAATCTGGGATCCTCTTCTTCAAGGGAAGGAAGAAGATGCATCATCAAAACACATGGGTGCTCATCCTCATGAGGAAAGGCAATGTCAGAGCACTTAGGGTTTGGACAAGGATTGACAGAAGTACAAGGCGGAGCTTCACCAGTCCTGGGGTTATGATTTCTGTGTAAAACAGCATAGGCCAAACTTTGTAAGTTGACACTTTGGTGACACTGAGGACATTCAACTTTAACCGGCTAGAAATTTACAAACTGTGCAAATTCAAAAAGAGCTACATGAAGACAATTTGAAACTACAGAACTACAACCCGTATCTGTACAATCGGGTGAAATGTAACGAGGCGACTTTTTACATTCAACTTCAATTCTCCTACGATCTATGGTAGATCTTCTTGGGAAAGACAAAGTAGCAGAAGACTGATCTTCGGTAATGTTGGCAGTGGTTATTTTCTGGACAGACAGAGGTCTGGGGTTTGGAACAGTCCAGTGCTGGGGAAATTGCAGATCCTCCCACTTGATGGCTTGATGTTCTATCTTGTGATTCTTAGGATCTGTGAGGACAACCACACTGGTTTTTGACTCTCTTCTGGGTGCATGGAGTACGGCAGGAAACATTATGGATGTGTGGCGGAAACAGCCACGAAACTGAACAGCGATATTCCTTCTTTTTCTTCTCATATCAAATCCACTGGTTTGGATTTGAAGCTGGAGAATGTCGGCCAATCTTTCATCAAAGGCAGACACTGAGAAATTTGGGTAACAGTCAAACCAGACTAGCCCATTTGATAGTGGAGCCACTATCCCTCCAATTAATGAATCAGTGTATTTATTATGTGTTAAGTCACGGACTGTGGCCAACACATATGCATCGACTCCAGGATGTACCAGCGCATGAATGCCAACTCTTAAACAACCTAAATGTAAAAACTGGGTTCCCAACTTCTTGGCTTCGGCTTGAAGTTCTTTGGGATTCAAAATAGGGATCAACTGGACACGATCACTATTTTCTTCGATACTTGACACAGTCTCTTTAATAGTTATTCTAGTGGCAGCCTTTAGGTGCCATACTTGCATATCATTATATACTTTAGAGGGTTTAATATTAGGGAGTACCCATCTAGCTTGGGGTTCAACCTCTTCATACAGGTGATCAAAATCATTGATCACACGACTACTACTAGACCCAAATAAATCTCTGAGCGGGTTTTGCTCTGCTCGATCTTGTTCTTCGAGCTCTCGGAAAGATACAAACTTTCTCATTGAAGAATCCATTTGCTCAAGATAAGAGAGAAAGATAAGTGTTACTCAAGATCCTGAACCAGGCGACAGCGTCGACTTATTGGTGGCTCCACTATCAAATGGGCCAGTCTGGTTTGACTGTTACCCAAATTTCTCAGTGTCTGTCTTTGATGAAACATTGGCTGACATTCTCCAGCGTCAAATCCAAACCAGTGGATTTGATATGAGAAGAAAAAGAAGGAATATCGTTGTTCAGTTTCGTGGCTGTTTCCGCCACACATCCACAATGATTCCTGCCGTACTCCATGCACCCAGCAGAGAGTCAAAAACCAGTGTGGTTGTCCTCACAGATCCTAAGAATCACAAGATAGAACATCAAGCCATCAAGTGGGAGGATCTGCAATTTCCCCAGCACTGGACTGTTCCAAACCCCAGACCTCTGTCTGTCCAGAAAATAACCACTGCCAACATTACCGAAGATCAGTCTTCTACTACTTTGTATTTCCCAAGAAGATCTACCATAGATCGCAGGAGAATTGAAGTTGAATGTAAAAAGTCGCCTCGTTACATTTCACCCGATTGTACAGATACGGGTTATAGTTTTGTAGTTTCAAATTGTCTTCATGTAGCTCTTTTTGAATTTGCACAGTTTGTAAATTTCCAGCCGGTTAAAGTTGAATGTCCTCAGTGTCACCAAATTGTCAACTTACAAAGTTTGGCCTATGCTGTTTTACACAGAAATCATAACCCCAGGACTGGTGAAGCTCCGCCTAGTACTTCTGTCAATCCTTGTCCAAACCCTAAGTGCTCTGACATTCCCTTTCCTCATGAGGATGAGCACCCACGTGTTTTGATGATGCATCTTCTTCCTTCCCTTGAAGAAGAGGATCCCCATTAATTTGAAGCAAAGACCACCAAAGATATGGGATTTAAGGATATAGTAATTGTAAGATGATGCAGTGGAAATAGATCACCGAGATCTGCAATTTAGCAAAAGCCCTCTTTACAGAATCATAGGATTCCTACACTCTCATGGATGGATAATCTCGTTCAAATCAATTAGGATGTTAGATGTCCAGTTAAGGATTTATTCCTGCGTCGAGTTTGTGCAGCTATATCCAAAGGAAGAAGATGAAGCACAGCAGCCAGTGGGGAATATGGAAGATAAGCGAGTATGGAATCATTATGCACGGAAAAAGGATGGATGCTTAATTATTAATGAAACGATACTACTACATCTTCTTCACATTCATGGACTGCAACTGATGGCAGTAAGATTGAGACCTCCACTACATATCCTCCTTTCAGAAGTATTGTGTTAGGATAAGGCTCTAACACAGCACATGCTAGTCCTTTGGTCCAGCATGATAATTCTTTGATGGGTTCTGAAGGAAGAGTTCAAAAGGTGAGTGAGCAGTTAAATTGGACAAACACTGCACTCACAGGATTGGAGAAGAATGTTGCAAAGACTGCCCTGGTCAAAGACCAGATTGATTCAGTTCAGGTCTCTGCGAATGATGTAAATAGAATTTTAAATTCTGTACAGTGTGATCTTTCAGTAGTTAGAAGTATTTCAGAAAATTCTTTTATTAAATTTGATGAGATTGAAAATTGTGTCATAGATCAGTCCTTAGCCACCAGACAGTCTGTCTATAAGCTATCTGAAAAATTTGAAGGACTGAATGTCAAGAAAGTCAGCAAACCCATTCCAATGTCATTCATTGCTGGTAAGGGTAAAAGTGTTGTGCCACATGAGATCCCTAAACTAGAGTCAATTCCTCCTGTCTCTAGGTTTCCTCATCTCATGCCCAGAGAAGTTTCTCTGCTATCTCTTACTCCTGTGTCAGAGTCAAAGCCTGAGTCAGAGCCAGTTGAAGAAAGGTCCGAAAAAATTACCATTGCAGAGATCATGAAGGACCCAGAGTCTAAAGATCATGTCTTTCCTATCTATGAGCCTTTAGAAACTCAGAATACCAGACGTGCACCCCCTCACCTTGCTGGTGTAGGGAAGATTCCACAAAGAGAAACGTTCCATGAGGGGAGTCACAAAGAGTGGAACATCGAAAACATGTCTGCACATCAGATCAGGCAGATATTGGATCAAATGATCATTGAGTACAAGCTGATGTGTGCTGAAGGAAATAATGAGATTGAAGCCTGTAAAACAATAATGCAATGTTTTACTGGCACACTATCTAGATGGTGGGAAATAGAATCCTCTCCTGCGTTGATTGAAAGAATGGAGAAGGAGATTCTAAAAGATGAACAGGGTGACATTATGTTCAACCCTGATGGCACTGCACAGAGAAATATGATCGGTGCTCTCACAGCACTGATTCAAGAACATTTTTGTGGTTTAGAATATGTTGCTGCAGATAAGCATGAAATGATTTTGATGAATCTAAAATACAACAACATTAATCAGTATGAAGACTTCCATCGAGATTGGATACAGAGAACATTTTGGGTAAAGGATCCCAGAAATTTATTATGGAAGCAAGTCTATCTAGCAGATCTGCCTTCAAAGCTAGTAGACATTTTAAAAATGGAAGATGCCTTCCCATTACCAATGGAAACTTATGTGTGGGGAGATTTTTATGGCATCATAACAAAAGTCTTGATTTCTTTGTGTACCAGGTCAAAGATGCAGAAGTCTATTGACAAGTTGAACAGACTTCCTGGTACTAAATATTTTTGCAGTAAATATGGCATCACAGTGGATGATCCCCTTGTGCACAGAAGGAAGCACAAGAGACAAGCAAAGAAGGCTTACAAAAGAAGTAAGTCTACTTACAGACTAAGCTCTACTAAGAGAAGAGAGCTTCGCAGACCCAAGGAGCACAAAAGACCTAGAGCCCCAAAAAGGCAATCCAAATGGAAGCCTAATACCCATTACTACCAGCCCCATGATATTCGGCCTAGAGATGCTAAAGTGGCCAAAATGCAAGATGTTGAATGCTGGTTATGTGGTCAAAAGGGACATACTTCAAATTTGTGTCCTACTGCTCTAGAATCTAAAAGAGGTTTAGGTAAAAAGTCTGCCAAGTATGCTAAGAATAAACAGCCTTCTAGTTCCCACACCACTGTCAAACAAGATCCCGACGCCTGTGCCTATTGTAAATCTACTTCTCATAGGATTTCTGACTATCCATCCTATCCAGGTCGTCGTCTGTCTATACAACAACATGCCATAGATGATAGCTCTTCTTCTGATGACTACTCTTCTTCCTCTTCCGAAGAGCAAGTCAATATGTATTGCCAATGCTCAGACCCAGATGCCTGTAAATGTGATTCTTCTGAGTCTGATTCTAAGTCTTCTTATTCCTCAGCTGTGGAAGATCCACCTCATGTTCTCATGGCCCAAACTGATGATGATCTCAAAGTTTTTGCCCAGATCCGAGCCATGGACGAAGGAGATTTGAAAAATGCTCTCCTTTCTGCCTACATGAAGAATCTTCCTGGCTCTTCCCATTCTTCCAATCCCTCTAAGAAGCCCAATTTTGTCGAAGCTTCTTATGAGCGCAATACAAAGACGTATCTCCAACAACATAACAAAGCTCGTGGACTCACTTTGGGGGAGGTGAGCAAGGAGATACATGATTTGAAAACTGAGGTGCGCAACATCAAGAATGAACTTGTTGTCTTAAAATCTCAGAATGCACAGCAGCCGACAACAGTTTTGTCGAAACAGCCGACAAATTATATTCAGCATACTCAGCCACATACTGAAGTCCAAACTTCATCAGGTAAATTTGTTTCATCAGGCTTCAGTGAAATTGGGGACATGCAAGTCCTTGCAGTTCAGTATCAGCAACACCATGTCCTGGTAAATATTTCTGTTGCTGGTCATCTTTATAAGGTTATTGCTTTAATTGATTCTGGTTCTGATCTTAACCTTATATCTAAGCATATAATCCCTTCGAGATATTGGACTACAGCAGAAAAAGAAGTTCAGGGATTAGGAATGAAGCAATTGAAGTTTGAAGTTTCTGCAGCCACTGTCTGCTTTGATTCTAAATGTGTGAAATTATCCTTAGCAGTCTCAGACATTCCTGTTGATTGTATTTTGGGTAATGTATTTTTAGCAGCAGTAGAACCACATGGGTCATATAGATTTCCTGATGGATCTGCAGGAATCTTTATTACTGTTTCTGGAAAAAGATTTGAATTACCATATGTTTCCAGGAATAGATACTCACCCATTGTACAAATAATGAAAGAAAAGGAAAAGAAACTTCAAGAAGTTGAGAAAAGTCTAGTTGAGATCAAAGATCACAAGGAGACCATCAGAGTTGAAGAACAATTGAGTTCTCCAGATGTTCAGAAGAAAATTGCTGAAATTCAGAAGGAATTTGAAGAAACATGCTGCTCTGAAGAGCCGAATGCCTTCTGGCATAGAAAGCAGCATAGCATCGAGTTGCCTTACAAGGAGGGTTATACTGGCAAGCCTTGTAAGTCAAGAAGCATCCCTATGTCTGTCCATGACAGGCAGCATTGTCAGAATGAGATTGAGCAGCTTCTACAGAAGAAGTTGATCAGAGAATCCAGTAGCCCATGGAACTGCTATGGATTCTATGTAAACAAGAGAAGTGAACAAGTCAGAGGAGTTCCAAGATTAGTGATAAATTATAAGCCTCTGAACAATGTGTTAGCAGATGACACTTATCCAATCCCTCACAAAGGTGATTTGATAAGAAGAATTTCAGGAGCTAAAGTGTTTTCCAAGTTTGATTTGAAGTCTAGCTTCTGGCAAGTAGCCATTGCAGAAGGTGACAGATGGAAGACTGCATTCAGTGTCCCTCACGGACATTATGAATGGAACATGATGCCTTTTGGATTGAAGCATGCACCATCCAAATTCCAAAAGGTAATGGATTCTATCTTTAAGCCTTATGCAGATTGGTTGCTAGCTTATATAGATGATCTGCTGATATTTTCAAAGAATTTGAGTGACCATTTCAGACACTTGAAAATCTTTATGAAATTGGTCAAAAATAATGGTCTTGTCCTAAGCAAGAAGAAAATGGAATTGTGCAAAACAAAGATTAAGTTCTTAGGACATGAAATAGAAAATGGTCAGATTTCTCTACAAAAACATGCACTGGAGTTTGCAGATAAGTTTCCAGATGTTATCACTGACAAAACTCAGTTGCAGAGGTTTTTGGGTTGCCTCAATTATGTGAGAAATTTCTATTCTGACTGTGCCATTGACAGATCTCTGCTAAATCAGAGATTGAGGAAGAACCCAAAGCCTTGGACTGACAAGCACACCCAAGCAGTCAGAGAAATCAAGTCTAAGGTAAAGAATCTGCCCATATTATATGTTGCTGATGATAAATTTTATAAGATTGTTGAAACAGATGCCAGTAACATTGGTTGGGGAGGTGTGCTGAAACAAAAGCCTACAGAAGACGATCCAAAAGAAAAAGAACAGGTTGTTCTGTTTGTCTCTGGAGTTTGGAGCAAAGTTGAGAAAAATTATGCTCCTATAGAAAAAGAGGTAAAAGCAGCCTGGTATTGCATGTCAAAGTTTTCTGTACATTTGGCTAATAAGTATTTCCTGCTTAGAACAGATGCTAAGGCTCTGGAAAAGGTTTTGACAAAGGAGATCAAGAACCCAGAAGATGCAAAATTTGCACGATGGCAAGCTCTTTTTGCATATTTCAGCTTTAAAGTTGAACATATTAGAGGTTCTGACAATTGTATTCCAGATTTCTTAAGCAGAGAATAAATCCAGCATCAAGAACAAGAGGATGACCTAGAAGAACAGATTCAGCTACATTGCATGGTCATTCTAACTGAATGGAACCAGGCCTATAAAAGAGAAGAGCTTAGATATATTGCAGATGATGAGCCATGGCCTATGTATGTGGAGAAGTGGAGGCCAACTTGGATCCTCCGTAATACCCAAGTGCTCGATGGAAATTTGCAGAATCACACCGATTTGCAGCACTTAGTCCCAGGAAGGAAAGTGTACCCGAAGGGAAATCGGTGGATACATGAAATGATGTATTCACATAGCATGGCAACTTCACATGAAGCTGAGAGGTCACTTTCAGAAGATTTTTGGGATCTGTATGTCATTAGTACTGGAGGCAGTGACAGATCCAAAGAATATTATAAATCATATGTTATAAACAGAGTCAGAAAGCTCGGCTCATACACTCATGGCAAGTTCATTTCATGGCCACAGGGTGATCCAAAGCTTTTATTTCCTGACACTGTTTACAATTTTGCAGGATACGAAAGACTGTGGTGGGATTTGCTTAATAAAGACGGACCAGAAGAAACCCACTACACTAAGCTAAAATTTGCCCCTACATGGATCAATGAAAAAGAATCACAAATTCCATGGTTATCCAACTGGTGGTATCATTATGGACCAAGTCCATATAGTATGGATCCTAACTTCTATGAATCATATTGTAGATTACTTTGTAATGACTGTCTTGCAGGACCTGCTGGTGAATGTTTCCACTATCCCTGTAAAACAGTTGGAGAAATTACAAATCTAGAGCATAGTTTGTTAGTGAATCCTGTTTTAAAGATGCATATGCAGATGCACTATCAGTGGTTAGTCATGACAAATATCAAACACCAGATAGTACTCAACAAACCCATGATCGTCCGGAGAATATATACAAAGGCTTGGGATGACGAGTTCTATCATCTAAGATATCCGGGGATAAAAATCCTTGATGATCCTGCAGCAGAATCCAGTACAAGTGGTCCTCGGGAGCCCCACTCATGAAAGGTTTTCCCTGTGTAAATAATGATCCCTAGTCACAGGTGTATAGTGACGAAGCTTTTCTCTTGGACTTTTCCTTCATCCGAAAAGTATCCAATGTGTAATCAATAAAGTTTGATTCCTCGTGGGCCTTTGTAAGGTATCCACAGTGTAATCCACTATCACTAAAATTCGGTCGGTATGACAGATCTCCGTGCGGACGTCACCTCTTGGTGTCACCCGAAAACGATGATCTTCTGCCAAGTGTCAATAATCGGACGGTGCATAGTAATGTTTGTCCCCCTCTCATTCCTATATAAGGAGAGGTTCGGCTCATTTGTAGGCACCGGTTGTTTGAGTCTTGAGTGTTGTGTTTTGAGTCCGAGTATTCTCTCCCTGCTCTACGTCTGCGCCATCTTGGTGATCTGCTCGCATCACAGAGTTCTTACTCACAGTCCATAGGTTGAACTGAGAAGCCTGCGTGTCTGTTCATGTGACAGGCAAGAACCTAAAGTGGCCAGTTCATTAGTGAGTCTGTATATTTTATGTCTGTGTGTTATAACATAAAGCTCTGAGACAGAGTCTGTTACTCGGCCAGGAAGCCTCTGGTAAAGATCGCTCATTCGTGAGTATCAAAGTCCAGTAAATGCCGAAACAGTCCATCTCTGATACAGAGACTGAATCCATATTGTAATCTGATTGAGAAGAATTCTGATAATAAAGAGAGAAGAGTTTTCATCTGAAATTCCGCATTAAAAGTGTTATTACTCTGTGTGCTTTAATATTGCTGTTAAGATACTTGCATTGCTCGAAAGTTCGCCAGATTCGCTGGAGTTCGCGAAAGACTACGGATCGCTAAGGCCGTTTGAAGGCAAGGAAGCCATGTGGTAGGCTGCTAGAGCGTGAGGGTTGAGTAGGTTCTGTCTGGGTTTACACTTGGGTTTGCATAGAGCAGTGTTCAGAGACACTTAACAAGGCCAAGTCAGTTGGTTTAGGACCGCAAGCAAGCTTTTGAAAAGCCTCTGCTAGAAATCGGTATTAGAGCCAATAAGTCGACGCTGTCGCCTGGTTTAGGATCTTGAGTAACATTTATCTTTCTCTCTTATCTTGAGCAAATGGATTCTTCAATGAGAAAGTCTGTATCTTTCCGAGAGCTCGAAGAACAAGATCGAGCAGAGCAAAACCCGCTCAGAGATTTATTTGCGTCTAGTAGTAGTCGTGTGATCAATGAGTCTGATCACCTATATGAAGAGGTTGAACCCCAAGCTAGATGGGTACTCCCTAACATTAAACCCTCTGAATTATATAATGATATGCAAGTCTGGCACCTAAAGGCTGCCACTAGAATAACTGTTAAAGAGACTGTGTCAAGTATCGAGGAAAATAGTGATCGTGTTCAGTTGATCCCTATTTTGAATCCCAAAGAACTTCAAGCCGAAGCCAAAAAATTGGGAACCCAGTTTTTGCATTTAGGTTGTTTAAGAGTTGGCATTCATGCGCTGGTACATCCTGGAGTCGATGCATATGTGTTGGCCACAGTCCGTGACTTAACACATAATAAATACACTGATTCATTAATTGGAGGGATAGTGGCTCCACTATCAAATGGGCCAGTCTGGTTTGACTGTTACCCAAATTTCTCAGTGTCTGTCTTTGATGAAACATTGGCTGATATTCTCCAGCTTCAAATCCAAACCAGTGGATTTGATATGAGAAGAAAAAGAAGAAATATCGCTGTTCAGTTTCGTGGCTGTTTCCGCCACACATCCACAATGTTTCCTGCCGTACTCCATGCACCCAGCAGAGAGTCAAAAACCAGTGTGGTTGTTCTCACAGATCCTAAGAATCACAAGATAGAACATCAAGCCATCAAGTGGGAGGATCTGCAATTTCCCCAGCATTGGACTGTTCCAAACCCCAGACCTCTGTCTGTCCAGAAAATAACCACTGCCAACATTACCGAAGATCAGTCTTCTGCTACTTTGTCTTGCCCAAGAAGATCTACCATAGATCGCAGGAGAATTGAAGCTGAATGTAAAAAGTCGCCTCGTTACATTTCACCCGATTGTACAGATACGGGGTGTAGTTCTGTAGTTTCAAATTGTCTTCATGTAGCTCTTTTTGAATTTGCACAGTTTGTAAATTTCCAGCCGGTTAAAGTTAAATGTCCTCAGCGTCACCAAAGTGTCAACTTACAAAGTTTGGCCTATGCTGTTTTACAGAGAAATCATAACCCCAGGACTGGTGAAGCTCCGCCTAGTACTTCTGTCAATCCTTGTCCAAACCCTAAGTGCTCTGACATTCCCTTTCCTCATGAGGATGAGCACCCATGTGTTTTGATGATGCACCTTCTTCCTTCCCTTGAAGAAGAGGATCCTAGATTGACTGAGCTTCTGATAAACCAAAGACCACCAAAGAGTCCTAGATATGGGTTGGGATATATTGAGCAGGCCAATAAGCTGATACCAGAATGTAGATATCGAGATCTACCCCCAAGTTGTAAAAAGCCTTTTGTACCTGAAATCCATAAGTTCTACACTTTCATGGATGGATGTCCTAGATCTGGAATCCCAGCAGAATGGATGAAACAAATGATCAATTGGGATTTGTTCACACATCCTCAGGCTGATGCCTTTGCAGCTACCTATCCAAAGGAAGAAAAGATGAAGCTTGCAGTAGAGTGGGAAGAATATATGGAAGATAAGCAGGTATGGATATCATTCTATGCCTGGAAGAAAAGGATGGAGAATGATGTAGTATTAATGGCTGATACTACTACATCTTCTTCACATTCATGGACTGCAACTGATGGCAGTAAGATTGAGACCTCCACTACATATCCTCCTTTCAGAAGTATTGTGTTAGGAGAAGGCTCTAACACAGCACATGCTAGTCCTTTGGTCTAGCATGATAATTCTTTGATGGATTCTAAAGGAAGAGTTAAAAAGGTGAGTGAGCAGTTAAACTGGACAAACACTGCACTCACAGGATTGGAGAAGAATGTTGCAAAGACTGCCCTGGTCAAAGACCAGATTGATTCAGTTCATGTCTCTGTGAATGATGTAAATAGAATTTTAAATTCTGTACAGTGTGATCTTTCAGTAGTTAGAAGTATTTCAGAAAATTCTTTTATTAAATTTGATGAGATTGAAAATTGTGTCATAGATCAGTCCTTAGCCACCAGACAGTCTGTCTATAAGTTATCTAAAAAATTTGAAGGACTGAATGTCAAGAAATTCAGCAAACCCATTCCAATGTCATTCATTGCTGGTAAGGGTAAAAGTGTTGTGCCACATGAGATCCCTAAACTAGAGTCAATTCCTCCTGTCTCTAGGTTTCCTCATCTCATGCCTAGAGAAGTTTCTCTGCTATCTCTTACTCCTGTGTCAGAGTCAAAGCCTGAGTCACAGCCAGTTGAAGAAAGGTCCGAAAAAATTACCATTGCAGAGATCATGAAGGACCCAGAGTCTAAAGATCATGTCTTTCCTATCTATGAGCCTTTAGAGACTCAGTATACCAGACATGCACCCCCTGACCTTGCTGGTGTAGGAAAGATTCCACAAAGAGAAACGTTCCATGAGGGGAGTCACAAAGAGTGGAACATCGACAACATGTCTACACATCAGATCAGGCAGATATTGGATCAAATGATCATTGAGTACAAGCTGATGTGTGCTGAAGGAAAGAATGAGATTGAAGCCTGTAAAACAATCATGCAATGTTTCACTGGCACACTGGCTAGATGGTGGGAACTAGAATCCTCTCCTGCGTTGATTGAAAGAATGGAGAAGGAGATTCTAAAAGATGAACAGGGTGACATTATGTTCAACCTTGATGGCACTGCACAGAGCAATATGATAGGTGCTCTCACAGCATTGATTCAAGAACATTTTTGTGGTTTAGAATATGTTGCTGCAGATAAGCATGAAATGATTTTGATGAATGTTGTGGTGGTTTGGTTTAGGCCACTCTTATATCTTAAGATATAAGATAATAAATGTGTTCATGGTCAGATTTAAACTATAATTTTAATATAATAGTGGGTATATAATGTTGAACCACATTTATTATCTTATAACCTAGGTAATATGTATGGTTGTTTGTTTTGGGGTTTGATTTATTTTCGTAAAACTACGTAATGATTTTTTCCCACTTATAGTGATTTTGAAGCATTTATTTCCCTTCTCTTTGACCATAAAAACAAGATTTTGAATAATCAAATTTAAATTCTTTCTTTTTTATTAGATCCCCTTACTCTTAAAGAACAACTTAGTCACGGGTAGCCATCATCATCATCAATTTTTGATGAATAGCTATAAAAAAAATATTATGATAATAAATTGATTTATTTTTTAAAATAAATTAGATTTTCTTTTCATAAAAAATAAATAAAATAATTAATTTAAAATTGATGTAATCGTAATTTGAAATTAAATATTAGCATATTTATTAAAAAAATAATTATAATTAAATAAAATAGTCATGCCGACATTGATAAATGCACCATTTTGATAAATACATATAGTTATATTTAAATGTCTATTCTTTTCTATTGTGTTGTGATAAAGCCAAAGTTTTGACTTCAAAAAATTTGAATATTTGGAAATATCTTTTTGTCGTGTTGTGTTAGGCAAAATTCATGCTTGATTAAATTAAATACTTATCCTAAAAAGGAGATATGCCGAAAATGAATAATCATATATTATTTTATTGATATGTATTTAAGTGTGTGATCTACTTCTCCTAAAAAGGAGATGTGCCCAGCATGAATAATTATATATTATTTTATTGATATGTATTTAAAGTGTGTGATCCTTTTTATTTTGTCACGATCACTAAAATTGATATTTTATTAAATTTAACTTCGTTTAGTCCGGCCATGATAATATAAAACTTGTAATATATAAAACCAAAGAGTTGATGAGAATTAAACGCGCTTATAATTCATAATCGTGTACCATTTTATTAATAATTACGACACCGACATTTACAAACATATTTTTTTTAGAGTGAAAGATTTATTAATAAATAATACAGGTTTATCGGAGAGAATTTTGAAAATGAAAAATTAAACCTCTAACTTCTGCAAACTTTAGTTTATAGGATCAATTGGTTACAAATTTTATATATGGGTTATAATCAATTGACCTATTCCAAACCTGCTTAAATAACTACACCCTCATCAGTCATGTAATATAATTTACATAGGATCATATAATCTTAAAATTAGTATAAGTGAAAACATTGAAAATTAGTATAAGGAAAATACTAAAACTCTAAAATATCTCTAAAAAGATGTACAACTTTAAACAAAAAACTATTAATCTATATCATAAGATAAAATAGGACAAAAAACTTAGGACTTTTTAACAATGATTTATAATTAATGAAAAAGTAGACATTATAATCTACATAGGATCTTATAATATTAAGCAAATCAAATCTTTAAATGTATTAATATAATCTACTAAGACCTTTTTTACATTATGTTAGGGGAAAAAGAAAAAATACTATACTTTAATATTATTAAAAAAACAAAAAACCATTAATCTAATTCATAAGCTAAAATTGGATAAAAAACTTAGAACTTTTATAAGGATAAATAATTAATAAAAAAGTAGAGATTATAATCTACATAGGGTCTTCTAATAATTAATAAAAATCAAACCATTTAATCATTTAAATATAATCTACTAAGACCTCTCTACATAAAATTAGGATAAGAAAGAAAATACTACACTTTGACATTATTAAAAACAATGCTTTTTGAAAATTAAAAATAATAAACAAAATTAAATAATTAACCTAAAATTAAATTAACATAATACTTTATAAAAAAGGGATATATAATTAATAATAAGAAATATTAAACATTATTAGCATTAAAACTCAAAGCATCATAATAATGATTATGATTAGTTTATAAAACAAAATAACTAAAACTCAACATAATATAAATAAAAATAATTTAAAAAATAAATGAAATTATTTAGAAATTAAAGCATTAAGTTGATATCCTGAGTACGGCTCTCTTTCTTGTGATTTTTTCCACTATTTATTTAACACAAATTGTCTCTCTTTTTTTGCATAGATTTGTCGATGATGGAGTCTTGTTTTAGATCCGAAAGCGTAGACTTAAAAATGAGAAATGTGGAGATTAGAGCTTTGATTCTAGAAATGAAAAAATTATTTTGAAGTTTCAAAATATTGGTGAATTTCACTAGTTTCTAATATGCAAACTATAAACATGTTTATTGATGTATTTGTAAAATTATTCAAAGTTATAATGATTTTATATATACTCTCTATAATGTTGGTAATTTTTAAGGTGAAATAATTTTATATTGTAAAAATTGGGCTATCATTTAAAAAAAAATGGAATTTGTTGAATATATATTTTTTTAAATCATGCAAAATTAGTCCATTATTAGCCCCTAAAATTTTCCATGACCTAGATTAACATATCTATTTTCCTTTTTTTCAAAGCAAATAAGACTTATTAATAATAATTAATACGTCTACATAGACATCTATATTGTTCTTTTTTCTAAGGATAAAAATCAATCTCTTTCTCAATTTTAATGTTAGGTAGGCATGTTAGTACTACTTCATAGTTATAATGTGTAATCCAATTAATAGATTAAATGGTCTTATTCGGGTATTTTTTTCTATTTAATTTTGTCTAGAAATTTTGGTACATATTTTTTAAAAAATATAAGTTTGAGTTGTTTAATATGCAAATCTCGAGCAACCCAAGGGTTTTTCGGGGTGCTCAATCGATTTATGCATTCAAAAAATATATTTTTAAATAAAAATTTAATCCTCCTTTGTAACCTCGTGAATAATTATTTACTATTACTATAGACAAAAAAAATGTTGATGGGCGAGAAGGCTGAAAACTACAAATAGACATAAGTATTGACATATGTTTTTTATTTTATTTTGTTTTTTCTTTCATTATTTATTTTATTCATTTATACAATGATTGTGCCTCAACCAAGCTGGAAAGCAAGGCTAAAGGAAGCTCACACCTAGGTGGTTGGAAAATTATGAATGAGGTAATTACCCACCCAAAATCCTCCATTGGAAGAATAAAAACTTCTGGGAAAAAATGACCAAGAAGGTATTGTGAGGTTGAGGCAAGAGGAGGAAAAAGGAAAAGGAAGAGAGACAGGTCAAAGAGACTTGAGCAACAATATAATCTACATATAGTTGGACAATGGAGTCTGTCTAGAGCCCGAGAGGTCAGACTACTAACCGAAGCTATGTATGGTTATGATCAAATAGCTTCCAGAGGAGCATTCCAATTTTTTTCACTATTCTAGAAACCATATTAGGTGTGCAACAAGCTCAGGGTAGATATAATAGTGAAAGCTCATCTCACAGTTGAGTGGAGCGTTCCAGTGGTTCGTGGATGAACAGAAATTGACAGGAACTTAGATAAGCGCTAATGAGAATTTTAATGAATATTTGTTTTGTATTATTGAAAATAAAAGTTTGCAATAGTAAATATTTGACTTGAAATATTTGTTAAACAGTGAAATATTTTGACCTAGGTTTGATTCTATAATAGGCATAGTAAAAGGTATATTCGTTGAAACAAAAATAATTTAGTGGGATTGTAGAAGGAACAAAGTTCTTCTGATGTAAATGGTAAGAAAACTCTGACAGAAAAGGTAGTAAACATTAGTTTAGTGGTTCGGTGAGTATCTGGTTACGTAATAGACCTAGTTCTTATAAGGCAGGTCAAACACAACATTGTATTAAGTCGTTGGCAAGTTAAATTAATGACAAGTGCATCCCGATAAAAATAAGGAGGGGTACAACAATAATTCAGCAATTAAAAATAAGTATAGTTTCGGGTTAAGCAAAAAATGAGATTTTCAAATCACCAAGAAAATAATCTGGGGTAGAATAAAAGATAAAAAATTTCAAACATGTAGGGTTTGAGTGCTAATAGTGTAGAGGGAACCCTACATTTAATTAAAACTAACCATCCGCAAGATGGTTGGAACATGGGTTAGTATCTGGACGAACTAACCGAATAACACCTAGAGAACATTCCTTGGATTTTTTTTACTTTCTACATGTTGACTGAAACCGAACCCCAAAGGCTTTATGAGAACATTTATTTCCTTAATAAAACCAATGAAAATAAATAAATAATAAAATATGAGACTTTCTATCTGTAAAGGTTGAGATTCAGAAATAATTTGTATACTGCATGCATTTAAACAAAATCCCAAAATCATAACAGTTACCATACAAAACCAAAACAACTTCTTCCAGAAATAAAATTCAAGGAATAAGCTCCACGTTATTGCAATATAAATTAATAATAATTACCATAAATAAACATAGATTCCATATAGTTTAAAACTCTCTAGATAAGAGGAAATTTGAGATGAGAAGGGATAGAAACCCTCTCCGTTTAAAATTATACATATATAAAAAGCACAAAATTTAACATTTCATTAATTATGAATCTATGAAGACTCTTGTTGTTGAGAGAAAAACATACCTAGTTGTTACGACACAGAGGACTTATTACTTGCAATAAAAAAGAACCCACATGCTATTTTCCATAAGAACCTCAAGAGGTATTTTAGAAATTTGGTAGTCGAGAAGAAAAATGATTTGTTTGGAGGTACCTAGTCATGTTGTTTAGAAAAAGACATAGTTGAATGAGCGAGACATCGTTCCATACATGTATGTCACCAACAAAAAGAATCGAGTTAACCAAGGGTTTCGGGGAAACAAGAAAAAATAAACAATGTATTCAACGCATTTTGCTAAAAAATGTAGACATGAGCATGCCCACCTAGAAATTATGGGTTAAGTTCTTTACCTAAAGATGAACCTTGAACACCGAAATAGGAAACTATCGAGGACATTATAAATTTATTCAAGCCACGAAAGAAAAAAAATAAAGATAATAAACCTCGGGACCAGTCGAGAAACATGGACAAAATCCATTGGAATTTGTGTTTTGGCGCCAAACACTAGTACACCTACAAAAGGAGGTTACAACGGTCATATGACAAAGAAAAGGTTTCATGAAGAGAGGAAAACACATCAATAATTGAGTATCAATGAGACAAAAGCATCCCCCAAAATATTACTGTGAAAAAAACTTGATTCCGAGAAAGCTCCATGATCATTAGTTGTCTCACGAAAGTGAAGAGATCAATGGAAGAAAAAGGAAAAGACAAATGGAGGGGCTCCACGAATGGCGGTCGAGAAATTTTCCTCTAACTAATTTTAGTATGCCATTATCACACTGATGTGAACCCTAAGAATTGACAGACGTGATGTGGTCACACATACATGCTTTGACGTCACATCTGTGGACCAAGGATTGTGGAAATCTGAAAGATAAAGTTCCATTATGCGGTTTAATAAATGGTGATTAGTAGAACAAGACAACCTAGGTACATAATCAATCTATGTTGCAAATAAGTGAGTTTAGAGCTAGGATAAGAAATTTATGTTAAAATAATGATGCAAATATGAAAAATATTTCTCCAATAAGTAAGGTGGATTGAAAGACGATTGATTTCGTGTACCATTTTCAATATATAACTAAATTAATACATGCCATAACTTGTAAATATATTTTCATCTTATAAGGTACTATATTGTTTTATAAATTATAGTACATTACATGTAAAAGAATATAAACAATGTTTTTTGTTGTTGTGTGTGAATTCAACCTATAGATCTATTACAAGTTGTATCGGAGAAAATGATTCTAACACTATGGCCTCTTTGTGTAATAAGGAAAATAATCAAACTTTGTTTGCATCAAAAAAAAGAGTCATAACGAGGAGCATTTGGCATACTACCATGCAAGGCCAATAGTTGAAGCTCTTCGAATATTTATGGCCATAAAGGAAATAAAAGAAAGAAAGTGGTGTTGCGGGGAATTCCAAAAAATGAAAAACTTGGTTATGTTATCATGAAATGATACAAAATGGAGACAAAAAGTAAGAAGTGGATGGTGAAAAATGGGAAAAATTAGGTACAAAATCCTAAAAGATTTAAATCCTCAAATTTTAAAGGGTCTTACAAAAATGTGCAAAATAGGAATTCACGAAAGAGACGAATAGAAACCTATGTCACATAACAAATTAACAACTACATAATTGTTTAATAAACTTGAAATTGAAACAACGATCGGAGGCACCAGATTTTCGGTGTTGGGAATGTGGGGGACCACTTTATGTGAAAAACTTCCCTTACAAAAGGGTGTGTAACCAATATATTAGATTCAATATGTGTCAGATAGTATGTAACATAGCGAGAAATTTGCATAGAATTAATGCGGTTTTTGGGGGACAACTAGGTGGACTACCAACCAACCATGATAGAATTTGAAGGTAAAATATTTAAACATGTTGTATCTGTTTTAATTGATCCGAGGCTAGGTGAGTTATATCCGGCAAGATAGTGGATAAATTTCATTTGCAATCAATTAAATTTAAAAACCCATGGATGGTACAACTAGCCATAGGAGATAAGTAAAGGGTGAAAACAAAAATAAATGATTGTCCGGTAATGTTGGAAAATTAGTTAGTAATTGTAAATTTAAATATAATGCCCCTAGGATCATATGATATTTTAGTGGCATCGACTTGATGGAAAAATATTGGTCTCTTATAAATTTCAAGAATAAATAAATTAGTTATTTGAATGAGAACGAAGTGAGACAAAATGTGTGCGTCAAGAGACACTGTGAAAGTAAGGCCCATTACTTGCATATCAAATGGCGAATTTATTAGGAAGGGATGCCAAATTTATGCGGGCAAGTAGGTTATACTAATCCTAAAGAGAAAGATCGACACCCTAGAGAATCTACCCATTGTACGAAGACATTGAAAATGTTTTCCACAGAAAGACATACCTATACTACATCTACCGGATATATATACTTTACTATTAAAATTGTTCCTAGAGCTACCCTCATATCTAGGAGAGCGTATCGAATGAGTGTTCCAAATCTAATTGACTCGAAAAGTGCAAGCTGCAAGAATTATTGGATAAGAAATAAATTCACCCAAGTGTGTCACCTTGGGGAGCTCTAGTTCTTTTCGTCACAAAAAAAGATGGCATTCTAAGATTGTGTATTGATTATAGATAGTTAAATAAGTTAATGGTAAAAAATAAATACAGTGCCCCACATTGATGAAGCTGTTCGATCAAGTAAAGGGGGTGACTTTATTTTCAAAGATCTAGCTGTGGTTTGGCTATCACGAAATAAGAATAAAGGAGGAAGATATATACAAAAATATTTTAGAACTTGCTATGGGTACTAAAAAATTTTGGTGTTAATCTTTGGATTAACCAATGCACCATCAACGTTTATGTGTCTAATGAACAATGTATTCCATCGGTATTTAGATAAATTTGTGTCAATCTTTATAGATGACATCCTTGTCTACTCTAGGAATATGGAGGAGCATAAGAGGCATCTTCGAGTTGATTTGTAGATCGTCAAGGAAGCATCAGTATACGAAAAATTACGAGTAAATGTGACTTATTTAAAGATCAAATTCAATACTTAGAGCATGCCATCACTAAATATGGGATAATTGTGGACACATAGGACATAAAAATGATAATGGTTATATATGGGTTTGACAGTTATTATACACATTTTATTGAGGGATTCTCGAAAGTAGCCTATCCCATTACTTCAGCGAAAAATAAAGGAAAAACATTTAAGTGGATAGTGGAGTGTCGAAGCAACTTTGATCGATAAAATCATTTACTTATGACCTCTCCTATCTTAAGGATTGCTGATCGGAGAAAAAGAAAGTTAATATTTCTACATATGTCTATAAGGAGGGTGTAGGAGGAGTATTAATGCAAGAGGGAAAAGTTATAGCATATGAATCACAAAAATTGAAAGAGCATGAACAAAAATATTCGGCTTATGACTTAGAGTTGAAAACTATAACTCATACCTTAAAAATGTGGTGGAATTACCTACTTGGAAATAAAAATTATGTTGATGAAAAATCATAGAAGTTTAACCAACTACTTTAAGCAACGTACCTTATATGCTCGAAAAACACAACGGGTTTCATTCCCTAAGAGAATTTGAATTTGATATTAAAAATTTAAAGGGTAAGTAAACTCGTGTGGTAGATTCCTTAAGCATAAAAGTTAATTGTGTTTATGATATTTTGTTTAGTAAAAGAAGAGATAGCTTATAAGGATCATATTAGAGAATTTGTTGAAAGAGATCGTGAATATCGGGTTTTGTGGCGGCGGACGAAAGGAGAAAACAACGGTGAACATCAATTAGGATATGAGGTAAACAAAAAAGTACTTGTTGATCTATAGCAATAGGGTGTATGTTATTTATCAATTAAGTATCAAACTATTAGTTTTAGGTGAATACCATAAAATCCCTTATGTATCTAATCTGAACTATCGAAAAAAATGATCACCACTCTGAGGAAGGACTACTTCTCTCCAGGGAATGAAAGAAAGAGGTGGTTGAATATATCTAAATGTTTGTAATGTCTACAAGTGAAGACTAAACACCAACATCCAACTCGATTGCTTCAACCACTACCCATTCTTGAATGGAAATGGGAGATGATCATGCTTGATTTTATTACTATCCTACAAATACCAATAAAAAAATGACTCCATGATGGAGGTAGTGGAAAAATTGAGTAAGTAATCACATTTTGCATATGGTGCAATTGATGCTGGATTTATGCGAGAGCATATGCAGAATAAACATATAACCATAAATACGGAGATGCGACGGAAACAACACTTCATTTCATTAATATCAAGAAGCTGAAATTTGTTTACGAATGAGAAGAAATAAAACTAGCTAGGAGGCGGCCCAAAAGTAGCTATCTGCGAGAAGAGATGTGGCGGCTATAGGCCTATTAATTGAGTTACAATGAGGCTCAGGGCCTAGTTATTATTGAAGAAACAATGGAGAACTCTAAACATCCAAAAACCTAACCCTAGGAGATGGAGCGCCAAAAGCGATGGGCCACAGTTTGGGTAAATTGGCGTTTTTAACTTCCCGGAGACGTAACTTTGGCATACTATCTCTGTTTGATGCACATGGTAAATCATTAGAAAGATCTATTCGAGGAATACAAATTTCACCATGAATATCCATTCCGAACGTAATGATATTCGCTAGAGGCACGATTCCCCAAAAAACGTCGTTTAGGGCCTCAAAACGACTCAGGAAGTTCGGGATCGAGCTGCTAAAAATAGTAAGTTGTGCCGAAAGCGGGAAAAAATGAAAGATGCGATGGTGGGGCCCCAAATGGAACGGGATGTTGGCCACCAATATCCACTGGATCATTCCTCCCCTTAAGAAGCAATGGTCCCCATTGTGTTGAGTTCTTCCATGAGATGAAACTTATATTGAACTTGGTCCCTGGTGAACCACTTGCCTTGGTGCGAGGGAGTTGGCTAGCTTTGACAACCAGAGTACTAGTTGAATGTTTTTGGTGAGTGCT
This sequence comes from Pinus albicaulis, assembly GCA_034641835.2. NCBI lineage: Eukaryota > Viridiplantae > Streptophyta > Pinopsida > Pinales > Pinaceae > Pinus > Pinus albicaulis. The sequence goes on along the minus strand of CM076575.1, from coordinate 2,122,459 downwards.
CTTTATTTTTCATGTCCATGATACAATCTATGGTGGCCTATTCCATGCGGTACGGGTTTAACTGCTTTGTTGGTGTGAGTTGTATGCAATGTTTGAGGTGTCCGGTAGAGGTGGGAAGTAAGGACGAGAGGCGATCCACATTGAAGGCGGGTGCGGACCAAGGAATGGTGGAATGCGAGCTCGAAGGCATTGTTCCCTATAGCCTTGGTGATGGTGTGCGGCCCATATCGGAGCGGGCGAAGCTTGCGGTGGGGTCCGGTCGAGGCGCTCCATACTGCAAATGTAGCCATACTTTGTCACCCACCTAGAAGTTGTGTGGTACTCGGTGTTGATCGTGGCGTTGCTTGTACTTGGCATTGGCTCTGTCCAATATATCATGAACCTATTGGCGATGTGTTGAATGTGCTTGATGAAGCTACTGCTTTTGTCAACTTCAAGCTGGACATGGTATGAATCGGCTGACGGTTTGCAAATGGTATGGCTACGTCGATAGGACATAGTGGTAAGATCCCAAGCCCCACTGAAGAGCTATGGACGATTGAACTACTGGAAACCCAATTATAACTATGTTGTACATATGGGAGGGCTCTCGTCCATGTGCGTAGATGCTTTGAATTGTACATGCGCGAATGTGTACGAAGCATTCGTTGACGACCTGCATACGGCCATCTGTTTGGGGATGGAAAGCGCGTGGACTTGGTGAGCTTGGTATCCAACATTGACCAGAGGATTTGGACCAAAATGTCTTCCCGAGGAACACCTTGCTATCCGTCTGATATGATAGGCTGTGGGATCCCAAAGGTGCACCCACACTCGTTCGAGGAATAGTTTAAGCGAGTGGATTCTCTTTGTGATATTCTTCTTGCGAGGCCGCCATGATGACGATCTTGAGAATACTGTAGCCGACCACGAAAACACGATCCATTTCCCTACTTAGTAGAAAGCGAGGCCCAACATGTGATCCATGGAGATGGATTCCCAGAAGCCCGACTAGGGGTAGGTAGCGGAGTACTCTTAGGCCTTGCTTCTTGATGGTCGGTTTGGCGGTGGCCGCAAGCGGTGCAGGGATGCGATGCTGCTTCCTCGACCTCCTTTCAGAAGAGTTCGTGCCAATCCGAAATACTTTTGCCGGGATTGCTACGCTTTTCTCGACCCCTAAATGCCCGGCGAGCTCGATTGTAGAGTGCTTCCCATATCATCTTGGCACGCTTGATTACGAAGGAACACGAGGTGTCCCGGAGTGACATAAAATGTTTGCATCTTGGAGGTGAAAATTTGGAAGTTGTGTACCCCTCAGAGGTCCTATGTAAGTGTGGTCGGGTCTACGGGTCACTCTCTTAGAAGCGGCCAATCGGAAAGTCTCATGCCCGAGTGAGCACGGTGGTGAGCGCCATGATGGGTGGTCGGTGAGAGGCCCAGTCTGCAGCATTATTGGTGCTGCCGCTTCTTGCGCTTGATGTTCAAATGAAACTGTGAAGATATGTGGACCACTTCGATGGTGATCGATACACGGCGGCTTTGCTATGTCTGTACAGGCTATGAGCCGAGAGTACGGTGGTACTGTGTGGACGATTGTTTTCCTTCCCCAAAATGTAATGCTTCCATTGTACGACGAGCTTACACGATGGAATACATTTCTTTGTCATAAGTGGAGGATACTTGCGGGCTGTGTTGAGACAATTTTATCCTCTGTGATATGCCGCTTCTGGATGTCCTACTGTGAGTCAGAGGCGCCGATAGCATGGTCGAGAGGCATCTGTCTCAATCTCAAATGCATTTGTTGCCAGAGTGCTGGTAATGTGAGCAGCTGAGCAGGACGGCTGACCTGGTCACACACATTAGCGCCTTACGGTGATTCCAGCTCGAAAAGAATTTTTCTCTCGCTCCTCCCTTGGTGACTTGACTCAAGAGGCCAAAGTGGTAACAGAGCGAAGATCCCAACACGAATCTACGGTAGAAATTAGCGAGACCCGAGAAAGGCTTTAGCAGAGCTATGTTTATGAGTGGTTGCGTGGTCCAGATCTGCATGGCTTGGATCTTGGCTGGAATCCACATGCACTTTCATCAATGACAATGTATCCCGGATATTGAATGCGGGTCATGCCAAACATGCACTTCTCCAAATTGGCACACAGCTTGTGTTGCGCGGTGTTTGGAGGACTTGTTATATGGAATGTGGTGAAGGTGCTCTTCCCAAGTTTGGGTTTGAAGAGTCAAAATGTCGTCAGAAGTACACCACTACAAATGAGTTGGTGAATGGCCGCATAGATGTACGATCCATCATCCTCATGAAGGTTGCTTGGGAGCATTTGTCAACCTGAAAGGCATGACCAACCATTCAGGCAGCACTACTTGGCTTTGAAAGCGTGATCTCTACTTTATCAAGAGGGTTCAATTGGTACTTGGGGATCACAGGGACTTCAGGACTGATCTCGTGAAATATTTTCACCTTTGAGTTGGTCAAGAAGGTCATCAAATGCTGTGGGATTGTTCCTATTACGTGTGAGCGACCTTGTTGGTTTTGCCGATAGTGCAGTACGAGGCTTCTCTCTAGCGTCCATCCTTCGTACGTACTACTACGATGGGGCTCCCACGGGGCAATGAACTTGGTATGATGCTTGACCTTTACTGCCGACCGATCTCTTTTAATCGCACTCTTAGAAGTTTCATCATTCTCCGAGCGAGAGCGCAAAATAGATCGGTCCATTTGGGTAGCGGCGCTCGTCGGAATCGAGTCGGGTGCTTGACACGATCGGTGCAAAGGAACTGTGGGTGAGGTGAAGATGTCGTACTCCTCCACAACCTTATCCATTTGTTGTTGTCGTGCACGGGAGCCACTGTCTGGAGGTCATGGCCACGATTATTCTTCTTGCCTTGCGGATCATCGGGAAAATGCATTTCCTGGATTTGGGAAATGAGCTTATGTTTCGCATTGTTTTGCGGTAACCAAAGAGATAGCGGTAGGAGGTGGTACCTTTGGTATCCTGTGCAACTGTATTTCCAAAAGTAACAATAGCTGACGGTGCGAGACTCCATACACGGCATGGTGCTTCCTGAGTATGGTTGTCCCTAATAATACATCAAAAACATCAATAGGATCAACGTCACATGTATACCTCATGCGTCGAAAGACTTGATGTTATAGGGAAAGGCGGCAACTGGCAGCTGACGCGGAGATCTCGTCCTTGGTGAAAGCCACCTGATGGTGTATGGATGTGGGTGAGTTGTGGTTGGCCATGGCCCAACCGCCTCATGGTGTCTCTGTTGAAATGAGGTTCTTTTTGGCTCCCATTTTCGACGAGTGAGCTTGTATAGGGGATCCCTTTACCCATGCGGGAGTGGAAGATTTTCCTCCTCCTCTAGATCTTCCGGTTGCTACACACGGATCTTTAGCTAGTACGTGGCCCAACAATGGCATTGGGCTCCGCATCAATAATGCGATGTTCCACTTTTTCGTTCCCCTTTTCGGGTTCGATTCGAGCCGGAGCACGCCATCGACTCGAAGCCCTCATCTCGGCCACTAGCGACTACTTGGGCCATGGCACTCACTTGTGTTTGTGAGTGGAGCTCTTATGGAAACTCACACTCACTTTCTGTGTCCTTCTTTGGCTTTGTGGTGTTGTTATTTTCTTGTGGCTTTCAATATGCAGTTGTCTTTAGCCACCATGCCTTGGCTCTGTCCTTTGTTACTGCGGTTGGAAGCACCTTTCCCTTGCTTTTGATTCGCGTGATCCAAAGTCTCACACTTCTTGTTTGAATTTGCTACCAATCGTGGCGGCCTACGGGTATGCCATACCAAGCGAGGAGATGTCAAGGAACTCCATTTCCTCCTGAATGTATCTTTGCGGACAATTGCGATACTTTAGCACCGAGATGTTTCTGCTGAATCTTTGATACCCAACTTTGTGCGCGAGGTATGGAGCAGTTCTTGAGCTTCATGCACATCCTCTTGATCCCTTTGTTTTTAACGGCGTGGTCTGTTGTATGTACTTGTCCTCATAGCTCCCCATGGGATAGTTATTGTTCCTTGACGGTGTCTCGAGAAATAATTCCAAGTTCGTACGGTAGGAACGAGCGAGTTAACATGCGGTCCTTGCTCTCATAGTAGGTTTCCCACCAATCCCTTAACATGCGGGAGGTAGCTTTGAGGAGTGAAAAAATAATCTTCTCCCGGTACGAAAAGGAAGTCATGAGCGGAGAAAATATCATTCCTAGTCGATTCAACCATCTATACTATGGCATACGCGTCTATTTGACCCTCGCTATGGGAATGTCGAAATTTGCTCGTGCCTTAAAAGGAGTTGCGCGGAGTGGGTGCTGAGATGCTTGAATCTGCGTTGTCGGTGGGCAGCGTCGAAGAATCGAGCTCAGGTATCCATCATCACGTTCCTTTGTTTTTTCGAGGGCCTCCTCGAGAAATATTTTTATAAGGATCTCCTGGCTCCTCATCTTTCTTTTCGTCCCCCATGGGCGTCCCGTCGGCCGTTTGCAAGGGCCGATCTTGCGAAGGTTCCACCAGAGATCAAGCCCTAAGCTCCTTCACGCTGACCTCGACCTCATTGGGGACATGCAAAGAAGGATCGAGAAGAAGCGGACAGCTCATTTCATTAATATCGAGAGGGCTGAGATTTGCTTACGGACGGGAATGGAAATAAAAAACTAGCTAGGGCGCTCGAAATAGCTATCTCTGGGAATAGATATGTGGCGGCTACGAGCCTACTGGGCGAGATACGATGAGGCTCGAGGGCGCTATTTATTATTGAGAAACAATGGAGAACTCTAAACATCCAAAAACCCAACCCTAGAGGAGATGAAGCTTACCAAGAACTATATGGGCCCGATTTTGGGTAAATTGGTGTTTCAACTTCCCTGACGATGTAACTTTTGCATACTATCTCCCATTTCACACACATGGTACATCATTAGAAATATCTATCGAGGACTACAACTTTGCATGCGAGATATCCATTCGGAATGTATTGATATTTGCTAGAGAGCGCGATTCCCAAAAAATGTGCGTTTAGACCTCAAACGGCTCGAGAAGATAGGGACCGATTTGCTATAAAAATAGTAAGTTGTGCCGTAGTGAAAAAGTCTGAAAGAGGAAATGGGTGCCCCATGAGAATAGAGCGAGGGGCCACCAATGTCCCATCTAGATCGAGCAATGTACTTATTAAAACAATTGAAATTTCTAATATATTTATGAAAGAAATTTTCAAATTACACAAAATACCAAAAGTGGTAACATATAATAAAAATGTCATGTTTACATATGCATTTTGGAAAGCTCTATTTTAGGGATTAGGCACCCAAATACAATTTATTACTCCGTATCACCCTCCAACATATGGGAATATTGAGATAGTAAATCAAGTACTTGAAGACATGTTAAGACTGTAAGTGATGCAACAACCGACTAAGTGAGAGGATTATATCAAATTAGTGGAGTTTTCCTACAATAACAACTATCACACCTCCATAAAAATGAGTCCATTTGAGGTGTTGTATAGACGCATGTGTAAAACTCCTATTAACTGGAGTGTGTCAGAAGACAAATTGATGTTATAACCTGATATGTTGAAAGAGATGAAAGATAGAGTGAGTAAGGTAAGGATGAACTTAAAGGATGCCCAAGACAAACAAAAAATGTATGCTGACGAAAGGTGAAGCTATCAGGAATTTCAAGTGGGCGACCATGTGTATGTGAGAGCTAAACCTATGAAAAGTACCTTGCAATGGGGAGGTTGTGCTAAGCAGGCTCCTTTCTTCTCTGGCACCTTCCAAATATTAACCTGCGTTGGGCCAATAGCTTATCCTCTAGCTTTTCCTAGCGACATCAAAGTTAACAACATATTTCATGTCTTATTATTAAAAAATTATATCTATGACCCTAGAAATATTATTCATTAGCAATCTATATAGGTAATTAATTCATTAAACGCACATTTTTGTACATGTATTAATAAAATCTGTTAACAATAAATACTAATAGGGACTTGTGGCTATGGGTATAGGTCAAGCCAGACAAAGAGTTTATGGTAAAACCCCTACGCATCCTATATCTGAGAGAAATATAGTTGCGGAAGTGAGTTATCATCTAGGTTAAAGTGCAGTCGGTGCATTTCAGTGTGGAGGAGGATACCTAGGAGGATGGATAGATTATGAAAGAAGCATACCATAGTCTATTCTTTGAAAACACTCGGACAATGTTTCTTTGAATGGGGGGAGATCTAATACTCCCTGGTAACCTCATTAATCATTATTTACTATTACTGTAGTTTAAAAAGATGTTGATGGTGTAATAAGGTTGAAAAATACAAACATACATAAGTATGGATATATGTTTTGATTTTTATTTTATTTTATTTTTCATTATTTATTTGATTCCTTTGTATAATTATTGTGTGCAAACCAAGTTGGAAAGAAATGCTAGAGGAAGCTCACTTCGAGGTGGTTGGACAGGTATGGGTGATTTAGTTACCCACCCAAACTCCTTTATTGGAAGAATAAATACTTTCGAAAAAAAAGCCAAAAGGATATTCTGAACCTGAGGAAAGAGGAGGAAAAAGGAGCAATAGGAATATAAACAAGTCGAAGATACCTTAGCAACAATAAAATCTAGAGCTGGTTAGCCAGTGGAGTTTGTTTAGAGCTTAAGAGATCAAACTGCTAACCAAATTTAAGTCTAGTTTTGATCATATAGCATCCAAAAGAGCATTCCAACATTTTTCATTATTCTGGAAACCATTTTGGGTTTTCAGTAAGCTCTAGGGGATATCGAATAGTGAAGGTTGATCTCATAATTGGGTGGAGCATTGTTGTTCTAGTGGTTCATGGTTGAACATAAATTGACAATAAATCATATAACTGCTAATGAGAAACTTAGTGAATGTTTGTTTTATATTGTTCAAAATGAAGGTCTTCAATAATAAATATTTGACTTGAAATATTTGTTAAACATTGAAATATTTTTACCTTGGGTTGATTCTAATCTTGAAATTTTTTTTGTTCTTTTATTTTTATCTTTATATTTTAATTTAATTTAATTTAATTTAATTTATATATATATATATATATATATATATATATATATATATATTCAGTAGAATTCTATAAGGAACATATTCCTTGTGAAGTAAATGCTAAGAACAATTTGACAGAAATATGGTAAAGCTCAGTTTGGTGGTTGGGTGAATATCAGGTAATGGACCTAGTTCTTATAGGGCGAGTCAAACACAACACTGTACCAATTCTTTGGTGAGGTAAATTAACAAAAAGTGCATCCTGATAAAAATAAAGAGGGGTATAACAGTAATTCAACAGATAAAAAGAATTGTAGTTCCAAGTTAATGGTAGGAAAATATGAGATTTGCAAATCCCCAAGAAAATAATTTTTGGGTAGAATAAAAGAAAATAGTTTTCAGACATCTAAGTTTTGAGCACTAACAATGTAGAGGGAAACCTCTGGTGAATTAAATATTACCATCCATAGGATGGTGGGAACCTCGGTTAGTATCCAGACCACCTAACTAAGTAGAACCCAACGAATATTCATTGGTTATTTTTATTTTCTATAAGTCGGCTGAAACCTATCCCCAAAAACTACATAAGAAAATTTATTTCCTTAATGAAACCCATGACAACAAAATAAAAATAAACATGAGACTTTATATTTGTAAAGGTTGAAATTTGGAAATAATTTGTATACTGCGTGCATTTAAACAAAATCCGCAAATCGTAAGGGTTACCTTATAGACCCATAACAAGTTATTCGAGAAACAAACTTAAAGGAATCAGCTATGATTTATTCCAATATAATTTAATAATAATTACCATAAATTAAAAAAGATTCCGTATAGTTTAAAAATATATACATAAGAGGAAATCCGAGATGAGGAGGGATACAAACCCTCTCTGTTCAAAATTATACATATGTAACTAACGTGAAATTTAACATTTCATCAATTCTGAATCTATGAAGACGCTTTCCTTTGCAATAAAAATATACCCTAGTTGTTACGACAAAGAAGACTTAATTACTTGAAATCAAATAGAAACCACATGTCTGTTAGCATAAGAACCTAGAGAGGTAGTTTAGAAATCTGGAAGTAAACAAGAAATTCTAATTGTTAGGAGAGAACTTGGTCGGTCGTTTAGAAAATCTAGGAGATGAATGAGAGAGAAATCATTCCATTCATTATTCCCCCAACATAGAGAATCAAGTTAACTATGTTTTTTAGGGAAACAAGAAAAATAAACAACGATGAAGGCATTTTGCTAAAAACTCAAACACGAGAATGCTCAATTGGAAATTATGGGTTAAGTTCTCCACCTCAAGCAGAACCCTGAACACCAAAAATATGAAAACATTAGGAAATTATAAATTTACTCAAGCCATGTAAGACAGAAATAAATATAATAACCTTGATACTTTCATGGAACCTAGACGACATCCACTGGAAGTTGCGTGTTGGGTGAAAATATTGGTACACCTGCAGAAGGAGGTTATGATAATCATATTATAAAATAAAAGGTGATGGGAAGAGAGGAAAAGATGTCAATAATTTAGTATGAATAGAAAAAGTAGTCCCTATAACGTTACCTATAGAAAAAAAATAGTTTCAGAAAGCTCTAGTATCCTTAGGTTTGTCTCACATAGGGAGAGCTCAACGGCACAAAGGGAACTAATGAATGGAGGGGCTTGATGTATGGGCATCAAGTAGGTTTCCTCTAACCAATTTGAGTATGTCATTTCCATATGATCTGAATCCTAGGAATCGAAGGATGCGATGTGGTCACCTAGCAACCGTACTGGAGCTACCTACGACCCAAGGACCATGGAAACGTGATCGAGAAAGTTCCACTATGCAGTTTAATAAATGGTGACCAATATGACAAGAAAACTTAGGCACATAATAAATCTATGTTGCAAACAAGTGAGTTTAGATCTAGGTTAATAAATTTAGGTTAAAATAATTTTGCAAATGTGAAAACCCTTTCGCCAATATGCAAGGTGGATTGATAGGCGATCTATTTCATGTGCCATTTGCAATATACAACAGCATTAATACATGCCATATACTATAAAGAGATTGGAATTTTATAGGGAACTCTATTCATTGATAAATTATAGTATGTTACAAGTAAATGAATATAATTGATTTTTGTTGTGTGTGAATTCAACCTAGGGATTTGTTACAAAAAAAATTCACACCCTCGCTAGAAATTGTATTTCCAGATTCTGGCCAAAAAATAATTTCGCCCATTAGTTAGACTATGACACAATTATACTCACTTAAGAGTGCATGCCAACCCACATCCATATTTGTACTCACTAAATATTTATTTTCTCATATACATACTAACTTAAGGGTGCTTTCCTCACAGTTATACTCAAGAGCGATTTTGCACTTTTCTCATTGTTACACTCAAAGGTGTTTTTTTCATAGTTACACTCACTTAAGAGTGTATTTCTCATCCCACACTTATATTCATTTAAGAGTGAATTTCTAAATCTTGAGCTTATTACAACAATAATCATGAAGGTATTAAAGTTCATCATGCCATTGGTTGATTTGAACCTAAGTGAGGAGGATAATAATATTTCCACCAAACCACTTGGGATAACCCTAATTGACATGCTCGTGCGCGCGCGCACACACACACGCACACACATTATAACTTGGGAAATTTATTAATCAAAGCTTGTATAAGAGATATATCATTTCGTAAGGCTATAGATTTCACCAAGTTGTACACCAAACTAGGATCTAACGCATAAAAATCCTAACTGTGAATATTCTATAAAGGACCTCCGATGTTTGGCCAAATTTGTAATACATTCAAGTTATATAATGGAGTATGAACTTAACTAGCCCATTATGTTGCCTCTTGTTCAACTAAATTTCTTAGAATGTTTAAGTTTCGAAGAGTTTATTTTTCATGAAGTGTCATCCGAGTAACCAAATGAATAATGTAAGATGGAGGGTGAGGAATTAGAGAACCCCCCATCTTTAGCATTTATATTTGGGTCTGTTGACCACACTTTGTCAACGACACCATAACAGTACACCCCCATTTTTGAAAATGGGATTCATCATGTTCGACGTGTTCACGCCATTCAGATTCCATCGACAACCGACAGTTTTATGAATAATGTAAACCCATTCTATATGATTATGATGTAAATGATCTAAGTAAGACAGTCACGTATGTAACAACCCAGGAAAGCCTAGTATTTTGGTGATGATTTCTATCCTAGGAGGTTTTTTGTCTCACTGATTTTCTTGTGTTTTTCGACGCAAGTGATCGAAAAAGTTTTCCCCTCCAGCCTCACCCCAAAGCTAGGGTGGATTTTGTCATAAAGGTGCTAAGTGAGTCCTAGTGTTTTCTATCAAGTCTTTGTAAAAGTAGTTTAGGAATAATCCTAGCTAGTTGGATAGATTATTTTATTACAAGCTACTTTGTCTACTAGATCATGTTTTGAGTCGCAGAATTGGGTACCTATTTGAGGGTCTATACGAATGGGTATTCCCCCTTCATGTGTCTAAATGTATTTATCTTATTTAAAGAGGGTTGGAAAAAATAATTAAATCCCCTCTCAGTTAATTAATTAAATTTTCTGGCCAAATTAATTAAAAATCCTAAGCCAGAAATTTAATTAATTTTAGGTCCTAGGTGAGTTAAAATTCTTCGAAGGAAAAATTCGTTGGTCCTTAAAAAATGAATTTTTAAAGGTCCCAAGCCAAGGGAATATTGATAATTTCAAGGAATTTTGGACCCTTGGGCCTAGGTGGTTAAGTCAAAAATAAAATTTTGAGGTAAATTAACCTCAAAAATAGTATTTTTGAGTTAATTAAAATGAAAATTAAATGATAAATTCGTTTTTCTCAAAATTATGCCAATTTCAGCCATCCAGTATTAAAAGATGATAAATATTTTCTGACAAATACTATTTTGACATGGATCAACCCAACTAGCCGCTGTTGGAGATTTTATCTTATAAATTAGAGGTCTTTGTCATTTTTAAGGAATCTCGAGATCTAGATCAGGTCTTCAGTTCCCTGCAATATTTGGAGTAATACAAATGAAGACTTTGGGGTTTTATCTTGATGGTGGTGTTCCTCTTCAACATTTTATGGTAAACTTGTTCTTAATATTCTGCTAGTGATTATTCTAATAGATTGTTGATTAATGGCTCTTGTAGAGTAATTTTGGGTACAGGTATCTTGACCAGGGTACTGGATCTAGGATAAAAATATTAATTGGATCGAGCTAACTGTTATCTCTAGCTCTTGAAAATTTTATGTTTTATCACTATTTCTCTATTAATCTGACAATTTAACTTTAATTTTGTATAAATCTTGAGGATTTAGAACTGGGCATTTGGGGAGGTCCTAGTTTGGACTAGCTGACTCCTAGGAGATAAGATCTGAAGAGTCCTTCGGATCTAATTCCATTTTTTGCAGGGTTCTTTATTGGGCTTGTGTCTCTCTTTTAAAATTTTATGTTCTGAATTATGATGAACTGTTTTAAATTTGGCCTAGAGGGTTTATGATCTGTAAATTAGCACTGTAGATTTGTAAATATTTTATAGGTTGTAAGGGTTTATTTATTTTTTTGTGCATAGTTTTGGATCTGTTCTAGTTTTGCAGGTTTACAGTGGGATTTCTCAAAAAAAATTTAGATCTGAGCTAGATCTAACCCCCAAAGGGTAAGATCTGCCCTCAAGATCGCTTTTGCTGGCAGATCTGAGTACAAAAAAGAAGATTTCAAGTGTATTTGAATCAATTTTCTAAAATCTGAGTTACATGGAAAGAATTTAAACTGCTGGACGATTTTTTTTTAGTGTACTGGGTTTTGCTGAGGTTTTCTTTGCATCTAGCATAAAACGCTGCTCAAGACGCTGCCCTTGTCTTGCCTTTCTCCCTTACCATCCTCTTTCTGCCTCTGCCCTCCTTTTATTTCCTCCTAAAACGCCGTCCCTTCATTTCTGCTCTCGAGCCTCCTTGACCGTCGTCCTTTTCCTTTGCAGCTCCCTCGACTATCCTCTTTGCCGTCCAGTCTTCTCCTTAGCCGCTACCCTTCGATCTCCTCAAGCCATCCACCTACTACAGCCCTTCGATTTCCTCCGCAGTCCATTCCGACCACTCTCAAACCTGCAAGTCCACACTCGCAGCTCCACACTACTCCTTGTCTCGCCGCAGACCCATCTTCTCCGCCGTCGACTTTCATTCATTTACAAACAAGCGCATACATAAGCTCAGAAACCCGTGTTCATGCATTTTAATTTTTTTTATTTAGTTTGGGTGTCATATTTTGGTTAATTAGTTTAGGGTAACGTTATTTTTTTTGTTTTAAAATAGATTCAATTTGTGTTAGTTTAGTTAGCGTATTTTTTTTAGAATCTTTTATTTAGATTAGAGTCTTGGTTTAGATTGTAGATTTTAATTTTTTAATTTAGTTTTAAATTGTTTTAGAATTTCATTTTTTCTTTTTAGATTTTAAAAAATAAAAATAAAAATAAAAAAATTTACTTTTAGTTTAGTTTGTTTAGCTCTTAGTTTTTTTTGGATTTAGGATTTTAGATTTTAATTTTTTGTATATATATATATATATATATATATATATATATATATATTGTTTAAAAAATAATAATAAAAAATAAAAAATTTAAAAATTTAAAAAATTCTAAATTTTTGTTTATAGTCAAATGAGCCTTTAAATTTTTATCCTAAGTTTGACTATAGGATATTTTGAGTTTTGAATTGGAGTTATTTGAAACATTATAAATTCGGAAATATTGATAATATCTGACATTTAATTTTGATGGTACCCTCATGATAATATTTTTATCTCGAATTTAAATCGTTGGTTCAAAGTTTAATACTTAGCTGTGGTTGATGATTTTTGAGTTATCTTTAATTGTGGTTTTAAATTATTTGAAATTGGTATATAATTGTTTAAAGTTCACTTTGGAAATATTTCAAGTAATGATAAATCGCATATCTTTATCGAACATGGTTAATGCATAATTGTGAGGGTGTTTCATCGAATATCATTGTGGTCAATTTTTATAGCAGCAGTTATACATCAATTACTTGGCTTTAATTGCATAACAGGATCTTTTAACTCCATAAGGCATTGGTTTTAATATAATTGGATCCTTGAAATCTCGTTAATCTCATCAAGTAATTGGATCTGTGAAATTTCAGCTGTGTCTCTTGAGTTGGTTGATTCTCAACCAATTTTGTTTCTTCATTTCTATTAGGTCTACCTCCCTTAGCTTGCAAGGAGACAGCTTAGATAGAGAGATTGGGGATCAGTGTGACAGCCCCAGATTTGAGTCGTTGTCGCGATACCTAGACAATCTGTGCGACAACATTTTTTGGCGCCGTTGCCGGGGATAGATTTTTTTTGTCGTTGGTCTTAACGACATTTTATAATCTTCTAATCTTTTTTCACCATTCATTAGCCTGTCATAAGGGATCATATTTTCTGGCGTCGTTTCATCTCTTCATCTTTTCATCATCTTATCTTTCGTCATATCACTAATCATTTCATCATTTACACCTTTAGCACCTGGACATTTCGGTTGGCTTCTTGTTTGGGTGGCGACTCCACTTATTCATCTATTTACTCCCAGATAAGAATTCTCCCCTGATATCCATCTACTACTCTCGATTATTTCTTCTGTTTTAGAATTAGTTTCATGTTCAAGTGGCGACTCCAATTCTTTCATTTCTTACAAGAGTTCCTGCTAAAAAGCTCGCTTCTTGAGGACCTTTTGACTATTCTTGAACACGGATCTCTTTCTCTAACATCCACTTAACCTTTAAACAGGTCATCATGGATGACACCTTTCATGACATGCCAGAAGAGGTCATTTCTAAATTGCCTTTTTTTTCCAGGTGGTGATCCAGGCAATGCTCTAGTGCATCTAAAGATGGTCACTTTTTGTATACATAAATATTGTCATCCTTCACAATATAATCATGAAGATGTCAAGAAACGTATCTTTGGCTATTCCTTAAAAGGTGATGCTATTGATTGGTTCCGAAATTGCCCTGAGGAGTATTGTTTACAAGACATCATCAATGCTTTTACAGATAAATATATAAAACAATATGACTCGCCTTGTGCTCCCAGTATTATGCAAACTAATGAAATTGATCTTGTAGAGAACTCAACTATCAGCAGGAGTTTTCCAAACAGTTCTCAAGATGAATCCACTTGTACCACGACAGCACAAACCCATGATAGTGGTGAAGCAGAAAAAAGTTGTCAAATCAATGTTGACAGTGATAAGCATCTTGTTAACAGATTGATTCAGATGGTTAAGGGATATACAGCTAAATCAAACTCAGGTGATCAAGAATATGGAGGCTAATCAAGCTCAGATAATCAAGAATATGGAGGCCAACCAGGCTCAAATCATTAAAAATATGGAACTTAATCAAGAAAAAATAATAGCGGATCACGCCAGGGAAATTGGTTCTATGCAGAGTAGGTTATTGGCCTTAGAAGAAAAACATGAGAAAGAGATGAACTGTATGCAAAATTTATTCATGGCCATGAAAGCAGATAATGATGAATCAACAAAAAACATGGAACGCAAATTGTTGACGATTGAAGAGATTGAAGAGAGTCATGCGAAGAAAATTACTGTTGATAATGTTAAGCATCCCACTGATATCCAAAAGAAGTTGGAAAAAATGGAAAGATCACACATGCAGAATGTCCAACCCAAGTCAGATTTGTCAACAGATCATAGGCCTCCCAATTTGCTGAAGCAATTTCCATCTCATCACACGGAGGTCACTTTTCCCATTAAGGAAGAATTAACTATGGCTACAAAGGACGTTAAGAAAGATCAAGCTTATGTGTCACCTTTGACAAAGTATATTCTAAATAAGATTGGTCACACTACAGGTTCATCAGATGTTTTGTACAAGCATTTTCAAGATAAGGACAAGAAATCTACAGTGGTCTCATTACTAACATCATAGCCCACTCAGACGAAGAGAAAAAAGCAGAAAAGAAGTAAGCGGTTTGATTCGTCTGATGGCCGAGAGCAGCTTGACATTCGGATAAGACAGAGTCCTACAATTAGCAAGATTAGACATGGCACATCTAAAAAGTAGCCAACAGACTTGCCTGAAAGCAGGCAAATGCTCAGCATGCACTATATTGAGCACATCTAATGCCACAGGGCATCCTTTGTATTGTATCTCTAACCTTACACCTTGTTATTTCAACATTTCATTTTGTAGTTAGAGTAGATTTACTTTTCATGTTAAGTAGAATAATAAATGAAAGAAGAGCTTCTATTTTTCATGTGCTTAATGTTATATGATGATATTTGGATGGACGCTACTTATGTAATCTTGTGTGTTGCTTGGATACAGATTCTGGATTCTCACATTCCTCCGATGAAGCAACGTGTCCCCAAGTAGAGCCAGATGTTGACCACACTTTGTCAACGACCCCATAGCAGTACACCCCCATTTTTTCAAATGGGATTCATCATGTTCGACGTGTTCGCGCCATTCAGATTCCATCATTAGTCGATAGTTTTATGAATAATGTAAACCCATTCTGCATGTTTATGATGTAAATGATCTAAGTAAGACTGTCATGTATGTAACAACCTAGGTAAGCCTAGTATGTTGGTGACGATTTCTATCCTAGGAGGTTTTTTGTCTCACTGATTTACTTGTGTTTTTCGACACAAGTGATCGGCAGAGTTTTCCCCTCCAGCCTCACCCCAAAGCTAGGGTGGATTTTGTCATCAGCGTGCTAAGTGAGTCCTAGTGTTTTCTATCGAGTCCTTGTAAAAGTAGTTTGGGAATAATCCTAGCTATTTGGCTAGATTATTTTATTACAAGCTACTTGGTCTACTAGATCATGTTTTGAGTCGCAGAATTGGGTACCTATTTGAGGGTCTATACGAATGGGTATTCCCCCTTCATGTGTCTAAATGTATTTATCTTATGTAAAAAGGGTTGGAAAAAATAATTAAATCCCCTCTCAGTCAATTAATTAAATTTTCTGGCCAAATTAATTAAAAATCCTAAGCCAAAAATTTAATTAATTTTAAGTCCTAGGTGAGTTAAAATTCTTCAAAGGAAAAATTCGTTGGTCCTTAAAAAATGAATTTTTAAAGGTCCCAGGCCAAGGGAATATTGAGAATTTCAAGAAATTTTGGACCCTTGGGCCTAGGTGGTTAAGTCAAAGTCAAAATTTTGAGGTAATTAACTCAAAAATAGTATTTTTGAGTTAATTAAAATGAAATTAAATGATAAATTCGTTTTTCCTCAAATTTATAATTTCGACGGTCCAGATTAAAAGATGATCAAATCTTATCGACAGTCGAGATTATTTTGACATGGATCAACCGAACTAGCCATTGGAAATTGTATCTTATAAATTAGAGGTCTTTGTCAGTCTTCTAGTCATCCGATCTCTGGATCGTGCACTCGCTCTTGAAGCTCTCCTGTAATATTTTCTGGAATAATACAAACGAAGACTTTGGGGTTTTATCTTGATGGCGGTGTTCCTCTTTAGCATTTTATGGTAAACTTGTTCTTAATATTCTGCTGGTGATTATTTTAATGGATTGTTGATTAATGGCTCTTGTAGAGTAATTTTGGGTACAGGTATCTTGCCCAGGCTACTGGATCTAGAGTAAAAATATTAATTGGATCGAGCTAACTGTTATCTCTAGCTCATGAAAGTTTTATGTTTTATCACTATTTCTCTATTAATTTGACAGTTTAACTTTAAGTTTGCAGAAATTTTCTAGATTTAAAACTGGGCGTTTGGGGAAATCCTAGTTTGGACCAGCTGACTCCCAGAAGATAAGATCTGAAAAGCCCTCCAGATCTAATTCCCCGGGCTTATCTTAAATTCCATTTTTTGCAGGGTTCTTATTGGGCTTGTGCCTCTCTTTTAAATTATCATTTTCTAAATCGTGCTGAAATGGGTTTAAATCTGGCCATGAGGGCCTCCGATCTGTAAATTAGTATTGTAAATTTGTATATTTTCTCTAGGATGTAAGGGTTTATAAATTTTTTGTGCATAGTATTGGATCTGTTCTGGTTTTTTGCAGGGTTGCAGGTTTTTCAGAAAAAATTTTAAATCTAAGCCAAATCTAACCCCTGAGGGTAAGATCTGGCCTCAAGATCGCTTCTGTTGGCAGATTTGAATGTTATTAAGGGTGCATCTAAATCAATTTTCTAAAATCTGAGTTACATGGAAAGAATTTTAATTGCTGGAGGAAATTTAACGTGCACTGGGTTTTCTTTGCATTCTACAGTCTACGCCTTGCTCAAATTCTCCATGTTTTTTCTGCCTTCACACAGCAGACGCTCCCCCTCTCCGCAACTTCCTCCGCTGCTTTCAAAACCGGTTCATATCTCCTCCCTTGCCGTCCTCCCTAAACGCAGCCTCATCCTTTGCCGTCCCTTGTCGTCCTGTAATTTTCTCAAAACTTGCAAGTCCGCACCCACAGCTCCACACTGCTCCTTGTCTCGCCGCAAACCCATCTCCCCTGTCGTCCGACCGTCTCCTCTCTGCTGCGTTACCTTTGCCCTTCTGCTGTCGTGCCCCTCCTCTCCACCGTTGACCTACAAAAACAAAAAAAACAAACAAACGCACATAATTAAGAAAAACGAAACCTTACGTATGCGTTAATATTTTTGATCGGTTTCATCTTTGTTTTAGAGGGTTTTTATTTTTATTTTTATTCGATATGTTTAACTTTTAGTTTTAAATTATTTTTTAGTTTGTAAACTTTTAGATTTTAATTTTTAGATTTTTTTTTTTTTTAATGGTTAGTTTTGTTTAACGTTAGCTTTGGTTTACAATTTCATTTTTTTAGGATTTAAAAAATCAAAATATAAAGTTAAAAAATAAATAAATAAAAATTTTAGATTTTGGTTTAGTTTGGTTAGTGTTAGTTTTTTTTAGTGGTCTTAGTTTTTAGTTGTTAGCTTTTTTAGATTTTAAATTAACGTTAGTTTTAGTTTAATTTTAATATGTTTTAGAATTTAAATTTTTTTATATTTTGTTTGAAAAATAATAAAAAAATATAAAATAAAAAAATTCTAAAAATTCTAAAAAATTCTTTTATAGTCTAATGAGCTTTTAAATTTTTATCCCAAGTTTGATTATGTAAAATTTTTAATTTCTGGATTGGGATATTTAGAACATCATAAATTCGGAAATATTGAAAAGATCTGGCATTTCAATTTAATCGTCATCTCATGATTTAAATCGTTGGTTCAAAGTTTAATACTTAGCTGTGGTTGATGATTTTTGAGTTATCTTTAATTGTGGTTTTAAGTTGTTTGAAATTGGTATATAATTGTTTAAAGTTTACTTTGGAAATATTTCAAGTAATGATAAATCGCATATCTTTATCGAACATAGTTAATGCGTAATTGTGAGGGTGTTTCATCGAATATCATTGTGGTCAATTTTTATAGCAGCAGTTATATATCAGTTAATTGGCTTTAAATTTTATAACGGGATCTTTTAACTCCATAAGGCACTGGTTTTAATTTTCAAATCTAATTGGATCTGTGAAATATCGTTAATCTTAACAAGTGCTTGGTTATTTGACTGTGTCTCCCGAATTGGTTAATCCTCAACCAATTTTGTTTCTTCATTTCTATTAGGGTCTACCTCCCTTAGCTTGCAAGGAGACAGCTTAGATAGAGAGATTGGGGATCAGGGTGACAACCCCCGATCTGTGCCATTGTCGCGGTGCCTAGACAATCTGTGTGACAACATTTTTTGGCGTCGTTGCCGGGGATAAAGTTTTTTTGTCCTTGGTTTTAACGACATTTTCTAATCTTCTAATCTTTCCTCGCCATTCATTAGCCTATCACAAGGAATAACATTTTCTAGCGTCATTTCATCTTTCATTATCGTATCTTTAGCACATGGACATTTCGGTTGGCTTCTTGTTTGGGTGGCGACTCCACTTATTCATCTATTTACTCCCAGACAAGAATCCCCCCTGATATCCATCTGCTACACTCGATTTTTTCTTCTGTTTCAGAATTAGTTTCATGTTCAAGTGGCGACTCCAATTCTTTCATTTCTTACAAGATTTCCTGCTAAAAAGCTCGTTTCTTGAGGACCTTTTGACTATTCTTAAACGTGGATCTCTTTCTCTAACATCCACTTAACCTTTAAAGTTTAAACAGGTCATCATGGATAACACCTTTCATGACATGCCAAAAGAGGTCATTTCTAAATTGCCTTTTTTCTCAGGTGGTAATCAAGGCATTGCTCTATAGCATCTAAAGATGGTCACTTTTTTTATAAATAAATATTGTCGTCCTTCACAATATAATCATGAAGATGTCAAGATATGTATCTTTGGCTATTCCTTAAAAGGTGATGCTATCGATTGGTTTCAAAATTGTCCCGAGGAGTATTGTTTATAAGACATCATCAATGCTTTTAAAGATAAATATATAAAACAACATGACTCGCCTTGTGCTCCCAGTATTATGCAAAATAATGAAATTGATATTGTAGAAAACTCAACTATCAGCAGGAGATTTCTAGACAGTTCTCAGGATGAATCCACTTGTACCATTACAGCACAAATCCATGATAGTGGTGAAGTAGAAACAAGTTGTCAAATCAGTTTTGACAACGATAAGCATCTTGTTAACGAATTGATTCAGATGGTTAAGGATATACAGTTAAATCAAACTCAGGTAATCAAGAATATGGAGGCCAACCAGGCTCAAATCATTAAGAATATGGAATTTAATCAAGAAAAAATAATAGCGGATAACGCCAGGGAAATTGGTTCTATGCAGAGCAAGTTATTGGCCTTAGAGGAAAATATGACGATCATGGAAGCAAATCATAAGAAGGAGATGAACTGTATGCAAAATATCTTCATGGCCATGAAAGCAGATAATGATGAAGCAACAAAAAACATGGAACATAAATTGTGATGATTGAAGAGATTCATGCGAAGGAAATGACTGTTGTTAATGTTAAGCATTCTAATCAAATGACTGATATTCTAAATAAGTTGGAAAAATGGAAAGATCACACATGCAGAATTTTCAACCCAAGTCAGATTTGTCAACAGATCATAGCCCTCCTAGTTTGCTGAAGCAATTTCCATCTCATCACACGGAGGTCACTTTTCCCATTAAGGAAGAATTAACTATGGCTACAAAGGATGTTAAGAAAGACCAAGCTTGTGTGTTACCTTTAACAGAGTATATTCAGAATAAGATTGGTCACACTCCAGGTTTATCAGATGTTTTGTACAAGCATTTTCAAGATAAGAACAAGAAATCTACAGTGGTCTCATTACTGACATCACAGCCCACTAAGACGAAGAGAAAAAAGAAGAAAAGAAGTAAGCGGTTTGATTCGTTTGATGGTCGAGACCAGCTTGACATTCGGATAAGACAGAGTCCTACCATATGCAAGATTGGACATGGCACATCTGAAAAGCAGCCTACAGACTTGCCTGAAAGCAGGCAAATGCTCAGCATGCACTATATTGAACACATCTGATGCCACAGGGCATCCTTTGTATTGTATCTCTAACCTTACACCTTGTTATTTCAGCATTTCATTTTGCAATTAGAGTATATTTACTTTTCATGTTAAGTAGAATAATAAATGTTAGAAGAGCTTCTATTTTTCATGTGCTTAATGTTATATGATGATATTTGGATGGACACTACTTATGTAATTTTGTGTGTTGCTTGGATACAGATTCTGGATTCTCACATTCCTCCGGTGAAACAACATGTCGCCAAGTAGAGCGAGATGTTGACCACACTTTGTCAACGACCACATATCACTACACCCCCATTTTTTTTAATGGGATTCATCATGTTCGACGTGTTTGCGCCATTCAGATTCCATCATCAGTCGACAGTTTTATGAATAATGTAAACCCATTCTGCATGTTTATGATGTAAATGATCTAAGTAAGACCGTCATGTATGTAACAACCTAGGTAAGCCTAGTATGTTGGTGACGATTTCTATCCTAGGAGGTTTTTTGTCTCACTGATTTGCTTGTGTTTTTTGACACAAGTGATCGGCAAAGTTTTCCCCTCCAGCCTCACCCAAAAGCTAGGGTGGATTTTTTCATCAAGATGCTAAGTGAGTCCTAGCGTTTTCTATCAAGTCTTTGTAAAAGTAGTTTGGTAATAATCCTAGCTAATTGGCTAGATTATTTTATTGCAAGCTACTTGGTCTACTAGATCATGTTTTGTGTCACAGAATTAGGTACCTATTTGAGGGTCTATACGGATGGATTTTCCCCCTTCATGTGTCTAAATGTATTTATCTTATGTAAAGAGGGTTGGAAAAAATAATTAAATCCCCTCTCAGTCAATTAATTAAATTTTCTGGCCAAATTAATTAAAAAATCCTAAGCCAGAATTTTAATTAATTTTAAGTCCTAGGTGAGTTAAAATTCTTCAAAGGCAAAATTCGTTGGTCCTTAAAAAATGAATTTTTAAAGGTCCCAGGCCAAGGGAATATTGAGAATTTCAAAAATTTTGGATCCTTTGGCCTAGGTGATTAATTCAAAGTTAAAATTTTGAGGTAACTAATTCAAAAATAGTATTTTTGAGTTAATTAAAATGAAATTAAATGATAAATTCGTTTTTTCTCAAATTTATAATTTCGACGGTCCAAATTAAAAGATGATCAAACCTTATCAACGGTCGAGATTATTTTGACATGGATCAACCGAACTAGTCGTTGGAGATTTTATCTTATAAATTAGAGGTCTTTGTCAATCTTTCAGTCATCTGATCTCTGGATCGTGCACTCGCTCTTGAAGCTCTCCTATAATATTTTCTGGGATAATGCAAACGAAGACTTTGGGGTTTTATCTTGATGGTGGTGTTCCTCTTCAACATTTTATGGTAAACTTGTTCTTAATATTCTGCTGGTGATTATTTTAATGGATTGTTGATTAATGGCTCTTGTAGAGTAATTTTGGGTACAGGTATCTTGCCCAGGCTACTGGATCTAGGGTAAAAATATTAATTGGATTGAGCTAACTGTTATCTCTAGCTCATGAAAGTTTTATGTTTTATCACTATTTCTCTATTAATCTGACAGTTTAACTTTAAGTTTGCAGAAATTTTCTGGATTTAAAACTGGGCGTTTGGGGAAATCCTAGTTTGGACCAGTTGACTCCCAGGAGATAAGATCTGAAGAGCCCTCCGGATCTAATTCCTCGGGCTTATCTTAAATTCCGTTTTTTGCAGGGTTCTTGTTGGGCTTGTACCTCTCTTTTAAATTATCATTTTCTAAATCGTGCTGAAATGGGTTTAAATCTAGCCATGAGGGCCTCCGATCTGTAAATTAGTATTGTAAATTTGTATATTTTCTTTAGGATGTAAGGGTTTATAAATTTTTTGTGCATAGTTTTGGATTTGTTCTGGTTTTTTGCAGGGTTGTAGGGTTTTCAGAATTTTTTTTTAAATCTCAGCCAGATCTAACCCCTGAAGGTAAGATCTGGCCTCAGGATTGCTTCTGTTGGCAGATCTGAATGTTATTAAGGGTGCATCTAAATCAATTTTCTAAAATTTGAGTTACATGGAAAGAATTTTAATTGCTGGAGGAAATTTAAAGTGCAAAGGGTTTTCTTCGCATTCTGCAGTCTACGCCTTGCTCAAATTCTCCACGTTTTTTATGCCTTCACACAACATACGCTCCCCCTCTCCGTAACTTCATCCATTGCTTTCAAAACCGGTTCATAACTCCTCCCTTGTCGTCCTCCCTAAACGCAGCCTCATCCTTTGTCGTCCCTTGTTGTCTTGCAATTTTCTCAAAACCTGCAAGTCCACACCCACAGCTCCACACTACTCCTTGTCTCGCCGTAGACCCATCTCCCCTGTCGTCCGACCATCTCCTCTCTACTGCGTTACCTTTGCCCTTCTGTCGTCGTGCCCCTCCTCTCCACCGTCGACCTGCAAAAACGAAAAAAACAAACAAACGCACATAATTAAAAAAAAAAAAACAAAACCTTACGTATGCGTTACTATTTTTTATCGGTTTCATCTTTGTTTTAGAGGGTTTAGTGTTAGGTTTTTTTTTTTTTTTAATTCAATTTCTTTAACTTTTAGTTTTAAATTATTTTTTAGTTCGTAAATTTTTAGATTTTTTTTTTTAATGGTTAGTTTTGTTTAACGTTAGCTTTGGTTTACAATTTCATTTTTTTAGGATTTAAAAAATCAAAAAATAAAGTTTCCAAAAAAAAATAAAAAAATTGATTTTGGTTTAGTTTGGTTAGTGTTAGTTTTTTTTAGTGGTCTTAGTTTTTAGTTGTTAATTTTTTTAGATTTTAAATTGACATTAGTTTTAGTTTAATTTTAATTTGTTTTAGAATTTAAATTTTTTTATATTTTGTTTGAAAAATAATAAAAAAATATAAAATATAAAAATTCTAAAAATTCTAAAAAATTCTTTTATAGTCAAATGAGCTTTTAAATTTTTATCCTAAGTTTGATTATGTAAAATTTTTAATCTCTGGATTGGGTTATTTAGAACATCATAAATTCGGAAATA